>CM039526.1:14511458-14739031 GCA_022433055.1 Begonia peltatifolia | reverse complement strand
TGATTTTCAGGGTTTAGATTATGGATAAATTAAGGTTAGGCTCAATAACCCTGCAGCTACAAAGACATTTTATTTTATTTTTTCAAATATTTTGTGTCAGAGTGTAAAATTCCAGCAATAAAAGAGAGATGAATGTCCACTAAAATCTTGTGTACTTTGAGTTAGCATGGGGATAAACCGAGGGGTCACAGCTCTGAGTATGAATGCCAGCCTCATCCTAATAATCAATAAGTTTAGGTCTAATCCAAAGTCGGGTTAGACTAAGCTGTTAGTTCATGCTTGTCTAAGTATGAATGCCAGCCTCATCCTAATAATCAATAAGTTTAGGTCTAATCCAAAGTCGGGTTAGACTAGGCCGGTCTATCAACCGAGCCATGGACCATTTGATGAGGTTAGTGGGACGAGCCTAGTTTGGACCCTGCTTTTTGGTGGCTCCATGCGTAGTAGGGTAGCAATCTGGCTTAACACCTCCAATTTATAGAAAATGTTTATGGCCATGTGGAAATATTTAATAACATGGGTGGTGGAAGAAATTATTTTCTAATTTATGTCTTGCAGACAAAGTCGCTTTCAAAAAGAAGAAAATTGCTATTTTATTTTATTTAGGGAATATTGATTAATTGGGCATTGATGTATGGGAAAATGCAAGGAGATAGAGGGACACATAGAGGAGAGTTGTTTGTCCCATGTTCATTTCTAGCATTCATATGAGATGTATAAAATTTGCACTTTTTATGTATTATTATCCAAGAAAATGAGACGGATGAAGTTTATTTGTCGTCAAACGAACAAGTAATCCAGCTCACTAAGCTAACAAATTAAGCTAAATGATCTATTTCGTCAATTTTTGAGAAAGTGATGACGGGTCTTTCTTTCTAACATAATATGGTCGTTTGTAGAACTATTTACTTGAGCATAGACATTTCTATAACATCTCCACCAAAGGAAGTTGTAAATTAGGGTTGTTTAGATGAGTACAAAAATAAGTTAAAATGGGGAAATAACAAAAAAAAAAGGCAAAGTGAAGAATTAAATAAAAGGCTCACCCACTCTACCTGCCCTTTTTGTCCCATCCCATTCATCAAACACCTTTCTCATCCTCCTTTTTCTTCCACTCCTTACTCAATCTTCTAACATCATCTCTCTGATTGGTTTAATAGTTAAATTTAAATATTAATTATGTTAATTAACCACTGATCGCTTCAGAGTGTTAGTTTAGATTTAAGAGTAAGTATGACAATATATTGTTCTAGTTGTTAATTAATTCCCTTGTTTGTATGATTTGTGTTTTTTTATTCAAGTTCAATCTATCTTTGCTAATTTCGGTCAATAACGGGAGCCGGGAGGCTTGTCACTTAGCGATTAAACTAAGCTATATTTTGTCGTGGTGAGAAGTAAAGAAAATAGATAATATTCAAATCGAATAAATATTGTAAAATTGCAGGTAATAACACATCATGTATTGTCTATATGCTTTGTTTTATTATTTATTGGTGGCATTTATTTATAGAACATTAAAAAATATTGGATTTTTATGTAATTTAAAAATAATTGGGCAAAATAAAATAATATTCTTGTTCTGGTTTTACTCGTATCTGGATGACCTCATCCTACGTCATTTCCCCACAAAAGGACGAAATTAGGTTAAACTATACAACCGGCGCATCTCAGCAAATTGGTGAAATTAAAAGCGGCACGTGTGAGACAATGAAGCGCGTATCATGTGACGCTTTGGCTGATCCAAGAAAGCGCCCAATGCTTTAAAGGAGTCATTATCTGCTACAACACAATCTAGCTTAGGAAATTACTCCTCTCCTCTAATCTCTCTCATTATTTCGCCATTTGTAACAATCGGACGGTGGCATATTGTGGTAAATGTGAAAGACGAAACAGAACAACCACTTGAAATCACTACCGGGGCCCCAGCCCCCAGGTGGAGTTATAGCAGTGGGCCCACAAAGCCCAGAATAGGATAGAGAAACATAACTTTATTTAAATCTTATTTTCTCATAAATAACTAATAAAAGTTAAAAGAGACATAAAATATTTAGGATTTAATAGAATTTAATCATAATCACTATAATTAATAACATATTTATGAATATAATATAATTTATAAGGATGAAATTAAAAAAATAAAATATTTTGTAGAACGAAGGATGCATGAACAGAGGAAGGGCGTCTTTGAAAGCATCACTGAGATACTCAATGGTCTGATCAATGGAGCAGAGCAACGATTCGAATCAGTAATCAAGTGGGGGAGTGTTTTTGCAGGGTAATGCTGACTGCACCTTATACAATTGCCTGCCGAAAGAACAGACAATATCGGATCTTGCCGGGGATTTCAGAAACAAATGGCCAATGGGTTGACTTTGAGAGGATGAACGCATTTTTCCGAACGTTTTGAGTCGGAAAGAAGTTGCTTTGAAGCAAAATGAGAGAGAGAATCGTTAGGGATCGGTTGGGGTTTTGTTTTCCGATGACTGGGAATGGGTATGCCGGTGAGGGGTGGCAGCTGTTATCAGGAAAATTCATACTTGAAGTAGGGTATTAATTGCAATTGCAATTGCAATTTAGAGAGAGAAAGCAAGAGGAGAGAGAGGGAAGAGGTGGCCTTCCAGTTGACCTTTTTCAGGACAGAGATAATGACAACTCACCTCTCTCTCTCTCTCTCTCTCTCTCTCTCTCTCTCTCTCTCCCACCTCTCTGTCTATGCTCCTCCATTTATTCTCTTTCTTATTAAACACCACCTTAAGGCTTAAACATCCTCTGTCTATCTCTCTCTCTCTCTCTACGGATTAAGCTTCATTTTTTCCTTCTGGTTTCGTTCTTTGATTCACTCTGTAAGCTGTTCTTCTCCATATCTAAAAGCTCCCTTCTCTCTCTTATTTTGATCTTTTTCTTTCTCCCACCCTACTCTTTGTAGAGTTAAAAGTGATTCAACTTCAGGGTGTTTCTTTTCTTCTTCGCTTCTTCGATTTTTTTTATCGGTTCTCTGTTTCTGGGTGCAGTGGAATAGTTTTTCTTTTTCAGACATACAATAGAAGAGAAGGGGCGATTCTGTAGATGATACTTAAGGTATTATCTTCCTCCTTTTTTTCTATCTCTCTGTTTGGTTTTGGGTGAGAAATTCTTGGATCTGATTTTTTCTCCCATTTTTGGTTTCACGATTTCCTTCTTGAGATTCATGCCATAACTACGTGGGTTCTTATTTTCTGTAGTTCTTGGTAGATTTCTGATCTCTGGTTTCTACTCTATTGGCGATGTGTTCAATTTGATGACAAAAGGGTAGATATGATTTGTTTATTCGTTTGATTTAATATTAAAGAAAGTGATTTACCGTTGAAAGTTTGTGAAAGCTTTTCACTAAATAATTCGTTTCTTTTTCTGCAACTATTCTTGTTTTGCTCTGGTTTAAGTTTAATCCTGATCGAACTCTTTTACTTTAAGAATTTCAGTGTGTATTTCTCAGTTGCTTTTGTTAAGTATCATATCACCATTATATGTATATTGATCTTCCATTTTTCCGGCAGGTCTCGCCGGAGCTCGTTCCGCCTAAATGTGTTGTGTGTTTTCAAATATCAGCCCTTCGATTTTCGAAGATCTGTCGCGATTAGTATCAAATGAAGCTTGGTATAATATCCTTGTTTGTCTTCGATTTTTAATACGAGAAGTATTGATCCTTTTTGCGGCTCTATGTTTCGAATTCATTTGTATTTTAGAACAACTGATGCAAACTTTTTGAAGTCGTTCTCTATCTGAGCTCGTAATGATCGCCACCGGGGTTGATTTTTATAAATTTACTCGCAGAAAATGAGTCTATATTCTTGAAGTCAACTCTTTGCGACAAGCCGTCATCTAAAGTCTCAGAACTCAACAACGATGCTTTGTACTCGGAGAGATCGAAGATAGCAAACGAGGAAAGTCATGACCAGATTTCGTGCGATCTAAATGGCGATATAAATCTTGACAATCACTTGCAGTGCACGACTAGAGACGAAAATGGTTGGAACCCGTTTAAGGAGGATTCCTCGAGCATTGATAGTTGTGACAATGACGATGTTAAAGCAATAAATGTTGAATCATTTGAGAAAGATTCAGAACTTCACACAGAAAAAAGTGTACCCGAATGTGATCTGCCTAAACTGATCGTTTGTTTCGAAGAAAGTTCTTGCAATATCGTCAAAGACATTTGCATCGATGAGAGAATAAATCCCTGTTCTTCGCCAGTTAAAGTTGTGTTTGAAAGTGATGAGAATGAGGATAATCAAAATGAGGTTATGGTGAAGGAGCTGGTGTTGACTGATGTAACCATGGCTGATGAGCTCAAGATTTCAGAAGACAGTTTGTCGGAGAAGGATTCAATCGATCAAACGGACTGCAATGAGTTGATTCCGGTGATGCTGGTAGAGTGTGACAAAAACGATTCAAATACGAAAGCAAACTCAGAACCTGAACCATGCAACGGCAGTGACAACGATGCCGTCGAAGAACATTCTGTTGAGGTATGCCTATCTAGCTTCTATCTCTCTTTCCTTATCTGATAGAGTCAATACAGTCTGTGATTATTATGATCTTTTCTAGTTAGTTCGTACCGTACTGTAATTTGAAGTAATTGTTAAGAAACATATTCTTTTGTGATCGACGAGTTCCGACAATGATCGCTACAATTTGATTTTTTATTGTTCTAGATCTGGTTTCTAGTAAGTTGGATACTCATCTTGATTTGTTTTTGATGCAAATCAGATGTCTTCTGAGATCGAAAACCGTTCAACTCCTTCCTCAACTTTGGCTCTTGAAGAATTGAAAAACGTCTCCAAGAAATCAACTTCGCCGGATCCAGGTCCAGAATATGATAATCTTACGAATGATTTATCATCTGATGCCAAAACGGAGAAAGAATCCCTCACTTTCAACGAGATAATCATATCAGAATCTGGCAAGTTGTCCGTGGTTGAATATGGTCCGTCGGGCCAAATTCAACACGGGATCGGAGAATCGAGTTTCTCCTCTTCAGCGCCTTTAGCCAGTCTCATAAATTACTCCGGTCCAGTAGCTTATTCCGGAAACCTCTCTATTCGTTCTGACAGCAGCACAACGAGCACTCGATCCTTCGCCTTCCCTATGTACGCAATCTTCAATAACTTGTTTTCACTGCAGTCTTTTTATTTTTTCATTAGAGTCCGTTAATTTATGTATTATTCGTTGATGCAGATTGCAGCCGGAATGGCATCATAACAGTCCTGTTCGGATGGCGGAGGCGGATCGAAGATTCTTCCGGAAACACAAGGGGTGGAGGCAGGGCCTTTTTTGCTGTAGATTCTGAATGGGTTGTTCTTATTATACTCCTTAGATTTAGATAATTATCACTTAAATTATGTTAATTCTACTGAGCTTAATCACACACATATATATATATATATATTATTTTATTTTATTTTATTTTCTTGGTTTAAGATTTGTGAATGAGATGTAAACAGAATACCCTTTATATAAATATAATTGCAAATTGATTGATTTAATATTCTGAGTGGCATTTTTTTTCGAAATTAATTTTTTTAAATTTAAATAATACTTTATTTTATAAAACTGTATGTGGAATAATACTTTAATGGTTTTGTTATATTTATTTTTTAATTTTATAATTGAATATGTCAGTGATTAATTAATGAAATTAATTTAGTAGTTTAATTATTATAGTTATATACTCGTTATTAATATATTCGTAAATTTAATCATAAAATATTATAAATAATTAAATTACAAAATGAAATTAAAATGAGAAGGTCAACCTCTCACGTGATTAAGACGTTGGGTAGGCAATTTTCCATGCACTCCAATACGACGTCGTAGGGGAATGTTGTCTCGTTTCTCGACAAATGCGAATTACTACGTACGTCTCATCAGAAACGGACCGACGAGATAAGTAAAACAAGGCGACCGAGAAAGGAGAGCGAAAATGGAGTCTCTCTGGAATAAAGCGAAAATTTTCGCTGAAGAAGCCGCAAAGAAATCTCAAAACCTGACGAACTCCACAAAATTCTCCGATTTGGTCTCGGAAACTGCGAAGAAATCGAAGGAGATTGCTGCTGAGGCCTCCCGAACCGCCGACCTTATCAAATCGGCGGCCATTAAACAGGCTGATCAGTTAAAATCGCTCTCCGTCTCCGACATTATTCCGCCACAGCTTTCTTCGCTTCCCATCGTCCATTCCCCAGCTCCTTCCCCTTGTTATCCTTCGGAACTCGAAAAGTTTGGTCTCACTGACGATCTTAAAGATTTTGTTAAGGGATTTACTTCCGTTACTTTCCAGAATTTTCCGATCCAAGGTATTTGGTTAAGATGCCGAAATTTAATTTGTGAATTCTGGTAATTATCTGCAGGCATTTAAGCCGGATGTTGTGAAAATGTAGACGAAGAGGATTCGTCTGATGTAACGTTAACAACGTCGAATGTACGCAAGGATCTGACAGAGTGGCAAGAAAAACATGCGACTTTGGTACTCACCACTATCAAGGTGAAGTTAATTCTTCGAATTGCTCATACATTTGGGAAAGAGTTAAATGCTGGATTCATATTTTTTTTTTCCGTCTTTATTTTTGGAAATCGATTCTGTCTCCTGTTTGCATTACATTTTTTTTTTCTTGTTTCCTATTTGATGGTGATTATGAGCTATTTGACCGTCGAAAGGTAATGCATTTTATTTTTATTTTAATTACTACTAAAGAAAGAAAGTCTGGTTATCATCTCTTCACGAACGAGCAAATAAAATTTTCTCAAATTGGGTATTATGTGCAATACATGGTTTCTCAATTACAGAGAATAATCGGATTAAAAATATTAGTTCTTTATATATCCCTGATACTCAAGTGCTAATCTTATCCCGTCCGTTGGTTTGTTAAGCTTGCCACTCAGAAACCTTGGCGTTTGCTCTGTTCCTTCCTCCTCCTGGCTTTTTATTTCAAACATAATGTCATGTTTTAGTAGTAATGGGCAAACAATGATTTTCCTAATCATAATGTTCAATCTGATTTTTTCTGTTTAAAACTGCCAACTAATTGTTGAAGATCGTGGATACTTATTGACAATGAAGTGAAAAGTTTTAGTGCCCCTGGGTAATAATTGTCTCCATAATAATTTGAGTGTCTGTCGCCCCATTTTATCAAAGATATTGAACTGATGTCAGATGTGTGAATAGAAAAAGATGGTATTTATTATGTTCTGAATTGAAATGGAAAAGTTTTCCATCTGCTTATTATTATTCTTTTTCAGGTAATTTCAAGGTTAAGATATGATTTATGCCCTCGAATTATGAAGGAACGACAATTTTGGAAGATTTATTTTACACTTGTTAGCAGTCATGTGGCTCCGTAAGTAGCATCTAATCTGATACATTTTTAGCTTGAATTTTGTTTCCATTATTTTTGATGTTGTGTTCTGTGAATCTTAGGTAGTTAGACAATAGTCCAGCTATGAACTCTTATGTGTTGGTGTTTTGACGGTTTTAATGAAACTTTTTGACTGCAATTAAAAAAACTGTATGTAATTAGGTCTCCTTCGACAATGTTATTTTCTGCAGCACTCTACAGTATGTTCTCGTTGTATTATCATATCTCAAGCTTTTGACGACTTGCTTAAACTCTTTATTCTTGCTTTTTAATCCATCACCGGTTGCCTGATAAAGGAGTTCAATAGATGGTGCCATACTAGTGCTTTTTTTTTTTTTTGCAAATTTGTTCTTATCTAACTAAAGCTGATGCAGCTTTATTTGCTCTTAATTAGTTTCTTCTCAAGTAGTCTAATTTGGTTGTTTTATGGCTATACTCCAGCTACGAGAAGAAATATATGGAGGAGATTAAGTTGAAAGCTGCTGAAGAACAGCTAAAACATGATCAGGGGAACCAGACTTCCATGGTTGGGAGAACTGATAAAGCTGAAGGAAATGAAACCAGCCTGAAGACTAGAACTTCCAGTTTGTCATCAGCTGAGCAAGACTTGGATACGTTTCTCTTGGGAGATCTTGAAGACAGTGATGGGGGGCCAGGTACATTCTAGCACGTTAATTCAGGACTTTGTAGATTATGTTAATTGATGACTTTTTTCTCTGAGTTCCACTTGGGTTGATTACAATGGACACGTACCTTTTTTTACTTGCTTGCTTCCTCAATTTTTCTTTCCATTTTGATCACCTTACTTTGGTTTTCTAGCAGATGTTGATGGCAACTTTGATGATGATTTCGACAAGATTGACAATTCGGTATGCACGGAGAAATTTTGTTACTAATCCCTAGCTTTTTCTTCCCATTATGTTCCCTTTTGCTCATTAAATCTATTGGCTTTTTTCTTCTCGGGCCATACTTTTCTCAAAACCCCACGCTTGCAGGATGTTGAATATGATGAAAAGCGCAAAACATCGGGTGGGACTGGGTAAAATTGGTGTTGGTTTAAGCGAAAAAGTGGGGCTCTGAATTTGGAAAAAGTATCTAGTTGTTGAGCAGAATTTGTATTTCATTTTACTTTTTATGTTATGAATTTGATATGACAATTGTATATTCTAGTTGAAGATTCTTGCATGCTGAAGCATGGGAGGCTGTATCCACCTTGTACAGATGGTTATGTCAACTCGTGGTTTTTTTCTACATGTTGTTTCATTCATCTATGTGCTTCTAGAAAATAATTTGATGTTCGATAAAATTCGTAACTATAAAATTTGATTCCACTACATATGTTCTATTACAGAACTTTGAACAGAATTCGGGTCACCGATGAAAGTGAGCAGATGAAACAATATGTGGGAATTAGTCGATGTTGCACGAGTACAATTTGTTTTAGAACAATAATTAATTGATAAACGATGTCAGCTCTTAAGGTGTATGATGCAGGGTTTAGTGAAATTTGGTGCGGCGAAAAATTACGAATATACCCAACTATTATAAGTTATGAAAGCATTAGAAAAACATCCATTTTTTAATTATGTTAGCTTAAAATGTCAAAGATTAAACAATTAACTGAATTTTAAGGAAATTATAAAATAAAATTCAGTCACTTTCGTAAGAAAATACTAATGATATGTTATATTTACGTGAAGAAATCATTTTGATAAAAAAATTACGAGCTAAAAAACAAATCATTACTTGAAGATCGAGTTACAAACGTGATTTATGCGACTCTGTCTTTTGTGAATTTATATATTGCATATCCATGGACTAAACTCAAATAGAATTCCGTTATAGCAAATTATATCAATTAGAATTCAATAAAAAATATTCTCAAAAAATGAATTTATGAATATTTTTTTGACGGCACATGGTGAATCATATTAATTAAAATTCAATAAAAAATATTCTCAAAAATAAATTTAAGAATATTTTTTTACCGGCACATAGTGAAAGGAACCGTAAAAGGCCAATCATGGTCTAAAAAGAGACGAATATAAAGTTATTTTTCAAAAACTTAGAGCATTTCAAACCCATTGTTTAGTATTTACTAGGTAAATATACATCATTTAAAAACATATATCTTTGGAAATATCTTTTTTTTTTTTTTTTCAAATTTAAATAATAAAAAATTGGTTTATAAAAAATAAAAAGAAGGAAATTCAAAAGGTTGGTTGCATACGTGGAAGAGATAATATCAACAGCTAGAGGCACCAACCATGATGATTAGCTTCAACGTGCAAGTCAAACCTCACATTTATCCTTTAGCTCTTTCCAATTAAGATTTAATTAACTCCAATTATCATTTTATGTATTCCTAAATTCTAATTTTATGATTGTTTGAATGAACTAATAATCTCTTTATCTTTAGACGTTGCCACAATTTGTCGACCTATTTGTCCAAAATTCATTAAACTTTTGATATTTTTTTGGACTCAAACGACTAATTTTATAGATAATAAGACATGGGAACGGGTCAACTAGTTTGGTTTCGTTCGTTTTAAATGTATACCGAATATGCCACGATTGGTTTGTCAATTTACAAACCGAAATCAATCCAAGGTTGGTTTGGAGACCAATCAAAATCATGTGACCCATTGATTTGGTTAGCACTTAGCACACAAAATCATAGAACGGTCTAGCTATTGTCGCCTAAGAGGACGTTTCGTTTTATTAGCTCGAACTAAATGATTAAAACAACTCTAGATATTATCGTTTTAATAAACTATAAATAATTTACTACTATAATACAAAAAAAATTATCTCATTGCTAAAAAGTTATTTTCTAACTAGAAATTAAGTAACTATGTTCGATGCGAGATGGAACAATCGGAGAAGAATATACACGTATTTCATCAATCTACTATCAATTTCTCCATCTTCTTTCCATATAGAATTAAATACGTGTCATACTTATACGTGAATTATATATTTATATATCACATGATTATTTTTTATCATAGATTATAAATATTCAATAAACAAAAATATTTTTTTTTATTTGTTTACTAAAAGTATGAAATCTTTATTTATGGATTGATAATATTAATTATTTGATACGTCACACCAGTACCCACTGAAATTAAAAAATTAAACCACGAACTGATCACATCTTTAGCCAAAAAAGAGTTATAATATAGTAAATAACTAATTGAATTAAATAAACAAATAGAGTAATGGGAAAATTGGAGAAATGATGATGAATTTATAACTATTATTAGAATAAATAATATTTAATTAAAATAAAATAATAATAAAAATAATAATGAGAAGAGTAAAACAAGCACGGTGACTGAGCTTGTACTAGATAATTGTGTTTTTTATATGCTAAGCCTTGCTGCATTGCACGTTCCATGTGCAGGCCTCGCACGTCCTTCTTTCTTTATTTTACTATTCATATTCTCTATACGCGTTGTATTCGGGCGTATTGTTCGAACTGAACATGAAACTTTGATTTCGTTCGGTTTATTTACTGAAGACGAGAAGATATGAAATGAGAAGAAAAGATGAACAACGATAATATCTATGTCAGTCTTTCTGTACGAATACATTCGAACGAATATATTTTTTAAATAATCTAGATCGTTTTCTCTAGTCTCTCAACTCTTTTTTATCGTAAAATATTGACCACTTGAACTCTGTGAATTTCACTCATAGTCATATTATAGTGACAACAATAGTTACAATATAAATTTCATGTATCATCGTAATTATCATCTAACGTAATTATTATATTAATAAATAATCGATACTTTAGAGTTACAAATATCGTTACGCTTTTATTAAATAAACAAGTACGCTAAAAATAGACGATCTTTGTCTTGTAAATATATTTTATGATGAGATTATTATTCTCTACGAAAAGCTTAACTATCAATTATCTTAGCTAGCTAAATAATTTGTTGAAGTTATCTTAAAATAATAAAAAAACTAGCTTACTTTTATTTCATTTTATTAAAAAGTTGTTAAAATTACTTTCATGAATCTCGATGAGATTCTTCTATTAAATTGTTTTTTGCTTTTAAAAACTAAATTTAAAAGTTTAAAATAAAAAAAAATGATTCAATTAACAATTTAGAAATTACAGTAACAAGAAAAATAATATAATTATTAGAGAATATCCCACTTAAATAATTACATAAAAAAAATAATGATCCTATTGTAGCAATAAATATTTTAACCTCGCATATAAATTTGATTAATCAATTTACCAAAATTAGGAATATCGCTCTTGACTTATTATAAAATAATAACAACAAAAATAACAATAATACGTAAATATTTTTCAATCTTTAAGAATTAATATTAAATAAAATATGAAAATTTAGAATAAGTCAATTAAATTGTTAAATTTTGGATTATATATTACGCATTAACATTGTCATATTTTCTATAATTTAATTAGTTTAATAATATTAACTCAATAAATAAATGAGTTATGAGGCCACTTATTTAAAATAAAAAAATTGATAGATTCTAACAAATTACAGTCATTAATCCAATGACGGACCTCCACGTCAAAACGCCAATCTTATCTCGCAGTTCCCAATATTGGCATAGTAAACGACATCGTTTCAATCATCGGATCCAACGGTTCCTTTTATATATTCCAGACTCTTCCAATCAAGCACAGAGCGCGAGAGAGCTGGTCAGTGGTCCGCTTGTAACCATGGTTAGTTTTATCCTAACTCATATATCGACATCGAGTTAAGGACTCTGCAAGGAGGAACGAGGGAGCGAAGCAAAATCGGGAGGGAGAGGGGCCAGAAAGATGATTGCTGTGATTTCGACTTTTGGGGATAAGGACGAGCATTGAATTATCTTGGATGATTTACTGAATCCATTTTTGTTTCTGAACATCCTCATATTTGGACTACTTTCCTTATCTGTTAAGCCCTCTTATTGATCGTGAAATTTCGTGAAAGAACTGTATTAGGGCGGGATCGGGGTGAGTTTCGGGTTTGGGATTGAGCCAGATCTCAAATTCCGGTGAGTTCTATGTTTGATTTAATCAATCTACGGGTTTCTAGATTGTCAAAATTGTTCTCTGATTTTTCCGTGTTCCTGATTTTTGCATTTCTTCTCGTCTGGTTGCTTAAATTTTTGATTTTCGATTTGGATGACGCAGTTACTATTTAACTGATTGAAAAATTGTTCAAGATTCAACTTTTCGCTCTGTAATTTTCAACTGTTAGTTTGATTATCGGGGAGATGTATGAACACCAACTTCTTTCATACTTTCTACGCTTCCTCAAGAGCTGAAGTGTTCCAGGGATGATTTCCTCGATCAGAACTGGCAAAGTGACTTTTAAGTTAAATAAACTGAATGTTTTCATACTCAGTTTTTGTATTCTCAACGCATCATCCATTTGTACTTTAATGTTTAACTATAATGCGATAAATGTTGGATGTTCTTTAGGAGGGAGTTTTAGTTTATGTATAATTGGCTTAAGAAACTTAAGGTGGCATTTTTAGTCCAAACTATATAGCGATTGGGTATAATTTTATGACTTTAATTTCTGAAATAACTCAAGTTTACGTTTTTAAGCTTCTCCCCCTTGAACTAGATTCTGTGGTTTCTCGTATTTTGTCAAGATTAAGTGAACTCTTCTTAAATCACTTTTCAAGTTATTTAGTTGTTTACTTACTTTCCTGCCTTTTCTTCTCTCCATACAGATTCTGGGTACCTGCAGACGATGTTACAGTAGATATGGGCCCTGATTTGAGGATCTTGGAAGTTCTTTAAATTTGGTTGTTTTGGAGTGATAGCTCGTACCAAATTAGTCACCATTGACTTTAGCTTTTGTGGGAGAGAGGATACTCTCTTCTACTTTGGCCTCCACTGCAGGTTACAAACTCTGTGTCTCTGTTGAAAATTTGATAGTCCAGTTGAGACTCAGATGGCAGTGGCACTCTTTAAGAGTCCCCTTGGTAGGGATTATCCTGGGGGTAAAAATATGGAAGGAAAACAATCTTCTGGGAGGAGGCAAATTTTTGTGCAAACTGATACTGGATGTGTTCTGGGTATGGAAGTAGATCGGAGTGACAATGCTCATACTGTGAAAAGGAGGTTGCAACTTGCTCTTAATGTGCCTACTGAAGAGAGCTCACTTACTTTTGGCGATAGGGTTCTTAAGAACGATCTTAGTGCCATACCAAATGATTATCCTATTCTTCTGACCCGAAACCTGTTACATAGAAGTTCGTCTACTCCATGTCTCTCTCCTACCGGGAAGGATCTGCAGCAAAGAGATCAGAGTGGTCCTATAGAGATATTAGGCCACTCAGATCGCTTTTCCAGGACTAAACCGCTTGTTAAGGATATAGCGAAGGGAATTCAGATGGGTGTTGATCCAATACCTGTTCATAGTGGACTAGGTGGGGCGTATTATTTCCGGAATAGGTGGGGTGATAATGTTGCTATCGTCAAACCCACAGATGAAGAGCCTTTTGCTCCTAACAATCCGAAAGGTTTTGTTGGTAAAGCTCTTGGACAACCTGGATTGAAATGTTCTGTGCGAGTTGGGGAGACTGGTGTAAGGGAAGTTGCTGCTTACCTTTTAGATTATGACCATTTTGCAAATGTGCCTCCCACTGCTCTGGTGAAGATTACTCACTCAATCTTCAATGTCAATAATGGAATGAATGGAAACAATTCTCAAAAGAAGAAACCGGTCAGCAAAATAGCATCATTTCAGCAATACATTCCCCACAATTTTGATGCTAGTGACCATGGAACTTCTAGCTTCCCAGTCGCATCAGTTCATCGCATAGGTATATTAGATATTAGGATTTTAAACACTGACAGGCATGGTGGAAACTTATTAGTGAGGAAACTTGATGGTGTTGGGAGGTTTGGTCACATGGAGCTTATTCCTATTGATCATGGTCTCTGCTTGCCTGAGAGTTTAGAGGATCCATATTTTGAGTGGATTCATTGGCCGCAAGCATCTATTCCATTCTCCGATGATGAGATCAAGTATATAAATAGTCTTAATCCATTTAAAGATTGTGAAATGCTGAGGATGGAGCTCCCAATGATTCGCGAGGCGTGTCTCAGGGTTTTGGTTCTCTGCACGTTTTTCCTGAAGGAGGCTGCTGCTTTTGGTCTATGTCTAGCTGAAATTGGAGAGATGATGAGTAGAGAATTTCGTTGTGGGGAGGAGGAACCCAGTGAACTTGAACTTGTATGCATGGAGGCTAGGCGTTCCTTAACTGAAAACGATGTCTTCTCTCCCAAGTCTTATAATGGTGATTCAGAGTTTCAGTTTGATATAGATTATGAGGATGTGGAATTCGATTGTGCCCCAAAAATGATTGCAAATGATTACTTCTCCGAAACTCCATTTCACCATGGAATTGGAGCTCTGCATTGCCGGAGGCCACTCTGTAAATTGGAAGAATGCATTGCTGAGGAGGGAGAAGAAGAAGAAGAGGACAATTTTGGAGAAAAAAAGCAAGGAAGGATAGGAACTTTAACATCTTCGGAGCGAAGGTTGACAATTACAAATCTTTCTACTTCACTTAAGCGGACGATATCGAGCGAGAAGAGCCCAAAATTTGTCAGTTCGGTAGGACCAACGCTGGAGAATGGATATATGATAGGTGGATCGTCCGGGCACAGAAGTGCGACCGAGCAGCTTCCAGCAAGTGTGAACTTTGTGAGGTTGGCGGAGATGAATGATGTGGAGTGGTCCATGTTTCTGGACAAGTTTCAGGAGTTTCTTTACCCAGCATTTGAAAGGAGGAAGTCGGCTGCTATAGGTCAGAGGCAGAGACAGAGGCTTGGCACTTCCTGCAAATTTTGAGATTGGTTTGACAAACCAGTTTCTGAGATAGATAGAGCGAAAATGATGAAAAGATGGTTAGATTAGGCTTGTTTTTCTGGATTTTTCTACCGGAAGTTGGAAAGCAAGAGGATCTGCTGTAGATATTGAAGGCACCTGGTGTGTTGCGAGCCTAGTAGTAATTATTGTATTTATTTGTTTTTTTTTTTTCTTTCTAAATTTGCAGTTCTTCCTCCACTTTGTTGGCTTGTTTGATAAATAATTTGTAGAAACGAGTATCATCTTATGTGTATAGAAATTGTGATTATATATTTTATTTATTGACTGAGTTCGTGGCCTAGTGGACTTATTCATTAACGAATCATAGCAGTCTATAATGGTACAATATATCATGTACACATACGATGTATATTAAAGAACATCATGTCTCTCTGTGTGATCCTATAAAAGTACTTTTTGTTTAATTTATTGGCAAAAATTAATTAATTTAATGTTGATTGGAAAATTAAATTATAAAAATCTTAATGAACAAATTAAAATTTTAGTATCTAAATTGAAACAGGTATTAACTATAAGATGTTATATTAATTCTCTTAAAAATATTGATTAATAATATTAACGTAATTAATTATTTATAATTTATTATACTAACTTTACTTAAATAAATAAAAAAAATCAAGGAATTAATGGGCGGAAGGGACTTGGGTAAACTGAAGTAATCATCTCAAGGAGAGGGCCTTTTTGACTTTACGTATATGAAAGTAGCTAGAATTCTTAAGTTTTTGAGAAAAGAACAAAAAACGTTGAAGAGCTTTTCTCGGAACTTTCATCTCGCTCTCGCACGTCTCAGTTCTCCCTCTCTTCTCTCAAATCTCCGTAGCCATTTACTCTTCGTCCCTCACCGGTCTTCTCTGCCATTATTTTGACGTCTCGTAGCTCTCTTCTCCAAATTGGCTTCACCACCTCCCAAACTGCATCTTTGTCAGTGGAAGCTTGGCTGAATATATTTAGGTTGGAATTTTGCTGAATTTACTTCGATGAAATTTTCGATCTCACCAACGATATGGCTTGATTCCTTAAACAAAGTAACTTAATTCTTATCGATAGTCCCCGAGGTAATTTCGTATGTACTTTTTTTGAGCTGAATTTAATGAATTCAAGTTTTTTCATTTTTTAGGTTTTCGTTTTGATGAATGTGATATTGCTGGACTTTATATGGATTTCTAGATTTTGTGAAAGAAAGTTGTAGGTGTCCTACGAGAAGTGGGGGTAATATAATTCAAATTTTTATCCAAATTTTATATGGAGGAAGTACAAAACCCATTGCACGACTCCCAAATGATTGTTGAAGAAGAAGCAGAAGGTGAAGAAATTGAACAATTAAAAGATCAACGGCGGCCCCTGGAGAAATGTCAATCGGATCAAAACGTATTGCAGCTTCTCGACTCTTTGGATAACTATATTAGCCAGTTAGATTCCTTGTCAGCAACTCTTCGCCAGGTAAACCTTTTGATGTATTATTAAGTTCAATCATCTTCGGTGATTGATTTTCGTTACTCCCGGGCTACATGCTCTTAGTGTTGCTTAGGAGATACTTATACGCAAGTGCAACATCATAGCCGAAATTGATGGAAAATGGAAAAGTTGGTTCTTAGGCTTCTGATCGTGACAGCATCAAATTTGGTGGAAGTTTTGTCATGTAAATTATTAAGAGTAGTATCAATTCACTTTTTTCAAATCTTCCGTTGGACACTACAAAAGAGTAGTATTCAAACAGAAAAATTCTCGACAATGACCTTACATTTTGGGAAACATTGACCTTGTTCTTTGTTTATTAGGGATGGCTAGAATTGGCAAGTGCCCGTCATTCTATGGGTGTCTCTCGGCTTAATAGTTCATTGTTGGACTTGAAAATCCATTCTGCTTCCACATTTTTGTGTGTAACTGAAGGTCATGGTAAAGTCTCTCACCTACTTCTTAATGTGAATTTTGGCATTGGAAAGTTCAATCAACAACCGAAGTTTGAAGAGAGAAGATGGAGAACATAACCATGTCATGTACTGCACATAATTATCAATCAATACAACTGAACTTAAACTTGGTAGTTTTATGGAAGTTTATAGTAGCAGATGATTCTAGTTTAATATCTGTTAATTGTTTATGGTTCTTTTGCACTATCTAGCATAGGCTTGTCTTTATAATCCATTAAACTTTTTACCTTTAACAAAGGCATTTTCCTGATGAAAACCTTGTTGTCCTAGACTCCACATTGAGAGGGCCGCACTTTTCGCTGCAAAAATTTGTTTCTGCTGATGTTGAAGAACAATTTGATGAGGAAAAACTCCATCCCGAATTGATGGATAGTCCACAGTTAAGACATCGGGGCACTTCTAAATTATCTGGTAGGTTGTTTTTCTCTCATAAAATCAAAGAATAAAATATTTCTGTTGGTTGAAGTGTATTAAAGACGACTTGACTTTTACGATTAAGGTAAAGTAGAGCAAGCCTCTGCAAAGAAAGAAGAGCCAATGAAAGCCAGTGATTCAGTAAGAGACTGACTTCTTGACTATTTACTTGTCATTTTGTTAACACAACGATTCAGCCCAACTCCCCATTAGCAGTTCATCTTTTTCTTGGTTATATGCTGGATGGCATTGTCAATCTCAACACTGATATTGCAGGTTCGAAAAGAGCGGGCGAAATTATTGTCCATGTTTGGAACCTTTGTTTCCCCAAAACTTAGAGCTGCCCAATTTTCATTTGAGACAGGTCTGTGATTAAGTTGTTTTTGAGCTGGGATTTGAGATTTTAATTGCCTTGCCTTATTATATAAAGACAGTACTTTTTTTAGCTATCTACTATTTACTTCTTGCAGCAATAGAAACACTAGTAGAAATCGCAAATGAGCGGGCTTCAATACTATCTGTTTTTGATCAAGTTAAGAAGGAAATAGATGGCTATACAGATTGATAAGCCGTTGATTCTTCCAGGTAGCATATAACGTCCTTTGATTGAATTCCAGATTTGAAATGTAGATTTTTTTTTTTTCCTGCAAATTATGGTTGAAATCATGTACATGATACTGATGGAATCAAAGTAATCTTTTGCTTAGAACTTGTTCATGTTTTAACTTTCCCTGGAAAAGTCTGACAAATAATTTTAGAATTTATAATTTCCATTTACCAACTTTTGTTGTGTATTTGAATGCAGGCTGACGTGAATCATGAATATTTTTATCTCTCATTTGAGGCGGAGAGAAGATTGGTGGTGACATGGTCATCTGATACATAATCAAATCTCCTTCGACGGAACGGATCTCAGCAATCTGATTCTTGTCTGGTTGACTCCATCTTCAAATTTTTGGTTTTTGCATAGATTGGTCACAAAATTATTAGATTTGAGTTCAAGTCTTGGGAGTTTCCCAATAGTTCCTCAGAAGAGTTTTTGATTTCTTCCAAGCATAATACCCAAGCAGGCATCCACGAACTCAATAAGAATTTCAGGCAGAACTCTACCTTATATATCTTGCTCCTTTTTGTTCATTATCTTTATGCTAAAGTTTGAAAGAGGGTCTACGTGACTTTAATAGAGCATGCGACAATAAGAATTTCCAGTGCTAAAATTGACAAATTTGGAAGATTAATAAAGAAAATGAATTTAACTATTGCTGGTGAAAGTACAACTGGCAGCGTCTGCTGGATAAGACCAAGACTTCGAGTTTAATCACAGAAGTGCCACAACACCAGAGATTAGTCTCAAGTGAAATGGGTTCGGAGAAGAGTAACCGTAACGTAAGGTTAATTATTTTATTTTTTTTAAATATTTAATTTTGTGTCAAATAATAATTGATAAATTAAAATAATAAATTATAAATAATTAAAATTTTATATTATTTAAGTAAAGTTAGATAAAAAATAATATTATTAGTTCAGAAAATAACACAAGAAAGAGGACATTTTAGTCAATTCCTTCAGACGGCGTCCCATTTTGCCAATTTCCCGTCTGGACCTTCAAAATTGCCGCGAAAATAAACGGCTCTCTAAAACCCCTACTTCATTCTGTCCGCGGTAAAACCCTAATGTACACGCTGAGGAAGAAACCCTCTCCTTTCTTTCTCGTCTCTTCGGTTACTCCCCGGAACGTAATTTCTGTCCTTACTTCCTTCCATGCTCAATCGCATTATTCATCAAAGGAAGTTGTTCCATTTTCTGGCTTACTCTCGAGCTACAGTTTCTCTTCCATCGCTGATGCTCTCGAAGCCATTTCTATCCGATGCTAAAGTTGAAGAAGAAGCCGTCGCTGCTTCCATTGTAGTGGGCTTGAATACGTTCGGTTTCAAAAATTTCATAGACGGGCATCATTTTCAGACAATCCTTCCCACTTTAAATCAGTTACAGGTTGATAAGATTATTAGTGGCTTGACAATTCACAACTCGGAATACGCTGTGGTTTTCTTCCATTTATTAAGGAATAAATATAGATTTCGGCATTCTAGAGTATCTCAGCTTGTTGTTTCTCATATTTTAGCCGGGGAGCGACGTTTCAAGGAGTTAAGTGTGGTTTTGAAGAAAATGGTGTATGTGGAAGGTATGAGTTTTTTGGATTTCTTTTTATGATTTTTTTTTTGTCTTCTAGCCGAGCTAAGCTGGGGAAAATGAAAAAATAAAATAAAAGTCAAAGTTCTCCCGCATTTTTTTTTTATTTATGACTAAACTTACATGATTCTTTTGGAGAAAAAAGAATAATGAACAGTCAAAGAGGTAATGAATAAAGCTTCAGCAAATTGACGTTGTTATCTGTACACAATTCATAATGTTGCGGTGTATAGTGATGTAGCAAATTGTGCACGTGTAAGCAATAAGACAGAGGAGCTATATGAGAAATTATTGTAATTCTGACAAAATAATCAACAGTCAATTAATCAAGCTCGCTTTCAAGCTAATAGGTTAGGAAGCATTATTAATTTCCCCATTAAACAGAGAAATATTTGAGATGGTGAAATTGAGCTCATCTGCAAGTGGTGCTTCAATGGGTGCATACGGAGAAAAGAGATTTGTCATTATTTGTTGTCTAGTGTGCATGATGAGATTAGCGGCCAAATAAGTTTAGCTAATGTTGCTGCATGGTAACCAGCAGGGGGAGGGTTGGAGTTTTGGGGAGGAGGGTAGAAAGAGAGTCCTGGATCTCTATAAGAATTGCTATCAAAGTTAATTCAGCATCTGCATCTGCTTAATATCCATAGTTTGATTCAGCACTTGATCTTGAGTTTACTTTTTGTTTTGAGCTTGACCAAGAAATAGGACTAAATCTAAAAAATAAGCAATAACCACTATTGCTTTTTTGTCATCAGGGTGCATCTTTCCCAATCAACATCTGAATAACAAAGTCCGTTAATAAACGATGCAGCAGGTAATGAATTTCCATGAAGAAAGGTTGCTTTGATGTATCCTGGCCGTATGCCAATGGATTGATGTTGGAGCATGCATCAAGGCACATAATTTGTTTACTGCACAGCTGCCAGATTATTGGACATTGCAGACATCCCACTTAGCTTATTTATCGATTTGAGTCTGCAATTTTCTCACCTTCAAATGAAGGTGACGTAACACCAGAAGCCATAGCAGTACACACTGGTTTACTTTCATTCATGTAGAACCTACCCAGAAAATCTTGCAGTACTTTGATTAGCTTTAGTGAAGGGATGATTCAGTTATGTGAGCTTGAACTCCGAAGAGATAATGTATGTCACCTAAATCATCGAGAGCAAAATAAAACCTAAGGGAAGAAATAAGACTGTGAATTAGTGAATATTGTTGTCAGAAACAATGATATCTTCTGCATAAATTTGGGTATCGAATATCTGAGTCATGAATAAAGAAATATGGATGTATCTACTTGTGATGACTAAAAACCTATAAAAGAGGCAGCTGCTCAACATAGTGCACCAAATTCTTGGACTCTGTTTAGACTATATAATGCCTTGTCAAGCTTGCATACAAAATTTGGTTCATTGTTGTCACCAAAAATCCTGGTGATTGCTCCATATGAAAGTCCTCATTTTGGTCTCCATTGAGGAAAACATTGTTCATATCAGGCTATTGAATTCCCTAATTATGTGATATGTATTTGGCAGATAACAATTTGAATGGTTGTTAGGTTTGACTGCATGTAGAAAAGTCTGAAAATAATCCAAGCAATAGTTTGATGAACAATTATTGCTTTGTCTTTCAAGAAATCATTTTTAATTCAATTGAACTCACTGGACTCCTTTGTATCTCATTACTTGGCCATCTGGAGGCAATTGTCTGTGTATTCTCTTTTGTTGGGGAGGGTTTTAGAGTAGAGCAAAGGAGTGGAGCTTTTGAGGAGTTTGAGTTTTTTTTGTAACGCACTCCAATTTATGTAAGTTTTGTTCTTTAATATGCTTTCATTACCTAGTATAAAAATAATTTTGATGCATTGCCTCTCTCCATTCGGTATTTGCTAATTGTATTTTCACATTAGAAGGCTCTAACATATCTGCATCAGTATGGGAAATAACCTAGGAAAACTACACCTTATATTCCTTCTTTAGATCTAGTAATCATACGGTGAACATTGGAGTTTTCGGTTGTCTATGCAACATCAAATCGGATTTATCAAGACAATGTTTTGAGTTAGGGCTGTTGGAGGATGTTGATGATGTATGTGAGGGGGTCAAACAATATTTGAAGAGTCCTGAGTGGAAGGGGGATGATTCGTGAGATATGGAACCTGAAGCATATTGTATTGGAGAAGGATATCTTCTGGTGTGAGATTGATAACATGTCCAATCAGAATATAAGGTTGGATGATAATTTTTAGGTGGAATGGTATAACGGTCAGGAGTCACAATGGTATTGATTTAATGAGTTTGGTGAGAACGAACTGGAAGAAAAAAAGGAAAATGATTTTTGAAGATAACATTCCTTGAGATATAACTTCTATCATTCAATTTGTCAAAGCACTATTATCCTTCATGGTGTGAACTGAGACCAACTTATACATTCTCAGTGGACCCAAACTACATTTTATTGTCATTGCACAGCCTTAAACAAGGAAACATGAAAAGCCAAACACCTACTCAGGGGACCCAAACTACATTTTATTGTCATTGCACAGCCTTAAACAAGGAAACATGAAAAGCCAAACACCTACTCAGGGGACCCAAACTACATTTTATTGTCATTGCACGGCCTTAAACATGAAACATGAAAAACCAAACACCTGAAGAAAACTACAGTTTGGAAGTTTTATGTACAAGGTTTGAAGAGGAGAGCTTTTTGAGATAATTTATATCGGCATCTTGTTTATGAGATAGCTGTTTGATAAGAACTAAGACACCTTTGATAGTGCTAACAATGGTAGACCTACCTCAACACCATGTCTTTCATTTTGCTCATGTCGATGTAAATATAGAAAAATTATAAATAAAGAGCTAGAAGTATCTCAGATTGGTGAAGGACCTGATAAATTAGAGTAAGATCGAACCAAATCAAATGGTTTAATAGCTTTTAAATTTGAACTTAATATGGAAGTCCGTGGCGCTTGGCCAATTGACATGCAGTCAGAAATGGAGAAAGGAAGGATTTGAAGCCTTTCTGTTACATAGACTCAGAACTTAACTAACAATATTGAAGCAGGTTTCCTAACCTACTGTGCCGGTGATTGCCATGTCTGAACTTCCAAGTTGGATGCTAGCTGAGGTAGAAATAATTGCTTCAGAATGTGTAGAGAATTGTGAGAGTTAAGAGTGTAAAGACCATCCTTAAGGTATCCCTGAATGAAAATCTTATTGGTAAATTGATCCTTTACAAATAAAGTAGGACAAAACTCATCAAATGCTTTATTGTTAAACAAAGTTTGGTAATACTAATCATTTTCTTTTTGAAATATTGAGGGCTTGAAGAATTTTTTTCAGCAGCAAGGTTCTAGTCGGATAAGAAATGGAAGCATTACCATTCATAATAACTTGATGTGTGCCATCATAGGGAGCAAGATTATTCATGCCAGAGATCTTTTGTGTTATGCAAAGAGTTGCCCTTGTCCATTACCCAATTTTGGTCATTAGTTTGAGATGCGATCGAAGGTGGCTAACATTGCTGCCATGGGATCTACTTTATAGGCATTAAGTTATGCCTTGCACATAGTTTATTTGGGGGTGACATTGACTAAAATGAGCTTGATGGATTGAAGTTTTAGGGTCGTAATTGTACTAGCACAGTGATGTCATCTAAAACCAGCGTGTTCCATTAACCACATACTTGGCGCATTTTAACAGAACTTTTTATTTCATTATAACTAATAAAGGCAGAAAAGACATTTTTGTTTGATGTATTTATGGCAGATTCTATGTTTGTTTAGCTGCAGCTTTGTGTTTACTTATTGATCTAGATGAAGCTATTTCTTCTATTGTTTAAACTTTAATTTGCTTTTTATTAATTTTATATGTTTTTTGTTTCTATATTCCTTCTAACTTCTGGTAGGTTTTGGTTCTGCGCGTGCGCTTTGTACTCTTCTCTTGGATGATTTCAGTTCTTGGAGTTCAAATGGTGTTGTGTGGGATGCATTAGCATTCTGTTATTCAAAGTCTGAGATGGTACAAGATGCCCTTTTCGTTATTGCTAAGATGAAGGATCTGAACTTGCAAGCTTCTATACCAACATATAACTGTCTTTTGTATAACTTGAGGCATACTGATGCCATGTGGGATATATATGATGAAATAAATCATTACGGGGCACCTCAAAGTGAATACACTACCTCAATACTTATTCGAGGCCTATGCGAGCAATCTAGGTTGCAAGATGCTATCTCATTTCTACGAGATGGGAAGGATTCTAGTCTGTCTGTTGTTTCATTTAATACTATCATATCAAGGTTGTGTAAAACGGGTTTTGTAGGTGTTGCATTGTCATTTTTTTCTTTGATGATCAAGTATGGGGTATTTCCTGATTCATACAGTTACAATATTCTAATTCACGGATTGTGTGTAGCAGGATCCATAGAAGAAGCCTTAGATGTCATAAATGATATGGAGGTGCATGGTGTAGGACCTGACGTAGTGACCTATAACATTCTTGCCAAAGGATTTCGTTTACTTGGTTGCATGGGTGGGGCTTGGAAGCTCATTCAGAAAATGTTGGAAAAAGGTCTAAATGTGGATCTTGTTACGTATACAATATTGATGTGTGGGCATTGCCAGATGGGAAACATTGAAGAGGGCCTTAAATTGCGGCAAGAAATGCTTTCACAGGGTTTTCAGATAAGCATTATTTCCTACATTGTTTTGTTCAGCTGTTTGTGTAAAAATGGACGAGTGGAAGAAGCATTAACGTTGCTGTATGAAATGGAAACTGTTTCCTTGAAATCAGAGATCATAATTTATACAATCGTCATTCGTGGACTCTGCAAGCAAGGACAAGTACAAAGAGCCTACCAACTTTACGAAGAAATGTGCTTGAAGGGATTTTTTCCTAATTGTTTTATCATACGTTCTATCCTGGTTGGTTTATGTGAAAAAGGAAAATTATTAGAGGCAAAAGAATACTTTGATTCACTTACAAATAGGGACCTGATTGAGGATATTGTTTTATATAATATTATGATGAATGGCTTTGTAAAAATTGGTAATGTCGCTGAAGCTGTGGAGTTGTATAAACAAATTATTGACCGAGGAATTATTCCCAGTATAGTTACACTCAACATTCTTATATATGGACTATGTAAAAGCGGAAGACTAGTTGATGCCCGATCCATGTTAGATACCATCAAGCTGCATGGTTTGGTACCTAGTGTAGTGACATATACCACACTTATGAATGGATACTGTGAGGCAGGACAGATGCATGACATGCTTGATTTGCTAGATGAAATGAAAGCCAATTCTCTTGTGGAAAGTCATGTCACTTACACTGTACTCATAAAAGGGCTTTGTAGAGAGCATAAGCTGCAAGAATCTGTCCAATTACTTGCAAATATGTATGCGAGAGATGTAATCCCAGATCAAGTAAGTTACAATACTATTATTCAAAGTTTCTGCAAAGCTAAAAACTTGCAGAAGGCCTTTCAGCTCTTCAACGAAATGTTATGTCATGATCTATGTCCTACTCATGTCACGTATAATCTCCTCATTAATGGTCTTTGCTTATATGGTAACCTGAAGGATGCGGATTGGCTGTTGGGTTCTCTTGAGGAACGCAATATTAGGTTGACAAAAGTTGCATACTCAACATTAATCAAGGCACATTGTGCAAAGGGTGATGTGAATAGAGCATTGGCGTTATTCCTTCGAATGGCTGAGAAAGGTTTTGATGTCTCAATGAAAGATTATAGTTCTGTTATAAACAGATTATTGAAAAGAGGTTCAGTAACCAAGGCCAAGTATTTTTTTCGCATGATGTTTTCTGCGAGCATCTCTCCGGATCAGGAAATTTGTGAGAGGTTGATTGCTGTTTTCCGTCAAGCTGGTTCGCATAACTCAATTTCTGAAGTCCTTGCTGTCATGTTCAAATCTGGGTTGATTCCTGATTAAGTGGTGAGAAAGCGCTAACTCTAGTGTCTTACTGGGAGAACTTTCTGCTGTTGTGACAGACCTTGATTGTCCAAGGTATGTGGTAAACCCTCAAATAAGGTTAGCAAGTTATATCTTACAATAGATAAACTGTAAATTCTTGTACATATGCACCAAACATTGAAATATGTTAAATTGAAAAATGAAACAAAGTAAATTTGAAGGAGAAAATCTTCACTATTATTTTTTTGCCGTCTTCGAATTATATATCACTGTGCACTTTAGTTATAGTTTATTTGTGCAGGTTGTCTAAAAATAAATTAATAGCTCAAAAAATATTTTTTTAGACAACACATCATCGTTAATGTCACCAGAAAGAGAAGGAAAATATAATGAAAAACAGTTAAAGATGTAGAAGCGTTTATCTTCTAAAACATCACGGACATAATAGAATCCAATAGAAAATTAACTGTAACAAGAAAACTGGTTTGATGTATAAAATTGGTTCATAGTCTATGGGATATATTTGTTCCATTTTATCTTGTTGTCGTGTAATCTTGATGAAAACTCAGCATTTTGGATCTGATACTAAATTGTCTCAGGCCTTGAATTCAGATTTGGATGAACAGCGTACCAGACAAAGTTGAGTAGGTTTAAAAAACTAAGAGATTGTTTGAGTTGAGATACTAATGCGAGAGAGAAGAAAGTAGGGTAAAACAGTATTGTTCTTTGCTAATCTTCTCTAAAAATAAGATATTGAGTTATTCGCATCGTTGCATCAGTTTTATTTTATTTTTTTGCAATGAATGAAATGAAAATAATAGATCTTTAAGTAAAAACTCGTAAAGGTTATGCACAATTTTCCCCTCTATGTTATGTCTTTGCCTTCATATCTTAGCAGCTCAAATGATTGTGGAATAACACTAATCATAGCCTTGGTGTTGAAAAGGATCGGATGCAAAACTTCTATGCTAGAATCCTCATTTCAACTCCTACTTTATCTCTTGTTGCCGGAAGTGAAGAGAAGGTCCTAAAGCTAACAAGCTCTCTCTTTTTTTAAATGTCTTTGATCGCGTTAATCTTTCATGAGCAGGCATATGCATCGCTATGGTTTCCATGTAACTGCAAACTGGCCCCTAACAGTGGCAGCTAGCACTTTCAGGTCTATTTCCTATATTTCATTTTTAGTCTTATTTTTTTAACGATTATTCATTCCCATAATTTATAAAAGAGTGAATGATTGAAATAGAAATGAAAAACGTTGTGGGGTTGGTCCATTCATTCTGATTTAATGGAAAGTAAAGATAGAAATGAATGAAAAATTCGAATTCTGATTCTCATTCAAAGGACTAATACGAAGTAGCAGTTTCAGTTTTGTGAAGATTATGACTACCTTATTAGGAGTTTGATCAGTAATCTTTTATCATATGCATTTATTAGTTAATTCCTTCGTAAAGTTGGCATTGTTTTCTCGGGTAAGAATGCTGTTATCTTTATCAATATTTTATTTTTGTTTTGAAGGCTTTTGTTCCACTACCCTGTAGCACCATAATAAAGGTGGAGTTTATCACAACTTTATCTTAAATGAAAAACGTAATTTATATAAATGTATTTCTCTCTCATGGCAACATAATGGTGTCTTGATATCAGATTATGCTACCAATTTTTAGAGTTAGCTAGAGGATATTTTTTGAGTGCATTTCTTCGGTATTATAACATGTTTATTTAAAGTTGTGATTTCATATCTCATACAATATAAGTTATACCATACATTATACAAATTAATGATCCAAGGGGAATACAAAATAGTTAGAAAATTTTCTTGATCAAGTTTCTGTGCGACATTTTTTGTGCTCCCCCCTTCGGCTTTTAATAATTAGTTTGCCACTATTTGTTGCTTTTTAGAGATAGTTTTCTTTCACGTGTCGCTAGATAGGTATAACTTTATTTGTACTTCCTATAGTGTGGTCCCTTCCCACCTTCCATGCATTATTTTCAGTAAGAAGTTCAAGGAAGAAGAAGCTAAATATGCGTTAAGACACTAAAAACCTTAATTCTGTGAAAATAAATTTCCCTTATTATGCTCGTAGGCTGTAATAGAAATAATTTGCTGAAACGTCTTTATCTTAATACACCAGTCTCAACAGTAAAACAAGAAGTATATTGTAGTCATTAGAAGCACTAAGCACAAGCTGATTCTTATTGTTCCTTGTATGTTCTCAGTTCAACAGGTTCCGACTGAGGATCTTTTCAAGATGTTTAATTGTTTCTTTCTCGCATGGCTTCTTTTTATTTTCATCTCTCTACAAGTGCCTGTGTTTAACTGCAACAAATTTGGTCATGTGCCAGCCATGTATGTCTTTGGTGATTCTCTTGTTGACAGTGGAAATAACAACTATCTTGTAAAGTCACCCAAACAAAACTTTTTGCCATATGGTATAGATTTTGGTGGCACTCCGACTGGTCGAGCTACAAATGGCAAGACTATTGCTGATTTCATAGGTAGGATTTCTTTTTTCTTTCAGATAAAATGAATATTGTCTGAATGAAAATTTTAATTATCTTTATTTTAAGTAAACAATTATGCATTAATTGCTTGATTATGTTTTTAGAATAAACCCGTTAACATATAGAGTTAAAGATATATTAATAATAAGATTAAAAATTATTTTTTGACTTGGTCAGTTCCTTGTAAGGTTATTGGGTAGTTAATGAAATGCTTATTGTGACGCTCAAAAAACGAATCAGTGAGGGAGGATTTTTAGCTATTGGTTATGATTTTTTCAGAGAATAGCCACCTCTGCAGTTCACTTCACTTCACTTCAACGGAAAAGAAAAATTGCCCTTCTATTACTGGTGAATCACTCAATTGCAGAAACTTTGTTCTTTGTTAACAGAGAACTTTCTCAAGATCAAATAATGCAAAAGCGAGAGTGGGGTTTATGTCTTTTGCTGTTTATGGTAACTTTCATGTTTTTCAGGTTCCAGAATAGAGCCGTAAACCTTTAAGTTCACTGATGATTAGATTGTAATGTCTGACTTTTTCATTGTCTATATTGGCGGTTGTGTCTTAATAATGATGAAAGAATTATCGTCTCTTTTTTTTTTTGACAGCTTTGTTTCTAAACCTGCCCTTAAGTCCTCCTTATATGGGTTTATCAGAGATTCAAAGGCAAAATGTCACCACTGGTATTAATTATGCATCTGCTAGATGTGGTATCCTTCCTGAAACTGCAAGCAAGGCAAGTTTTTTCATAATCTCTCACTTTTCATACTTGAAATTCTCAGTTATCGTCAGTTTACATAATCTCCCTGTTGTTACTTGAAATTCTCAATTATCATCTTTCTACTGATCCTCATTGACAGGGATCTTGTCTTTCGCTGGACAACCAAATGGAATTATTTCAAAGAACTGTTGAAGTTGATCTACCAAAACATTATAAGAACCAGTCGAAGCTTGAAGAGCATTTGTCTAAGTCTTTGTTTTTTGTTTCAATAGGAGTCAATGATTTCTTCTTCATTTATGTTCCTTCTCTTAACAAAACCGAAAAGCACCTTCCTTCTGATGCATTCGCACACTTCCTCGTTAACCAACTTTCAATGCGATTGCAGGTAATGTAGTTTTTCTCCCTCCTTTAGTTAGGTATTTGATCTTCTTCAGTGACAGTTTGCCTGTGGATAACAATAGTAATTGCTGCTAAGTCCTGGGAGCTGGGATTAGTTAGGGAGGTTCGGGAGATACGTGAATATTAAAACAATTGGGTAAATTTTATTTTACTTTCATAAATATTTGTCCATGATTTATCGTTTTCTCAGCAATTTAATGCCTCAATTCAAAATTAACAACTTTTTTTCCATAGTTCATTCATGTGTTATGCCCTTAATTTTTTGAAATACCAATATATGATTTTTATTATTTTGAAAATTACATTTTCAACAAAGAGAGACTTTTGACAGCACCGGAGTTTGACCAAAAAATTAATAATTTGATGTGGAGGTTTAAATGATTTAAAATTGATAGTAATTCCCCGGTCTTATTTTTTTGTCCGATCAGGGATATCCTCATGCCTTTATGTGCCAAAACTAATCTTTTTTTGGTGGGGAGTGTAAGTTTTGATTTTAAAATATATTTCAGAAAGATCGAATTTGTGTTTTTGCTTTTACTCAGGTAGAGGTCATCATCATCTCAACCAACACTTGTTGGTAATATATTTCATGGGTCTTGAAAATTTAGGAACTTAATAACAACAATTTAAAAAAATGCTTTAGTTTTAAAATTGTTGTTATTTATCTTGACAGAGACTCTATAACTTAGGAGCAAGGAAGTTCTTGGTGAACAATCTGCCCCCAGCAGGGTGCATTCCTGCAGAGGTGGTCAAATTGAAAAAGAAGTTGGATTGTAATAAGGAGAGCAATGCATTGGTAAATTCTTACAACCGCATTCTTCCCGACATGCTTCAACGGCTGCAGAAGCACCTTCATGATGCCATTTTTTCGCACTCAGATTATTACAATTTCCTGCTCAACCTCAGAAAAACTGCAAAACTTCACGGTAAAATTGCTAGAACTCAGACTGATTTATTTGTGCCATGGGTCTTCTTTCGAGTGATTTGGGAAGTTTTTTTTAAAAGACAACTTAATTGAAGCTAAAAAAACAGTTTGAGGTACATCGAATGAATGGGATTCTTGTAGAATTTCGACAGTGCAGGTTTTGGGAGATCGAGTTCTTTAATAATTAGTCCTTTCTTAATTATAGCTTTCATCAGCATATAGAATAGTGACATTGTAAAAACTTCCAAAGTAGCTTATTAGTCCTATGACTGGCTAAAAAACTTCCAAAGTAGCTTATTAGTCCTATGACTGGCTATGTTATTGCAGGGATAAACCACAGGTGGAAGTCATGTTGCCCGAAAAATATACACGTAGGACGTGTACAATGTTTGCCGCATTCCAGTTTTTGTGAAAATAGAGATCAGTTTCTCTTCTTTGATGCATTTCACCCGACACAGATTGCCAACTTCATTTATGCCATCCATTGCCTCAACGATTCCACAGTTTGCTCTCCATTCAACATCTAAAAGTTGGTTGCTGCCTAGTATTGGTGTTAGCTTCTGGCGTTTTATATCGTCTTCTGTGATTAACAACAATTCCCATCCTGCGAGATTAAACTTGTTGAATTATCAAATTAGCAGTATGCGCCTAAATATTAATTAGTCGAGTTTTGTTGGCATGACAATGCATCAAGTGATTATCATATAGTTCATCACTCTCACTAAAAAGAACAGTTGTTTGTGTGCGCACTACTTTTTTTAGTCTGATGACAGTAGTCTTTTATGTGTCACAATTGAGCGGGATATTTTTGAAAGCTTATCTTATGACATTGATAATTGCGATTTCGATAAACTAGATACACTTTAATTTGGTCAATGTGTTGCATTCAACTTGAACAACTCCTTGACCAACCCATCGAAGTCCTTCCAAGAACTCCCTCCACTCTCCACAGCCCTCATTGCCTTCTCTTTCAACTCCATACTCCTCGATCTACCTACGGAGTCTGCCCCAATCGACTTGCGTATCAACTCTGCTACCTTGTCCGAGTTAGGCACCGAGTTTGCACCTTCACAGGCTGTCACGGCAGCGCCCACATACTCGCAAAGCAGCCACGCATTGATAAACTGATCAGCCTCCATGGGCCACCCGATGATCGCGACCCCAGCCACTATAGCCTCGAGTATTGAGTTCCACCCACAGTGGCTAAGAAACCCGCCCACGGCTCGATGACTCAGTATCATCAATTGTGGGGCCCATGTTCTAATTACGATGCCCCGACCCTTAACCCGCTCTTCAAACCCATTGGGCATGACACCGTACCCTTCCTCTGTCTGCCGGGTAGTGCCCAACTTCACCACCCACAGGAAGCGGGTCCCACTTCTCTCTAGCCCTAGCGCCAAGGCTTCCATTTGTGACCCATTCAACAACTTCTGACTCCCAAAGCAAACGTAAAGAACCGACCCGTCGGGGCACCCGTTGAGCCAGTGTAGTATATCTGAACCCGATTCTCTATCCGGGTCATCACGACCGTGTTGATTCTCCGTTCCAATAAGACTGATCGGACCAACTCCGAACACTCTCCGGTGACCCACGATCGTTCGGAAAAATTCCAGGTACTCGGCTTCAAGAGCATCAAAGGTATTGAAAATTGTTCCCCAGCTGGAAGTGTTCGCAAGCATCCCTTCTCTCAGAGCCTCCAAATCAGGAACCGACTCTCTGTAAAATTTGACAACAGACGGAATTTGCTCGTTTTTGAAAGACGGGGACTCAGGAATCTCGCTGAATTTGTAGACTGGAGAAGAAAGAACCTCTTTGACATTACGCCAGCAGTAGTTCAGAACGGAGGAAAAAAACGCAGCGGTGGAGTGGAAAATGATAGTCGGAGCCCCTAATTGTTTGGCAAGGGGAACAGTCCATCCGAGAAAGAAATCAGCGATGATGGCGGACGGCGGAGAAGGATGGGACAGAAACCACTGGATAATCTGGCCACTCAGTTTCCTCAGAGCTGTAATTAAAGGAAAATTTCCAGCGTTTCCGATATCCTTAGCATTTTCGACTCCGGAGGGCAAATCGGGGTGTGAAGGCATGGGGAGAACAAGGGTATTGATGGAGGAGTGGGCGGAGAGGAGATTTTTTAGAAAGATTAGGTTTTTTGGAGTTACTAAAACGGTGATAGTGAAGCCACGGAGGGCAAGATGGTGGGTTAGATCAAGGAGCGCGAGCATGTGACCTTGAGCTGGGTAGGGAAAAACGAGAAGGTGAGGAGGAGAAGATGACGAAGCCATGGAGTTAGACGAAGAAGACGACTTTTCTGGACTTTCATTACGCGTTCTAATGATTCTTACAAAAATATCTGGCCATAATAGCTAATTACATTTTTACCCTCTCTTTATCTTGATTTATGAAGCGTTTTTTTTTTTTTTTTGTATAATTTGATGTTCTTGTCAACTTTCACATGATATCAAGAGGGAATTTGATTTGTTTGACATTAGAACTCAGTTAGACAGATCTCCCTTCTTGTCTCGACTCGGATTTTCGATTAGATTGTGGTTCGAGCAAGTCTTTATAAGTTTTGAATACAAAAGAAATTACAATGGAACATTTCAATCGAATCGGGTCTCTTGGGGTCCTTTACCGTCTCCAAGTGATGATCGAGGCTGCAACAAGAAAAGCAGAAACACAATGAAATTTACTCCAATTTCGATAGTACGAAGACCAATATCATCAATCTTCAGTTGCATCATATTTCGAATGAAAAGGAGTAAATTTCATGAGAAATTTGTGACGAAAACTCACCCGACATGCATGTAGATCATCACACCCACACAAAAGCTCTCCATTTAGTTTATCAACAGCTGCAAACGCTCCACCTTTGTCGCTCCTCTGCGCCAAAATCACATTAGAAGGTACATCTAAACACTACTGCACAAATACAAGAGAAAAACAGACGTTACCTTGTAGAAGTCCACAGCAACAAAGTTTGCCCATCTATTATCAGCTGCGCCATAACATGTTTGAAGCACATCCATTAGTTCCTCGGAGTTATCGTCGCACGCCAATTGCTTGATCGGAATCGACCGAAAGTGATTAACAAAAACTAGAGATTTAGTTCTATCTGTAAGCACGGCCGACTCTGCGCGATTCGAACAATTTCGAGACTCCATTCCATCCCTCCCGTCTAGAAAACCAGAAAGTAATCATCGTTTCAAACTTTCTTCGAGAAAATCCCCAAGATCGAGATCCGAGAAAAGTATAAGATAAAATCAGAGCAACTCACATTGATTTTCAACCATGAAGTTCCACTGATAAGCTATGGATTCAGTTGCTTGCTTATGTCCCTTGGAAGTGAAAACAATAAGCCTTTGGTTATTGGCAACCATGTCTTTGACAAGAGGCCAGTCCCTTCCATTTTGAGGCATGTTTGAGAGAGGAAACCAGTACTTCATCAAACCAGATGAAGTGAACACATTTGTCAGTCCATTTGGAGTCTCTACGTAGTCTTCTAGAATTATTGTTACTATTTCAGACGGGTTCGTGCTTAAGAATGCTTCGACTTCTTTTAACGTGTTCTTGACAGGTTCCTGAATAAATATATAAATAATTAAATCAATAAAAATTGATATATCCGTTTAAATTTTATATTCTAATTAAACATTATGATGTATTGATTATGCATTATTCGTCTATACTTTAATTGATATATTGTGTTAACTATTTATTAAGTGTATATGTAGTGTTATCATGAATAATTTTTCGTTACTAAAGGGAAAGAAAATTGAAGAAATAGACTAATACGATAAATTACTTACAAAAGCAGTATAGTCGTGACATTCGCCGTTAAATGAATGACACAACCAAATGTCTCCTTCAAAGTCGTAAACATCTAACAACAAGACTCGAACTCCATTCTGCAAAACCCAAAAAACAAGTAATACTCCTTTAATCAACATTATATTATAAGCGATACAATGTTACACAACACGCCAAGGTGTAAATTTTACGTACGTTCAGCTGCTGCGTAACCGTGTCTTCTTGGTTTGTAAATGTAAGTCGAGGCACTCCTTTGTAGCGCAGCTCTCCACTTATAGCGAAAGAATTGTGCGTCGCCAAGTAGGCGTATTTGTTGAAAGGAAGAGAATTGTTCTGTAAATATCGTAATTCATATATGAATATCCTAAACAAGAACTTTTCGACGTAGAAATTATTACTGATTACATAAAAAAAAAAATAAAAATAAATTAGAGAAATATATAAATATTGGCTAAAGTTGTAAATCAATTTAAATAATACGCAGGCTGAATTAAATGAGCGTTAATGTCGATTACAACATGTAGTCATTGATAGTAACAATTAATTAAAGGATGAATACCAGCAGTTTAAACTGATCAGTGATGGAGGATCTGATACATCTAGAACCAAGAAATTTAAGTGCACACGATGAACAGTGGAACCCGGCGGGGCAACTGTACTCGTCGTCGTCTGAGCATTGATCAAAGAGCTACAATCACAAGAACGATGAGACTCAATCAAAGCAGCTCCATGACAGTGCTGTCAAAAAACATTAGAAAAACAAAAGAAAGATGGAGTTGCAGACGTTGCATGGAGATTCTGAGTCCGTGCAAGCAGGAGTTGCAGAGATGGCGTGACTCGAGCTGGAAGTGACAGAACCGGCGATCAGAAGCAGCAAAGCTCCATGGAAAAGGAGACCCATTGTAGGAAGAACTGCAAAGGATGGGAAGTTAAGGAGAAGACGACTATATATCTTTGAAAATCGTAACGCATTATGAAAGATGGCATTGGAAAGATCAGAATGAACAGTCTCATTATGGCAATTAAATTAGAACAAAATCTTTCCATTTCCTCTCACGTGTTCTTCGTTCATTTGTAATCAGAATAATTACTGTAGTTTATAAATAATTAATACAATAATATATAAATGGAAATTGTCTTTTCTTCCATTTAAGCTCATGTACATTCCCTCTTTTGCAGCTTCATCATTGCGTCACACAGTTTAACAGCATCTGCATTTGCTCTTACATTATGAACTCTTACAATATTTGCGCCGCCTAATACTCCAACCGAAGTCGAAGCAACTGTAGCATAATCTCTCTCGGTTGCAGTTGAAATCGAGCAGACTTCGCCAAGAAATCGCTTTCTCGAAGGTCCAATCAACAATGGAACACGAGACAAACCCAAACTTTTTGTGGCCATTGCACCTCGAATTTTGGCTAAATTCACGAGGATTTCCAAATTTTGCTCTGTGTTCTTCGAGAACCCAATTCCCGGGTCGACAATTACTCTCCAAGCCGGAATGCCTGATAATTCAGCATCTCTAACCCGTAAATATAATTCAGAGCCAATTTGATTACAAACATCAGTGTACATCAAATTTTCATCGTTTTGCATTGTCCATGGATCTCCTCTCATGTGCATTGCAATGTAAGGAACGTTGAGGGCTGCAACAACCTTGTGCATATTCGGATCTAACTGCCCGGCAGATACATCATTTATGATATGCACGCCTTTTTTTACGGCTTCTAAAGCAACTTGTGAATGAAAAGTATCTACAGATAAGAGCTTCCCTTCCATTTCGGGGATTCCTAAGACAGCTTCTAAGATAGGCATTAATCTATCTAGTTCTTCTTCGGCAGAAATTCTAGGGGCCATAGGCCGCGTAGATTGTGCTCCAATATCGATCATATCTGCCCCTTCAGAAATCATTAAGCGAACCTGAGAAATTGCAACCTCAACAGACTGAAACTTGCCACCATCACAGAAACTATCCGGGGTTACATTAAGGATACCCATCACAGACGTTTTCCTGGACCAATCCCATAAATCGTTTCCTATAGGCAAAACTCTTTTGAGACCTTCTTTTCCAATTAAGGATTCACCACCTAGTTTTTCCCATGATTCAAAAAGTCCACCAACATCAGGAGCTAGAGAATGCCAGCAAGCAGCTGCATCACTATCTGAAGCTAAACCGAGCAAATCAACCATAGGAGCCATCACAAATGGCCTTTCCCAAATTCTTTCATGCGGGACAGTAAGAATATCGGAATGTATCTTAAATTTTCCATAAAACAGTATATCCAAGTCAATTGGTCTCGGACCATACCTTATCCCCTCAGTGCGACCCAAGCCTTGCTCTATTTTCTTGAGTGCTCCAATTAATTCATGTGGACCAAGTCGAGTAAAAGCTCTAACTGCAGAATTGAGAAACTGAGGCTGATCGGTCACATAAGCTGGTGCAGTCTCGTATAAACAACCATGTCTTGTAATTTGTATGCCAGATTTCTTCATTAAGTGCAAGGCTTCATTGAAATTCTTCAATCTGTCGCCTACATTGCTTCCCAATGCAATCACTACTTCCTCTTCTGGAGAATGAACCTCTATGGAAGTGTGAATAAATGAAGAATGAAGGAAGCATGCATCATTATTTGCTGCAGGAAGAATTGAAAAAAAAGTGAGAAAAACAACTAAAATTCATAAGCAAGACCTGAACAACGATTCTTCACCTATTCCATTTCCTTTTGAAACAGACAAAAAAAAATGGAAGAAGTATTGTCTACTATCTAAACTGCTGTCAAAAAGGTCAAAATCTCGATCAACAATGGCAGCCACAGGTAACTCAAATAAGGTTGCCCATACTCTCTGAGTAGTCCATCAATATAAGTCCATAAGATAGGAAATTAAATCATAGTTTCAGCTGTTATAGTAACGATCTTGATGGGTTGAACTCAACCTTAACAACAAAATGACAAGAAAAATGTCCAAATGGTTATGAACATAATAAAAACATTGTGATTGAAAAATAATGAGAAATGGAGAAAGTAGATCACTTTTTTTTTATTGGAAATTGGAGAATTATACCCATATTTCTCAAAAACATCTCAAACTTTGTTATCAAGAAAATTACCACCAGAAAATCAACTAAAACTCGAAAACTAGACCTGAAAACCATTCCTTACCGATTCAGTTCTTGTAAGAACCAAAATTATTTGGATGAAATGTTAATTTACAACCGTCAAAAAGGTAGAAACCTCAATTCACAACTGTAGTCACAGTCAATTACAAAGAATTACGTCCACGAGATAGTAATTTAGACCATATTTTCAGCTAATGGGTCATACTTTTCCAGTTGTTTCATCATGATTTAGCCATTGCAGCGACATTGAAGAAGAAAGATGAGTTCGTATCAAATCACACAAATTACTTGCACTCATATAAAAAATTACACAAAAATCCAAATTGGATGTTATAAAAACGTGAATCAGGAGTGTTGAACTAACAGTACCTCCATAAATCTTAGTAGCAGCAGAAAATCCATGCCTTTTACAAATAATTCGCCTCAGAATGTTCATATCAGGAACTAATCTCGGAAAAGTGAAGAAATTGTAAATGCAACCGCGATTCACTCCATTTCTGAGAAGATTAAGCCAAAATTTCTGGAGAGATTAGAGGGACAGGGATGAGGAGGGGGTGCGGGAGATGCAGGGGTTTTAAGAACTTTCTTTAAAAATTTAAAAAAAAAACTAAAATAATACATCATTAACATCAATATAGGATTAAGGTTCAATCACAAATCAAAGAAAGTCATTTTTAGTAAATTTGTAAAGTAGTTTGCACGGGAACTCTCCCAAAAAGACACCTTTTTATTAGACTAGAATCAACATACAACGACCCTGAAACCATCGCCTCATTTCTCGATTCCAAAAAAGACCAAGCACATTTTTTTCGTGAACAATGAGCTTGTTATGTTCCCACCTCGCACTTCGCTCGGCCTTCCTACGGGTCAGAATCCTCTCTCGGTCAACCTTTGATTAAGAAGTCATAACATGATGGTCTCATACCCCACCAACAAGAGAGTTTGGCCCCCAATAATTTCATCATAGGTAATTCAAACGTTGTATCTCACCTTTTCTGTTATGGCTCTCCGAGGATTCTGACGGGTGAAAAGTTCTTATCGGCGGAAGGGACGAGGGAAGTGCCACCCAGTGAAAGGGAACCGTTGCTTCGTTCTATAACGATTCGGTGCAACAAAGCAAACCCAAAAATCTCAATGCCCATTAAAACCCAAGATTACACAAATACCAATTAATATCTTCCCTCGTTAATCAACAATTCCAATCCTAAACCCTGCAGACTGCCCCTGCCCACTCCAACCTAAACTGAATGCAAAAGAATGAGAAACGAACTTCTAAGGGTAGCGTTCCTTAGTCCTCGGAGAAAGCTACGGGAAAAGCCAAGATAGACAATATATATATATATATATAGACCTGTGGCTTTGAATGTCTACAAACCTGAGTGCGAAAGCCTCCCGCAGTGAGATTCCGATGGTCGGCCGTCAACCTGCTGCCAGACGAGTGTAATTAACCTCCAGCAGAGAGGCGAGTGTTGTGTGGAGAATGGAGATGGGTGCCTTCGGGTTTGACCTCCACGGCGTTACTTTCTTAGCCCTGGTTAACTTCTCCCGTCAATGGCACTATGGCAGCTGATTTTTCAATTTATTTAATATATTATATTATGTTAAGCGTTATTTTCAGATTTAAAAAAATAAAAATAAAAATTTCAATAAAGGTTCAAACAAAAAAAAATGAAAGTTACAATTTTTCCTAAAACTAATGTACTCTGGCACGAGAATACACAACCGAACATATGACATGTATCGATAACAATAGACACGGAAAATAAAGAGTTGAAAAATAAGAATATGTCGAGTATAAAAAATATATGATATGTTTCGTGACAACTCATCAAAGAAAATGAAGAGGTTTCGCTAAGATGTATCGCAGAAACTTAGTTGTTCTTTTTATTTTTAATTGAATCAAAGTGTTAAATGCCAAATTTTAAATTAAAAAAAATAGATGTATCCTGTTTTCAGTGGTAACAAATGGTTAATAGTTCCTTGTAAACAAAACAAATTACATTCAAATTAATTATAAAATCTTAAAAAACATTCACACTTTTTGTTATGTAAGATTATTCGAAAGTCGTTTTAATTTTTCGTAATTCAACTGAAATTATGGATATTTCCTCTGATTAACGGTGCAAGAGCTGAGTTTGTGTCTTGATCCTCGTCCTCCCGCTAAATTGTTTTGATAATATTGGTCGGAGCACTCTGTTGGGTTGGGTTTATCTCGACTGCTAAACCCTTCTTCCTCCTTCTCTATCAATGGCTGCCAGAAATACCTGGAAGTGATTCTACAACTCGGGTCTGAATTTCTCGAAGGAAGGCTCTTCCATACCTCGTATATGGCTGCTTTTCTCTCCTTCCCGCATTTCCTTTCGCCCGCCAGGTTCTCTTTCATTCTCTTTCTATAACGCTGCAACTTTCAATTCTAGTTCATTTGGTGCGCTAAAACAGACAACTAGATTCGAACCCACTTTGCTTTTTTGTTAGCTGACTAACTAGTTACGAAAATGAAGAGCTTTTAAAAGTTTAACACACCAAATTGGTCAATTTTTAAGTAGAATCTTACGTTTTTTGGTCCAAAGTATAGCAATTTGTCATGTGAGTAGTTTGTGTGGTCTTTCTACTATACAGCTTCAATTCGGGTTGCCAGCATTATGCTTGTCCGCCCTGTGATTTCGATCAATTTAAAGAAATTAGGCTGCAAAATAAATGGACCCTCACGGCTTTGTCCAAGAAGAAAATATCAGAGACTTTAGTTCAAGGAGTTGATGAAAAAGAGGAGGTTGCAAAAAGAAAGACATCTAAAACTCCAAAGCGCGTTACCGCACGAACTGGGGAGAAAGCAAAAAAGAATACTTCGGTGGAGAATTCTGAAGTCGCTGCAGCTAATGATTCGAAAAATGATGAAAGTCTAGTATCCGAATCAATTGAAATAATCGATAAAACCCCACGACGTAGACGAAGTAAAGGTACAATCTTGTGTGCGTGTATTTGTGTATAGATACAGATTTCTTATTAAGTACTAAACGAAAATATAATTATTCATAGTAGCTGCATCTGCTTCTACCAGCCTGGTGGAAGAAAAAGCTGAGAAGAAGACGAGGGGGAGGATAAAAACAGTTAAAAAGATTGATACCCTAGAGAATAATCTTTCGCAATCCGAAGTTAGTGATCAAGAAGAGAGTACAATTGTTTCTATTATAGAGGATGAAAATGAGGAGGATCTAGATTTGGGTAATGATGAAGACGACAATGTTAGTGATACTTATGGTTGGCCTCCTCTGGTCTGTTGCTTTGGAGCAGTACAACACGCCTTTGTGCCTTCAGCACGGCCGGCAAATAGGCTCGTAGATTATGAAATTTATGAGAGAATGAAAGATGCAGTCTGGGCCCCAGAAAAATTTTTCCGAGCTCCAGGGGGATCGGCTGGAAGCGTTGCACTTGCTCTTGCATCATTGGGTGGTAAAGTAGCTTTCATGGGAAAGCTTGGGGATGATGATTATGGCCAAACTCTGCTATACTATATGAATGTCAACAATGTTCAAACGAGATCGGTCAAACTTGATGGCAAAAAGGCAACTGCAATATCACATATGAAAATTAGCAAAAGGGGTCGATTGAGAGCGACTTGTTTGAAACCTTGTGCTGAGGATTCATTATTGAAGTCTGATATCAACATTGATGTGCTAAAGGAGGTAAAAATAAGTATTGATTTTTCTTGATAACTTACTAAATAGTTATTGGTTCCATTTAACTTGATAATATGATTTGTTCTAAGTTGTAATTAAGCATCTTTCTGAAGTATAATGTAGATTTTCTTGTAGAAAGCTAGGAAGCAAAAAAATGTGGTCATTAGATTTCTATAACTCATTTAGTAATTGTACTTTTAATGTCTGCAACTAAAGCAATTAAATCGAGTTAATATTATTGCATTTAGACTTTTGATATCCACCGAAAAAATTGTTACATACATGAGTTTCTCTTAGAAGAAGTATATTTGATCAATAATTCTCAAGAAAATGTCGTATTCGTTCTTATTTAAATGTTTTTTCTCTCTGTTTATTCATTTACTTTTGAATATTAGCAGCTTCACCTGACCAAAAATAGATAATTTCTTTTTGCAGGCAAAGATGTTCTACTTCAGTACGCATTCCCTCCTAGATCCGAACATGCGATTATCTACTTTAAGAGCCATTAAAATTTCAAAGAAATTAGGAGGAGTCGTATTTTACGACGTGAACCTCCCTATGCCTCTATGGAAATCTGGTGAAGAAACAAAAATATTCATACAACAAGTCTGGAATTTGGCTGATGTTATTGAGATCACCAAGCAAGAGCTGGAGTTTCTATGTGGAATCAAGTCATCGGAGGAGTTCGACACCAAAAATAATTGCAGTTCTAAGTTCGTCCATTATGAACCGGAAGTGATTGCACCGCTTTGGCATGAAAATCTTAAGGTTTTGTTTGTGACTAATGGTACTTCTAAGATACATTACTACACCAAAGAAAGTGATGGTGCCATTCTTGGGATGGAGGAGCCCCCAATTACTCCTTTTACTTGTGATATGTCTGCATCAGGAGATGGCATCGTTGCAGGTATTTTTTTGAATGTTATATCAATATTTATGTTTTGGAAGATTTTGTGGTGGAAATTTGGAGAATTAAATGTTATTTACCTTCCGATTGTCAATGAGTATCCGTAAAATAGGCTATTAACCCGTTATTTCACAAAGAATGGTAGAAGTAAGGCTTTCGATGGTTGTTCATCCAAAGATTTACTGTCTGAGAAATAAACATAGCTTTCCTTATCTCCTTAAAAAAAAGGAAAACCTAAAATAGTCCGAATTAAGTATCTAATAAACAACATTTAGATAAAAATAATTTAAATAACATTCTTCATAGTTTTTCCAATCTTTATTTTAATTTCAACATATAACGAATATTATCTTCTGACTTTTGGAGTACATTGACAAACAGAAATTCATTCGGCTATTGAATGATATGTCGGCAATGCTCAAAACTTCTTATCCCTCACAAACCTCCTTGGTGTAATATTTTCAAAATGCTGTTTATGAGAAATTAAGATGAAAAAAAGGAAATCTGTATCTACTTTAGCTTAATCTCTTTTCTAATTCTATGTTTTGAAATTTTTTGGCAGGGCTCTTGAGAATGTTGACTATCCAGCCACATCTAATCACTGATAAAGGATACTTGGAGTGCTCGATAAAGTACGCAATAAGTTGTGGAATTATAGACCAATGGGGCCTTAGTCGAACACGAGGCTATCCTCCATACGAAAATATGGATATGGAAGATATTACCCCAGATGAGAATGGTATAATGTCAATAACAGAAAAGGAATTTCGCACATTAGAGCGAGTAAGCTAGCTTTACGTCTTGAAAATGGATATAATTTGTCTTGTTTTGTTCTATTTACCTCATTGGATTGTAGCTTTTATTTAACAGCATCAGTTTTGTATTTGAGGTCTGAAACTTAGAGATTTCATTATTTTTTGCAGAAATTTCCAACTGTATTGTGAGTCTTTGGTTAAGTTGTAGAGATTAAAGATAATTCCCTTTAGCATGAACTACAGATGAGTCATGCTTAATCAATCTTATCCATGTGGATGGGGTCATTGTTTTGAAAAAGATGGGAGATGGACGTTACTATTTGGAATATCAGAGATTATTTAGAGTAGGTGAAGGGGCTCATCTTTGAATTTAATGCCACTTTGTGATGTCATGTTCATTGCCCATATTATTATTTGGCTTAAGATGATTGTATAGTTAGAAGCTAATCCTTGACTCAATTATGTCAAAATAATATGAGGTGTTGGTCAGTGTTTGTTTTGGAGGTTGTCTGTATGTTGTGTGATGCAGAAGCTGGCTGGCTTTACCTACTGTCATTTGAGCCTAGAAAATCCTAGCTCCCGGGCGTGAGCGTTGTTCGGTTCGTTTATTGAACAAGTCAGAAAAAAACTGAGACCAACTTATTCACGAGCTCCTAATTAAACGAATTGAGTTCATGAGTTGTGTTTTTAACTTACAAGTTGAGTTGGATGCGTAAATATACGATAATGGGTAAAAAGAAATTGATAAACCAGTCTATCGTTGTCATACCATGATCATTTCTTGTACTGTCTACCTCGCAACAAGAAAAAAGCGAAACGTAATCAACTTGAATTTGAGTATAAATTTTGAGTGAATGACCGAATTAATTTCCCACTTCTTACCCAGCAAAAAGAATAGTACAAGAAGATTCTCACACTTGGTTTCCTCTAGAGCAAAGGGGAAGAAGATGCAAAGAGGAGAATTTGGCCTTAAAACGAGAAGAGGTGGGGAAGTAGGGAATACAAAAAGTATTGAAACCTTAAACTACGTACAAAGATTACATTATAACTAGTCAGAAAACTGATGACTATTGAGTTTTGAAGCCGCTTGCTTATCCAAAAACCACACAAGCTTTCCCGTCCTCGGCTGCACCATCCTAGCAGGAAGGTGTAACGAGCAATACGGTCCCACATCATCGACTGCGAAATGCACCATCTCAGCTTTGCATTTTCCGGTCACAACTATAGCTACATTGGAAGCAGAGTTTATCACTGGCAAAGTGACTGTAATTCTCTCAGGCGGTGGCTTGGGAGAATCAGTAATAAAAGCAACCCACTCTTCTTTGAGGTCAAGGATCGAATGGCCAGGAAATAACGAGGCGATATGACCATCTGATCCCATTCCGAGAAGTATAAGGTCGAACTTGGGACAATCACTCACATCGGATACGTTGACCGTGCGTGATTTGACTAACTGACGTATCATAAACTCGTAATCATTGGCTGCTTCCTCAGCTGACAATGAATCGTTGATAGAGTGCACATGACTTGGAGCAATAGGCACCTGCTCATCTAAAAAGATTACACGCCAAAATATTGTTACGTCTTTTGAATTCTAAAGATAAGAACAAAAGGAATAGATTTCTACTTTTCCAAAGGATTTGAGTGAAACAATTAACACAAGAGACAATTTATGAACAACCTCAAAATTTAAGACATTGAACTGTAGTCAATTTAATCATTTGTACGTCTTAACAAATAGAACATTTAAAAAACAATAAAGGAACGGCTCATTGTAAAACACAACTATAATTTATCGCTTAAGAAGTTGGAATCGCATCTAACTCCAACATGATAGCACGAGAATTTAATGTTTGGCAACATGACTAATTTGCTTTTCAGAGTTTAAAATTCTAGTAGAAGATTACAAATTGCATCTAAAGACAATGACGTATAACTAAAGAAAGATGAAAACTTTGTTTTGTTCCCATTTACCTACTTTCTATAATGTTTGTTTATTGAGAGAGTGCATCAAATATTCAAATAGAATGCATATAGAAGAGACAATCAAACAAAACCTTGGACAAAAAGGCATCTTTTGCGAGCTTATAATTGCTGTCGGAGTGGCTTTTTGAAACGACACGTTCATCGGCCCAAAATACGTACCATTTCGACCAATCTACGGTCGTTTTGTATGGAACTTGGCAGAGTTTCCTGTGTTAAATGTGGGAGATTTAGAATTCATAAGCAAATTCGAGAAGACATTTGGAGGAAAAGAGAGCATAAATACCCCATTAAGCTAATCAGAGAACCACCAGATAAGGCAATTGAAAAAACTCCCCTTTCTTTCACTGAATCCTCAGATAACTCCGCAATATGATCAGCCAGATCAGTGCTGAGCTCATCCAAACTCTCATGAATCCTCACTTCTCTATTCTTACAATCCCCAGAATATGCCATAAATTACCAACGCTGCAGATTTTGAGCAAACAAGCATGCAAATGATAAATTTATCGAATTTCTTCACAAAAATTGATCTAATATACACTGCAGTCACTTAGTTGTTGATTATCTGATCAATCTTTATAGGGTGAGAGGGAGGAAACTGGATTTTGGGGAAGAAAGTAGAACTGGACGGTATTGAAGACATTAGAGAGAAAAATTTTTGCAAACCATGTTCTAACAATGTGTAGGAAAAATATAATCGAATATCAGTGTCAAGAAAGAACAACCCAAAATCAAGAGAAAATATTCTTAACACAGAAGGTTTACAGACCCAGATCATAAAACAATCTCAGAGAAGAAACCATTCCAGAAAATACTTGTAAAAAAGGATTAATGAAACAGCAGAACCAAAATGCTAAAAAGAGGGAAGAGAGAGAGAGAGAGAGAATGCTTACAGAGAAGAAGAGGGTGGTGCAAGAGAAGCAAGAAACTGAAGAAGGAAATGGAAGACAAAAGGTGGATGGAAACTATTATATAATAATGAGCTAAAATGACATAATTTATACTCTATTTACTGATCATATACAGGTTGAGGACGAAGAATTTTACCAACTGGGTTAGTTGTCCACGTGAACCCAATGATCGTGACCAAAAACGCCCGCAAAAACACTCAACCCTACCTCTCTACCTCCAATATCTCTCTCTAGGATAGGGATGGATCCCGATGGAGACAGGGAAGATTTATTGATAAATGAACCCGAGTCTTCCAGCTGGGAAGAACTGCCCCTATCTGCTAGACCATCTGGTATATCATATCATCTGAGAGAGAACTTGAAGCTTCAGAATTTGGAAAAAAAAAAAAATCCAAAAATATTTCTAATGCGAGTACGGGGACAGTTAAAAGTGCCCATTTTTATAGACTTTTGTCTGAGTGATGTCCCAGCCATCGGCAGTCTGAGTAACCATAAATTTCTCATAGTAATTTAAATTTTCAAACCCAAATGATAAACTTTTAGTTTTTTGTTTAAAATTTGAGAATGTGCTCTCCACATTCGGCCTCGTTGGTGGGACTGGCCGGAAATCAAAGTTCAACTAGAGCCCGACCGACCTTGGGGTAGACTACGGCCAATGCGGGTCAACCATGGACTCTCAAGTCGGCCCTAGTCTGGTGGCAAGCTATTTGTTGAGTCCGACTCCGTTAGACTCTCCTTCATAAGAGGCGGAGAGAGATAAAGTTTAATGAACACAAAAAAGTTTGAAATCGTTCCAAAATTATTGGGTCGATTGTTAATTGAGATCCCAATGCTTGAATCACGATCCAATTTGGCTCACTATACTTAAAAAATGCACCGATTGATCCAATTTGGCTCACTATTTATATGGATTATTAGTTTTCATCACTATTTTTTTTTTTAATTATTTTTGGTTTTATTGTCTTGGTAAATAAAATAATAGAGAAAAAGGCATCGTATGATTATTAAGGTGGGGTTTTAGGCATTTTACATCAATCATTTGGAGGTATTCATTTATTGTCAACTCAATCACCATCATTTTCTTCTGTTTCTTCACCCACCGCTTTGATAATTAATCAGAAATTTTCTAAAATAAATAAACAAAATACGTCAGAATTAACTTGTTCTTCTATAAATGAACTCATTGATGAAATCTATTATTAATAATTTAAATAATTATTTAAAATTAAAATTAAATTGAAATCAACAAAGGTTAGTGCGGGGAGAAAAGCAACATCGACGTGGACCGAAAAACTGGACCAGAAATGAAATTTGATTATTCTCTGTCATAACAAATTTTTTCAATTTGGTATTTGGATTTAATAATATAAAATTACTAAAATCGAACCCAACCATTTAAACTGTAAATTTATAACCCTAATCTTTATTCTTTAATCTATGGTCAGTACATAATAGTTCACTTTTTTATCTTTACATTCTAATCACTTCTCTCGCACTATTGAGTCCTCGACAGATGACTCTCGCCTCTCAATTTTGCACACTCTCGCTACCCAATCCATATTGCTGCTCGATCTTACTCTCAGCTCGCTCTCGGCAATCGGCGATGCTCGCTCTCATTGCTTGGCTTGCTCGACGTCGACATTCATTCTAAGTAATCGCTCGACTCTTCTAAGTTGACTTTGACATGTAAGATCTTCGTTCGTCGAAATACATAGGACACAGAAAATGGCTAAAAATTTATGGTTTGCTTTCAGTTGAGTTTAGTCTAGTAAGAGACTGATTTGGCCATGAGATTAGTATTACAAAGTGAATTTGTCCATGGGTTCTGTTGAGAATAACATAGAGAAAGCAGTAGTTTCCAATCTTTTGAGTCTTTCACTTTTGATTTAATTTTTTATATTAACTATTATATATTTTGTCCTAATGATTTGGGTATTATGAATCTTTATTGATTAAGAATATATTAACTGATTAAGTTTTATGAATCTTATGTTAACAGTTTATTTCTTTATTTTTATTTTTAATTTTTTTTTATTAAAAAATTAATTTTATATTGAAAAAAACAAAAACTGAACCGGAACCATAATCAAATTTCTAGTCCAGATTTGGTTCGGTCTCATTACTTTCAACCATAAGTATTGATTCTAAAAATTACAAACTGAAATATATTTGTCTGGTCTTAATCCCTCTTAAAACTAGACTAAATCGAACTATTATCACCCCTAATTGATTATTCCTTCTTGGGTGAAGCAATAATAGCCTTAAACTACACATAATTTCTTGGCTCTCTCTTGTTATGGTTCTCCACCTCGCATTTCACTCGATGATACTTCAATTGATTTTTTTATCGGTCAGAACCCTCCACTTGTCAGAATCTATGACCGTAGAACCATAATATGATCGGTCTCATATCCCATGAGTAACACGGTTCAATTCCCAATAACATCATCATGATATAATTGAAACTTTGCATCTCCATGTGAGGAGATCCTTTAACCAATCTAGCTATCTCTCTCTCTTGGAGGTAGGTAAGTTAAGGTTCAACTCTTAACATATATATATTTTTTTAAAAGTATAGAAAATTAGATCAAGTGGCAGTACTCTCTATAATTGCATGAAATTGTAGAAATGCCAAAGTCTAGAATGAATAAACCACCCTATTGGCCATACCCCTCGAATGAACTTCAAGTTCTCAAAACCTAGTCCAACTTTTGTCCTCATCAAACTTTAGAGCCTCTCAACTTTCCACTACGTCTCTGAAAATTGAGCACATTTCATTGAAATATTGAAAACATCTCCCGATCAGGTCTCAACTGTGATTTTAAAGGTCTTCGTGATAGAACAAACATTCGACTATAAGGGTGCGCTTGTTCAGAGATAGCATACGAAGTTTCTTTTAAAAAGATATTTTTACTTAATAAACTAAAATTATCCCTTAAAATAATTTCTATTATAACGGGGAAAACATAAAATGTCAAATTAAAACGTAAACATAAGTTTACGATCTTTGTTTTTATATGACAGAAAATAGAAACCAAAGATGCGACTGCAAAAAACTATTTAATAACTCAAATTGTGTAGAAATAATTTTATAAATTGTCAATATACGTTAATCAATTACCAATTTTATATATTATTTATTAAAAAAAAAATGGTCAGTGTTCAATAATCATCATTCGTTGACCTTTTACTTCTCCCATTTCTTTATTCTCTTAAATAAGAATAATCGAGAATTCAATCTCTTCCAGTTGGAATTAAATATAACTCTACTCAATGGGGTCTGGGGATGAGGAATAGTATCGATTTGTTTTTCTTTAAAATAATAATGAAAAAGATTCCTTTTTTTTTTTTTTTCTTCCAAAAGTAGATTATACATATAAACAGAGGGTTGTTGGGATTGAAAGAAAGCAACCTGCAAAGTGAGATGATAATAGAGATTAAAAGTGATTAAGAAATTGACCAAATTGTCTTGCTTTGAACTTGCGTGTGGGAATCTATCGGATAGTGACTTCATTTAATACGAGTTTCCCACATCAAATAAAAAATTAATCTTTGCCGATAAGTTCGACCGATCGATGACTCATATCGAGCTGGAATTTGAGACCAGATCATACGTTGCTTTTAATTCATCTTTTCTTTTTTCAATCCACCTTTTGATACGACACACTTGCATAATTTGTCAAACCATCATCGTTTCCATCTCATATTGAAGCTTTCAAATATTAGCAAAGATATTCATCGTGCTACAAAATCACACGCATAAAAACGATCGTATCATTAACGTTCCCATAACAAAAAGCAATGGAGAGAGATGGATTGAAGCAAGGGGAGGTGGCCAGAAAAGGCAAATGTAGTTATGCATTGATGATATTCAACGCAGACCTTACTTAGAGTTTGGTAAGGGAGTGCAGAAATGGGTTACCATGAAAATGAAAGGGGGAGGAGCAGCATCATAAATTCAAACCCAAAATTATTTGGGTAACCTAATTAGGGTTTTGTCAAATAGAATGTCTTAATTGGTGGTCCACTAACCTCCTATAAGCTTTGGCCTAACAAGCAAACCAAAGGGATATCTATAAAATTGTCAAACAACTAATACGGAACAGCATCACAATGAGAGCTTATTGACCACTTTGCCCAAATTTAATAATTGGTTAGTCATCGTGTCCGTTTGGCCTGCTCATGAATTTTCACACTTCCTGCTGATGCTTGATTTGCCGCTCGGTTACTTCCAAAATTCTTTCGATTTGATTCCCGAGCAATTCTTGAACCAAACTAAAATGGAAAGCAAAGGTGTATGAAGAACAAGTGAAGTAAACATAGATGCAACCAACTACACTACGCATGTTCATCCAGGTTGGATACAATGTGCCTCGTTTCAGAGTAATCACTTAGCACACGTTTGAGGTCAAAGGACCCTAAAATTTCTCAACTAAACAATAAATTATTGGAATGATATTAGGCTGTATAGAGATCAAAAAGAAAAATACACACCTGTATCGCTCTTTTTGGTAAAACTGCTGCTTCTTGTAAACCAAGCATTTTGGCCACCTTAAAATAAAAGGCAAGAGATAGATTTGTTTAGAGTCAGAGACCACATATAATAGGTTGGCTGCAGCTGCAGGTTTTAAAGAGAAACAAAGATTTTGTTTGCTTGAATTTGAGCGTTCTCATCTGGTAATCAAACCAATACATTGAGATATAGAAGTTTTTGAAACAAAAAAAAAAAAAGAATTGTCCCCTCAAGTATGTGAGCATTTCCATGGGAAACAAAAAAAAAACTTGAATATGGAAATACACAGACCTCTCTGAGAATCTTCTTATCACCTGTTCCACTAGGTTTATCAAGCTCAGCAATCTCCCACAAGGGAATATCTAGCAAAGTTCTAATAACGTCTTCATCCAAGAAAGGAAACCTGGCCTGCTCAAAACTGAAGATCAACAAATGGAAATACATGGACAAAGGTGACTATATCTCTGATATAACAATTATAAGCACTCACCTCCTTTCCATTGTCGGCAATGCATCTATCATCTCTCCCCAGGTTTCTCTTCCAAATTCTCTGCATGTCCAATTTCATTTCCTCATGTAATCCAACCCAGCTGATAGCATAAAAATGCCAATTGAATAAGTACAACAAAATTCTCTTAAAAACTAGGCTTAAGAATAGATGATATAAATGAATAATGGCCTCAATTATGTATCACGGCCCATCCTCAGTATCATAAGATTAAAGTTATTTACAATTTTCTTTCTGTTTATGAATATCGAAAAGGCAAAATATTTATATGTTTTGTATAATTTATGTCCCCCATAATTACATGTTGTATGTCCAGAGAAATGCCAACTAGTGTTTACTTTCAAAGATCTATGCATATATAACAGCTGCCTACTTCGTCTTTCAGTCATCAACGATATAATGCATACCTCCCATGTCTGTAATTTGTTCTATGTCGGCCATAGCCAGCACATTGCTCATCAGCACCAGAACCAACAAGAAGAATCCTGGCCCTCGATTTATACTTATGACGACTATTATAGTCGTCATAACCACTTCCATCATAAATCCAACCATCGCCACCAGAAGCTAGCCATAAAGCTATTCCAATGTTCATATCCTATGACAAAACAAGTATATATAAAAAGTCCAGCGATGCTTTGGTTTTCCAAACATACACCTTGAGTTTTTTTCATAAAAGTTTAAAGTCGAGAGTTCCCTAGAAGCTTACACAGCAGAAATAAGAGACAACGAGAAAACATCACAAATTTTAATATATTTCGGCTAGAGAGAGATAGATGAGGAGCAAGAATGGGAACTGATATTTCGGAGCAGAGTGCAACATGTATCATTTGAAAACAAAGATAACAATACCATGTAAGTGTTGGAAGGATTGATTAGTGACATGACATGCTTTGTCTCAATCATTAAATTTTCCAAATCAGCATCAATCTCCACTAGCTTCCACCTACATGTTCTACTTGACATGAGTTTGATTGGAATATAAAATAAATCAAAATTACTCAAAAGTATGTTCTATATAATGCATGAGAATGCACCCAAATCATTGCTAACTAGCAAATAGTACGTAGTACAATTTAAGATTTCCCATAAATCAGAAAACGTAAGATTTCAGATAAAGCTTGATATAGTGCCTTCTTAAAGGTGAAATTCTTGTCAATTCCTTGATTCCGTCCCTGGCAGATATTCTATCAGGTGCAAATGAACCATCAAAGCTCACATTAAGAAGATCAATATCAACTGCAAAGAAAGAACAAGAAAATCACCTTTCAGAACATACAAACAATCATAACGTATTTTATTAACTCTAAATGTTCAGTAAACGGAGACTTATAAGACAATGTTCAAATGTCAACAGCAACTTAAGTCGAGTAAATCAAAACACATACAGCGGCAGTCTAGGCACTGATCCAATAATGCAGCAAGTATCATAGAATCCAACCCACCAGAAAAAAGAACTGCCACTGGCCCAACATTCCCCATTATGGAATCAGATGAAACTCCCTGTGCAATAAAACAGAAGTTTTTAGTAAAGAAGAACGTGTAACACACTCTATTCCCAATGAACATGCTATGCTATCTAAATATAGCCTTGAGTGGAGAAACTTCCCCTAACCATTATCTACCGCTATATTTATGAAAATTCAATTTTTTTTCATTTTTCTCCTTAAATCCAAAAATCTTTTATTGGCCCATTACATGAAGCGTTTACTTTTCAAATACATCCTACACATGTATACATTTTATTGACCATGATTGCATAAAACTTTAAATTAAATTAATAAAAACTAAATACTTCAGTTTAACGAATTTGAGGCCAGTCAATGCATGAAACAATGTCTTGAGCTTAGTAGCATTTTACAAATTGATTCATGACACTATAACACGCCCAAAAAACACAACATTAAACCTCTTTCAATTTTTTTGCAACTTTTTTCTTATATATATTCTAGAATATTATAGAACCAAAGAAAAGAAATGTTATGAACTATTTCGTTTTCCCCCCATAGAGAACAGTGAACTCTTAGGAAGAGAGGAGAAGAACAATGAATGGATTTGTCTAAAAATTAACTATTTATAGATTTTTTTTCTTCCATCGCAATTTACTTTTATAGTTCAAAAGTAATTGATTTATCTTTTGTATTTTATTATTGTGTCTATATCTACTAATATACTTGTCTTCTAAAATCTAACACGAGTTTATGTATGATTTTAGAAGAATTTTTCTGAGGATGGTTTTATTATTCTAATTTTATAAATTTGAAACCCTCGTAAACAAATATTGTGCAAATCAGTATATCAGAAACTAAAATTTCATAGTTTTTTCTTTACTTACCCAAATCCAAAAATCTTATAGAAAAGATTAATAGATAAACATGCAATTTAAACAGTCAACATGAGCGCGCACACGTGGGATACAATTTAACAACTTCAACATGATAACAATAAAAAAAAACAAAGAAAACTATCTAGAATTATTAAAATCTTATAAAAAAGATTAATAGATAAACATGCAATTTAAACGGTCAACATGAGCGCACACGTGGGATACAATTTAACAACTTCAACATGATAACAATAAAAAAAAAAACAAAGAAAACTATCTAGAATTATTGTTCTTTTATATTCATTTTCGCTCGCTACAAAATATGAATTAAACCATATTATCAACCTGGAAAACAGTATGTAGTGAAGATCGTCGCAGCACAGATTCCTTTAAAGCAGCAAGCACAGTTTCTGCACACCATGAAACAGAAGGTTGTCTAAGCCCTTTTCAAATAAAACAAATGCAAATTACATACTATTACAACAACCAAAAAAAATCAAATCAACTAGCATTACAGATTGAATATTTAGACTTTCAAAGGCAAGTGGAGAATTAAAGCATGATACTTCGCTGTTTCACAAACCTGCTCCAGATAGCAGCTTTTCCGAAGAAACTGAATTAATGTTGCAAGGGCCCAACGAAATTTCATTCTCAGCAAGACACATAACTTCAGGCGCAGGTACAACTTTGATTCTCTCCCACTTAATCAACGCTTTCAGCTCGTCATTTGTCAATTCATGTTTTCTAATTTCACCAATCAGACAACCAATTGAATTTGTCTCCAATGACAAGCTGTAAATACCACATGGAAGCTCTTCCCAAAACCTGAATTCCCTACTCCTGGTTTCTGCTTCAAAACACAGTAGAATACATAACTGACATTGTTAAGATGCAAACAAAAATCTTTCAAGCTCGCCAATTGGAGAACAATCATTCATAAAAATTACAAATTTATCAAAGTTAAACAAGGGTGTTTCAAATGAAAAACGAGGTTCAATTTGATGCCAGATTTCGATCTTACTCAGTTTATGGGCATGAATGTTCTTTTTGTTTTTCTCATTGCATCGCAAAACTTATTATAGCCTGGCATAAAATGGAAAGATAAAAATGTGTGGGAAACAAGCCATACCAGTATCTTGAACAACTGAAAGAGCTGAAGATACAGAAGATAAAAGAAACCGAGAGTCCTCAAGAGTTGGCCAGTGGACAAGGAGGCTTCGCCTACCAAATGCATCTCGGCCAAACCAAAGAGTCTTCGTACTATCCTACATAAAGTAAACAAAAAATGTCAGAAACAAACTGCCATACATCGTCACAAAGAACAAGTTTTCGTAAAACCACAGAGGAACTTACCACCAAAAGTTACCTGCCAATATATGACTGACCATGGCCCTTTAATCATGGAAAAAACTTCTGAAACGGTACTTTGCCTCTTTCCATCAACGTAGCAATTTCTCTCATGAAAACTAGAAACACAAGAGCAGCATTTACCAAGAGATTGCAGAAGAGTTTCTGCATCATTACTATCCCGAGCCACATAAATTCCTCCAAATATTTCACCTTTAACATGAGCAAATGGAACATTGAAGTTGAAACCGTCACAGCAAGATAACTATGCATATTCAATGCTAGATAAAGATGGGGGAAAAATTAGAAAACAGTTGCTGAAAACTCAAACTAACTGGACGAAGAAAACAGACGATGAATTTGGTTCCTATAAATAACGATATCTACGCTAGCCTTAAAATTTAAAGAAAATTAGACACTTCTTTCAATGAAAGATACTAACATGGCCTTTCAACATAAGTGTAAGTTCTCATGTAAACATTGGCCAATCCACAAAATCTTCTGAAACACTATGACATATTAGGCTTCAGCGGTTCTGTAATTTGAAAACAAAGAAAAACGAATAAAAACAATCGAATTGATACAAAAAAGAATAAGAATGTCTAACCTAAATGAAGATTAGCTACTTGGGAGTAATTTGATGATTTCACCGGGAAAAAAAATCTACTTTTTATAGAACTTAAAAAAGTAACATTTTTTATTAATGTCAGAGAAAGAGCATATTTATGCCTTTACATTCGAAATCTGATGAAACACATAAGAAAGTAGCTGGCAGAACAAATTATCATGATAAAGGACCTTATATTTCACCATACAACAAAATGCATTAGAGTATACCGTTGTAAACAAGGATATTTTCCGCTGAATCAAATAGAGGCTGGGTGATAGGATTTATTCCTCTTAACTGCAATGTAGCCCCAATTAGATACAATTCTGCAACAGGAGTGAGTAAAGTACGTCCTGAAGGGGCAATGCATGAGCCATTGTCATTCATCGCATACTCTTCCTTACAGTACGCTGCAGCTCCTACATCCTCTTCCCTTTCAATTACGGATTTGAATTCCGTTTCCTCGCTCGAACTTGAAGTTTTCGAAAGGAAAATCCTAACTTTTGCGCTGCCCAAGCAGTCGGGGCCCCTCCTCCTCAGAGCGGCTTTGAGATCGTCAATGGAAAACTCCGGCTGGTGCAAGGGAACAAAAAAAAACGATCAGTCAAACTATAACTGAAAAGGAAAAAAAAAACAAAAAAGATTCTCAGGAGGGACGGACGAGACTCCAGAAACGGAAATTCGAGTAGAAACTCACGTGGTCGGAATTTAAGGGTGGATGGATGGAATCAAAGAACAGAGATGAGAAATCAAAAGGTATTCCAGAGACAACCAAGGCGATTCCACACATTGCTGTGGTTCCCCAGCTGAATCTTCAATGGCGGAGCAAAGCCTCGTATTCGCTCCAAGTTCTGCAGGGTTTTGTTCCAGCGGGAGAAAGAAATTCACTTGTTTTTTAATTTCACGTGACTAATACATTAACTTTTAATTAAAAAGACAAAGTTCGGATCAAACCAAGTAAACCAAACCGAGCCGAATCGATGATTTTGATTTGTTCAGTTTGATTCGGTTTGTTTTCTGAAAATCGATTTTAGAATAATTGAACCGAGTAAAATTCAAGATACACTTCAAATTCTCGATTTGTTTTTTTTTTCAAAATTCATTGTATTTATTTATATATTATTTTATTTTTATTGAAATTTATAAAAATCAGAGTGTATATATATATATATATATAAATTGAATAATCAAGTGCAAATTTTGGAAATTAATTATCTAATTGTTATTATTTAGTATTTATTTTAACTAATTTTGGTAAGATTTTAGTTTATTTTTAACTCTATCACGTATTGAGATTTTATTTAAAAAACGTGCAGGTTTATATTTCACGTGGGAATTAAATCCAATCACTATTATTAGAAGTTGTCTACTTAGTGTGGCGGGTAAGCAAGAGCAATTGTTTGAGTGAATATTATACAATGGCGTCAAACCATACCCAGTGCTTGAACGATGAAGAGATGAGCCAAGAACTGGATCTCGCTAACCTATATTTGTACCAAAGCTTCTGGTACTCTGCTCAAATGATCAAAAGAATCGTGGCTTCTCGAAAACACTTCACGGCTCGAGATTCGAACGTGCTGATTGCGGCTCAAAATAAAGCACGACGTGGATAAAAGCTCTGGTGTTTACCCTTATGAACATAGTCGAGTTCGAGACTAATGAGAAACACCCTTTGTTAGAGATCAATCATCATGATCTTGTTTCTTGGCTAGAATTTGATTTGTGCACAAAAAAAAGTATTAGGGTCCCTCTTTAATGACAAAGGCCAAGGAAGTTCTTAATTTTCAACGTTCGCTTGTCTCATTAAATAAGAAAGGTGTTTGTTTTTTTTTCAGACTCTCAATCTGCTTGAAACTTCTATTTATAGAGATTTTAAACATACGATCAATTCATCCAAGAAAAAAAAGAAATTTTTTATAAAGGATAGGAAAAAAATAATGAAGGTTATTTTGGAAAGGAAGAAAAAAAGACGATGAAAAAAAAAAGTAAAATATCTTTGAATATAAGAAATTTAAAAGAAGTGATTTCTCTTGGTCAATCCATCTAAAGAATAAAATAATCATAATTATTTTAAAAGAAGAGAAAAAAAATTAAAAAAATAGGTGACGTACTTTTCAGTACAGTGAGAATTTTAATAAAACTGATTTTTTTTAGTGAATATTTTATAAAATATTCGATATCTATAAAAATATTATAAATATTATTTTTTCATAGTAAGATTTTTTTGAACATGTTCTCCGTGTTTTTTTTTCGATTTGGATTTTCATGTAAAAATTCTCGATGTTCATTTTAGCTATTATTTCTCTTACTTTTTTGTCGTTATATTTAAACGATATAAAAAAATATTTTTCATATCACATCTGTTATTGTTTTTCGTGCTACTTATTTAATAGTATAATTATACTGTATAAATGAGTTTTGTTTAAAAAACTAAATTTTAAGTGATACTGTTTATGACTATTTCAACATATCTTGAAAATTTAGTTGCAAAGATAATTTTGTTTAAATAGTCGGTCAATAATAATCTTTTATGAAAATTATCATGATCAGATCAGTACTCTTCACATTTTACAACGATAATATTATTATTATTATTATTATTTTTTTTTTTCCAGATACAAATGATGTTGTAAATCTCTCGGATATAGAGTCTCGGAGGTTGTCGGGTACCCGCATTTCATTTGCACCACTGCTTCAATTTATGAAAGAATCCAACTGTAAGATTATTTACTGTTGGTAGGAATCTGAAGGACATTTTTGAGTTTTTCATTTTGGATTAGTTTTCATGCCCACTTTGATTGATTTTGTTTGTAAAAACATTGGTGGAACGTGCATCCCCACCAGTTTGCTTCGCTTCTTTTACAGATCCAATGAAACTTTGATTTGTTTTTATAATTTTAACCGAGCAACAACCATTACGATATATTTTGAAATTTCAATATTTCAATGTCTAATGCACGAAAAGCTTGTATTAGTAAGTAATGTTGCGCGTATAGCGTAATCTGGTAACGCAACTATTGTCTATAGATTAATAAAATAATCACAATAAATTAAAATAACCCTATTAACACGTCATTGATATTAACAATAAAGATGTATTTATTATGTTTGTTTCATGCTCTGACTTGAGGATTATAAGTTATTGATTCTTAAAATTTATTAATAATTTTTTTTAAACGATTTTTTGAAACTAAACCCAAAGAAGATTGAAATTCTTGGTTTTGCTCAGTTGGATTTTAATACAGTTTTAGTTTTTTTTTTTTTTTTTTAAATTTAAATTTGATTTTGTCTGGTTGAAAAATCATTTTTAGTTAATTTTGATCGTTTTAATTTTATAATTTGTAATTTGTAATATAAATATTATATTTTTAATTTGATTTGGATAAATTATTCTACCGTAGTAGTAGTTTGTCGTAACTTGGGCAGAATATAATTCGATCTTTTATGAAACAACGCGACCCGCTAAACTCTCAAGATTTTTTCCGACATCACGTCCATTTGGCGACACGTACACAAAAACTGACGTCGGCAATACAGGCCCCACCTTCTTCCCTCTCAAAAGCGTGGAGCCCACACACTAGGCATCATTTTATCTACTCGACACGTGTGTCAATGGCAGAACATCTGCACAGCTGGCAAATGCATCTAAATTAATTAGTTACAAATAATTAGGCACAGAAAATCTTTAAATGGAGATATCTGGGGCCCACGTCCAGGAAAGAAACCTACACGTTCTCCACGCACTCTCCTCGCCGATGTACGACGTCTCCCTCTCTCTTATTCCTCGTTGACTGCCCCACTTGGAAAAATGCCTACTTTTCTTTGACTTTATTCTTAAATTAATCACGTATTATGACATAAGATCAGTGCATGTCTTTTTGAAATTTACATCCTTCATGAAAATTAGGTATAAATTAGCAATAATTACTGATATTTAAAAATGTACATCATTAGTGTATATATCACCCGATTATTATTAATTAGATCTGATAAAAAAAGTTAATATGTAAATAACTCTACGTATTATTTAGATGTTATTTATTTGTTTTTATGATATATCGTGCCATCTTCTCTGTTATATTTTTTTATACATAACTTGTATATTTTATTTTTCTAATAATAAATTATTTATTATTTTAAATGTTCATATCTTTTGTAATTATTTGGCTAGTAAATAATTGATATCCTATTCTATAAAACTAGAATGGACTATTTAATTGGGATTAATATTTTATTATTTTATAAAAAATAATTGGTAAATTAAATCATTAAAAGATATATAATCGTAGCCGTCCGAGACAGAAAAGAGCAGAACACAACGTGTTTGGTTCCGAAAGTGGGGATGCTAAAGACACGTGGCAGTGACTCCTTTCTTCGTTGTTTTTACGACACGTTTCCTCTGAGCAAGTTGTAGGTAGACAGAACCCCAACTCTGTCTGATTCTACCACGTGTCACCTCTTCCAGTCTGCCTGCCACCTGGCTTCCCACAGCTAACACCTTTCTCATAACCAGAAGGGCATTATCGGAATAGAAAATATTTTTTCTTTTTTTAATTTTTTCTCCTTCGTTACAGAGAGGAGAACACCATGGGAAAGCTGCGCAAGCTTCTTGTTTCCTTTTCTTCCTCACTGTTTCCTCTTATCATTCTTTTCTCAACCCTGCAACTTTTTTTTTTCTTCTGGGTTTGAAAATTTCTGTTATTGGCAGATGGAAATTAGAAGAAAGGGTTAGGAAAGTATAGATTTTTTTATTAGAATTTGGTTTTTGAGAAATGGGTTTTCTCAAACAAGATCAAAGAGTAGCTAAGAGGAATAAAGTATAGATTTTTTCTACCTTTTTTTTGGCTTAATTATGGGTGAAGCAAACAAAGGAAGAAGAAAGGGGACAGAAAGTTTCTCCCTCCAAACAGAAAATTATCCGGGAGATCTACTGCATAGATTTATTTTCAGTAACGCGAGCAAGCCTGAGTTCGTGGAGGTTAAGGAAGAAGAAGAAGAAGAAAGATCCGAGGATGTTGAGCTGAATCTTGGGCTTTCATTGGGTGGTCGATTTGGGGTGGATAAGAATTCCAAGAAATTGATCCGCTCGTCGTCGATTGCTGGAACTATAACGATAGTGAGAAGGGACGAGGCCTTCAATCCGCCGGCAGTGGGTTTTCCGCCGCTCATCAGGGCATCGTCGCTTCCGACGGAGACAGAGGAGGAGTGGAGAAAGAGGAAGGAACTGCAGTCGTTGAGAAGAATGGAGGCAAAGAGGAGGAGGTCGGAGAAGCAGCGGAGCAAGGAGGGTGTAGTGGCAGTTGCCGGCAGGTATTCGGAGGAGGAAAGGCCGGAAATCGAGGGCCTTGAGGAGGCGAGTTATGGGGAAAAGAAGGGAATTTCATGGACAGTGGAGGAGAACTTGGTGGGATTGACAGAGGAATCTCGAAATAGGGTGGCGGCGGCAGCAAAACAAGCTCTTGTTGATGGGATGGACATAGGAAAGAAAGGCAAAAGTAGTTTCATGGGTGGACTTGGACATGGACGTGGTCATGGTGATGGAGAAGGAGCGGGTCGACCGATCTCCCAAGGATCGACGGAATCCCATGGTGGAAGCTTGGAATTGGAGAATAAACCTCCAACAGGTATCACATTTTTCAGATTTAATTGTTTGAATGTTGGATGGGTGTTTGCTTGTTTTTTGTTGAGATAATTTGGTAGATGGGGATTCCTCCATTGATAATGTCTAGTTTTTAGACAATCTCTATCTGTCTTATTACTACAAATGTGACTATCATGCTTTTTTTGGTAGCTAAAAAAATTAGACACATTTGTAACTCGAAGATATGATTCTAGAAACTCGAAAATGTTTCCCAAATGACAATGCCAAGAGTATCGAGCTCGTGTTGCATGACTACTCGAGATTCCTAATATACCCTAGCATGTTTCTACTTGTTGATTGCTTGAACAAAAATTATGGAAAGAGTCACGTCATCGTCTAATTTTGGATTGGAAGAATGAGAATGTAACAGTAAATGTTAAACGTTAGATCTACAGCCAAAGAAAAGGTATGATCTTAAAGAGAGTATTGACAAGAACATTTGGCCCACTTCTTGGAAGATTAAGACTTAGGAAAACAAGATTGATATACAAACAAATAGATTGAATATTTGGCAGGAGGAAGATAAAAAGGCTACAATTGGAGTAAATAAAGAGGAGGCAGGTCTTACATGCCCAAAATGATAGAGCTTCGCTTTCTTCATGTTGCAGGATCAAACAGCCATGGCGAAGTAAGAAACTCCTCAAGCACTCCAACACTGCAAGAACAAGGAAGTGGTGAGGCCAGGGGGTCGAACAAGCTTGAAAATTCAAGCAAATTGATGAAAAACATGTCACTCAAGCAGGATTCTGTAAATAGTAGAGGGAGAGAACGCGGGGCGAATTCAATGGAAGACATGCCGTGCGTATTCACTGTAGGAGACGGTCCAAACGGGAGAAGAGTGGAAGGAATTCTGTACAAATATGGAAAGGGGGAGGAGGTGAGAATAATATGTGTTTGCCATGGTACTTTTCTTTCACCAGCAGAGTTTGTGAAACATGCTGGCGGGGGAGATGTGGCTAACCCACTTAGACACATAGTTGTTCACCCTAAATCCTCTTCATTTTTGTAAATTTTTTGGGTTTCTACCTTCGTTACCCATTTAAACACTGCAGGGTTGTGAAAATTGGAAAATATAGATAGATTTTTGCTTCTTTTTTGGCAAAAAGTTTCGTAATTAGCCTTTTTTTTGCTCTTTTATGTTGTTTGTCTTTTAATTTCACTCGTGTGATTTATTCATTGATAAATAATTTGGATAAATTATAAAAATTTAGAACAATATATCAATTAGATGAATGTATCACGACATATAGTAAGATTAGAATATGACTTACCTGGCTTATTCTTTGAAATGTGTCCGGATCATCTTCTCTTGCCAAAGAGGGGTACCTAGAGGATAAGATCATATATTATTGAAACTTTTAGAGAAGATTTGAGCAATGACATGAAAGAGCTAAAACAAGATACTTCTAAAAGCTAAGAATTGTAATTGTTCACAGGATGATTTTGACAGTACCTCCAAGAGTGGATCTCCAAAAGCTGTACAATTCGTTTTCTTAGATCTTACTTGACTTAAAATTGGGATGGAGAGCTACTCGAGTCAACCGCAGCAGCAACAACGACATGAACATCTACGAAGGCAAGAACAACTACGAAGGCAAGAACAACTACGACGGCAAGAACAACAATGACCGCAAGGACAACTCCGACAATTAGAACAACTACGGCAGTTAGAACAACTACGACAAAAAGAGCAACTACGACAGCCAGAGCAATTACGACAGCAAGACCAACCCCAGTGACAGCAAGAAAAACATGCAAACCAACGGTGCATTTTTGATTTGCGAGGCTTTACAAATACCCGAGACTCTTGCTGCTTCTCATCTTTCATAACAGAAGAACTATTCTTCCCGTCTTCGAATCTGCAAATATAAATATCATATTCAAACTGCTTGTAGGAAAAGTGAGATTCTCTGTTAAAATTACCATGTCTGTCATAGTTTAAAAGGTAAAGAAGAAAGCAATAAAATCAGTACCACCCAATCTTTTTTTTTGACATGTCAACGATCTTCATAAAGAAGTTTAATTGTGGATCCTTATAATTTGCGTGCGTATAAACGTTAGCACAACAAATGGAAGTGACCTTTCGAAGTCATTAATTGCATTGAAACTTATCTAAAGTAGAGACGACATACATGGTGCATTCTTCATCATTTACATGCAAGCACAACATCACTGTGCAACACCCAAAAATACACAATATATGTATAGATATGTTTATCAAGACTTTCATAATCACAACAGATAATAACAACATCAATTATGCAAACTGTAGATGGGAGATTCATTCATCAAAGAAAGTAGAGATTTAGATCCGCAAAATATTATTCAGCCAATAAATGGTGACTTACATTGGGAAAGCAAAAGAATGTGCACTGGTTCCACTCCCATCTGATTGTTGAGAGGCATTGGATAAATTCCATGAGACGTCGGGAGGTGCTAACTTTCTCTCCTTTTGATATTCTGCACTTGTCTTCTCATCCTGGATAATGTCGGCCGTTGCTTCGCCAACTACAGATTCATTTATTGTCTCAACTCTCTGTTCACGACTTTCCACCCTTGGGACTTGAGGCAATGGGTTAAGCACAAATAGTTCACCCGATTTTGTTAATTCCCCAGACTTTCCTAGATCACCCAACATTAAAACATGATCTCTAGAAAAACTACAATTTCCAACGTGAATGCTAAACAATGACTCATTGGAAGCAACACTCCAATCTACTGGTGTAGTAGATTTGCTTCTATCAAAAACAGAAGATGGAATTCTAAATGGATCATATCCTTCGGAGCGATCCATTCTTTGAGTCTCAGGTGATTGAATTGGGGACATGGCCGGCAATATACACTCATGGGCCCCATCAGAAATTAGGGATATGGAAGTGGTGCCGGGAGAGACATCATCAATATTTCCTGATTCGATAGAGCTACTAATAGAAACATCACTCTCATCAGCATTTATTTCCAATTGAATATTCTCACGAGATTCAGTTGAGGGATTTGTACAGGCTTTTAATTTCACACCTTTGTTTGCATCCACTTGCAACAAATCCGAGTCTGATGAAGATGAGGATGAAGAAGCCTCTAATTCCTTGGTTGAGATAAGAGGATAGCATTCCAGACCATTACCTCCAATTTGTATCCTCGCGTTCTTATTCTCCCTTGATAATGTAGAATGCACGCCGCTTGAATCTTTACCGGTACAATTAACAAAAGCTACATGTTTTCGCATATGTTTACCGCTTCCACTCCCATCGTTAACAATAGTTTGAATTCCTGAATGCATGCTGTTACTTTCCAATTCTAAAGCTGCAATTACAGATGCAACTGGACCCATATTAGAGCATTATATTTTGTGGAAATGAATGAATTAACTTTTATTTTTGTTCACAAAGAGATCGCGACTAAAGAAAAGGCCTTAAAGCTTTCATATAAACAACATTCTGTGCAGAAGAATGTGTGAAATGTATATTTTACATGTTGAAACTTCACAGGACTCAGGAACCTCCTCAACAAGACTAACATGCTTTGGACCAAAAACGGTAATAGACGATTTAGTTCCAACAAAATGCGTTTATTAAGGGAATTTAATGAACCTGTCTGACCTTCTGTTTTTGTAACAGCAAACAAATTCTCCGGATTTTTCGAAATTTAGCGGCTCAACAGCCGTAAGCAGCTCAAAAAGAAATCATAGAAACCTATTGTCGCATTGCCTTAGCCAAACTATACTGATCCATTCCTTCCAGGGAACGTGAATTTTTTCTGAAAATAAAAATCCATTGATTTGAATAAATCATTTGGATAATGAAAAATAGAATCGGAAGAAGAAAATATCACTCGAATCATCCATGTCTAAGCTAAAAATTTAATTCTCGCAGAAATTTCCTGCTCCTTCCACTACTGCCTAATCTGAGGGAAATCGTCGAAATCAGACATAAAAAGCTAAGAATTTTTTACAAAATCGTTAAGAAAAATCAATAGACTCACTAGTTAGATTCAATGATTTTTCTTGTCCGAGATGCGAAAATCGAATCAAAATTTGACGGAACAGAAATTTCCGTAGACTGCATCTTCTTGAACTTGATGAATCGCGGAATGAAGATGAAAACTGAGGGGAAAACAACGAGAAAAGAAGAGGAGTTGTGGTCTGGGAAAACTCTAATCCTGAAATAGAAGGTCTCGCGCCATTTTCGGAGCTTTCAGTTTCCTTTAACGATATATGGTTGCTTTTCGCGCCAACTTTAGCTGATGCTTCCCCAGTGGGTCCCACGCTTTTCCTTCCAGATACTCCCTTTGCTAATGACTTCTGGACCCAATATTTGGGACGGTTGAGCCGACCAACCGAACCACATTATTAAACTTTGGTCCGGTTTGGGTCGAACAGATGTATTTAGTTTAATTCGATCCCCCAATTGAAAAAGAGCTTGATCAGTTCGACTCAACACCCCGCCCTAATACTAACCCATCCCATTAAACCATATTCAATTGCCATGGGCCACGACTCGACTCCTTAACTTAATCATGATTTTCCCTGCGAGCCAAACCCGAGCTTAAACCGAACATTACCTAGTCCAAACCAGAATCCAAAACAAAACCAAACTCGAAAGAAAAAACTCAATTTTGGTTCAATTCGACGGTTTAGTAGTCGATGATTCAATTTACTTGAAGGGCAAACTCTAATGGAAAGAGACAGAGTCCGCTCTCACCCAAGATGACGCTTTTGATAAAGGTCAAATCTTTCTCAAACATTCCAAGCAAATGGATTACCAGAGTTCATTGGTACAAATTCTCTCGACCTGGTTTGAAAATTTCACAATATGAAATATGTTACGAAAGTAAATCATAAGTACTACGAACTCGATCTCGGCAAGCCCACTCGATAACCTCTCTATCAAAATGTTTTTGATTACCCTTTTTAGCTACGACTTTGTTTTTGGCATTTACGCGTTAAATACTTCACTTTGTTAAGCAAGAAAATATTTCATAGAAACAAGGCTCAATCTTGTTACATGTAGAGTACATATTATAAGACTATGTTTCATTCGTATTTTCTTTCGATATACGTTCACTCTAACACTAAACTCAAATCTTACACTTCAACGCGGCGCCCACTTGTCATTTCTTGAATGAATGCCACTTTGTATCACAATATTCATTGTAAATTGCACGTAGATCGCTATTTTTTGAATTCAATATAAAAAGGGCCAAATACAACCAATTCTGAATCTATATTTATTCTTCACAACTTAAATTGAAGATCTTGGCATCCCTTTAACTTCCTCGTGTGCTGATTTTTGTCTTTTCGGTCGAATAAGTAGAGAGTTATTTTCGATGTCCCGAGGAGGCCATGAGAACGCCGACGGCAACAATAAACATAAGCAACATACTGATGAGTAATGCATAAGTTTTTCTTGAGGATCTTCTGTACTCCCCAAACAAAACAACTCCCCAGAAGGTGCTCACAAGAGGAAGTGCCTGAAAATCACATTACCAAACCCTAATTAGACAGATTATATCAGACATATTTTTACAAATCACTAAAAAATTTACATAATTTTCAAAAATAAAAATAAAATTTTATTATACTAATTATATATTAGGATTGAAACTACAATTTTACCCTTCAATTACGCAAAGGTTTGCCAAAAGCTCGTAAATTTACGAGACAGTAACTACTAGACATGTACCCTAATTTAACTTTTTAATATTACACACTGACTTATCGATCATTTATTATGTTAGAGTAATTTTGATCAATTATATTTGATCATTCAAACTAATGAATGAATGATGGACAAGTAAACATCAGGTACGCTTGCGAATTCAGAGTATCATATTAGAGTGTAAAATCAGTGAATCAAATTACAGTAAACGTAGCACTATGCTTACTTGAACTGCATCCGCAGCAGCATAGCCGGCAGCTTGGCCACCCATAAATTGGAGACCATTTCCAAAACCACAAAGAAGACCAGCCAATAAGGCCCAGCCTCTGCCATTCCAGTCATTAAGATACACCTTAAACGACGTTTTGGGTAAATTCAAGACAGGATGATAAAGGAAGATGACATTAAGAATGATAGCAATCACAAAACAAGAGACTGAGAAGTAGAAAAATGCTGTGTAAACAACCAAGTGGGGAACCCCTTCTCTAAGAGTGTTCCACTGGTCGTTTGTGGCTAAGTTAAACGCCGGGGAGAAGAGAGAGAAGCAAACTCCAGCAAAGAAAGTTATCGACAATCCAATCACAGCACTCTTGCCGAACACCTGTTGATAGAGTTAGTTAAATGCATTGAATTTGATTCACATTGTTTCAAATTTTGCCAATCGAACGAGAGAAACTGAAATTTCAAACTCTAGGAAGCCAAAATTCAGTCTTTAGAAGCCAGAAATCGACTTCTAGAAGCCATCCTGGACAGTGACAGAGTGAGTGGAAAGCTGGCTTTGTTTGAGCTTTATGCTCTATAGTCTATAATGTAGTGTGAGACTACAGACCTTAATGGATCTTCGATTTTCAAGCTGTACAAGGAAATCCGCAGTCCCCGCCTTGGCCTTCTGAACTTCATGATTCCCGTCCTCAAGGTCTGTAGATCCAGCTATCAAACGGGAGATTCAAATAAGAAAATATTATTTCACGATGCAAAAAAATATTATACAGAAACATATTAGATAAGAAATGAAGACAATTTCTAACCTTTGTACAGAGCCGACGAAATGTCAGTAGACCTGTCAGTTGCAAAATTTAATGTTACTAGACCATATTGGAAAGAGATTCAACACAACCAAATCTAGTCTAGATTAAAACCTCTAACACCCAAAACATTCCATGGTAGAAAAAAAAGACAGATTCTGTTGAGAAGAAAAATACTTCGATTCGTTTTTAAGATTGGCCGAAAATGCATCAAGTTTTGCTTTGTTATCAGATGCGTTGGACGAGTGAACCATGGAGCCTAGACAAACAGCAATCAAGAAGCAAGCAACGCCAGGAAAAAGAATCTCCGCTTTATTAATCTTGTCATCTAGAAAGTAGTTTAAGGTTGTCCCTGTTTTGAACAAACGAAGAAATAACAACTGCACCCGATATCAAATAGATTGAACTTGTTCTAGTGTTAGAAGAACGAGCTCATTGATGAAGATAGAGTGACGGAGAAAGTTTACATAGACTGACCTATGACTACAGTTATACTGCAGGTGATCACTTCTGTTACTGATAAACCAACATAAGCCCATGCATACTGTGTAGCTAGATTTCCGAGGCTTAAAACTAACCCACCGGCCATTGCAAACAGAACAGAGGGCCAATTATCCTGCATTTTCAATCCTAAAAGATTGGAAGCTTGTAATAATTAATAAAAGAAAAACTATAAACTAACTATACAAATTACAAAATAAATCATTTTCCAGAAAATCCTCCATTGCAAAGATCTCTCGTATCAGTTACAACAATGCCATGTTTATGACTAGAGCGTCTAAAATATTATTGGTTCCAACAGTTGATAAATTATGTTTGACGTGCCAATAGCAACCATAAATGTGACAGACAAGTTTAAAAACCAGTAAAAAAATCTAAGAATATACCAAATACAGTAAGTAAACTCGTATTGATGTACTGCCTCAAAAAGCCAATTTATGAAAGGAACTTGCCTGGGCTAGCTGGGTAAAGAAATTTGGCAGATCTGGAGTACTTTTACCGATCTCACCAAAAGTTAAGGCGATAAATACAGCAGCCAATAAATTAGTGATGGAGTAATCGAGATATGTATGCTGAGGAAGACGGCCCCGTCTTTCGAGAAGAGTTAAAATAGCAGGCCAAGTTCCCAAAAACAAGAGGGCTAGTAGCATACATGCTATGGCTCCTCCTTTGCTTTCCACCAGATACATTTTTAATACTTCAGAAGCTAACCACTCAAATGGAGAAGTGATTAACTCTGAAATACTCAAAAAATCCAACAGAAAAGAGGCATTATGAATCAAAACTCTTTAATAATCTTCCATCTGAATTTAGTGGAAATAACTGTCATAAAATGAAATTATCAAGATAAGAATAGGGAAAGTTCATCTACCCAAACATACCCAGCTAAAGAGTTCTAAACCGTATAAGTTGATTCATCGATTCAAGATAGTGATTTATTGGGAGATAGTGATTTAGAAGATCTATCAACCATGCCTTCGAGTTTCATTTCATTTCGAATATCAGAATCAAACTAGCTTTTACCCTCTTTATTCCACATGATTTCAATTCTCGTTGAGCACATCTTAAAAGGCCTGCAATGAATTTAATTTTCAAACACCCTTAAACTAACATAATTAATTGTCGAAATTCTTCACGAAATTGGGGACGGCTATGAAGCAAATAAGGCGATGAGAGTCAACTAAACATGTAAAAACCAGCTTTGATCAGAAACTTAGATCAAGAGCCTCACCATAATCGACTAAATTCAGCTTCAAATGGAAATACCCAATTCCGATGCCCATTCAGAGATGAAAAATGCGGGGGAAACAATCAAAATGGTAGATAAAACTGATAATCCAATCGAATCAAGAAAATAATAAGAAAAAAAAAAAAAGGAAGGCGATACGATGACCCACCAATCTGCAGAAAAACAACGAGGACTCAAAGTAGGCCCCAGAAATCTCCACTACAAAAGATTCATCCCCTTCTCAGTCCTGAATATTCTCTAACACAGAGACCAACTGGAAATACAGAAACCAACTATTAATCGACTCTATTAAAGAGGGTTCACTCACTGGCAGATTGGAATCTCCATTATAGATTCCTCAGGTTGCGGAGTCAATGGTCGCCTTTTTCGCTTTCCTACCAAAGAGACAACCCTTCACGTCACTGGTTGAAAATGGATTCCACGGATCTTTGACAACGACAGCTAATGCAACGTTTGACCTGTTCAAACGCCCGAATATTCAATATCTGCAACTATTTATTTTAATAATTAAAAAAAAATGCTAAATATTAATCAGAAATGTTTTTAATTTTTATTGTAAAAAAAAAAAAAAAAAAAAGCTTACAATATTCTTATTTTTTTGTCACATATATTTCGATTTTAGGTAAAAGTCATAATCTTGGTGTTTAATTAAATAAATTTGAACTTGTAAATTACACCTATAATATCTTGGTCAAGCTTCATTGTTGGGATTTCATTTATGTATTTTGTTTCCAATAAATGCCCATATCTTTTATTAATTTTATTATATTCATGCATTTTTTCAATTTCGTCCTCTATATCATAGGATTTCAAAATATAATTTTGATTTTTTTAACTTTTTTTTTTTTTCTCTTTTCTGGGTTTATATTTAGTTTTGGGTATGTTTTATCTGACATTTTTTCCCAATTAACTAAGAAAAGTTTCGTTTTTCCTGGTCTTGTTGAAGAATGAAACAGATGTTTGAAATGTATTTCTCTGACTCAGATAACTGTTTAAAAATTGGCCAAAGTACAATTGAAGAGGATCATTCTCTGATTGTTGTTTGATGTTATTTCTCGTTGAATTTTCGATCCATTTCTATAAATTTTCATGTCTATTTTGTCTTATTTGCTGTGGTTGTTGGGAAAAGTTATTCTTTTGTCCATCTGAGTTTCTTTTCTGGTTTGATGTTACGTATACCAGATTGTTTTGCAATTAGTTGGTACATATTTTTGAGCTGGATTTCTCCTTAATCGGAAATCAAGTCCGAATGTAGCTACTTTGCACCATTATTTCATCGTTGAAAAAATTGATGCATAAATGGCAATTGTTCACAGATCTACTGCTTTCTTTGATAAAATGTTGTTGAAAAAGAGTGGATCGGTATGAATTCTTGGAGGCATAAAACGCGGAGTAGGCTTGTAGTGGTCGATCTATATCCTATCCTATCGAATAAAAAAGTGTATAAACATGAAGGCACCTATAAGAGTATTCAAGCGGAGTTCAGTTCCAGCTGGTTCTAGTTCCACAAACTCTTTTGATTCAGATACAGACTCCGATTCCAGACAAACTCTAAAGCCGCCGACAAGAACTTCTTTGGAACCTTCGCTTATACCACCGAAAATGAACTCCAACCCCTTTGATGACGACAATGGAAGAAGAGGGTTGGCTTTTAACTCGACGGGTATAAAAAGGATTTCTGTGAATCTGGGGGGATTTGAGAATCAGACTGTGCAAGACCTCGAGAATTATGCCATGTATAAAGCCGAGAAGACAACTGAATCTGTAAATAGCTGCTTGACGATCGCAGGGAATATTAGAGAAGATGCTACAAAGACCCTTGACATGCTGCATCATCAGGGAGAGCAGATAGAGAGGACTCATAGAATGGCTGCTGATATGCACAAGGATTTGAGTAAGGTAATAAATGTGTGTAATTGGGTTGGACACCCAAGAATATATGAAATGATCTATTATTCTTTTATTAAGTTTAGGCTTTGGTTGAGCATTCATAGCCAAAAAAACTTAATGTTTTTTGGCTAACAGGGAGAGAAGCTTTTGAACAATCTGGGGGGCATGTTTTCTAAACCTTGGAAGCCGAAGAAGACGAGAGAAATTTCGGGTCCTGTAATTACAGCAGGTTCTAATTTGCCCACCTAACTGACTCTGTTCTTTCTCATATAATCTGTATTTACTTCCTGAATTTTGGAATGACGGATAATAACTCATATGGGCGAAGTGAAAATCATACATAGGAGAGGCAGAAGTTGGGTGTAGCTCTACCACCCAAGGGAGGAAGATCGTCTTCAGGAGCACCTCTGTCGAGAGCATTGCAGAGAGGAGGTTAGTTGTGGGAATCCTCTTAATAACATGATCTTCAATATCATGTTTCCTTGCAATTATTTGCAGAAATATTATGGTTTAGAATGATTGAATTACATGACAATTTTTACAGTAAAACATTGCAGGCAGATGATTTTCAATATATGAAAAAACGAGTGCAAGAGAATTACCGAGTTTCAAATTCAATAGCATCAGGTCGTCGTCTCAATTCTTCAGCGAGCACCACAAATTCTTGAAAAAATTTGTAGTTTACTTTGTAATGGTGTTGTTGAAACTAGAGTTTCTATAATCAAAACAACACCAGGAACATTGCATAGAAATCATCACACAAACTTGAAATAAGGAAAAACAACTAAACAACCACAAGACAAGATGGTCTTGTGCCCCAAATAGTGTATTGAGGCTTAAAAAAAACCATTTCTTTACATTAGAACAAATTTCCTTTCTTGTAATTTTTCCAACACAGCTTGTAGGTGATTATGATGCTCTTGTATCCCCTTGCTATAAACAAGAATATCATCCAAAAACTTAGCACAAATCGATGCAAGTATAGACGAAATAACTCAATCATAATAGCCTGAAAAGTAGGTGGAACATTTACTAACCCGAAAGGCATCATTAGAAACTCATAATGCCCCTCATGAGTTCGGATTGCAGTTTTCTCGATGTCCTTGACACGCATTGAAACTTGGTGACATCTACTTTTTAAGGTCCAACTTTGAAAAATATTTAGCTCCAATAACTCATTGATAAATTCTTCAATCACCAGAATGGAAAATTTGCCTAGAATTGTAAACTTATTCAATTCTCGATAATCTACACAAAATCGCCACCCTCCATCCTTTTCCCTTACTAATAACACAGGCTTGAATATGGGCTTTGACTATGACAGATAATACCAGTTGCTGCCATATCTTGTACTAGTTTCTCAATCTCATTCTTCTGTGCAAACAGATGTCTATATGGCCTTATATTAGGGTGAGTAACTCGGGATTTCAGAGTAATTGCATGATCGCCTTTTCAACATGGAGTAAACTTAATTGTTCTGAAAAACAGATTGAAATTGCATATGCAATTTCTCTAAATTTTTCCCACTTTCCCCAGCTGCCAAGATAGATTGTTGTACAATTGCTATTAAAAGTTCGATAAAAAACAATCTTCTCCACTAGTCATCAATTTAACAGCATTCTTCAGAAAAATTCTTTGCAAGGATAAATCTGGTATACCTTTCAAAGTATGCTCCGTGCGCTGTCATTCAAACTTTAACCACAACTGATTGTAATTCGCTTGGTATGTACCCAATGTCTGTAACCAAGAAATTGATATCTTGCAAAATAAGTGGCACCCTTTTACAAACTTCAGTTAGAGTGGCTATGAATCCATCTCCTACCTTGACACACCGATTAGTTACTGGTTCCGACTGTAACCCCAATTCTCGGCAAGTATCCCTGCTAATGAAACAAAAGTTTGCTCCCGAATCCACCAAAACCGTCACTGTCCGGTTGTTAATCTTCCCAAACAACTTTAGAGCATGATTTCCATTTACTCCAGCTAATGAAAATAATGATAAGTCATTTTGCTCAACCGCTACCCCATCGTCAAATTCCTCCACTTCCTCAGATAATTTTTCTTCCTCAGCAGAAGGTTCCATTTCCTCCGACTCAAGCAACTTCAGCTCAATTTTGCATCAATGAGCAGCTTCCCACCGCTCCCCACAGCAAAAATAGAGGTTCGCCTCTCGTCGGCATTGCCTCTCAGCTTGGGATATAGCATTGCCCGGTCTCCCTCTTTCCGATGCTCTGCGCAGACAATCTAATCGGCACTGGCAAGCCCTTGACCCACCCCTTAGTATCACGGCTGGACCCAAATTTCAGCGAGTTCTGGGCTAGAGATACATTTGGCCGGACCCATTTTGAGTCTTTTCTTATAATAGAGCCTCATAAACACTTCTGGAACTGGACTCCATTATACGAACATCATCCTGCAATTCCCACCATAGCCCATTCAAAAAAGCTCCAAGTAACACTTCTCGATGGCTGCCATTCTTGGAACATATCCCCATATTGTTCCCAAGAACCCAGCTGTTTCATGCCCATAAGCTCTTCCTGTGAAGACCTAGCCCAAAAAGTTGACCCATAGAACAAATTGGTTCTTCCCAAGTCAGTCTGGGTTCATCTTCAATCACCCATTCAAAGAATTCCCAGGCTCGACCCGTGAAGAAATCAGAAGCAGCCTTGACTCTGAACTCATGGTGAACACCATTCAATCGAAAAAATCGTTGTCTTCTTCAACCAAGAACTCCGTCCTCTTCCGTCAAAGACACTCATCTCCACCCTCGGGGACTACGCCATTCAGGTCGCCGTCGCAAGCCACATTCAATCGGACTCCGACGATCTCGCCGATGAGGTGGTGAACGCCTTCTTCATATTCCTCGATGCACCAAAGGAGGAATCCTCCAATTCACCCTTCTAAATGCCCTCCTTTCCTACGGTAAGTCTGTCCAAAATATTTGTCCACGACACGATCACCACCATTTACAACAGGTGTCAACTTACTGTAACGAAACAAAATTTAGGCGACTGGACTTTGAGAACCTATGACTTTACGAATCACGGGTTTTCTTTGGAGGGTTATAAATGGGATCTCGATTCTCGTTTTCTCTCTTGTTTGGTTGTTCTTCTCTAGTCAAAATTCAAGAATGATGGAAGCCTTTGCTTGAATGTACAATAACTCGACATGTTTCGTCATCTGTACCAGGTTGAGAAAGAAAAACAAGATGATGCTCTTTCAGATTTAAGTAACATATTGGGTGATCTCAAAAATATGGCTGTTGATATGGGAAGCGAAATCGACAGGTTAGTTGAAAAAGATACAAAATATTAGTATCTATACTTCTGAAAACGATTTTGGAAATCAGTTAATTGTTTTCATCTGTTCTTGTTTTGCATGTTCTCTTTCTCCAAAAATACAAGGCTTGCAGGCTTGAAAGTGTGCTGACTTAGATAGCACGGAACAAACATATACATCTAGGCTAATCTTATGTGTAAAAAATAATGGGAAAATGCAGGCAAAACAAAGCTCTAGACCATCTCAGTGACGAAGTAGATGAGCTGAACTCTCGTGTGCAAGGCGCTAATCAACTAACACGACGCCTGGGTCGGGAAGTGATAGCTCATAAGTTTTGTTTATTTTTCTTTCCCATGATTGAATAATTGGACATCTAATTATGATTCATTTTTGTCCCGTCCCTTTATCCCCGTCGAAATCTTTGCTCGGAAAGCTTAGTCGAGGGCAAATCTTGGCGAAAAGCTTCGACTGAATCTGTAACCAGACTAATCTCGCTTCCAATCCAAATAAAATAAAGCAATTAAACGAGTTGTACATTCGATGAACAATATTGTTTTAGCATTGCATGTGGCCGCGAGATGAAAAATACAATAATTATAAAATAATATAAACAGATAAATATGACATGACTAATGAATCACATAGATATCTAAATACGTAAAATTAAATGAATGAATAAGATATATGTAGACATTTTTGTAGTTCATAGTAGCGTAGACTTGGTACATTAATTAAAAATGTAGGGTAAAATGTAGACAGCAAACAGAAGAATACCGAGAAAAAGTGACAGAACATTAATAACTTCTAAGTGGAGCCTAAACTATACATGAATATATTAATTGCAAACTTGGTTTTCAATCACAAACCATCTGCATTTTAAGGATCTGCTATCCTAAACTTCACTCCTAATTTATGAAACTCATGGGTTTCTTTTGAAATTTGTCATCCAACCGCCATTGTAGGTGGAAGTGGAACTTAGAACCTCAAATAAAATATAAATATTTCTAATTACTTGATTGATTAATCAAACTGCTTCACCCTTTTCCATGCTTGTTTTCGCCTCTCCAACGCTGTAAGCAAGAACAAAAATGGAAATAGATTTAGTCTTCTTCTTCTTCTTCGAATGTTTCCTCTGCAACTCAAAGTTAAGTCTTCCATTCTTCCGTCTTCCCCCATTGATGATCAAGAAAAACCAAAGAAGTTGGAAGAAGTGAACTAATATTTGGCTAAAGAACTCAAAAACAAGATGGGTGTTTTTATTTGGTGTCAATTATGGAGAGGGTTTGGACCGGAGGGAACTAGGCGCTTTTCACCGCCGTATCTCAGGTCGAGATCAAGATCGTGCGGCGGAGAACGTGGCGGTGATCGGCTGTGGATTCTTTGGAGGTGGAAGCAAAGAGAGCGAGAGTTTTCACGATGGAAAGAATGACAATGGCGAAGAAGATCAAATTCGTTTTCACGGTGGAACTGGTAATTATTATGATGGTTGATAGAAGGGTAAGATGGCGAGGTTTCTTGAAGAGTTTTGACGAGGAGGAGGAAGAGAAACATCAAGAGCAGTGGAACCCGGCAACCGGAGGCGGTGGGTGGGGGGGAGGTCGCCATGGATTTCTAGAGAGAGAGATAGGTAGAGGAGAGAGAGGAAGAGAGGATGTCAATGGAGAGCGAGGAGAGGGAGGTGTAGAAGATGGTGATAAGAGAGACAATGTTTTTAATGAAAAGCAAGAGACTCATGAAGAACCATTATTGCCTGATAAAAACAGAAGAGTGAAGAAGGAGAAGAAGAGTCAAATTTCATCATTTATATACATACATACATATATATATATATATATATATATATATATATATATATATATATATATATATATATATATCGAATGTATTGTATAGATGTCGTTCTTTCGTTATTGGGTTTGATTTGGTTTCTTACTCAGTTTTTTTATGGATCTTCGTGGCAAATTTTCAAAAATATTAAAAAAAAAAAAAGCATAAATAATTACGAAGATTAGTTCTAATAAAAAATGGAACCAAACTAAATAAAAAACTCTGGTTCGATTTGATACAATCGAATCATTTTTATTTATAATCTATCGTATTTATTCGACTCAGGGGAATAAATGATATATGATAGAATACAATAAACTTTCACATCGTTATAAAAAATATAACAATAAAAACCGTTAAGGTTTGATTATTTATGTTATAAAAATTAATGATTTATATTTAAATCTCATAAATAAATTGAGAAGATATTTATATATCATTCATCTATTCGTTCATCACGTGACGTAAAATTAATTGTGAATAGACCATTATATATTATCTTATAAGATAAAATTCAGAATAATCCCTATCTTAAATTATGGGGTCTTGACATTTCCCCCATTGAATTATTTTTTGTTTTTAACAATTTGCCAACTCATTCTGCCCGTGACATGAGTTGAATGCATTTTTGAGGTAAAATGAAATATTAAATGTGTCACGAGACATGCACATGGTCGCCACGTGTAGCTCTTTCTTAGTTTTAGACAAACAATACATCTTATATTGCATTTTATGTAAAAATATATACATATGAACGAAGTATATTTATATTTGTTAAAAATGAAAAATGAAAAATGAAATACAAAAGCCAAGCGCCGTTTTCACCGACGATAGCCTCCGCGTTCGAGAGAGGGAGAACAGGATCTAGGAGACCCAGAGTGAAAGATTTTAAGGAATTTGATCTTCAATGCGAGTTTCCACTTGAATGCTTTACGGTCTGGGATTTCGATTCGAATTATGGGTCAGCGATTATGGTTGGCTGCGTTTAATCTGATTCTTCTCGTTTCCTCTCTGCTTAATGGAGTTGTTGTTTGCAAAACTCTCAAGCGAGACGGTAAATTCTCGAATCTCGGTTTTTTTTTTGGTTTCTTGTTTACTCCCTCTGCAGTTCCAATTTTTAGTGGTTGGTTGATTTTGGTGGAATTTCCTCTAGTGAAAGCATTGAATGAAATCAAAGCTTCCGTCGGCTGGAGAGTGGCGTATTCGTGGGTCGGAGACGATCCTTGTGGTGACGGTGACCTACCTGCTTGGTCGGGTGTCACCTGCTCCACTCAAGGGGATTACAGAGTTGTCACTGCATTGTAAGCTTTTTGCATAGTCTTCCAAGGTTTTTTTTTTCTCGTTATGATCAAATTCATTCACATGATGCTTGCTTAAATTTGAGTGCTGTATGAATTGTCTCTGACAATCGAATTTATCTATTTGCGTTCAAATTTTTTGTATGCAGAGAAGTTTATGCATCAATTGTGGGTCCTTTTCCTGCTGCTGTAACCAATCTCCTAGATCTTACAAGACTGTAAGCCTTTCCTTTTACATATTTTTCTTCTTCAGTGAATGATGATGAACTTGATCAAAACATCTATTGAATAAACATTGTTTTAAGTTTAGTGGAAAATAGTTAAATAATCTTGTTGAAAACTAGTGTACGAAGTTTGTTTCTCTTCAAGATGTATGTAATTGGAATTCCAATGTTCATATGACAGGGATCTTCATAACAATAAGTTGACAGGACCAATTCCCTCTCAAATTGGGCGGTTGAAGCATCTCAAGATACTGTAAATTTCTTACACAACTAGTATAAATAATTTCAATAGTTAGTTTATGACGGCCTTCTCGTTTTTTTCTTTTATTACCCATGCATTATTAAGGAAATAAAGTTCAATGATTGGCTTTCAATTTTATATGTGTAACATGATACCCTGAGTTCAAACCCCATCCTAAATACAAAACGCTTCCATATCCTGTTTGGCAGTGGTTATCTAGAACCTTTGGGTATTAACCTTGCTGGTTTATGTTCATTCTTGACCCAGTAATTTGAGGTGGAATAAATTGCAAGATCCTGTTCCTACCGAAATTAGTGAACTGAAGAGTTTAACTCATTTGTAAGTATTCTTTTATACACAAAGAAGTTATTTTTAACTTGGTTTTTAGCATTACAACATTATGAATGGACTTCTCTACAGATACCTAAGCTTCAATAGTTTCAAAGGGGATATTCCCAAGGAGTTTGCCAATCTTCCAGAACTTCGTTATCTCTGCTTACAAGAAAATCGATTCAGTGGGCGAATTCCTGCAGAATTAGGCACCCTGCAAAACTTGCGACACTTGTTAGTTCAATTGAATAATTTGTTTGTTTTTGTAAAAGAATTTCTGTGTGATAATGATGAATCTCACTATTTTTTTTGGTAGGGATGTTGGCAACAATCACTTAGTGGGAACAATAAGAGAACTCATTCGAATTGATGGGTGTTATCCATCTCTCCGGAACTTGTAAGTTTGACTTTACATGGTTCCCTCTGTAAAGAATCAAACATTTATTACAGGAATTTTATTACTATCTATAATATTTAGGTATCTGAATAATAATTATCTGACGGGAGGAGTTCCAGCTCAGTTAGCCAACTTGACCAACTTGGAAATCTTGTATGTCGTTGCCTTTCATCTGTGTGCTTGAGAAATTAAGATTCATTATTTCTCATTTCTTTCATTATAATATCATTTTCTGGCATGGTTTTCGTTATTTTTCATTTGGAGCAGGTATCTATCTCACAATAAGATGTCTGGAGTGATTCCATCTGCACTAGCCCATATTCAGAGATTAACTTACTTGTGGGTTACTCCTTATAATCTTCTCTTCTCTTCCATTTTAGTAGGAAATGAACATGCACAGAATAGAGATATCCCAAGCGACCAAGTAAAAGAACTATTATAAGAACAAATTTAGATGGGCAAAATATGAAGTAAACCAAAACAGATCAAACCTATAGATTGAAGCGACAAATTCCACTGCCTAAAACCATTTCTTAATAGAAATGAGTAGGCATACATCACCCGTAGTGCAAAATGAGCTCAAAGTTCGTGATAAATGACTACGGTTGGAGCTCATGTTCCTTTATTTTAACACTAGGGTCCGAAACAGTTGTCAATAATTTTTGGTTAATTGAGCAGCATATACATTTTGTATATAATTCTATTTGTTATGCTAGATTTGAGCAGTAACTATTTGCTGTTCATCATATTAGATACTTGGACCACAACCAGTTTAGTGGGAGAATTCCTAGTGCGTTCTACAAACTTCCATTTTTGAAAGAAATGTGAGTCGTTTATTTAAAGAACGAAACACCATTTCTGAGTTTGTATTATGTTGTCTGATCTCAGTTTATCTGTTTGTTAGGTACATCGAAGGCAACAATTTTAAAGCCGGCGTCAACCCGATCGGTATCCATAAAGTTCTCGAGCTCTCCGATACTGACTTTCTGGTTTAGTACGTATAAATCATTCCCTATTTTTTATTGGATTCTACCTAAGCACATCTTGAACTTGGAACTTGCTTCAAAGATTCAACTGTCTCGGACTGAATTAATACTTGTAGCACATACACCTGTGTGATAACTAGAAAAAGAAATGGAAATTCATTGGTTCAAAACAATACAATGATGAACTTTTATACATACTAATATAATAACATCCTATAAAAGGAAGAGAAATACGAAAAAAAATACATGGAATTGAAACTCTCCTAAAATAGACTATCGTCTTGCATTGAAAATAAAATCCAGCGTTTTAATCTCCACCTTCCAATCAATCTCATCGTCGTACCACGATTCCATATTCACCACCTCCCTGTCATCGGTTTCGGGTGGGATTTCAAACCGAGAAATTGGTCAGGAGCTGTTTTCATGCTGCCAATTCTTGATGCAATCAGTGTGGAAAATGTATCTGCACGGGGTCACTTAAGTCTGTCGCCATCTCTCTAACCCGCCTAAGCAAATAGCACAATCCATCTCATAATAGTCGTCCACATAATCTCATCGATTATGGCCGTGGCTGCCAGTCGCGGCGAGCCTTTTAACACAACTAAGAAATTTTCAGGAATAGACCGACCTTTGCAGGCTGCCATCTCTCGCTAGCTTCCATAGAAGAAGTCATTGTTGAAGAAAATAGAAAGATAACAAAACCAATCTATTACAACGACGACGGCACCCACTCAAGAATTTTCTTATTATCGTCAGATCCCACAGTGGAAAACTGCCAATAAATTGACCGGAATCAAGAGATGACGGATGCACTGCAAAATGAAAATTATTTTAAATTTTATTAAAAATAAGACGAAGTTCCATTTAATTTAAATAATAAAAATAATTTAAATTTTATAAAATCGTTTTAAAATCGACTGCACAGTTAAGTTTGTTTTTTAAAAAACAGATTTGAATTATAATAATTTCTATTTTTGTAGTAATCTTATCAATAAAAAACAACTTGAATTTAATCAAATGAACTTGAATCTATCTTGAGATGGATTTTTTCTCCTAAAAATCCTCTATATATACATACACTCGGAACCAAACTTGAAAAACCATTTTCAAAGCTCCTCAACAATGGCTGCCAAACATGCTCTCGTCTTCCTTCTTTTCTCTTTCTTTTCCCTATCGTTTGCAGAAGAAGTTGATCTTCGAGTAGAGGGAGTGACCACCATTGCCCAGACAGATGGTGATTTCATCTGTGCTACGCTGGACTGGTGGCCGAGTACCAAATGCGACTACAATCAATGCCCTTGGGGACAAGCCGGCCTTTTTAATCTCGTAATCGTTTTCTTCTTCTTCTTCTTCTTCAGTCGTGCTCGTAATTTTTTTTACATCAGAAAAAGTTCGTGATCCAACATCGAGTTTACTAATATTGAATTCATTGATAATGTAACCAATTTTGTAGGATCTGACTAACAAGATTCTTGGAAATGCACTCAGAGGTGAGTTCCTTGATTTTGATTATGTAATTGTGTTTTGTTTCTTTGGATTCACTATGATGATATCAATTGTTGTTTTTGCTCATTAAAAATGTGGTTGATTCATCAACCATGTTGTCTGTTGATTATAAACCTCAACGATATTTCGTAAGTTTTGAAAAAAAAAACTTTTTTTTTTTTGGATGTAATGCTTCAAACTCGAGATCTCACACTCTAATACCCTGATAAATAAGCAGAATCTGAGTTTATTAAATAATCTGTAGTTTTAATAATTTAAATATTTCATTTTGCAGCGTTTTCATCTATGAGACTGAGACTTGGAGGGTCAACACAAGATCAAATCATATATGGAGTTGGGAAATCATTCAAGTCATGCCCACATATGAAGAAAAACGACAGCGGCCTGTTTGGATTCTCCCACGGTTGCCTTCACATGAACAGATGGGACGAACTCAACGCATTCTTCAAGCAAACGGGGTACTATCATAAACCCTAGATTTCAAAAAAAGAAACCCTAAAAATGATTCATTCCACTTCTCGTCAAGACTGTTCATTCTTTCAGATCTCGAGTTACTTTCGGATTGAATGCTCTCTATGGAAAGAAGCCAACCGGGCAAGATATTCTGTGGGGAGGTGCATGGAATTCTCAGAACTCTCGAGATTTCATTCAGTATACTGCCGCCAAAGGATATAAGATCGATTCTTATGAACTGGGTAATGACGTTTGCTTGGCTTTTCGACTATTTTAGCCTTCTTCGGATTGGTTTTAAGAGATGGAGTTTGTTGCAGGAAATGAGCTTTGTGGAACTGGAGTTTCTGTGAGGCTTGATAGTGAAGATTATGGTAGAGATATACTTGTTCTCAAGGATATGCTAGAACAAATATACCCAGTCAAGGGCGATCGACCGCAAGTTTTGGGCCCGGCGAGCTTTTTCGACAAGGAATGGTTTGCGGATTTCTTAAGGTTTGTAGGACCTGATGCAGTGGATGGAATCACCCATCATATTTACAATCTCGGAGCAGGTAAATGGTGTTGTTACGTCAAAGATGAAAATACGTGAATAACTTGTATGGAATTTGTGGTTTTTGTGTTGAAATGGTGAATGATTTGTGCAGGGGTGGATCCAGATCTGATAAACAAGGTTCAAGACCCTTACTTTTTGGATGAAATAGCACAGACGTTCAAGGACGCCGATAATGTCGTGAAAGGGATAAGCCAAAGCCCTAATAAGGGAGCGTGGGTTGGTGAATCTGGAGGAGCCTACAACAGCGGCGGAAGAAACGTCTCTCATACCTTCGCCGATGGATTCTGGTATTAATTCTCTGCCTTAGTTTTTTTGTAAAATGTAGCTCTTTTTTTATTTTATTTTATAGAAAACTAACACTCTTCGGGTGTGAAAATACTGAAATATCAACCATTGTTGTTGTTCTTCTCCCTCTGTGAAAATGATGCAGGTACTTGGACCAGTTGGGGATGTCAGCCACGTTCAATCACAAGGTTTACTGCAGACAAGCCTTGATTGGAGGAAACTATGCTTTGCTTAACACCACAACCTTCGTACCCAACCCTGATTATTATGGGTATTAATCTCCTCTTAATTATTATTTCTTAATTACACCACATTTATTCATCATCTTTCTTCCGCAGTGCTCTTTTATGGCATCGTCTGATGGGGACTAGAGTTCTTGGAGCTTCTCACAATTCCTCTCCATTTCTTCGTACATATGCTCACTGCGCCAAGAACAAGGTAAACATTCACTCCCTTTCCTAACATCTGTGTTGTTTCTTCTTAGTATTCAGGGACGATGCTCATTTTCTTTTAAATTGAGTTTTTTTTTTTTTTGCAGAAGGGAGTGGCGGTTCTTATAATCAACATGTCGAACTCGACCACCTACGACGTCTCCGTCGCCAACGACATGAATCTCCACCCTGGTTTCGGAGTCAGGGCAGGCGACGTCGGCTCGGAGATGAGGGAGGAGTACCATTTGACCCCTCAACACGGTGATATCCAAAGCGACGTCGTGTTGCTGAACGGAACTCCGTTGGTGCTCACCGACGACTCTGACATTCCGGACATGGAACCGGTGCTCGTGGACCCAACTTCCTCAATTACTGTGGCTCCCGACTCTTTCGTCTACGCTACTCTCGCCGGATTCAGAGCCCCTGCATGCGCTTAAATTCCAGTTTTTTTTTTTTTTTTTTTTTTTTGTCTTGTTTTTCAGTTTGTCGTCCTTCGAATTGAGCTTTCTGTTTTTTAGTTTGCAGACATGGGCAAAGCTTGGGTCATTTCAAGTTATTTAGGTGAATATATATAAGAGATTTTCTTTATCTATGTTCTTCAGCCTCAGTTTACGTTAAGAATTTTCATAAACCAACTTCAAATTTGACCAATTAATAAACAATATATCATAACACAACCCAGATAGTACGAGAATGTGGATAGAATGAGGACATTATGACACCAAAACCAGGCTATATAAAGACCAGAAAACAAGAGCAGAATGAAACATGACTCTGTACTGAAGACGGCAATCCCAGAGGAGTGTCGCTGAGAACACATCTGCATTAGACGGTGCAAATTTTTAGTGCATTTGTGTTCTCAGGCCACCCCTTTGGGCCAGCCCTGCTTACTTTTTTTTACTGTTTGGGTTTAACTTGGGCTGACCTGCTAATAAATATGGAGGCGGTTCCTCACTACTGGCCAGAGCGTAAACCAACGGCCACTGCCAGGATAATCGTTGCTCCAATTTGACCATGGATATGGAGATCGATCTCTCTCGGCCAGATCCCCAAATCAAAGCTGATGAGATTTTCAGAGCGGCGGAGACCGGAGATTGTTCTATTTTCGAAGCTCTTTCTCGGGAGCAGTTTGTCAGTGCTTTTTCTCTGAGAAATGAGGATTGTCGGTCTCTCCTCCATGTTGCTGTCTCTTCAGGCCGTACTGAGGTTCACCTTGGTTATTATAAATGATTGAATGATTCTTTCCTTGTTATTTGGCTTTCTCGGTGAGATACAAGTTTTATTTGATGTAATTAGATAGTGAAGTTGCTGTCTGCATCTGAGCAATCAGCTAGAGTGGTTAATAGTGTGGATGAAGAAGGGTGGGCACCGCTTCATTCTGCAAGTAGCATTGGAAATGCAGAAATAGTGGACATTTTATTAAGCATCGGTAAACGTTTGAAATGAGTCTTTCTTTCACCATTAAAGCTTCGAATTAATGCTTTTTTTCTTGAAAAGATGTACTGTTTTATTTATTTCGCGTTGCTTAGTTAAAGTAGGGTGGGTTGGTACAGAAAAACTTGGTTTCTCTCTTCATGCAAGCCAGTTTTTTCAATAAAGTTCTAACCAACATGGTAGATCTTTAATTTTCTCAATTGTGGGAGAAATATTTGATGGACTGGTGATCTTTTTGCTCCTTGTCTAATCCCACCGGTTTTACTCATCTTTCGGATTATCAAGATCAAAGTGATAGCAGAATTGGCTGAAGTTCATTTACTCATTTAGAGTTGTTATAGAAAAATTGGCTTAAGCCTCTTCTATCCTCGTGTATCTAATATTTGGCACGCAATAGGTGCTAATGTAAATTTGAAAAATGATGGTGGTCGAGCTGCTCTTCACTATGCAGCCAGCAAAGGATGGTTAAAGATTGCTCAAACTCTGATTTCACACGGGGCAAAGCTCAATATGAAGGACAAGGCTTGTAACTTGACATGATTATACTTGTTTTCTTTTTCAGCATGCTTTATTTCTGGACGAAAAGGAATTGGCTACAAGTTGGCATGGATGCATGTAGAATGTTTTTTGTTTTGACGCTTTTTCATTTGATTATTAGGTTGGTTGTACTCCACTGCATCGGGCTGCCAGCACAGGAAAGTCAGAGTTGTGCGAACTATTAATTGAGGAAGGAGCAGAGCTTGATGCTGTTGATAAAGCTGGTCAAACTCCTCTTATGCATGCAGTAATTTGTAACAACAGGGAGGTACAGATTGATAAATCTCTGAACAAAATTATACTAGCACATATTTGTCGTTCTTTTTACACGATAAACTCTTATATGGCTTGTGTTATGGCCGTGTTTATAGTTTTTTTTTTTTTTTCTTTCCATGAATACTCCATGTTGATAATGGTATCTAGGGGCTAGTCATTTGATTAGTATATTGCACGATGGCCTCGTTAGAGAAATTGAAATCCTTTTCGAATGCCATTGCCAAGTAAGGGTTAAATAGCATAGATTGTAAGATGTTGTGAAAAAGTACTATAAACTCACTAATTGAAACAGAAATCTGAGTGGCTTAGTAGCTGAATGAATTTATAGGTCCAATTAATTATTCAATGTTCAAGTCTGAAACTTCACTGGGATTTGATAGAAAATATGCGATTTTTGTTTCAAAATTTGACTAATTATTGAACTGAAGCACTTGCTGGTTTTATTTGCCTTCTTCTTGTTATATGATAACGAAGGACCTTTCATGGCAATTTTGTTTGGGGAGAGATTTAAATTTAATGCACGTCCTTTTATATCTATGTCCTATGGATGCAGTTCTTTAAATGTACTTACTTTTATACATGGGACAGGTAGCTCTCCTTCTGGTTAGGCATGGAGCCGACCTGGATGTCGAAGACAAGGAAGGATATACAGTGCTGGGTATGTCCGGTGATCTCAGACCGGCGCTGATCGATGCTGCAAAGGCAATGTTTGAAGGATAATCTCTCAGGAATTGTAGTGTATTGATAAATTGCATCTCAAACTTTACTTAATTAACCAAAAAAATAGGAGTTTCTTGACTTAAATGGAAAGAATGTTTTAAGCACTATGCCCAGTCTTCTTAGCATTACTCAATTTCTTTACACCTACGTTTTTTTCTCAAATTGGGATTAAGTTTAAAATTACAATCTCAAGTTATGAGGCCAAAGTTTACCTGATATGTATATCTTTACTAGTTTTGAGCTGTAATTACAATAATTTTGAGTTATATTTTGTTTTTTTTAAAGGTTAAATCCAAAAGCCGGCTCGAAGTATTAGATTGGTGTTAAAAAAAAAGGCTCAAATAACTTTTACGTCCAAAAAAAAAAATTCAAAATATCAAAAATATACAAAAAATGATTTTGTGGCAAACCAATATGCGATTGCGTTCTAATTTATGAAGGAGAACGCTTTGCTGTGTTTGGAGAATGGTGTCGTTCTCTACAGGAGTAAATTTTTGAACGACAAACAATTTGTCGTGTCTAGAGAAAGACAAACAGTTTGTCGCGGGCATTTCTGAGGTTGAAGATCATTCGCATGCACGTGGCACTAAAAATAATTTTAAAAAAATATCAATATTCAATTTATTTTAAATTTTTACCACATATTTTTTGTATCACGAGAAGATAATTTAAAAATTTTTTAACACTAGTATGATTTATTAGAAATTTATTTAATTATTTTATACAAAAATTAAAATAAATTATACAAGTGTTAGAAAATTATAAAAAATTTTAAATTATCTTTTCATAACGTGGAAAACATTTGATAAAAAGTTTAAATAAAAAAAATATCGTTTGATATTTGTTTTTAAATTAATCTCAAATCTTTTTTCACTTTATAAATTAATTTTAAAAAATACTAAACGATATTCGTTTTACTTGAAATGTTTACCGCACGTTCATTACATTATGGAAATATAATATAGAAAGTCTCGTGATTTTCTAACACTGATACGATTTATTGTAATTTTATTTAATTATTTTATAAATAGTTATAATAAATCATAGAAGTGTTAGAAAATCACAAAAGTTTTCAATTTATTTTTTCATGATATGAGAAATATGTAGTAAAAATTTCAAATAAGTTGAATATTATTTTATATTTTTTTAAAAATCAATCGTAGTATCACATGAAGGGCACGTGCATATCAGAGATCTACAGTCTCAGAAATGCCTCTGTAGAAAACGGTTTATCATTCTCTAAACGCGACAAACTGTTAGTCATGAATTGGAACGTGGGGGCATATCGGTTTGCCGCAAAGTCGTTTTTTGCACATTTGCGATACTTTAAACTATTTTTTGGACGTACAAAATATTTGAGCCTTTTTTTAAACGAATCCAATATTTTGAACCCATTTTTGAATTTAATCTTTTTTTAATAATATAAAATTTGATTACAAATCAAATTTATTTTTTATTTTAACTTTTTATACTTTTAAATAATGACAATTAATTTTGTTTTCTCTTTTACCTTCTTTTGAAGGTAATTATCAACAAATATCTTATATTATCCCGTCAATAATAAAATAAATTTTAAATTATATTTTTTTTAACAATTTAACTCTTGCTAGCCACTTGCAATTCCAATGAAATTGCCAGTATTTAAAATAGATGCAAAATATACCAGAGAACACGTAGTCTTGACTTCATGTAGTTGAGCGCGCAGTTGATCGCAATTAAAATGCAAACACACTAGAATTTAATAACCGAAAAGTTAAATTGTTAACATAAAATAATTTAAAATTTATTTTATTAATTAATATAGTTTAAAGTTTGTTTAGTGACTAAATAATATATATATATATATATTTATTTATTTATTTATTTTATTTATCTCTCAATTCTAATGTATTTTTATACAATTTAATATTATAACTCATGAAATATTTAAATTGATAAATCATTTTAACAGATTAATTTAACTTTCCCAGTTAATTATCTTAAAAACAATAACAATGATTACTCAACAAATTCTTATTTAACTAGTAACTTCACATTTCCACCCACCAAACACGAGGTCTCAACTCTAAACCCACCAAACTCGTGGTTTAACCTACTCATTCCATTTCTTCAACCAAAAATGATCCATTAAATGGAGAAGTCTCATCTCTGGTCAGAACATGAGGCTCGAAGGTTTAATTCGTTGATTGCAGACGTTTAAACTTACACAGAAACAGAGGGTACTTCTTCAATCTCCCATTTGTTCGTCTTCTTCCTCGAGCTCCACCAAAAATGGGGTCTTCCGGCGACTCCCACCTGCAACCGCACTTGGCTCTCTTCCCCAGCGCCGGCATGGGCCATATGACACCTTTCCTTAGACTAGCCAAAATGCTGATGAACCACCATTGTAGAATCACTCTAATCACCACACTTCCTACTGTTTCTACTCCAGAGGCACTTCTCATTTCTCGCTTTCTCTCTTCTTTTCCTCAAGTTGGCCAACTCCAACTCAATCTCCTACATTCTGACACTTCCACTGCCGATTCCGATCCTTTTTTCCGGCAGATGGAAGCCATTCGCCATTCGACTCATCTCCTACCTCCGCTCCTCAACCAAGTCTCGCCGCCCATTACGGCTTTCATCTCCGATACGTTTACCATAGCTCCATCTCTACTGGTTTCTTCATGCCTACAGGTTCCTAATTTTGTTCTTTTTACTTCCTCAGCCAGAATGCTCTCTCTGTTCTCCTACTTTCCAACTATTGAATTCTCAAAAACAAGTGATGCATCTAATGGGATGAGTGGGTTTGTTGAGATTCCAGGAATACCTTCGATTCCCATGGCATCGATCCCTCCATTGCTGCTGAACTCAGAAACTTTTTTTGCCAGATTTTTCAAGAAAGATGGGGAGAAAGTGAGGGAATTAGATGGGATCTTGATCAACACTTTTGGAGGACTAGAAGAAGAATCACTTGCTGCACTGAATACTGGACAAGTACTAAATGGATTGCCCCATGTGTTTCCACTCGGACCCTTTGTGCCATGTGAGTTCGAGATCGGAGAAAGGAGAGAGCTCGTGAATTGGCTTGACGATCAACCCAAACAATCTGTTGTGTTCCTCAGCTTCGGCAGCCGGACTGCCTTGTCGAAAGACCAAATACGGGAAGTCGGCAATGGAGTAGTAGCCAGTGGGTATAGATTCTTGTGGGTTGTAAAAACACAGAAAGTGACAAGCAAGGGTAAGGAAGAAGAAGAAGAGGAAGGATTGAGTAATTTAGTGGGAGAGGATTTCAAAGAGAGAGTGAAAGGTAAAGGGATAGTGGTGAGGCGTTGGGTGGACCAAGAACAGATATTAGCCCACAGATCGATAGGTGGCTTTGTCAGCCATTGTGGGTGGAATTCCATAGTTGAAGCAGCTTGGAACGGAGTGCCGGTTTTGGCATGGCCTCAGCACGGAGATCAGAAGATCAACGCAGAGGTGGCAGAGAAGAAGGGGTTCGGAATGTGGGAGAGGGGTTGGGGGTGGAGCAATGAGAGGGTGGTAGGAGGAGAGGAGATTGGAGAAAGAATCAAAGAGATGATGGCAAGTGAAGAGTTGAAGATGAAAGCTGCAGAGGTCAGAGAGGAAGCAAGAAAAGCCAAGGAAGTTGGAGGAAGCTGTGAGAAAGTAATGGAGGGATTGACTCAGATATGGAACAACAGTAAATCTTCCTCAATTTTGTAAAATATGAGCATTAATATCAGATTCTACAAGGCTTAGACCAGGGCTTTTGCTCAATCCTCTGTTCTTCATTAGTGCTCTAACTTCATTAACCTGATTCCATCTTCCATCCAAAGCATACAGATTAGATATGAGCACATAATAGCAACTTTCTTCAGGATGCATCTTCAGCATTCTTTTGATTGCCACTTCTGCAAGATCTAATCTCGCATATAATCCGCAACCATGAAGAAAAGCTCCAAACAAACCAACCTCTGGTTGAACAGGCATTTTCTCAATAAAATCCAAGGCTTCCTCAAGCCGACCGGCCCGAGCCAAAAGATCAACTATACAAGCATAATGCTTTGAAGAAGGGCTGAAGTTATACTCCTCACACATGGATTTAAAGTACTTCCATCCTTCTGCAACCATTCCGGTATGGCTACAAGCCGATAAAATTGCTGTGAAGATCACTTTGTTCGGCTTTAGTTCCTCCTTCATAAGATCACTATAAAGTTTGAGCGATCCATTTCCATCCCCCTGCAAACCATAGCCAGTGATCATAGCACTCCATGTGATGATGTTCTTCTCCACCATGCCATCAAACACCATTCTTGCTGATTTAGTATCGCCACATTTTGCATAAAAGTTCAGTAGAGCTGTGCCTAAATAGAGATTAGATGACAAAAGACCCTCCTTAATAGAGTAAGCGTGAAGAGATGACCCGAGCTGAAGAGCGTTGAGAGAAGCTGAGGCTGAAAGGACACTCACCAAACTAACTGCATCGGGAGCAAACGAATCTGAGATCATTGTACGAAAAAGTTGAAGGGATTCATTTGCAAATCCATTTTCCAAATACCCAGATATAATCGAGTTCCAAGTAATCAAATCCTTGTCTGAAATCATCTCGAAGATAAAACGAGCATCATTTATCATATGGCATTTAGCATACATATCCACAAGAGCATTTCTTACGACAGATTCTTCTAACCCGAGTTTTATTCCAATACCATGAATCGATCTTCCAAAACTCAAATTCCGGAGTTGTGCACATGACGAAAGTACACTAGCTGTTGTTATAGAATTAGGCAAGAGATGAGACCATTTTGCATCAACGAACAATTTCAAGGCCTCGTGAGGACAGCCCTTTTGTGCATACCCAACAATCATAGCTGTCCATGAAACAAGATCAACGCTTGAAAGCTCATCAAATAGCAAACGCGCATCGCTAACGTATCCACACTTAACATACATATCTACAAGAGCCGTCAAAGTATAAGAGTTGAATTCAAAACCGTTCTTAATGGCATATCCATGTACCCATTTCCCTTGGTGCAAAGCTCCTAGCTTTGCACAGGCAGAGACTAGACTGCCTAATGTAAATTGGTTTCCATCAACATTCCCTTCTCTCATCCGATTGAACAAAATCAAACCCTCTTTAGGACAGTCATTCTGCACATATCCCACAACCATCGACGTCCAACAAACAACGTTTCTCTCGAGAATCCGATCAAACACTTTCTCCGAGCAGTCTATTTGCCCACACTTTGAATACATATCAACCAAAGAGGTCCAGACAAAACTATCTGAACACCATACCTTCACAATTTGGCAGTGTACCTTCCTCCCTGTAGTATTGTCCCGTAATTCGCTACATGCTTTCAACACGATCGAAAAAACAATGTTATCGCTTTCTCTACAATGAATATTCATACATTTATATAATCCAATAATCTCAAAGTACAAATCATTCAAAAAATACCACCTAATCATTACCTTCCACGAATAAAGGTCTGGATTGAGCATTTGATCAAACACTGAGCGGGCAGACCGAAGGTCCCCAAATGAACCATAAACACTAACTAATTTAGTATCAAACAGAATATCCCCGACTATTCCATGAACAAGAAGCAAACCATGGATTTGCCTTAACGAATCGATATCTCCGCACAAACCCAGTAAGTAAAAACACGAGTTTTCGGAAGCGGAGTGAACCGAAGAGCCTGAACGAAAAAGCTCCGGTGATTCTGCATAGGGAAGTATAGGTGTTAAGCGTGACAGATTTCTCCATTGATATGAAGGTTCAAGGGTGCTAGTAATGCGTCTATAAAGTACACCACAGCGATTCAACATGTTTGAACCAAATGTTGATGTATAAAAAGTGGCATCGGCTGTGAAACCATCATCCCTGAAAATATTAACAAGCCCGAATAGAGGGTTTTGGCTGAAGGTGGAGGTAACCGGGTGAGAATCAGAGAAGCTCCTTTTGCAACAGAAAAGGGGAAACTGAATATTTGTTTCCCTCCGTCACAGAGCAAATACTACTACGTCGGCGTAATTGTGAGTGTCGTCGTTCGTTAATCACAATTATATATGAAATAATTAAAAATGAAAATGAAATAATTAATTAAACATAAAATAGATTTATTGATCAAACAAATTCACGTACGGTTCTGATGATTGACAATATGGGTTTTTTTTTTAAATCTTAAAAAATATGATTTTTTTTTTTAAATCTTCAAAATTTATTATTTAAAATAGTTAAGTATTATTTTTTATGTAAGACGATAGTGAATATATTTGAATATTTTACCATATTTTAACAAATCATGGGAAGATAAGCTGAAAAATTATGTAATTTTATAACATTTATACGATCTATTGTAATTTTATTGAATTATTTTATAAAACTGAAGTAAAATAATTATAATAAATCGTACAAGTGTTAGAAAGTCTCGAAAATTTTTACATTATCTTTCCATAATGTAATACACATGTAGTAAAATTTTTAAATAAATTCAATAACATTACGTTTTTTTTTTGAATTAATTATTAATTATTATTTTTTAAATATGAGAGGGTTGAACTGAAAAAAAAATACAAACAAGCTCCTGATCGACCTATCCAACTAAACATGTCGTCCTCTCTGAAGAGACCGGCACTTTCACCCCTCATTCCAAATTTAAATTACTTATTTATCAAATTTTAAAGGTTTTTTAATAAAAAATAAATTTTGAGAATATTTTTAAAAACAATTTGTACTTTAAGATTTTTTTTAAAAAAAGATCCTTGACAATAAGAGTAAAAAACTCAAATTCTAGAATTATCAAATAATTATTAATTTCTTAAAATATTTAATTTCAAATTTTATTATCTTGCATAGCATTTTCACTTGCATAATTAATAAATTATTTTAATTACTTATAATATATTATGTTGATTATGTCAATAATGAAAAATTAATTAAGTATTTATACTATGATCCTTTACGTAAATCTCTGAACAAGTTTTGTTGATTTGGCTGAAAAAATTAAAAATGCTTAGGCATTAAATTTCTTTGATATTTTTTGAAAAAATTACTTTATAGGAATATAAAATAATAATAATAATAAAAGGGATGGAATGGCAGTTATGTAATTTTGGGGAAATTGAGGACGGAAGTAGCGAATGTAATAAATGGCGAATACGGAGGTGTCGCAAACAGAATCTACTTAGAAACCGACACGCCGTCGCTGACTCCTCTCTGTCTGCCTTCTTTCAGATTCTCCTTCCCGTTTTCATTCTTTCACGCGCCGTTTCCCGCGTACATTCCGTCGCCTAAAAATAATAATAAATATAAAATTGAATTAAGTTACTTCTTAATCATTAAATTTCGTATACAAATATTAGGCTACACATTTATTGGCCTAAGGTATATCTCGGAGTAGTCCTCCAATTTACGATATCATTTGCGCAACGTGCAAACAATGTACACTTGCACTAAATTTTAATAACATTCATTCGAACAGATTATTAGGATGAAATTTGTTTAAATTAATCTGTGTTATTATTCGCATTTGCACGCAATATAAACATAATTCTGTCGAATCCAGAGGCGAAATTCGGCTAACTTAAAGAGACAGATTCTGAGTTGGGTTTGAGACGACAGAGCATTCTTAACATTCATGTTCGCAGGTGGAGGGACTGGAATTCTGAGTTCGAGTTCTCCATCAATGGCTAAGAATAAATAAAGAAGAATAGAGTTGCAATTAACATGGTTTATTAATAACACAGAGAAGGCAACAGAACACCCAGACAGATTTTCAACTTAATCCCTTGTCTAATAAATGTACAAGCAATTTTGTAACATTCTCAATTCTCTCTTAGGATAACGGTACCACGTGAAGATTACCGGCCGGAACCCGTTGCCGCCGGGGTCGCCTTGTCGTCTTTCCCCACCCAGTCAGGCTCCGATCGTCCAGTCCCAATTCCACGTGACAAGCTAGGGTCGTATTTTGCGGCGGAGTTGGACTGATGACGGCCCTCCGCCTTCCTCTGGTGCCCCCATTGTTTCTCCCAGAGTTCCTCCGAACCAATCCCGAATGCCATGAGTGGCCAGTTGCCCGCATTAGCCCACCAAACGTCTGAAGATCTTCTGTCACTTCATGTCTGGATAGAGTAGTGAGGCCGGGAAGAATGTCCCGTTGGAAGTCCCTCCGTTGCCGGCCACGTCTCGACTGTCCCTTTCTGGGTCGTGTTTGCGTAAAATTACTCGATTCTTCAAATTTTATGGTATCGGGAAATAGCGGCTTTGGCATGTATTCTTCCTCCGCAGTCTCTTTCAGCCTCAATGTCATGGTTTCAAAGTCATCGCTCAATTCTGACGTAGATTCGTTGTTTAACGCTATATTGACAAACCATGGGAGCATACCTCTCCTAGTGTCGTCTTCTTCTTCTTCTTCAATGGTGTTTTTGCAGGAGATGGACACAATTGCCTCTGCTGCCATTTTTATAAGCTCATCTCCTAAATTTTCAACTTCTTCTGCATCAATAATATTCTCAATAGACTCGGGAACTGCCGGAGCTTCTAAATCTATCTCGAAAACTTCTTCATCATCACTTCCGCTTAAGTTCAAATCAATCTGATGTCTCAAACCCAAGACTGATTGATTCTGCACAGCTTCTGTATCAGAACCAAAAGGATCACAAGGCAAGTTTATATCAAGCAATCTCATTTTTCTCCCATCTTCCATTTTACTTTCGGACGGAGGATGAGGATTTGTTGCCGAATGGGAGGTTGGAGAAAAGGTATCAGTTTTTGCACTCCGGGATTCCTCAAAAATGAGAAATCCGAGAAGTTTCTTACTCCCCGGTTCTGATCTTTCTTCCACAACTTCATTTGAACAAGAACCGAATTTCATAAGCTGAGGGAGAACTTTTTTTGAACCATCTCCATTTTCTGTTTTGTTGTATAGCTGACCCACAGACGATTGCACAAAACTCATTTCTCCATTTGCAGCTTCTTTCTTACTCGAAGGAAAAGCTTTCAGCCATGGTATCGTCGATTGATGATTCTCGTCTTGAGATTTCACGTCTTTGATCGTAAAACCCGATTGGTGAACTTCCCTGTTAGTTGAGTTGTTTGAATAAACCACATTCAAGTTAATACCATCTGAAGAATTCATATCAAAGAAACTCGAACCCTCGCGAATCTTCTCGGGTACTCTTCTATTTTCGCTACTGAACTTAGGATGATCGTAACAAATTGAAGAAGAATGGACGGTTCCGTCCTTCAAGCCAGAGGACGATCCATGAAAAAATCCATTGCTTCTACCCAATGAATGAGAAGACTTGTGAAGAGAAACAGATGAGTCAAAATCAAAATTCGCCCGTGCCTGTACTAACTCCGATGTCTGACAATAATTACCGATTTGTTTTTCCCAGGACTTGTTCAGATTAAAGTTGGGAGAACCATGATAAGAATTGGTCAAATGAGAAGTTGCAAATCCACCATGAAAAGAAATCTCATGATTTTTTTCGGGTCCGGCCTTTCGCTCCTCGGTCGAGGTCAAAAAGCCTTGAACCGGCTTTGTCGATGTTGGCAACATAGATTTACTGTTCCCTGTACATTCAAAAACTACAGCCATATAAAAACATGTAATGATATTGAAATTAATATAGTACCTCAACAACGACTATTTAAAATTCCAGGATTAAAGGTAATTTACACATACCATCAAAGCAAGAAAATCTCAAATTAAATCTTCTACCCATTACCACAAAAACTAGACCACTGAGGAGGAGAAATATAAATGATTAGATTAATTTCAACTCAAAGTCGTAAACGTTTGTTATTACTTGTCGTTTAACAAATTCTATCTTGTTTCTCGATTTAGCAGAAAAATCATCCAAACTTTCTCACCAAACATAATCAGTTTAAGCTAAAAAAAAATAATCTACATTGAAAAATATAACAAATATAGGAACTAATTTAGAACATTACCTGCTTCAAGCGCAATAGAAAACTTTCCCCTTCCATTCATGCTCTTGTCTACATTATGATTGTTTTGCAGTGCAGTATTACTGCTTCCATAACTAGAGTGGAGAGAAACTTCTGCCGGTAAACCCAGCAGCTGTGATAATGGCTTGGAAGAGAGATTGCTAACTTGGGTCTCACTGTGAAAAGAGGTATGACCAACAAGATCGGCATAAGTCGAGGCATTTGCTTCTTCAATTTTTATAGGCTCATTAAGATCACCCAAACCATTTGACTTCCACGAAAATGAACAACCAGCCTTGTCATTATTTTTCTCTGATCCAATTTTTCCATTTTTGCTCGGGAAATACATTGGAGGCGCTATTTCGTCTTGGGTTTCTTTCCCTTCTTCCCTGTCTATATACTCATCAGCTGGAAGTTGAAGATCAAGCAACTTTCTCCTCACCTTTGTTGGTCGCTCAAACTCCTTCAAACTATTTTCATCGGGTGATGGAAATGGACAAACTTGCCTGTTATTCCCTTTCATAGAGCTCAAAGAAGAATGAATTTCTTCAGCTCCAGAAATCGATGGTCTATTAGTAGAGGAATTTCCCAAAGGAAAGCTTGTAAAATGCAATCTTCGAACATCTTCGGAAGCCACTTGAGAAGGTAAGAGATTTGTCGATAACGATACGTCCCCTTGTATTTGGCTCGAGTGAAATTCTTTTCGTTTGATTTCATCCATCATGTCCCTTTGTATTCGATACAGGCGATGCAATTCATAAACCTGCTCAATGACGGCAGGATTTCAATTTTTGATAAGCGGGATTAATAGTGGAGAAATTTTTTACCTGATCCTTAAATATGGCTTCATGTTCAAGCATAGTGAGCTTTACAGCATAGTTCTCGTCTCCAAGATACGTCTCGGAAGTAGACATCGGAAAAAACCCATTGTAACATTGTCCGTTAGTAATGGATTTGTCACCGTAAAATAGAGGCCAGCTACAAATATTTGAATTATCATTTAGATCCTTCATTGAATAATATCCTGGCAAATAACTTTTGTACTGCACTTTTGTTCCCATTCCTGCCATTATAAAGATATCAAGCAGGCGTAAGAAAAAAAAACAACCCATAATTTCAATACCGTAATAAATAAAAAATTATGGAGAAAACTGCCAGTTTTGTTATTCGTTATCTGAAATGTTAAAAGGAGCCTAAAGATTGAAGAAAGTAAGCAAAAAAAAGACATAATAAAAGTAAACATTAGATTCTTTCATTTGCACTTTTTTCCGCTGGTTGATGTGAATTTTTACCAACTCGTAAGCATGAAACTTCTAAAGACAAAGACGATACATGATTAATGGATGATGTCAAGCTTATGATCTCAACAACTCGTAAAATCCCGATGCAGCGTGAATGAGTTTTTTTATAACATGCAATAGATAACCAATATCTCAATAGCAGCCACTTGTCTGCCAGAAATTTCCCCTAAATTTAAATGCAACATGGACTCATTTCTTGGAAAACACAAAAAAAACTGACATTTAAAGTGCATTTTTACTTTGACAAGTCTATGAAAATGCTACTCAGAATGGAGCTCCTACAGACTTGAGAAGAAGATTTTCAGCAGGAGAAAAGCAAATAATGATAGTCTAAAGTTGAAACATAAATCAAATTACTTACTCTGCAGAAGAACAAAGTAAGTGATTAAAACAGTGACAACGAGAGCCTAGAAGTGCTGCGCAGGAAATATATTAAAATCGACTAGGAAATATGTTGGAAATATGCAGAGCACAATCAAACCTCAATGCAAAAAACTAATTATAGGAGAAGTCATCGAAAACAACAAAGATAATGCATGGACCTTATTTCAAAAATTACCAACCTGCATTGGAAATGTAGTAAAATAGTGAGTATAAGATCTACAGATACTCGATTTTTCACAATCACTGTTTGGTAATTAGAGGTTGAGACCATGACAAGCGGAGAATATGAAGTTTTCTTTAGTGATCACTTCGTTAGTACTCCCGAGAACAAAAACGAGAATGAGTTTCAAAAACTACCATGCTAAGAATCCTTGCTTTCTAAGAAGAGAAATCTCCATTTCGACTCAGTGAAACACTCGATAAAAATTTTAAAGAAGTACAATTAATGAGTTGATGAACATAATCACTAGAAACAATAAGAATGAACAAGAGAACATTATCAGTCGAAAACGTGGAGCTCATAAAGTTTTCAGGGCTAAACAGATTATCACGACCATTCTGGATCAACAATTCAGACCAGTTATAGTTTATAAAAGAGAGCAAACCATGTACAACTAAATGTAAGCAGAAAACAGAATCAGATTAACCTTAATTGCTAGATACCCAACAAATCCCCTGGAAATGGAAAATTTTCATTTTAACCCAGACAATAGATTTTAAGAAAGCTAAAGATCAAGAAAGAAAGTTTCAATTTTTCAACAAAACCCAGAAATTATAGCACAGATCCTATCCTACCCACAAACCATTGAAGGCTGGAATATACAAACCCATAATTAAAACTCATAATCCAGCACTAGCAATACCAAAATCAGAAAAAAAAAAAAACCACAAAACCCATGAATCAAATTAAAATAGAAAGCAAATGCACGAAGCTGCAAAACCCAAATAACAAAAATCCAGAAACTCAGAAAGTATTTGAAGGAAATAAACAAAGAAATTTAAAAAAAAAGTTTCGAGAAATTAAATTAAGAAGATTAAAGAAAATGAAATTTACCTCAGACCTACATCTTCCGATAACCACTTCTAAGGAATCTCTCAACATCAACAAAAACTGGTCTGAGTCCCACTATCCAAACCCGAAAAGATTCACCAAAATCAAACACCAAACAGCTCGCGTGTCTATTCACTGCCATAGAAAGAGCTCAGATCGTCATCAGATTGAAGAAAAGGAGGAGATTTCGATCTGCTGGGCCACTCCATCTCACACAAGTAAATGGAGAGAAAGAGAGCTTTAGGAAAGAGAGAGAGAGGGGGCTAGAGCGAGAGAGAATTGGGATTTTTTTTTAGTTTTATATTTTTAGAGAAAAGAGAGAGAGATCCCAGATAAGAAATCTTCAAACAAACAAACGACCTTCTGAGAACAGTGACATGAAATTTGTCAACATCCGGTCTCTTTTTATTCTCTGCTTTTTCTTTCACTTCTCTCTCTCTCTTCTCCCTCTCTCGTTTTTCTTCTCAGAATCACATAAATCTCTTATTTCTGGGTTTTGAGGAAAATCAAAGCAAGAAATAATAAACCCCATTTCTAGATTCTCCCCACCACCCTTACTTTCAATACTGATCTTTTTAAACTGTAGTCAATAATTAAGTAGAACGGGATTATGGGCCCGCTGGGAAAGAAAGATTAAATTTTTAGATTCCCCAAACTAAAGTCAGTTTATAATCAGAATCAAATTGAGTCTTCATTCTTTTCAAAGTTTCTTAAAAGCTACATCCAAACCTACCAAATCAAAAAACAGTTTTCCAAAACTGTCTCAAACCTGCAACATGTTTTCAGACACGCCTCTACTGAGCTGAAGCAACAAGCAAGACACTACCAATGACAGTACGATCTTCCAAAGTTGAGTCTTTTCTGTTTGTTGAGTCCTTGTAATATTATAATACAATTTTAATAACTAATTACAGTTCTCTAATTACCGTATTAAATTTATGCTTATTTGTTAATGCATCAGACAAAACGTGGGTCCCCCTATCCTGCAAGAAGGATGAGGTTTTTTGAGGTTCTGATAGAGTTGCTAAATACCCTTTTGGGTTTTGAATAATTACCATAGTGGGATTGATGCTTCTTCTTGGTCATTTTCCATTGAATGTACTTCATGTGTAATGAAATACAACAAAACGTAACCATCTCCTGATTTTTTTGCCAATAATATCAAGGGCAATAATGGAAATGAATTCCTTGAAGAGAGAATAGCAAGAAAACCAATTAGTCCCTAACCGAGCCCTAACAAAATTGAAAAAACTAGTTCGGTTTTAGTTCGAATCTTTTATAGACTAGGTTTGGTTTCAGTTCCAACTTTATATTTTTTTAAATGCTAGTTTGGTCCATTTTGAACTAGAACTCGAATCTAACTTGCCCAATTCCCGCCTTAATTCTGATCTTTTCCACGTAAAATAGGTTTTTTAAAAAATAGTATAATATCGCTTGAGAAAAATAAAAAGTAATACAAAACGTTTCGGGTTGAAATAAAAAATAAATCTTTGTAAGTTAAGCAAAAAAACATATAATATTGTACTGTATAGTAGAGATCTATTGTTATGCATATTAATTTATTAATTATGGTTTCTTTTGTTAGTTAAGTTAATTTCATCAAATAAAGTTTATATGATTAATAAACAGAAAAAATGTCAAATAATAAACTTTGTGTTTTTCATAATATAGTTGAACACTTTTAGAATTTCGAATGTGAGAAGTAATTTTGCATAGCTTTTTTGCATATAAATGGGTGAAATTAAGTGCACACCAACAAACTAATCCTTCCCTAAATTGTAAGTACTTTTCTAAGCTTTACTCTGTAAATTAGGCATTAACAGATTACTCATGAGCGGGAGTAGATTAATTTCGATGATTACGAGAGTCTTATGAGCGCGGGAGTAGATTGATTTCGATGATTACGAGCGTCTATCTTCTAGAAACAAAATTGTATTTCAAAATTTGGATCAAAATCTATAGCGTCGATTGTCTGTCAACAACCGGCTCGTTCATGCACTTAAAAACAACTTTCTCAGACGAAACGGCTTTTTTCTAGTTACCTTTGTTGGTCTTAATACCATATATAGCTGATCCACCACAATTACAATTCTTTGAGTAAAGTCGATAACTACTCGTGTAACGTCTTTCGTGTCTAGTGATTAAATCGATGCAACATTCTCGAGAGTTTGGATGCAGCTCCATGTGTGTGACAATAATTAAGTCTAGTAAGAGAAATAAAATATAGTATTGTATTTATTGTTTGGACATTCACTTATGGGTCAATGAGGAACCATCCATTATATTTAAATTGTTACCAAAAAAAAAAATAAAAAAAAAAATAAAAATCCCAACAATGCAACACATACCACCATTATCAGTGCATCCTCTTGAAGATTATCTATTTGATTGAAAATTATTTTCACAAAATAGATTTTTTTTTTTCTTAAAATAAGATTTAAAATAATTAAACAAGTCTTTAAATTAACAGTCTCGTTCAAAAGTCAGATTACTAAGCTTAAAAATTGAGTTTAACCTGAAATAACTATTAAGTTTGAGTAATTGATATGACTTTGCTGATGGTTTCTCTTGATCGATCGATCGTTAAATCACAAACAGTCGACTCTATATAGTCAATACTCGTTTAAAAAATAAAAAAAAAATCGAATACAAGGAGAAATAAGTCAATATATTATTGGAGTGTTCATCTTACAATGCAGAATCTAAGATGCAGATTTGGAATTAAGTCCATAAAATAAATAGCCGAGTCTATGAATTACTACTCTATAAAATTAAGACCTCGAATTTCAATTTATTTTTATTATTAGTACTATTTAATGGCTGAATCTAAACATTAATATAAATTGACCATTAACTCATTGTCTCTCTTACTTCCAGAGAGAGAGAGAGAGAGAGAGAGAGAGAGAGTGTGTGTGTGGTCCCTATCTCTTTGATCACCTTCATGGAAAACGAGAGAGGGTTTTCCCAACTCCAAAACAGTATAAAGATTTGGTAAACTGGATGCAGTGGGTCCCCCCTTGGCTTTGCTGATATGGGTCCCACAAATTGATTGACAAAAAATAAAAATTATTAAAAAATCACATTTAAAGGCAGTTAAACCATGGAAAGGCCACAAGCAATCATAAAAACTCCTCTCTCCTCATTAGAATGTATATCATACGTACATACATACGTACGTACCTACGATCTAATCTTATATAATTATGATAAATTATTAAATAATTAAAATCATATATAAAATTATAATTTATACAACCACCCATGGTTCATGGGTTGAGCCCAAAGAAAGAACTTTGCCCCATCTTTGACGAAGTCTAGCTTAATTAAGGTGAGGGCGAGCACAGTGGATTAAGGCACCCAAATCTGATTGTCAGAGATAACGTAGCAGATCATTGTCTGGACCATCTTCTCTTAACTCCTTCCTCCCCTTTACATCACTAATTTTATACCTTAAAAGTAATATTTTAATAATATAAATAATGTCTACCGTGACCTCACAAATTATATTTATCGTACTATTAATCCAAAAAAAATAAATAAATAATCAATCCCAATCATATGAATGATTAATTAGTAGCAGAGACATTAACATCGTGACCAATAATTTGATTTACATGTTAGATGGAGCGACGATGGAATCAAGTTTGATAATCGAATCGTCTGATTTTCACCTTTCGGGCGAAATTAGAAGTGTATTGCCAGAGCACGAAAGACTTTAGTCGGTCAATCAGATATCAAGAAAGAACTTAAAGAGTAACAATAGTGGACGTTGTAAGGATAATGAATGCCAAGGGAGATTTTCTTTATATGGGCCCCATAACGGGTGAGGTGGTTAAATACTTGATGAATTGTGGCCCATTACTTAGGGGGTTAGGCCCAATTGACAAAGTGGCTGGCCCATTAACATGGATCTGAAAAATTAAAATAATAGGGTTTTTACTCCTTCTAAGCCTTATTCTTTATGTTTTAAATGAAAATTAAATGCCTAAAATCGAAAATAATATATTTAGAATTCTATTAAAATAGATTTTTGAAATTTTTGGAAAATATTTACTGAGTATTTTAAAGATAATTCTAATGAAAAATTATGAAAATTAATTAACCAATAATTATGATTATTTGTGTAATTAGAAAATCTAGATGGAAGGGACGAGCTACCGACGTCGTTTAATAGCTGCACCAGTTTCGCCCATCGCCTGGGATGTTCGGGCAGAGCCGAAGAGTGGAGCAAGTGAAGCTCGAAAATGGCGATATCTGGAAATTTCAGGGTTTCTACTATTACTGGTTCATTCTATCCACACCCTTTTCGAAGCTGTATTTCCTCGAAAAAGGTCTACTGATCCTCGGCTTTTCCTGTGTTGTTGTACCTTTTATTTTAGCTTTTTTTATTCTCCAATTTCGTCTGAATATCTTGCAAATCATCTTATGGATATGATATTTAGCTTGTTTAATTTGGTAAAAAAAGTTGAAATTGTGAATCTATTAGCTAAGGGATTCTAATCCAAGAGTCCAATTACTTTACTTGCTGAGCCACAGAATATGTTTTATTTTCTTTTTGGATGGCTTAGATATTTCGGAAAGAAGCTCTGAGCTTGATTTCGTAACTGACCCTTGGTGTAAATGCTCAATATCGTCCCATTAAAACTTCCAAGTTGACGAATATTACGGATGATTGAGTAATCTTCATAAGAAGGACATTCATTCGAGTTATAGATTATGAGATTACTTTAGAATGAGTAAATACAATACTTGTTAAATGATTTTAGGGACACATACTAATCTCTATGCAGTGGCCCAAGATTTGTAAAAATGGAACAAAGCATCATGAATCTGTTTGTGTATCAAAAGGTCCACGTAGTTTAAGAACTTTCACATATCTAAGAGTTAAATATTTATCTGGATTCAAATTTAGATTTGAAATTGAGAACTTTGTGATTTATAGATAGGATATGTTGGATTGAATATGTCATTATTTTTTGTTGAAATACAGGTAGAATTTTCATGTTTCCTCCACAGAAAAATTTGTGTTAATGAAATCAGATTTAAATGGCGGAATATGACTCTCGATAGCCGTTTTACTAGTGATATTCATAAAAGACGACACAATAAGCTATCTCCAAATTCCATAATGGAAGAAACTGAGAAATTCCTTCGTAGTGTTGTAAATATGAGCTTTGTCGACCGGCTGAGCGTGGCTTGGAGGATAGTCTTTCCCTCCTCATCATCCAAAAAGAGCTCTAATGCAAAGGTTGCCAAAAAACGGCTGAAAATGATTCTCTTCTCCGATAGATGTGCAGTTACCGACGAAGGGAAAAGGAAGATCGTCAACAGCATTGTCCGAGTTTTATCGGAGTTTGTCGAAATAGAATCACAAGACCAAGTACAGTTGAATGTCTCTACAGATTTTGATATCGGAACTATTTATTCCGTGATTGTGCCGGTGAGGAGAGTGAAGCCAGAATATCAAGAGTGGGAGGAAATCGGAGGAATTCGAAACACGAGATACAATGATGATGGAGAAAGATCTGGTTTTGTTGATCTGAGGTTTGAAATCTAACATTATACGACAATCTGCACTAATATGTGTATATAATATGATATTATGTATATGAATCTGTAGCCTGAGATTGATTTTAGGTTGGTTAAGATTGTGTTCTTCCTGCTATGTGCAGACGAAAACATGTAATGTTTTTATGTATACATAATATGAAAATGTGTCACGCATTTAAATTATTCCTCTTAAAGTTTTTAAATGTAAGCTTTGCCGCCGGTGGATGGTTGCAAAAAATAAAAAGTTGAACCCGACGTGAATCGAACACGCAACCTTCTGATCTGGAGTCAGACGCGCTACCATTGCGCCACGGATCCTACTCTGACATAGGACTAGGGTTAAATTAACTTGATTAGTTTAATAAAATTAAAATTTTCTAAATAAATAAAATGATTTGATTGAAAAGCAGCCCACGTGCGATCCTATCGTCAATCAGACCGTAATCCTTCAATATGAAAATGCATCGTACGGCGTAAAACAGTCTGTTCTTTAAGTCTGCAATAATCCCTTGTTCTCCATTCTCCTGTCTCCTGCGCTTTCTCTTTCTATATCTATAAAAGAATTCTTCTGTTACTCTCTCTCCCCACCTCCGCTCTCGTTCTCGCCACTCTCCCCCCTCCCCTCTCTATCTCTCTCTCATTGACCCTAGCCAGACATGTCGGACGAGGAGCACCATTTCGAGTCGAAGGCCGACGCCGGAGCTTCAAAAACCTACCCGCAGCAGGCCGGAACTATTCGCAAGAATGGTTATATAGTCATCAAGGGCAGACCCTGCAAGGTTTTTTTTTCTCTCGATCCATTCATATTCTTCGTAAAGTAATTTGTAGGTTTCGTTTTTTTGTCTTTGGAGTATTTAAATTTATTACCTTTTCTGCGATCAGAATGTGGGTTCATTCTCTGGGAATTAAGAGTAGGCGATCTGATTCGTTGATTGAAAATTTAATTTTCTCGAACAATCATCTTCTTTAAAATCGAAGTGAGGTGTATAGTATCCATCAACGTATACCCATAAGTATGATCAGCGAATTAGTTTACTTCGTTTGAAGCTCTCGAATTCAATGATTGAATCTATCAAATGGTATGAACCAAATAGACATCGCTCAACATTGATGTGGTGTCTCGTCCAATGGACTCTGATACCCTACTCAGATTAGGTCCTTTAATGAAATAACAAAGGAGGTGTTTTTATGTCAAATGTTTGAATCCCATGTCTATTATGTGACCCAGTATATTTCTTTCTGTTGGCTGAGAGCGTAAGTATTTATCGGCAAAGTTCTCTAGACAGATGTCTCTGGGAGATCAAATTTGTGATCTCGCACTTGCCGGGTAGAACACATGAGGTGTTAAAATGAGCTTAAAACACTTAGGGTTCGTAAAAAAAGTCACCTTTTGATTATCAGACCAGGCAAGTAGGGCACGGCATAATATCTTCTTCTTTTACGACGCACCTTTGTCACCTTATAAATGAATACGCAACCTCTATCTTCGGTAACAAGGGATTGATTATAAATTTCTGCTAGTCTTCCAACGAGGCATTGCCAACTGGCCATACGCATTGATATCAGCTCTTGGAAATTTAATGAAAGGACAACTCTTGCTGCGTCGTCTGCTTGCCGATAACCTATACAGTGGTTGAAATTGTTTTATTTTTTATTTTTGGTTAAAATGACCAGTTTCTTTAGGAATCCAAAACTATGGATAGGCCTAGTTTGATATGTATTTGAATTCAATGGAACAATTATTACAACTCTTAACGCCTGCATATGTATTTACAAAGTCTTTAGTATCATTTGTACAACCAGATAGATTTTGTACAAAAATCTTCATTTTTTCAATATGTTTTGAATTATCTTTCCGGTTCTACAGGTTGTGGAGGTTTCCACTTCAAAAACTGGAAAGCATGGTCATGCTAAATGTCATTTTGTTGCCATCGACATCTTCACTGCCAAAAAGCTGGAAGATATTGTTCCTTCTTCCCACAACTGTGATGTAAGCATTTACGTCTTGTAGTTTTTCATTTGCTCGAATCGTTTTATCGTTTTTTATCTTACACAGTTTTGTTGGATTTGAATTACAGGTGCCCCATGTTACCAGAACTGACTATCAGTTGATTGATATCTCTGAGGATGGATTTGTATAGCCCCCACATCCTTTACTTGATTGCTCTATTTGAACTGTTTTTTTACACAAATTTGGAAATGGGTATTACAGGTTAGTCTGCTGACCGACAATGGTAGTACCAAGGATGACCTGAGGCTTCCAACTGATGACAGCCTTCTGACTCAGGTTTGATCAAGTGAATTGTTAATTTTTAAGGCACCATAAACTCCTCTTTTTGTTGCTTTGTTATGAAGACTCTGTACTTGGAATTTGTACTTTCTCGATGTACCTTGGCTTGATGGACTGCTTTCGTGAAAATTCGCTCTCGCTTTCTGGCTGAATTGATAATTTTTGAATTATTTGCACGAAGATTACTCGAAAAAATAGAATAGGAATATTTGAATTGACAATCACATACGATATTGTAATTGAGTTGTCAGGGGACATGAGCTGTATTATTTGTTTGATTGTTCGGGTTTTATCCGTAAATAGTAAAAAAAGTTAGAATATTAATCATAAGTTGGTATAGTTTACCCGAATGTACGTAGGTCTAAAAGACAATGTATGAAAACTTGGTGCAGATAAAAGATGGATTCTCTGAGGGTAAGGATCTGGTTGTCTCTGTTATGTCTGCAATGGGAGAGGAGCAGATTTGTGCTCTCAAAGACATCGGCCCCAAGTAAGCATGTGTTCAAATATGACACGAGTTCTTGTTCCGGATCCATTTGAGGTTAATTGTGACCTGTTATAGTATTTCGCATTGGTTTTTTTATTGGCTTGAGAATCTGGGAGAATGTCATCCTTTTTCATTTCACTTATAAACTCTGATTTTATTGTTGGCCAAATGTGGGTGTGTTCGACTACAACGATGAATTGTCTGCATCGACCTGACTCTGATGATCAATTACTCTTTTATTTTGGTTGTGAATGATAATCTTCATTTGTGAATTCTTTGTCCTAATACATAGCGCAATAGACAGCTAAAATAGCGATCATTAAAGTATTAGTACTTGTCACTTTGTTTCGAATCTCATTGCTTTAACGTTTAAACATGTCAATGAGAATTAGTCCGGATCATCAACTGCATTGAGGCAGTATTCAGTTGTTTTATCTGTTGTGTTTTCCAAGTGGATAATTGTAAGGTTTAGGGGAGGAAGTCGTATAACCGATAATCTGAAAGTTAGTTTTTGGCGTTCTAAATCCGTAAATAGTTTTTTTGTTCTTGGCGACTTTTAAAAAAGTTAAAAACTCTTTTGAAAAACAAAAATTAACAAGTCAAATATGCTAACGTTCTTGGTAGTTTAAGCTCTTTTCACTGATGGAACCTAATTAAATCTAGGTTAAGGAAAGAAGTCATGGTTTAATGAAATTAGAGAAATTAAATAAATGATAGGATATAGTTTATGTGGATTAAAAGTGGAGTGCACGTATTTGTCACAGCTACAACCAATCTGTCCTTTTACCATTTGTATTCGTTGTGATCGACTTGGTGATTACTGTATTCCACACTTTTTATCGACTATTTTCTGTGGAACTAATCGGGGGCGGAGGAAATGCTTGTCCCGTTGTGCAACCGAGATTTATTAGACTTTGAATCGATTGATCTACAAAGATTCATACTCGGACACCAACACCATGTTCTGTTTTAAGTAATCCAAACTGAATTGAGGGTTTCGGCATGCTTCGGTTCAATTCTGAACTGGTGTTGGAATCGAACTAAATTAGCACCAAGCTTTATTTCTTCGTAATTTTTAAAGACCAGCAAAACTGATCAAAATGGAAAGCAAAACAGAGTAAAATCTACTTTGGTTTGTAATTTTACAAACTGAACATGCATGATTGGGTTCTCAATCATCTGGAATGGAACCAATCTGGCTCTATTTACAAGGTTAAATTTAATACTAAATTTAAAAAAAAAAAAAGAAAAAGAAAAAATTTGATTCCTTATAATTTCCAAAAATGTAGAGAAACCATGAGAGGGCTTTTCCGTTTTCAGTTCGGTTTTTTGTCTTTTTGGTGGGTCTAAAAGGCGTGGACTTTCTTTCTACTGAATTTCAGATCAGCGTTTTCAGAGCAGAATCCAGAAACTCTGCTGAGACTCGCTGCCAATTTATACAAGAGGGTGAGATTGGCTGAAAGAAGGTTGAATCTATGGCCGGGGATGGCAGTCAGTCATCGTCTTCGAAACCCATGACTGCGCCGACCTCGAAACCGACCATATCTCTCCCGCCGCGAGCTTCTGTGGAGTCGTTTTTGAAAGGCGGGAGCGGGTTGAGCTTCGATTGTAGCCCCGGGCCTATGACTCTCGTCTCTAGTTTCTTCTCTGATAACGATGACTGCAAGTCCTTCTCCCAGCTTCTCGCCGGAGCTATGTGCTCGCCTTCTGCAGGTGTTACTCGTGGGTCGGAGGAGGCAGAGATTAGGGATTCCGATGAAGACGATGGATTCCAACAGAAAAGGTCGGACAGCTCGGCGATTGGTGATTCCCATGGATTCTTTTCGATTGGTCAGGTAAATTCGTTTACTGTACCTCTCTTTGCTTGGCGGGTCGGAAAGTACAAGAAATTGAATTCACATGATTTGGAATCTTCTCAATTCCTCGATTATCAAACATAGGAATTCATTAAAAATTCTTGAGATACAAGCAAGTTCTGGATCAAAAATTCCATTTTTTCTTACATGATCTTGAAGAGATCATCATAGTTCGTAAATATGTCGATAAAAGAAGACTCGAATTTGTTTATTTGGTAGAAATCATGAGCTAAGGAGCGAATAATCACTTTCAGACGTTCAGTAACCTGTAGATAGTCGCCTTCGAATGGAATTTTTCATGGCTTCTAATGGGAATTTCTGTAGGGACTGTTTGGATTGACGCACCGACAGGCCTTTGGACAGGCTACAGTTGAGGCTGTCCGATCTAATTCCTTGCAATTCCAACCAGATCATCACACGTCTTCCTCATCGAAACCTGGCATGTCCTCCATTCAGCAGATGGCGCTCTTAGTGCCAAACTCTGATGTTTCAGTGAAGGAATTTTCGGGTATTACCGAACCAGACCAGATTTATCAACCCTCTTCGTATACTGCTCATAAACCATCTTCGTATACTGCTCATAAACCAGCTGGTGATGGATACAACTGGAGAAAGTATGGACAGAAACAAGTTAAAGGCAGCGAGTTTCCTCGAAGCTATTACAAATGCACGAACCCGAGCTGTCCTGTCAAGAAAAAGGTCGAAAGGTCTACAAACGGCAGCGTGATTGAAATCACCTACAAGGGCCAGCACAATCACCAACCTCCTCTACCCAACAAGCGACTAAAAAATCCAGACGGAAATTCAAATATTTACGCCAATTTTGAGCTACTTAGGAATGTCCAAAACGAAAATTCAGAACTATCTGGTTCAAGCGACGGTGAGGAAATGGTCGAAACTGAAAATGGAGTGGACGAAAAAGACGAAGACGAACGAGATCCAAAGCGACGGTAAAAATTGTTCATTCTTACGTTTGAAACAATGACTCGTTCTTTCATGCGCCTGAGAAGATGGTTATTGCAATGCAGGAGCATGGAGATCAGGGGTTCGTCGTCGCAGAGGGAACCCAAAATCGTTGTGCAGACGACGAGTGAGATCGATGTTTTGGAAGATGGGTATAGGTGGCGAAAATATGGGCAGAAAATTGTTAAAGGCAATCTTTACCCAAGGTAATACTCCATTTTTGCAAGTCTCTTCTAAACTCGGAGAACTGAGTCGCTGGTTTCGATGATTTTCCAAGTTTTCCGATCATCTTTTTTGTGGGCAGGAGCTATTACAAATGCACAACTCCGGGATGCAGCGTTCGGAAGCATATAGAGCGCGCCGCCTCCGACCGTAAAGCTGTCATTACGACGTACGAAGGAAAGCACAACCACGACGTTCCGATGGCTAAGACTCACAATGATTTTACGAGCAAAGATGAAGCGATAGGGCGTTTACGTTTAAAAGAAGAACATACTAAATAGCAGTCTCCCCCGACGTGCACGTTTATTGGTTTTAAGTTTTACTTTATTTTTTTGTAAATTAAAATGCAATATAATACATCACACGGTTATTTATGTCGCAGTGCCTATTTATTTGCATCATTTTTTGTCATGTAATTCTCAAGCTAAATTACCCCTACAGTTCAGGAAGAGATTGTGAGTACTTAAGTCTTCCATTTCAATATATTAATCTTAATAAATAGTTTTTTTAAAAAAAATATAATAAATTAAGGAATAAAATAGAAGCTTTATTGACGGAGTCAACCAAAACAGTGATGTTAAAAATCTGAAATGTTAAAAGTCGAAGCTAAAATTGCGATTTAGAGTGCATTTTTTAAATTTAGCCTCAAAATTGGAGCAAAGTTAAGTAACCATGGTGTGTCCGAATTCGTACAAATGTCATCAAGCTTCTCACAATCTCGTCCGCCATAATTACCGCCTGAAACTCCTTCCAACCATGCTTTTCTACCTCTACTCCGCTTTCTACCGCCGCTGATTCCTCCACCTCTGAACCCACTCTCTTCAGGCCGCATGCCAATTCCGTGACCGACGCTCGTTTTTCTCCCCTCCAAGGACCACTCTCTCATCCCTTTGCATTTTTCGTTAAAGTTGATTTTGCCTCAATTCTCGTGATTCTGGCCGATTTCATGTTTCTTGCATCGATTTGGTGAGGAATTTGGGGAGGATGGAGCAGTCTACTGTGAATTCTCCAAGAATGAGAGCGGATCACTCTAAAAAAGGAGGAGCGGAAGGAACTTGTTTAAATGTTGAGCTGGAAACCCAGGATTTCGCTACTGAATCTGATTCTCGGCTGGAATCGATGAATGCATTGGAGATCCTGAGAGAAACCGTTCGTATTCTCAGGTTCAATTCGTGGGCATTTGTTGCGATCACCGCCGTGCTCATCTGCCCAGTTTCAGCTGTTTTCTTGTCCAATGTGTTAGTCGATCAATCTATAGTGCTGAAGCTAAGTACCAGACTTTTATTGGTTGGAAAATCCTCTGGACTTCCATTGAAGCCTTTTATCAAACATTCTTGCCATCGATTCGCCGAGATGACCCTTTCATCCATAACGTGCTTCCCTTTGTTCATCACATTCTCTTTGTTGTCCAAAGCTGCTATTGTCTACTCCGTGGATTGTACTTATTCGAGAAAGAAATTGGACGCTTACAAGTTCTACCACATCGTCTTGAAGATATGGAAGCGACTTGTTTTGACGTATCTGTGGGTTTGTGCAGCGATTACCGCTTGCCTTACCTCGTTTCTGGTTTTTCTCGTCGCTCTATGCAGCACATTTTACGTATTAGGGCTATCATCAAATGCAATTGCTTATGTTGCAATAATGGCGGGTCTTGTTTTCTCAGTGATTTTCGCCAATGCTGTTATTATCTGCGACATTGGGGTTGTAATTTCGGTACTGGAGGATATTTCAGGTCCGGGAGCATTGCTGCGATCGGGGGTTTTGATCAAGGGGCAGACTCATGTGGGGCTTCTGATATTTCTTGGATCCACGATTGGAATGGCATTTGTGGAGGGCTTGTTTGAGCATAGAGTGAAGACATTGAGCTATGGAGATGGGTCTTCTCGGATGTGGGAGGGTCCTCTTTTAGTGATCATGTATTCCTTTGTGGTGCTTATTGATTCAATGATGAGTGCAGTTTTCTACTTCAGTTGCAGATCATCAAGTATGGAAAATCCGCAGGGCGATGAATGCCTCCCAATTTTACAATCCATTGAAGTTCCAATTGATTGATACTCCATAATAACTTTGTTGGATTCGAAGCTGTGTCGGGTGTGGAGTCCGTCGCAGAACCGTGCTTTTCGATCACCGACGACGAAGAATAAGGCGGTTCATTTGAAGAAGAGATTGAGAGGAGGGAACTCTAAGGTCAGCTGGTTAAGGCAAATTTTGTGAGATTCAGACTGTAGAATACTAGTATACACTGGTGACTACTTCATTTGTCATCTTTTCCAGTTTCTTAGTTGTTTGTTTTCAATCAACTAGTTACCACTTTTTAGGCGTTGGGCTGAGTTCAACTCATTGCCACCTCAGGCTCATATGGAGTTGGCATAACTGAACCGAGCTAATCTGAACCGGGCTCAATTTAGCAAACTTAACCAACCCGCGACCACCTCTACAGTGCAAGACATAAGGATGAATGCCATGAAATAAGTAAATTATTTATTATTTTAGCCCACACAGTCTACAAAAGAATATTCTCTCTCTCTCTCTCTCTCTCTCTCTCTCTCTCTCTCCATTGTTTGTTACACATTTTATGCCCCCGGCTGAAATATGGGCTTTTGTAATAAAACGTTTGGGCCACCTGAAAATCGGCAAAGCCCAATTAGATGATTTGGGCTCAAGTTAAATTAATGGGCTTGGGCTCCTCCTTTGTTTTTTACTACAAACCAAATTTTATATTTGGTCATCTATTATTCTACGTAAAAATAAATGTACATAAAATATGTTTTTCATTCTTATAATTTAAATTTAATTTTCTTATTTAATGAAATGAGTTAATTATATGATAAAAAATGGATGAGACTACGATTTAATAGTGAAATTAGAAATTAGGGAAATTAAAGGAATACATTTTAAAGCCTTTTTTACTTGCATGTGAATTCCTGCCCTATCTAGGCTCTGCCCAGCTGCTGCTTTATTCCGTACTAATGCCCTAACCCAATCAGAACCGTTAGATGCGACGGACAATTGCCCTTCTTCCTACTGCCTGATCAATCAAATCAAACACCAGGTGAAAAAATCCAAACCCATCTGATTGGGTCAGAATGAATGATTGATGACTAGTGGGACCCTGGAACCCAACACCTGACATTGGGTTATGCAAAACGTCATGTCGGAACGGACAGATCGTTGGAGCTACGTGCAGGATTACGGGGGACAGCAGCACCTGGAACTAAACCTTTCTACTTTCATTTTTCTTTTTAATTTTTATTTATTCCAATTTTCAAACTAAAACTTCTAATATATTCTGTAAAATATAATAAAATAATAGTCTTGATTATATTAAGGGAAATTATTGATTATAAATTAATAAAAAAAAAAGGGAAAATAAATATTTGTGTACTGGTTTTAATTGTGTGAAAGCACAGAGAATAATTCATCCGACAGAGGAGAGAGAAGATGGAGTGATTCTGCCAGAAGCCTAGGGTGGGGCCGCTGGAGGAGGTCGTCCCCACATGGTGCAGTAGCCCATGTCTTATCTAATAGCCGTGCAGTCCTCGAAAGTTGATCTGACGGTCTCAACCAGAAATCTATTAATTAATGGCGGAAGGAGAGAGAAACAGACAAGAAGGTGTTACGATAATGAAGCGAAGAAGATTTGAGCAGATGAGAGAGAGAGAGAGAGAGAGAGAGAGAGAAGATGGGGAAAGCTGAATAGACAAAAGGGGAAGTTTGAAAAAGTTTTATGCTTATTTTTCTCTACGTCTTTTTCTTCCTTCCTGTTTGTTCCTTTCTCTCTCCTCTCCTTTCTCTCTCTCTCTCTCTCTCTCTCTACTGTTTTTTCAGTATACTGACTTTCAGTTCAGTCCTTCACACCCTTAATTATTAAAAACCCAATAATAAATAGCCTGCAAAATTATGCAAATTAGTCGCATTATTTTTTTTAATGGTAGATACTTTAATCTAATATAGTTTTGATGATTGAAATGATTCCATAGTTTGAGCTCATTCGCCATGGAAAGTAAACTTTAGACCAAAACAAACAGAAACTCAAATATGGCATACATTCGTTCGCAGGTGCAAAATCAACACACGAATTGTTTGAGTTTCGACATTGTTGTTTTTACACCAAACGTCGTAGTATCACAAACTTATGTTAGAAAATCCCAATATGTTCATCGACTCTAAGCGACTGCAAATCTCGGCTGTAATCCAAAGACAGTTGTAGGACAATTATATGGCTGAAACCAGAGATTTAGTACATAATGATGTGATATTTAACAAAAAAAAATAAAGGAGTTTTCCACAACAAAATCAGCAATAAAACATGAGTTTCTTAACATTTTCGCTGAGTTCAGGCAGCGGAGTAGTCTTCGGAGGAGCAGCTCTGGAAATAGTTGAACTCGAATCAGATTGTGTAAGATAAAGCCGGCCTCTGTAGGCAGCAAGGTGTGCATAATAAGCTGGAGGCACCAAAGAAACCGGTTTAGTGCATTTTGCATAGGTGTAGCACAAATTATGAACCAATTTCTGAAGCTCATCGGAAGTGAACTCGTTCTCATCCCACAACACGTGGTAATGTGTCGGTCGGCTGGTCCCCTTCATCCCCCAATGGCTGCACAAAAAGAAATCAAACTCTTTTGGGTGAGTAATTACCGTATCGACCACAGTTCCTGGCCGAATATTTTCATCTAAACATTGGTTTTGGTTCAAAAAGGGGTCGATTTTGAACGGGAACAGCCTCGTGTGATGCCTCTTCTGAACTACTGCAAATGTAATTGGAGGTTTGTAGTTTGGAAATCTAGAACAAGCCTTTTTGATAGCCTGCAACTCCTCTTTAAGAACTTTGTAGAATTGGGTCTCGCTTACTCCGTCTCGAAAGAATATAATTCGCCTCGGAAATTCATTTACCGACTGGCAAAATTCCTCGAGCAATTCTTCAACCATCTTTGCCAGATCGAGAATGATTTCTTGTCGATGGGTTTGAGATCTCATTCTTGATATATACTTATTGGCTGCAGGCCAATTCATGCTTCCAACTACAGCAGCAACCGAGGGGCTAAAGTCGTCTAAAGGGTGAGGATGAGTTACATCAGCACCCATGAAGATAACCGGTTCATTAGACCCAAAAAGACGAGGAATCTGGGATGGTAATGGATTGAACAAAGAGACCGTGCAGCCACCAACTTTTGCGTTGATTTTGAGAGCTAAATTGGCTAGAAATTGAGAGCTCAGCTTGCTGAGATTTGGGTATAAACAGCATTGACTAACCACGCCAATATTCGTCTCCGCAATTCGCTTCAGATCTGCATATCCTTTGTGTTTTCGCTCCATAACGCATATTAAGAGCTGCAAATTTCTGGATGCAAGTCTATGAATTTTCTTGAGTTTAGATTCCAAAAGAGTCACATTGTTGAGGACTTTTGTCAGTTCGAATTGAGGGCCAACGACCGTGTTTTTGCTTAGAAAAATACCCAGTTCCTCGGACCTTTTCGATAGCTGGTGTATAAATTTCGGAATGTTTGATTTCTGATCAGGAGTTCCACCAAAACTAATCAAACCCCACCTTTCGATTATCGTTCCTTCAAATACATGACAGTCGAAGAGGTTCCATTGACGATCATTGCGTGACGGGATAAGCTCCCGAATATTTCCTCCATCCCCAAGCTTAAGCTTTGGAGGCTGCAAAATTCTGCCTTTTAGTCGTGTCATTTCAGTCGAAACTTGAAGCTTGAATTCTCTTCCACCACTGCAATATCCAAAAAAGAAGAATAAAAACAAATCCAAATAGCAAATCTTACATCAATATAAACAAAAATTATCTCAAAGAACTTTTACCTTGCTGGCCCTGTCGGTGCTTGCATAATTCTGTCGATGACAGCTTTCCTTTCCTTAGGTTTTTGACAGCCCATTTTAAGAATTCTCGCAGTCTGATCATCAGAAAGCTTTCCTAGAAATTTCTGGCCTTCGCAGATAACACATAGCTCCATGGGAAGATAACAAAGTTTACTTCTATTAATCTGCAAGCAGGGTAAGTTTAAAAACTGTATTTCATAGTCATAATGATCCTTAAAATAATTCACTAGCCTCAAATTCTTCCCATTTCTATCAGGGAACCATAAATTCTCAGTAGTTTCCTCTGTCAATCCGTAAACTCTATATTTCTGAACAGTTTCTCTATGACAAACAAAAATTCGAATGTTCTTCATCGCCTTTTCGATTTCTCTTCTTTCATCAGGGCTTAAATGCGTAGTTTTTGAGATGCTTCGGAAAAAGTGGAGGCATTTTTGCAAATACGGAATTACTCCAATACTTTCATGGAAGGCGGTGACTGAGCAATCCACATTCATAGCTAGACCTTGCTGAGTAGGACGAAGGCTTTGAAAAAAGCCTCTCAATCCAACAGCTCCACCACCAATTTCTTCACATCCCCACATTGATTTCGAATAGAGCGATCGACCAACTTGAATACTTTTCTCAACCGAGCTTTCCCTCAGTACGACATCTAAAGCATGGAGGTAATCTTGAGGAAGTGGGACCCACTTGTCGCCATTTTTGCTCAAGTATTCAGTTAGCTCTTTCGCTTCGAGCTTCGATACAAGCCTGATGTTTATTCTGAACATTTTCAGCTGTTTCTGGTTTTTCGATTGGATATTGTTTGATTCTTCTTTTGAAATCGCCATTTTGGTAGTAGGAATTGGGAGATTCACATAGAAATCCAGTCTGTCTTCATTGAATTCAACCGGACTGTAAAGATTTTTACGGCCATCGTAAGCAGGAGAAGCTCCAGAAAGCAAATCAGAGTTTTCTTCTACCAACTTCTGTTTGATCATTCTGCAGATTTCCTTTGAGGGATTTGGAGAGATCTCGACATTGTAATGGAATATTTTCTGAGAAGGATCGAACCGAACTAGAAAATGGTTTGCCAGGAGAGAAATTACAGACCCTTCTACGCCACCTGAATCTGGTCTCTTTGCCGCCATTATCATCTCCATTTTCCTTTCACCAAGTCTCCCCATCTCTCCTTGCAAAGAACAATATCAACCGTAATCAGCCAGATTAACGTCGGTAGAAAGTTATATCAACACGAGTCAGACAAAATTTCAGCAAATTTTTCTTTTATTAATCAAAACTAGACAACTTTTAGATAAAATTGAATGAAAAGCAGGCAGTTTTAAGTAGAACTAGCTGAATAGCTTTTCAACAAAAGGGTAAGATTCGTCGCCGATGAAAAGCAAAGATAAACATACATAAATATACGCAACAATAGATGAAAACCCCAAAATATTCTGAAAAAAAAAAACGAACGAATAACATCTAAACTAAAAGCTACTCGATTTCAAGTCCTCGCCGACAAGATGTGAATATTGATATTTTATATTGTTTCCATGGAAAAAGGGTGTAACTTTGATCGAAATAAAAAACTGGGTCTTCTTTTACGTTTAATCCCAGTTCCCTTAATCAGAGGAAAAGGAAAGTAGAAAAAGTGTTTACCTGGTGAAATTTTGACTATGGGAAGATGGGTATCAGGAGCCGCCATTAAAGGAGCATCGAGCTTACAGTAAGGTCTATGCAAATGGGTATTTTTCCAAAAGCTTTGATTCTGAGGAGGAGGTGGGGGTAAAGCAAGATGCAGAGGGATTGGAGAAGGAAGAGGAAGAAAAAACGGGTAGTATCTTATATACTGATTCTGATAATCAAACCCATTATGGCTCGAGCACTGAAGAAACTGACGATTTTGATTCTGATATTCATGAAGATCACTCGTATTCCTCCCGTTGAAACTCCCTGTTCTGGGGTTGCATTTCTTGCTAGTATTCGACTCTTCCATAGCTCCATGAAGAAAGGCATCAATGGCCGACCAAATGAGATGCAAATAGGATGAAGCAGAAGGCGTATTCAGCAGAAAGTGTAGTTATTAGAGAGAGAGAGAGAGAGAGAGAGAGAGAGAGAGAGAGAGTTTGAAGTTCCAAGGTTTTTTATGAATTGCCGCGATTCGTCAAGTTTGATGATGCTGGTTATTATATTATAGAGAGAGAAAGAGGAGAGAGAAAGCTATGTAAAAGCCAAGTGAAGAGATGGGTGTGGGTCTATTTTGAGTATTATCACAAAGACTTTAAAAATCCATTGACTATCTGTCAATTATATGAAATGTATAGCTTTTGGCTACTTACACTTTATCCTTATTTCCTCAAAATTCTGTTTTTTTTTTTAATGAGATCTAGTGACATTCTTCACTTTTTCTAATCAAACTTTATTTTTTTTAATTTTTAATTTTATTTTTCCACTAATTTTATCGTATCGGTCAACTTTGAGATCAAAGTTTTCGACTTTATCCCTAATTCGTTGAATTCAATTATCTAAACTATATATATATATATATATATATATATATATATATATATATATATATCATGTTTTCAAAAGGTAATTAATTTAAGTGATCATCTTTAATCTTTTTAAAAAAAAAGTTTACGTATTTAGACTTCTTTTACTAAATAAAGCACGACCCATTTTATCTCAAAAACGATAATGCAAAAATCAATCGTCCCCAGCTGTCCAATATGTGTATATATCTAAAAAAATCATAATTTAGTTTTAGTACTTGCAAATTTTATGAACAATCTAAGAAGTCAAGAGTAAGAATTGATGTTTAACCTAATTATCATAATCTGTGGATAAAGATGAGAACTCATCTTTCTGCTTCGCTTTTGTTCATCTTTTGCAAATTTAATTGGAAAAGTTGGGTTAGTTTTCAAATTTATTATTAGGTTAAATTAAACACTGTAGCAACGTGTTAAATTTGTGTTGGTCAATTGGTAGTTAAATAATTGATTGACTTGAATATTAGTTGGGTAAAAATTGCAATGAACTTTCTATCTTATCATTTGAGTATTAAAAATGATAATGACAAAAATACACTTTTATTTTATGGCGTTAAAAAATCTAGAGATTTTTGATAAATATTTTTAATAGATTATAAATACATAAAATAATATATCAATTATCCGATGAATACTGAATATTACTAACACGTTCAACCTTAAAACTATATAATAAGACTATCCATAGGATTAATTTTAAAAATCTAAACAAATTGAGCAAACTTTTAATATAAATAGTTATTTATTGATAGTAATTCTCAATTGTATAAATATTACTGAATATATATTTGACACAACAACTATTATTCTAAAAGAATAAATATAACATTGTTATTTGTATTACAATATATTGTGAGTTCTTTTAATTCAGTCTATAAATAAATCAAAGTAATTTTATGATCTATTTTGTTATTTCAATTTTAGTAACTACGGAAATCATGAGGCTTTTTTTTTTCAAAATTAGTCAGCGAATGAGTAATCTCTTTTATCGCAACCAATGAATCTCGGTAAATATTCCATCATTCCATAGTTGAATTTCATTCTTCGATCTCCTTGGTGTAATTGATAAAATTCATATTTTCATGTCCTGGGATAAATGGAACAACACTCAAACAACACACGGCATAATATAAAATTAAATTTAAACATTATATAAGTTGGACACAATGATTAAGGTGGTGGAGCCTTCAAATATTCAGATAAATTAAAATCATGTTAAAAAACAATGTCACGTCCTATTTCCACTCTCATAATCACTCCCTGGTCCGACCCCAACATTTCTGGCTTTATTTGGGCTACACGTGGCTCAATGTTATTGGGTGTGTTCTTCGTCCTGGATTGACAGTGTGGAGATTTTCAACCTACCTGGCCGTCCTAATTTCTACACTCAAACACTGTCTCTTATCTTCATAGTAGCATGCTTTTTACTTGTAACATTTCCCACCTCAAATTGCTCCATCTTTTAATATATGTTACGGTAAATTTTATTTTTTGGATAATTATCCATTCAAATCACATGATTTAAGCAAGGAAATTTGCAAGTACCCCCGCGATACATGTTTTGGATTGATAATTACTCTTACTTTTACTAACTATTTTATTTAATTGTTAGGTAAAACAAGCATAAACTCGCTGTCGACAGTTCGAAGATGGATCTTTCTTTCATTCGCCTCGTTTGTTTAAGTGGTTGATCAAAGATTTGGTTTCCATGGTCCTTACAACAATTGTTTTACTTGACTTTTCCTTTTTCTATAAATATAAATTCAAAAATTGTAAAAGTGGATACGTATTTTAATAATTCCTAGGCCATTAAAAGCCCTTGATCCCGTGAATTAAATATTTATTTAAAATGTTTTCAGTTCAATTCTTGATTATAATCCATAAAATTAATAGGAACTCGTAATTCAAAATTGAACAAACGCCTTGAAGAATGAAGCCCAATTGAATCTAAGCTAAAAAATCAACCTCTGTTCTAGCGTCTAAAATTAGAACCTCAATGCCCTGGTCATACCCATGATTAATTAATAAATGAGTTTTAGTTTATCTATAGAAAAGAGAAATCATTATTGGTCGTGGGTAAGATAAGCAGTAAGAGAAATAAATACTGAATCAGCTAGGCTTATGATGAATCAGCTAGAGGCAGTAAGAGAAATCATGATTGGTCGCGGGCCTAATCTTAGCCTGTAGCCCAACTCATGATTTTAACTTAGAGCTTTAGTTAAAATGAGTTGGAAAGACAATACCATAATGCCCGGCTCAAGTCGAGTCCTGGTGATAGCAATCTGCATGTACTTGACATGGGGTCACGCGGGCAAATTACGACGTAGGCTCTGCCACGTGGGAAAGACCTCATGCGGGCACCCCTCCGTAGCGTAATAGAGGTCCCCAACGTAGGCTATCAGTCGCTACGCTGGCCCCATAACCCCGCATAGGCATGGCTGATTAATACTAATCATCAGGTTTAATATATAGCGCTTCTTTTGACTCCTCTTTGTTTCATTTCCGATGTGGGAAGTTCCTCAACTGACAACTCACGCCCCCACGGCTTCACCTCACCACCTTTCTTCCCCAGTGTGCTCTTCCTCTTTATTCGTGCAGTTTCATTTAATGAATAAAAATATAATTTGTAATTTAATTTTAGATTATAGTATAAATTATTTATTAATTCAATTACTCAGTCATTTTATTAGTTAATTAACGATTCATCATAGTATAATATTTGAAAATACAATCAACCGTACTCTAATAAAATATAATTTCAAAAGCAGTTATACTTTCTAGAATATACTATATTTTGATTTATTGTTTATTATTATATTAATAAATGAATAATCTAATTGGCTAATTGGCTCAATCTTAAACTGTACCTTCAAGTGTGGGTTGGGCCTGAAGTGGGACGGGCCGGTTTAGTTGACTTGACTCTACATGTGGGAAGAAGAGCCTGTTGAAAAGAAGAACGCCAGCGCGTGACAATGGGGATACTCTACACTACCTTTTCCATTCCGTTTCTCCATTTCCTGGCTCTCCAAAATCTCTTCTCGAAATCCCAAAGCTTATATCATTGGCAGTTGATTTAATCCAGTTTGTTGTTCTCCACTCCAGCTCCTAACGATTGGCTTCTTCCGATGAGTTCCGGCAAGTCAGGAACCGGCGGCGATTTGGTGGATGAGGGAACCTCGGGCGGCGGAGGAAGCTCGGCGGAAATGACGGAGAAGGCTAGAGTGAGTCGAACGTCGCAGATACTATGGCATGCTCATCAGAATGATATTGGCAGTGTTCGCAAGCTCCTGGAAGAGGATCGGTCTCTGGTGCAAGCTAAAGACTACGATAATCGCACACCTCTCCATGTGGCGGCGCTTCATGGTTGGATTGGCGTCGCGAAGTGCTTGATTGAATATGGGGCCGATGTTAATGCTCAGGATCGCTGGAAGAACACTGTAACTCCTCTCTACCTGTTTTATTGGGAGTGAAATTCTTATCTGAGATGTCGATTCAGTTTTTCTTCTAACTGTGATATATTATGACTGAGAGCTTCTGTGAAGTAAAATATATTGGAAAAAAATACCAACGAAATCGGCTGGGAGCGATGATAATAATCCTACTATTGGAAAACAAAATCAGAATAATTCTTAAGAAAAAATACTTTTGACAATCTTTTTAAACAGAATTATCTTTCTTAATAAGTTTTCAGAAAAGACTTGGAGAGTCACAAACAATATACTTAAATTGCAGTCTCCTAGACAGAACTTACTTACATAGTACAATTACACCACTAACCAAGCGGTACGAGAAACGATAGCAGATGTGTAACGACCGTAAAATTTAATTTCGTTTTTTCCCAATTTGAAACCTTCATTTTTTTTTCTCAATTGATTTGTAAACTAAGTTAAATCGGATCGTTATAAAATCCTAATTTTTCTTAATTCAAAATCCTTAAAATTAACAAATCATTTATGAAGCGGAAACTTGAAAACAACTATAAATATTAAATACTAACAAACATTAAATAAAATTCATTTATTAAATTCAAAACAATAACGTAGTTAATTGAAAAATCCAACAACATAATGGAATAAATTATTCAACGGAAAATAAACTGAAATTTAATGCAACTAAATGTGAAAAATCCTTTTAAATAATATAAAATCATAGCTTTAACTTTTTATTCAAAGTCCATGACAACGTCTTTCTCTGTATGCTCGCCTGCCTCTTGGGGATTCTCGATCAACGCTATTTTTTATTCAGATAAAAATTCACCTATATCACAAGTTACAAACTATGAGAAAGTGAGAATACGTACAAGTGCAAAACATTTACTTTTACCGAATCATGCTTTAACTGTTACATATTTGTTGGAATTCACTTTCCAACCTATTTTTAATACTTAGCCATCTTATTATCGTTCAGACTTTGTTATCTTTTACTTGTACTTTTACGTTCAATCTCATCATCTCAATGTCGTTCAGACTTTTGTTATCACGTGTTTTCCGTCAATTCCATCATTTTCATACACATACAAATGTCCTATCAATTTTGTCTTTTTATAAATCTATGTCAATGTCTAAACATGCGTGTTCAAATATCAAATCGTGTAATAAAACAGTTATAAGAAAATAATATAATTTTTTGTGATATAGGGCCATAGCCACATCGTTGAAAATAGTATTTTCACTTACCTGGATTCCGAGAGAGAGAGGAAAAAAAAGTTCTAGATATTTCGCTGAGCGTTCGAATAATTTTCCTGCTTGAAAAATTAAGGAGATTTAAATTCTCACATTCGTCTTAAAATAATTCTTGAAATTAATGTAGGTAAAATTTTCTTACCAATAAAATTCTAGCGCTGGATTTTTGAATCAATTTGGGCATCCTTAACGATCCAAAATATTCAGTTTGGGTTTGGGCCAGTTCTGATCAATTGGGCCGGTTCAATCTGATTATGAACGGTTGGATCAATTCAGTCAATTGGGTCAACATGGCTGGTTTAAAACTGTTTTGATGTCCAGTTCGGTTCAGAATTAGAATTTCGAAACCAAACCCCTTCTTCTCCTTCGTCGTTTGCGAGTTTTGCTGCTGAGAAAGAGAGAGTGGGACAGAGAAAAGGGAACTGAACAACGAGAGAGGTGAGGACAGAGCGAGAGGGAGAGACTTACGCTGCTAGGGGTGATCGACGGAGACCGATAAGTATCCGACCACGCGAATAGGGTTTCGATCGAGAGAGAAAGTTCGTCGGAGGGAGGTTTAAGGTTGAAATTCCGATTCCTCAGAAAATATCGCGGTGGTCGAAGCAAGTTCTGGCGACCGAAATCGGGTACGGTGGTTCTAGCGAGGTAGGGTTTTCTATTCCTTCTCTGTCGAGAGAAAGAGATTGTTGAGTTTACTGTGATTTTCCCACTATCACAAAACAGACTTAAATTCTAGAGAAGGATTCAATTCTTTGCTTAGAAAGATGGTACGAATCTGATCACCCAATTTGATCAGATTCATAGACAAGTTTAGGAAAGATTTTTCTTTGTTATAATTTCCTTATGTTTGAAGAATATTGACATGAGATTAGGGCTGAATTGGTTAACGATTTTGTGTTGAAATTAGGGATTTTGACTGATTGGATTCTGATTAGGGTTTTAATTTACTACCTTAAATGAGATTAATAAAGAAATTGATTTCCTTTATTTGGGAATAAATTTTTGGTATGTTACAAGATAAGATCCGAAAAATGCCAAGAATATTTTCTCATGTCGTAAAATTATAATGACCAATAATTAAGAAAAATAATAGCAAAAAATGAACATTGAGGATATTATGTGAAAATTCAAATCGAGAAAAAACCACATGAACCGAGTCTAAAAAGATCTCACTATGAAAAATAGGATTTATAATATTTTTTTAGATATCGAATATTTGAGAAAATATTCACTAAGAGAAATTATCACTCTTAGAACTCTCAATGTGCTCAAAAACACCACACTTATTTTTCTCTCACTTTTTCTTTTCTCTCGCGCCAAAGTAATGCTAACTATTTCTCTTGCTTCTCCTTCTCATAAGTGATTTTCTCGTTCTTTATTAGATAATAGATTTCATTTCTTTTCGGATCCTTGAAGATCTACATTTTTTAGGATGCTTGGTGCTTTCTATCAAGCCTCTATTTATAGAAGCTTGAGGGAGACACATTCTTAAAATAAAAAATGGAGACGCTGCATTTTGGGCGTCGAAAGGAGAGATCGCAGAAGGAAGAAATTTCTTGCTTATGCGTTTATTTAATTTCAATATTAAATGCAATGGGTCCCTCATCATAATGGAGGGACCCCAAAAAGTCCTCCTCCCGACTTATGATAAGATATCTCCAATCTTGTTGAGAAATAAATAGACTTCTCATCTGCTTTGTTTCATTTGTCATCTTCAACGTTCGTAAGCCAGTCGCCAATGGACATAGCACAACCATCTCTCCAGAATATCGTTTTCATTTTTAATTTTCATAGAGAAATTATTTTCGTTGAATTTTTCGATTTCAATTTTTCCCGTCATAATAACCTCTAAAAAATTTTTATGACGTGGAAGATTAGTTAAAAATTGCAACCATGAAGCATACTAGATTTAAAAAGATTAACTTGTGCTCTGATACCACTTGTTAGGAAAAAATAACAATGAAATCTAGCTAGAAACGATAATAATAATACCATTGTTGTAAAAGATGGAAAGTACTTATCAGAATAATTTCCAAGAAAGAAGCTCTCGACAATCTCCTTAGATAGAATTACCTTTCCAAGTAAGTTTCCAGGAAAGATTGGAGGGTTACGAACAGTACATTTAAATTCTTGTCTCTTAGATAGAACTTACTTACGCAGTACAATTACACTACTAACCAAACGGTACGAGAAACGATGACAGATGCTATCAGAAAAATACCAGAAATATTTTCTCATGCCGTAAAATTATAACGGCCAAGAAGTAGGAGAAATAATAGCAAAAAATGAATACCGAGGATTTTACGTGAAAATTCATATCGAGAAAAAACTACGGCAACCGAATCTAAAAAGATCTCAATATGAAAAATAAGATTTACAATATTTTTCTAGATATCAGATATTCTAGAAAGTATTTATTAAGAGAAATTACCACTCTTAGAACTCTCAATGTGCATAAAAGCACCACACCTATTTTTCTCTCCCTCCAAAATAATCCTTACTATTTCTATTCTTTTTTTCAGAAGTGATTTTCTTGTTCTCTTTTAGATAGTAAATTTCACTTCTTTTCGGATTATTGAGAATTTACATTTTTTAGAATACTTGGTGCTCTCTATCAAGCGTCTATTTATAGAAGATTGAGAGAAATACATTCTTTAAAATAAGGAATGAAGACGCTGCATTGTAGGTGCCGAAAAGAGAGAATGCAGAAGGAAGAAATTTCTTCATTTTGCATTAATTTAATTTCAATATTAAATACAATTGGTCTCTCATCATAACGGAAGGACCTCACAAAATATGGGTCATGACAAAAAAAAAATCTAACAGTAAAGGGGTTGCGCCGTGTACGGTTTTGCTGAAGTACTACTAATCATTTGTCCCTTGATTTGTTTATCAACTATATACACGTAGCTTGGAAGTCTTAAATCTAGCATTATGAGCACTGAGAATAGGCGAGAAGGATACGTGGGATTTTATTTGTTAATTGCAGCATTGGAAATATTTTAAGTTGGATATATACTCGCTGCCAATAACTACTATTATTCTTTTTGTTTGAGTTTGCAAGGTGCATTGTTTTCCTTTCATATACATTGAAACCTATGAATATTTTAGATAAGGTTCTGTTATGACAGCCTTTAGCTGACGCAGAAGGAACTAAAAGATCTAGCATGATTGAGTTGCTGAAATCATATGGGGGCTTGTCGTACGTAAGTATAGAGCCTCCTCTCCTTCTCTTTCTGTTTCATTCTCTGGAATATAGTTTCTTTGGCTGTTTTTATGGTGGAAATTAAAAGACTTGTCAAATTCTAGTAGTCTACCATGGTTAAGTAAGTGCCATAATCTTTATAGAATATATTTAGGAATTTTCTTTATCTGAATTGGACCTTACATGGAGAAATTGCATGCACCTTAAATGCTAACACAAACGAGTTGTGATCAAATTGGTAGAATATAATTCTTCACCTCTTATAATATCTGGACTCCATCAGTCTCAAACTTTTGACAGCATCGAATTCAAACTTGAATATGGAATGTTTTGCAGTATTAATATTCGGTGAGTATTTTTTACTTGCTTTCCAAAATTGATTGAAAATTATTTTGCAGGGTCAAAATGGAAGCCACTTTGAACCAAAGCCTGTTCCACCTCCTATGCCAAACAAGTGGGACTGGGAGATCAATCCTTCCGAGTTAGATTTTTCAAATTCAATTCTTATCGGCAAGGTTTTACTTTTCTTTCTTTTGATTGCCAGTTAGTGGATTTTAGAGATTGAACTCTGCATGCTTAAAATCCAAGGGTTTAATTTGAATTTCAAAATTTTGAGTTTAATTTGAAAACAGTCTTACTGCTATAGGTTACACAATTTCTTACCGATAAGGGTTCGTAATTCAAGATTGCTTCTCCCACAAAATCGGAGCATTATAAGATACTAAAATGTACAGTCTGTCATGTACAGGGATCCTTTGGTGAGATATTGAAGGCCCATTGGCGTGGAACACCTGTAGCTGTCAAACGGATCCTCCCATCACTTTCAGATGATAGATTGGTGATGTGAGAATCATTCTGTTTACATGAGTTGTTCACAAGAGAGTTTAAACCTTTTTTACTTTTAACTAATGCCTCGCTTATCCCTTACCCCTTCTTAGCGTAAATAGATTTTATAACATCATTTGTTTACAAAGTGTAATCAGCTGTTTTCTGATATACAGAACATTAATGGGGCGAAATCATTTTAGTTTACATGCTGTTGGATTTCATGATGCAGTCAGGACTTCAGGCATGAGGTTAATTTGCTGATGAAGCTTCGACACCCTAATATAGTCCAATTTCTTGGAGCTGTCACTGAGAAGAAGCCCCTTATGTTAGTGACAGAATATTTACGAGGGGTGGGTGAAAATACTTGTTTAACATCAGAACATTTTGATGCTAATGATCTTCTTACATTGCTTTCAAATAATATACTTGGGTTTTGCATATCTGTTTAGGGCGATCTTCATCAGTATCTAAAGGAGAAAAGATCACTTGGTACTTCAACAGCTATCAATTTTGCAATGGATATTGCCAGGTACATCATGTGTTTCCTTTGCAGTCTCACTTACTGCCTATACAAATGGACTCAGTTGAACTTCCTGTAATCATTTGCTTTTGTGTAATTGCAAGAATGAGTGTCATTTCTTCAGCTTTATAGAGTGAATGGATGTCAATTGAAAATGACTCTCTAGCTATTATATATCCAAAGTAAATGACGAGCATGGACAGTCTCTGGATTGCAGAAGTTTATCTTGGTTTTTTCCTGCATTGTTTTTGGGTTTTTTTTATAAAATTCATTACATATTCTTATGTTTCCTGAATCTTTTTGCTCATGGAACTTCTGTCTCACCAATTGAAATTTTAGTAAAGCTTCGAATTTGAATTTTCAAATTGTTTATCATCTAAGTGGGGCAAATGCTAATGCATCATTTTTTTTTTCTCACCCTTGAAATTTGTTAGCCACGCTATTCTGAATTTTCTAATTGTTCCGTTGCCAGGGGCATGACTTATCTTCACAATGAGCCAAACGTTATCATTCATAGAGACCTTAAACCAAGGTGAGCCCATTGACTTTTTATGAAAGATTTGTATTCCTATTTTATCAATTGCATATTATCATCCTCATTGGTTACACGTGTTTAAAGAAACTCAATTTTCCAACTCCAAAAAAAGTCAAATGTTTTTGAAAAGTCTTTGGTTTATATTCAAAGATATATTTTGATCTCAGGAATGGTATTTTAATATTTCAGGAATGTTCTTTTAGTCAATTCAAGTGCAGACCACTTAAAAGTTGGAGACTTTGGTCTCAGTAAGCTCATTAAGGTTCAGAATTCTCGGGATGTGTACAAAATGACAGGAGAGACAGGAAGTTGTGAGTGACTCTTATGCAGTTGTTTTTAGTTCAATATAAAATATTGGTACTTGAAAACTTTTATTTTAACTTTTCGTTATTTCTTCTATGGGCACAAACAAAAGACCGATATATGGCTCCTGAAGTTTTCAAACATAGAAAATATGACAAGAAAGTTGACATTTTCTCTTTTGCAATGATACTGTATGAGGTAATGTTGGGTTTCTTCCAAAATAGAGTTAAGAAAAATTATATGGACTACAATTTAACTCTCAACCAATGCAGATGCTTGAAGGAGACCCACCACTTGCCCACTACGAGCCATATGACGCTGCCAAATACGTGGCAGATGGACATAGGCCTTTATTTCGTGCAAAAGGATACATTCCTGAACTACGAGAGTAAGTTAAACACTTCCTATGTTCTGAACCGAATTTATTCATCACCTGCCATATGAAAAAAAATCATGAATCATAACTGCACAAGACGAGACCTACTTTTAACTAATTGTTCTACAACGTGATTAGATGAGGTTTAACTTTGAGCACACAAACTTCATTAAACCAGCTCTTTATTCAGTTTCCCTGTTGATTTTATTGGTGATATTTCGGTAATTGTTTCAGTCACCACAGCAGTAAAAGTAAATTAGGACCATTGTTGACTTTTGTTTTCAATGTTCTTAGATTGACCGGGGAATGTTGGGACGCTGACATGAACAAAAGACCTTCTTTCTTGGAAATTCTCAAGAGACTTGAGAAGATTAAGGAACACGTGCCAGCCGAACATCACTGGAACATATTCAGCTCTTAAGCTACAAGGTCGAGAGAGCTAACAATAAGTTTTTCATCCAGTAAAGTTGGAAAGGAAGAAAAACAACTGGTTTCCCTCTATATTGTTAAGATCATTATTTACCATACAATGTTTTCCGAGCTCTATCATAACCAAATACAGTTTATCTTTTCAGTGTTTGTCACTTCTTTATTTATTCAAATATTACATTACACGGAATGATTTCTTTTTACTGTCGACAACCCTTTTATATGTTTTTTCGTATCCGTTTTGACAATGAAAATTAAATACTTCGAATGCAATATACTGTTAATCTAAAGTGTTGACTCTTTCACTGTTAAAGCGAAGAAATTGGTAACAGGATTTTATGCAAGTGTTTTGCCTGAAAAATACGATTTTTGGATGGTTTAAAACCAATTTCAATTCCTCTAGAGTATGCAAGTGAACCGAACTCGACTCAATTCACGGACGGTTGGGTTAATTAGACCGATTTATCCAAGTGTAGCCTTTCTCTAGGCATCATGATTTCATTGGCCTTACTTGTTAGCATAGCAACCCAATGTATCATTGCTCATTACCCCATCTGGTAGTTTCTCAGTAGAGCAACATTTGTTCTTACATATATAGCGAACTCTTTTTATCCAAAGAAACTTGTGTCTTTCAAGACTAAATTCCATGCGTCGAAATTTTGCTTTTCTTAACAATTGTTAGTCCTTGTGGGTGTCGTAATGGAAAACTCTCCATTGATCTAATCACATTATACCCTCTAATCTTATATTCTAACTGAATTATTTATTCATTCGTCGATTTCAAGAGCAGCCTCTAAATGTCGACGTAGCTTTGAGCACTACAAAACCCCCCTCAAAAAAGTTCATAGTCTGAACCGTTGGAAACAGCAAAATTAGGAAGCTATTTCATGTAATGATTATGGAGGGTTGCCAAATGATTACAACGTCCCAACCATTTTTAAATGCTCTAATAATTTCCACAATATATATATATATATATTTTTTAGCTTTTACGATTAATAATAAACAGTTAATTAAGTTGAAGAACAGTCCAATTAAAATAAATATATGTAGTGTGAATCTGTAAAAAATGAAAATAATTAAATAATTAAATCAGGTTAAGCCGAGGGAATTAAAGCTGATAAATCTCTTTCAGTAGAATTTCTCGCTTTTCCATCAAAATCCCGCATTTTCCCATCAATCAAACACCTCTCCCCCCCCTACTTCTAGTTCTAGATCACCATTGAAGGAAAAAGCGAAGATCCTCGGCGAGAATATATTGTTTTTACGTTTATAAAGATATCGAGGAGCTGAAAGGAAGGTTTTCCCAAAAAACAAAACTAAAAGGAAAAAGATCAATTTGTGGATGGTCGTTAAGAATCAATGATTGTTTCTTTCTCTTTCGAGCTTTTCCACGGCTTTCTTTTAGCAAAGCTATGTTATTTCCCAAAAGGATGCTGTGATTTTGAGTTGCGGAAGATGTGCACCTATGATTTAGCGTTTTGATTGGGGAATTTCGTTGAAATCGAATAGCTGAATGGTGAATTTGGTGGATTCGGGTGCTACGTTGAAATAAATTGCGAATTTTGGGATTGGATTGCCGGTTAAATAGATTTGATGAAGCGGGGATGTGGTGTGTAGAAGAGAGATGGAGGTTAGATCTGAGAATTTACAGGTGAGGAGCGATAAGCTTCAGAGTCCAGCCATTCCGAAAACCCGTTTGCAGGTGTGGTTCATCCGTGTTTGCTCCAGCATTTTGCTTTGGACATGTTTGGTTCAGCTCGTGGCTGTTGGGGAGCTATGGAAGCCACATTTTCTCTCTAATTTATCCCTTCGGATATCTGAGATCACCCAGCCTCCGCAGACGATCAGCGGAGATGCTGGAGGTCAATATCCGCCATCTTTTCTTCAAAGGAGTGAGTTTTTCTACCTAATAAAGTTGTTCAGCAATTTTTACTTGAAATTGTAGAGAGGACGGCTATTAAATATATGTAACTTGAAACTTGATGCGGGTACTTTGGATGCAATTCGGTAGATGCTCTTTTTGATCGATGCAAATCTACACTGCAATGGTCTTAGTTTATAATCATAAATTAGTCAATGATAAATGGAAATGGGTTTACATATTTGTGTATAAATAAATCTGTGTACTAGTTAGCGAGCTTAAAAAAAAAGGTTCAACCACACTGTTTGTTATTACTCTGTGATGATGTTATTGTAATGTGATGTTTCAGTTTATAACTTTAGTAAATTGAACTCTGAACTTTTCATACATATGTTGTTGTGTATTAGTTGTCTTTTGTGGTTTGTTTTACTTAAAAGAGTGTGTTTTCTAAAGCTACCTTCCTTAAGATGCTTGATAAATCTTGGTGATGGATTTTGTTTAATTTTTTGCCCATGTGAGTTGGACCGAGGAGGGTTGAAGGAACATTGCTTCTGTTGTTGTGGGACTACAACAGATTCCATGGTTTGACTTAATTAATTTATTCTTCATTTGTAATCAAAATTTGTATTAGTCGAAAAATTTATAAGGCGATCTGATAAGAAGTCTAAACCTCACTTTTTGTTACACTGAACAGCACAGAACAGCAGGTGATCACATTAATATGTTATAGCATTATGGTTGTTTATACAACAGGAAATCTTATATGATCAATTTTGAATTGCTAAAGTCTACCAGACAAGGCAAAAATTACACAGCTCATAAATGTCCTTTTTGAGATGGCTGGACATCTGATTATAACCGGTAATGCAATCTACATCATTGAGAATGCTTAATCAAAGTTTGCAGATAAATGTAAAGATAGCCAGTGTTGTGTCCATTCTCCACTGTTACTATTTTTCAGAAAAAGTGTGACAGACATGATTAGTTTTGGATTACCCATGAGATTGTAGTCATGCTTCTTTTTTTTCTAATGTAATTCATCAACCCATTTTCTTTTGCTTGTTGTCTTTCTTAACTGTGGAGTGTAAGAACTCAGTTAATCAAATTTGCAGGAAACTATACTAGTAATGGCTATCTTAGAGTATCTTGTAACGGTGGCCTGAATCAGATGCGAGCTGCTGTATGTATTTAAAAAATTGCCTCTATCTGTCTCCTTTTTTTTCACTTCTTTCTCTGTTTTTTTTCTTCTTATTTTATGAACATGATTTACGTTGTCAGATCTGTGACATGGTGACTGTTGCTCGGCTTTTAAATCTCACGTTAGTAGTACCGAAGCTTGATAAGACATCATTCTGGGCTGATCCAAGGTATATCACCAGTTGTTGAAATTTTATCTCTTTTTTTTATACAAATTTTAACTGGAAGCGCTAATCTTGTAGTAATTTCGAGGACATATTTGATGTCGGCCATTTTATTGATTCTCTGAAAGATGAAGTACGAATTGTCAGAAGACTACCAAAAAAGTTTAGCAGGAAATATGGGTACAAACCATATATTATGCCTCCAATTAGCTGGTCAAATGAAAAATATTATCTACAGCAGGTCTGTGTCATCTTTTCTAGTTAGATCTTGTGACCATAGTTCACATTTAATATTAATTTTGTACGTCTATGAGTTGATGAAGTGTTTTCATCAAGTGAAGAGTGTTTTCATCAAGTGAAGAGTGGTTTCATCAAGTGTTTCATGTTAGAAATGATGTTTGTCTGTTTACATTTACAGTTATTTTGTGAATGTCACAGAAGTTAAAAGTTGAACTTGCCGTCAACTTTTGGTTGCCAATATGGATTTTTATTTTTTGAGATAGAATTGGTTAAATGTACGAGATTGAACGTGAAAAATGGATGCTGTGTAAACTTGAGTCTTGCCCGGGCTATGTAATTAGCGAGAGGAAGAGAAATTAGTTGTGCTCTTGGACGGTTCTCTCACCAATGTTATTCCCTGAATGGCATGGGTCATGGCTGGAATGGAAGGGGGAAGCAAAAAGAGAGAAGTTGCTTTGTGAAGTGCTATCACGTCGCATGATATGACTCAAACATCTAAACCTATTTTTCTTTGCTGACCTTTCAAAAGGCAGGGAACAGAAATAGGCTGATGAAAAGTTAAATTCTCTATAACTTAATACGAATATGCGTCTGTTTACTGGTAGAAGAGAATCATGCATCTTTTTGTTTATGTTATCTTTGATTTGCTTAATGACAAAGTGAGATCTAATGTGTTTAGTCCATTTTACAGATTCTGCCACTTTTCAACAAGAGTAAGGTGTTAGTTTTTAACAAAACAGATACCCGAGTTGCAAATAATGGAATCCCACTTCATCTACAGCAACTCAGATGCCGTGTTAATTTTCAAGCACTTAAGTTCACTCCAGAGATTGAAAGTTTAGGGTATAAATTGATCCGTTTTCTTCAAGAAAAAGGTCCCTTTGTGGCTTTGCATCTGAGGTATGAAATGGACATGCTAGCCTTCTCAGGCTGTACTCATGGCTGCTCCAAGGAAGAAGCTGATGAGCTTAAGCGGCTAAGGTCTGTTGCATTTAGAATGTGTTACCGCTTCTGAATACTTGCTTATTCAAAGACCTTACAATGTAGTCTTATTACACTTGATGATGGTATAGTTACCTGTCAGCCAATGTGAAGGCACATGGTTCTGCACTCTCTATTATTATTATTATTATTATTATTATTGTTGTTATTATTGTTATTATTATTATTATTATTTAATTATGTGAAGAATGAAAAGTGTTTACTAAGTTAATGATCTTCTGATGTTGATCAGATGAGACAGTAATTTTAGTTCGCCGTCTTGTTTAGGTATGCATATCCTTGGTGGAGGGAAAAAGAGATAGTATCTGAAGCGAGGAGATTGCAAGGTTTGTGTCCTCTGACGCCAGAGGAGGCAGCATTAGTCCTACGAGCGTTGGGCTTTGACAAGAACACCCAAATTTATATTGCAGCTGGTGAGATTTATGGCAGTGAACACAGACTAGCAGCTCTTAGGGCTTCATTTCCACGCATTGTGAGTATTGAGATCCATTATAATTCTAAGATGAACTGTTTTGTTCTATGGCTGTGAAGCCACTAATTTTTATTCAAAATTATAATCTGTGTTGTTTTAGAAAGTGAATGAACAATCAATCACATATTAAGATCTTGTCAGGAATGACTCATGGTTTAATGGATAGCTCTTATTACTCAAATTGCTACATCTAAGATCTGTACCCCAATTATTATTCCAGGTTAAAAAAGATAAATTGCTTGCCCAGGAGGAATTATGGCAATTCCAGAATCATTCTTCTCAAATGGCAGCTTTGGATTTTATGGTCTCAGTGGCCAGTAACACTTTTATTCCCACTTATGATGGCAACATGGCAAAACTCGTCGAAGGTCACCGAAGGTACGATGAAGGCTTTGCTCTCTTGATTAATCACTGAGGAGTAAAATACCCATTTCCTCGAATAAGGATTTTTTTCCTGCTAAATCTTTTTACAGGTACCTTGGATTTAAGAAAACCATCTCGCTTGATAGAAAAAAACTAGTGGAGTTGATAGATTTGCATCAAAATGGAACACTTACCTGGGATGAGTTTTCCTCAGCTGTAAGATTAGCACATGAGAAAAGGGCCGGCCAGCCATCCCGGCGCAGAGTTATTCGAGATAAACCCAAAGAGGAGGATTATTTCTATGCAAATCCTCAGGAATGCCTTTGTGAGGGAACAAATTGCAATGATTTGCTTGGTCATCCTGCTAATTCTAGTAAAATCTAATGCCTTTAAAGCATTTTAATTTCATTTATATATATGTATATTTTTTTTTTCAATTATAATTCCAGAAATTATCCAAGATAGTGAGGAGATCAATCAATCCTTTCGCTTTCATTGGCTAAGGTCAATCCCCCTGTACACACACACTGAAGAGTTTTGTAGGAAGGCAGCATAAGCAGAATCTCTGAAAGTCCCCAATTAGGTATCCTTGAAAGTGATATTTTTTTGATTAATTATACGTTTCTTCTTTTGGCTTGAGCTTCCCTGAATGTAAGGATGAATCTTATTATGTAAATCATCATTTGAAATTCATATTTGAATTCACTGCTAGCTTATGCCATGGATAGCTTGTCAAACATCCACTTGTAGTGAAAGTCTCGAATGACCCAGAATCTCACATTGGCGAAGAAGCGCCTGAGATGCGGGTTAGTATCTTTTTGGTTTAGATCCCGAATTGCACAACTAGAAGAACTAAGTTAGTTTAAGAGAGGATGGTGTCTAAAAGGTTACTGCCTCGTATTCTACGCGTTTCTCGGACCATATGAGATTCGTGGTCCTTGTAAAGTCTTTGAAGACACAGCAATTTCCTTAGTTGACAACATGCATTCTTGAAAGTTGACAAATGGATGGCAGTTGTTTATTCACTACAGCTGGTTTGTCGAGTAATTCTAACATCTGGTTCGAATGTCGTCGTTTTCACTAGAATTTTCGTTTGTCCAACCCGTCGAGGTATAGAGGCAGATAGATCACATGTCCATTCTAACACCGTCTTGGAATATCAATTTTTCTGTTGTTTAGTCGCCTGCCCATAGTACAGATTACATGCCACCTATTGAGTGACTAAAAGTTTTAATCAGCGGATTTTCTTTTTCTACAAGTTTTGCTGTACATGCAGCTGTGACCCCAGCCTAAAATTTACCAATTTGAAAATACTACTAATTCGAGTTATGACTCGTCGTCGATTCCGTAGTCAACCCTATTCAGGACGATGCTCTGATCTGATATTATGAGGAATCTGATGTTTATGATACGGTCACTGCGACCCACCATCAACTGTTTTTCTTTATGAATTTGATAGCTGGATTTATGGGTTGTTGCTTTATTAATGACGTGTTATGGGTATAACCTATTTGAGATTGTAATTTAATATTTATTTGTCATTTTTTACATAAAATCAAAGTCAACGTCAAATTGACCTCTTCAACTAAAATATAAAAAGTAATCTTTTCTAATTTCAATTATTTTCGTGTATATATATATAGTATAAATTATTTTTGTTCGTTAAGAGTAATACTAAAATTATTTTCTTAAAAAATTTGTTTATGTATAATTTATTACATTAATTATACAAATAATTACTAGTTAATTTTTTTAAGAAATTACACTTACCTATGCTCTTAGTCAGAATTTTTTACTGGAAAATTGAATTCAAAAACTAATGTTGTTTTTAATATTTGTAATTTATTATCATTCCATTTAACATATATATATATATATATATATATATATATATATATATATATATATAAAACTGGTTTTTGGTGAAAATTATTAATTTCTCAATGCTGACAGGAAAAGACACCTTTTAAAAAACGCTGACCATTGGCGTCATTTTCTGTCTTTAAAGCGAATTACTTTCATTAGAAAAAATCAAATTTGGCAGTCTGCATTTGTTTTTTTTTTTTTCTTTCGTAGACGTTGAAATTAATAATGTCAATGTATATTAATTTTACAATATTTTATTGCATGAATATTTTTGGAAGTGATGTTAACTCAATATCGTGAGTTAAATCAACAAACATTTTTTTGTATTGAAAGTATACTTGTCACCTAGCTGAGGATTCATTTGCCTCGTGACTGACGCAAAATTTGGTAATCGATTTTGCTACTCTAATTGGAAATATAAAGAGTTTATTGTGAAATTTTTAAAATTTTGTAAGTACATATATATTGTTAGTGAATTATTTCGTAAAAAATAATAAATCGTACAAATGTTGAAAATCCATGAAACTTTTCAAAATATGTTGCTATGAAATTTTGGTTGTATGATAAAAATTTCAGATAATTTTGACATCGTTTCTCCGTACAAAAAGATATGCGCGGGATAAATTTGTTAATAAAACAGAGACTTTGTTAATAAAAATAAATTAAGATTAAGTTTGTTAACCACCCATCTTTATTTTTAGAAGGTAAATTTGATAACTAGCGTGTGTATATATTAATCATAATGTTTTTCTGGGATAGGAAGAAGCATGCAAAGTCTGATGAAGATGTGTGTTCTTGAGGAATCTCTCTTTTCGCGTACAACTTTGACGGAAATTCATAGGATTTAAGGCTGCTATAATGCAGCTGGGAGCTTAACAGTTCGTATCCCAACGACCAGGATCTAATCAAATGCCACTGCAGTCGAAAATTTATGACAGAAATTTCGTGGCAAGACCTTCATCTTAAACTTTAAATCATCTGAAAATTCAATCCAAGGCTGGCAGAAGCAGCAGCTTAAATCATCTGAAAATTCAATCTAAGGCTGGCAGAAGCAGCAGCTTAGGCTTCGTCTCTCTACTCTCTCTCTCTCTCTCTGTATGTTTTTTCATCTCTGAACTTGTGGCCGAAAACATGAAGTTCGGTAAGGTATTCGCTGCACAAATGGCACCGGAATGGCGAGAAGCTTACATGAACTATAACTATCTCAAATCACTTTTAAAGCAAATTCTACTCCTCAAGCAGAAGAACAATCCAAAACCATTAGTTTCGAAGCGAAACCTTGCGCTTTACAGAACGTTTAGTGGGCTGACGGCGAAGAACGGTGACGATCAGAAAACTTATTCGTGTTTGGATATCGAGAATCAAGACATTGTTGTGCATAGAGATGAATCTGAGAGCTGCACTACTACTTTTCTCCTAGCGGCCGATGAGGGAGTGGAATTGGAGTACACTTATTTTAGAATGATTGATAGAGAATTCAATAAGGTGGAGAAGTTTTATAGATCAAAAATGGATGAGATGATGGATGAAGCTGCAATTTTGAATGAGCAACTGCATCATTTGGTTGCTATTCGCATGAAAGTGGACAAAATGACGAATTGGTCCGAAGAAACTCCTGCTTCAATGGCCTCTACCCCTGCAAGTGAGGATACTCATCGACCCATAAAGGACGACAATTGAACAACTTAAGTTTTTGAAATTGATGATAACATATCAAAGTTTGGATTGGAAAATAGAAATGAAGAACGAAAATTGGATTTTGCAGGAAGAGATTTCGTAGAGATGAAAATGGAAGAAGGTCGGATGACTGATCGTGAGGAGTGTAACGAATTGATCAACGACGAGATAGAAGACCAGAGAAGTGAAGGGGTCGATCGAAATGACAAATCGTTGCAGATAAAGAGTCTATATGGCAAGAGGCCGCCGCCATTACAGTTACCTAATCACGTCAAATTGAACGACCGGTGCGACATCCAACGTTCGACTCTCGAGCGATTCCTCAGTTGTTCTGACCACCTGAAAGTTCATTTCGACTGGAAGAATCTAAAGAAAGTGGAGCAACAACTCAAAAAGGCTTTGGTTGTGTTCTACCAGAAGCTCAGACTTCTGAAGAGCTACAGGTAAATCAAACAAATATTATCTCAAATTTCTTACCCAAATACTTGTTTTTGATTATTATTAATCCATCAAACAGCTTCTTGAATAGCTTGGCATTCTCCAAAATCATGAAGAAATATGATAAGGTACAATTCTCCTGCATTATACCCATGTTAAAATATGGGATTGGACTGAACTTCAGCTGACATACCCACCCTCATCTTTGCAGATTACTTCCAGAAATTCAGCAAAATCATACATGAATATGGTGAATAATTCCTGCATAGGCATCTCTAATGAGGTGAAGTTTTATAATAACTGATGACATGCATAAATGTCAAGATCGTTTTAAAGAAATTTTACGCTAATCCGATATAAATTCGCTCTCGAAAGCCTCTGATATATGGAATTTTCTAGTATAGATGACAGAGCTGATGGAGAGAGTTGAAGCTACATTCATCATACAGTTCTGCAATTCCAATAGAAGAAAAGGAATGAAAATACTAAGACCGAAAACGAAAAACAAAAGACATAAGATTACATTTTTCTCCGGTAAAGATCCTTCTCGGTTATTCTTAACGTCTTTTGTTATGAGATTTCTCTCTTGATTCTCTTCGATATGGAGACTTTCAGGCTTCTTTGCAGGCTGCTCCGTTGCTCTTCTTTTAGCTGTTATTATCATGATACAAGCTCGCTATCGTATGGATGAAGAAGACAGCAGCCAGAAAGTGGATGAAGAAGATAGCAGCCAGAACATGGAAGCCATTGTTCCCCTTTACAGGTAACTGAAGACTTTCTGATTATAGTTTTTGATATCGAAAATCAAACTTTCGAGATTGACTGTGATCATTCTTTTGTAAATCATCTATACTTCTAATTATCAAATGGATTTTTTGGTGTTTGAGCGAAGAAAAGGTTCAAACAACAGCTAAATTGACTGAAATTTGTGTTGACTTTGCAGCTTGTTTGGATTTCTCATTCTGCATAAGCTCGTTTACTCGTCCAATATATACTTCTGGATACGATATCGAGTGAACTATTCTTTCATACTCGATTTCAAGCGTGGAACTGAGCTATGCTTTAGGGATGTTTCACTTCTGGGTTTCGGTTTAGCTGTTCTAGCTCTTGGTTGTTTGCTCTTAAACCTAGACATAGATATGGACCCTGGAACAAAAGAGTTCCAACCGTTTACCAAAATTCTTCCTCTTGGATTGGCTATCGTAAGAATTTCGTATCATCCCTGTCTTCCTTCTCGATTGTCGAAGAAGAAAATGGCCTGATGTTTTTCTGAAATTCTATTCACTTTTGCAGCTTTTGATCACAATCTTGTTATGCCCTTTTAACATCATCTATCGTTCCAGCCGATTCTTCTTCGTTTCAACTTTTTTTCGATGTATTTGCTCTCCTCTTTATAAGGTAAGAAAGTTGATTATACACACTAACATTGAAGCCAATTTGAGTTTGATTAAGTAAAGATGGAAATTTCCTTTCTTCTGCAGGTCAAGCACTCAGACTTCTTCTTGGCAGAACAGTTGACAAGCCAGGTTTGCTTCTGCTTATTTTCCAATTCAATCTCAAAAATTTTAATTTCCCAGAAAATAAAGAGGATGAATGCTTATTTTTTAGGTTCAAACTATCAGAAACCTGAAATTCTACGTTTCCTATTACAAGTGGAGAGACGAGGAAATCAGACATAGCACTGGCAGCAGAAATACTCCACTCAACACTTTCTACTTTGCCATTGCCATTGCGCCGTATTTGTTCCGTCTCCTTCAGGTATCGAAGAAAGAAAACAATCTATTTGACCAAATTGCTGAATCGGCGGCAAATTTAGATCGGTTTGTGAGTGGTTTTTGGGTATTTTTTTCTCCATGCAGTGTCTCCGACTACTGGTGGAAGAGAAGGATAGAATGCAGGGATGTAACGGGCTGAAGTATTTGATCACGATTGTAGCCATTTGCTTTAGAACAGCTTACAGTTTGAACAATGAGATGAGCTGTAAAATGTTAGCATTGGGTTTCTCAGTAGTTGCAGCCATTTACAGCACTTATTGGGACGTTGTTGTTGACTGGGGTCTTCTGCGAGGACCATCTAAGAGACATTGGTTGAGAGACAGGCTTCTTGTTCCTCATAAATCTATCTATTTTCTGGCAATGGTTAGGAAAAAAGAACACCTTTGAAGGTCTTAAAATTGTTGTTTTCACTGCTTAAATTGTTATCTTCAATGAATGCAGGGTTTGAATGCATCGCTCAGATTTGCTTGGCTCCAAACTGTAATGGATTTCAAGCTGCCATTTTTGTACAGAGAAAGCTTCGTTGCGGCTGTTGCTGCCCTCGAAATAATTCGTCGGGGGGTGTGGAACTTTTTCAGGTACACCGGATTCTGTAAGAGTCTATTCCCTGCCAACATTTATAAGTTCAGCCTATATTTATTTAGTTTGTTTTTGTATGATTAGCTTGGAGAATGAGCATCTAAACAATGTGGCCAAGTATCGAGCATTCAAATCAGTACCATTGCCATTCGAGTTCAACCACAAAGATGGACAAAACGATGGGTAGAATAAGTTAAATGGAAAACCACTCGAGAGAGAACAAAATTGCCGTACATCTCTTATTCGTGCAGGCTCCGCTCGTTAAATTGCAATCAAGAAATGTGTCATAAATAAGAAAAGCAACATCTCTAGAAGAAACTCCAACGAGTTTCTTTACAAGCCTCTGCATCAATTGTAAAAAAAGATCAATGTGTAGTTTCTCTCTCTAGAACTCAATTCTTTACCAGTGCTTCTCATTTTCATCTAGTAGAACTGTTCTCTCCAGTGCTTCCCCTGTCTCCACTGCAACAGAAAAAATGAGGAAGCTTGACCCGACCGCAACTCCTGAAAATGGAAGTAGCATCGATATGAAAATGAATACGCATGTTCAAAATCTCTAGATCAGCATCTTTTTCGTCAGATCCTCCCAATCTAGTAACTTATAACTATAACTATCAATGACAGAAATTGCAAAGAAAACAAAGACAAATTATAACTATCAATGCTTACTTGCATCGAACAATAACCGGAATGGGTTTCAAAGCCTTTGGACCATTTCTTAAACCTCTTTTATGGGGAGAAACCTGCACAATACAAATAAGGAAGTCAGCTCTTGCATAAATTAAAATTTCAACAAGAGCTGGATCATAATGCCTAATGGACGCGCGAAGGTAGCTTATCATAATAATAAAGAACTTCAAAGTAATCAAAGAAAAATAAACAGATTGTTTCAAATAATTAACTCCAACATACACAATCCTAAAACCTCACTCCTAACACAATGACAATTAGACAAGTAATTTCCATAGAAATTTCTGAAATCCAATCATGGAGATCAATCAAATCAACAGAAAGAAGAAATAATCAAACCTTAATCTGCGTTCAAAGAAAAGAATTGCAAAGAAAAAGAAATTAGATACCTTCTTCTTAGGAACAGCCATAAGTTCCATTGAACCCCCAGATAAGAAACTTGGAAAATGAAAACCCACACTAGGGTTTTTATAGTTTTCTAATTCACGTTGGCCAGAGTCACGGTTGAACTCCGGCAAAACCAGAGGCGGCAGCACGAACTCACGGTCAACTGAGCTTCTGACCGGATCAAGTAACGCTCTACCGTGAAACAACCTTTTCAGCCCTAGCAAGCATTCATTGTTTCCCCCGGAGGTTTTGAGGATCACCGCCATCGACGCCATTGCTTTGGCTCAGCCGAGTTAGCAAGGTAGAGTAGTAAATATAAAACCAAGGGTACTATTCAAAGAGAGTTTGGGTTCTTTAACCCAAAAAAAAAAAGAGCTTTAAGTAATATTATAAAAACTATCATAGTATAATTATATAAAATCTAACAAATCAAATTTGACAAGAACTCGTTCTTGGATCTCCGTGGCAACCAAGCACGAGAGGCCGTTCTCTGATAGCGATCCTCTGGTCTTCAAAAACGGACTCAATCTTCAAGAACATGAGTCGTTTTCAACTATGTAAAATTTTTTTTAAAAAAATTTAGAAAACATATTAAACAAATTCAGATTTTATTGAAATTTTTATCAAGCATTACATTTTATTATAATTTTTGACATCTGATTAATAAAATATTATTTTAAAAAATTATAATAAATTATAAAAATAGTAAAAAATTATGAAATTTTTCAAATTGTATTTCCATTATATGCTGAATATGAGATAAAAATTTCAAACAAATCTAATATCATTTGATATGTTTTCTTGCAGTTATCAGAAGATTACCAGTTAAATTTAATTATCCTAAATTAAATTTAAAAAAATTCATAATTGCCATATTAGAAAACATATTAAATGATATTGAATTTACTTAAAATTTTTACCATATATTCAGCGTATCATGAGAAGATAATTTAAAAAGTTTCGTAATTTTCAACACTTGTAAGATTTATTATAATTTTTTAAAATAATATTCCATTAAATAGACGTCAAAAATTATAATAAAGTGTATAAGTGTTGAAAAATAATAAAAATTTTCAGATTATTTTTTCATAATATGCTAAACATATGGTAAAAATTTCAAACAAATTTGATTTTGTTTAATATGTTTTCTTAATTTTTCTAAAAAAAATTTTATGAAGTGGAGATCTACCCCCATTTTTTGTTACGACGGAGATAGGAAATCTACCGAGAGTTGATTCGTTAGTTTTTTATATTTTGAGGGTGAAATTGTTACTTCAAGGATCTTTTTGTTGAACACTCAAAAGTACAAGAATAATTTTAAATATTATCCTAAAATTAAAAAGTATAGTTTATTAAAAAAGAGAAATTAATCTAAAAATAAATTTCAATGTATTAAATTTTCAAAAGCAATATTTATTTAGAGTATGGTTTAAATTTTCATTTTTTTATTCTTCCTTTTTTTAAAAATAAAAAATTATTTACTGAAATTTGTTTTCAATTTTATAATTTCGTTATTATTAAATTTAATGAAAATGTCTTCAAAAAATATTTTATCAAATTGGATCTTATGCTATCCGTAGCCAATCTCCCTTTTTGATATAAGAAACCAACATTATATATTCAAGTGCAATAATACATTCCTTCTCTAATTTTACACTATTAAAAAATTAAATTAAAGAATTATCGAAGTAATTAACGTAATTCCAAAGATTAAAATCTAGAAAACATGGTAACAGTCGAAACAGAATCCTACGTTCCAAACATAGCCGTTGTTGTGAAAGTTGTAATTAAAAGAAGGGGGAGAAATGGGGAACGAGATGGATGACCGTTACATTTCCTCAAATTCAAAAATAACACGAATCATCAAAGAGATCTGAGATCATCAACGGAGCTCAAGAAGATTCAGAAATGGTGGAAGAGCAAGAGATCCTGCAGCTTCTCCGATCGAAAGCAACTGAGCTTTTACTCAGAGAAGAATGGGAGGACTCTGTCGATGCCTATTCTCGTCTCGTCCTTCACTGTCAAAACCAAGTTTCGGAGATTCAAGAATCAGCCGTCCCAGATCCGGATCAAATCCAGAAGCTCCGAAAATCTCTCTGCTTAGCGTTTTCGAGCAGAGCCGAAGCCCAGTTCCGGCTGCGAGACTTCGACAAAGCTCTGAAAGATTGTGAAGATGCATTGAAAATCGAGGATACCCATTTCAAGACTCTGATATGTAAAGGCAAAATTTTAATGAATTTTGGTAACTACTCCATCGCCATAGCTTGCTTTGAAAGGGCTCTGCTAGATCCAAAAGGAGGTGGGAAAACCGAAAATCTTAATGGGTATTTGGAGAAATGTAGAAAGCTTGAATTTTTATCAAGGTCGGGAGCTTTTGATCTCTCTGATTGGGTTGTTAATGGATTCCAAGGAAATGCTCCAGATCTTGCAGAATATAAAGGTCCAGTTGAGATCAAAAGATCTGAAATTAGTGGCAGAGGAATTTTTGCAACGAAAAACATCGATTCCGGAACGATACTGTTCGTCACTAAAGCAATCGCCATAGAAAGAGGAATTCTGCCCCAAGAAGAAGATCCAAATGAAAACGCTCAGTTAATAATGTGGAAGAATTTCATTCAGAAAATCTCCGATTCTGCTGAAAAATGCGTTAGAACACAAAATTTGATTGCTTTACTATCAATGGGAGAATCTGAAAACGAGCTGGAAATTCCTGATATGAATTTATTGAAACGAGAAACAGATTATACGAGAATTTCGTTTGGCAAAAGCGAACTTCTGACCAGATTAGACGTGAATTCTCAGGTAGAGGAAGCTGCATGCGCAACAGTTTTGGGTAAAAACAGAGATTTTCATGGAGTTGGGCTATGGATTCTTCCTTCTTTCATCAACCATTCTTGCACCCCGAATGCCAGACGTTTACACGTCGGAGATTACGCGATAGTTGTTGCTTCTAGAGACGTAAAATCGGGAGAGGAGATCACATTTTCTTATTTTGACGCGTTTTCGAGGCTGGAAAACCGCAGGGAAATGTCAAAAACATGGGGGTTTGTATGCAAGTGCAAAAGGTGCAGATTTGAGGAAGAAATGTATAGTAAAGAAGAGATGAGAGAGATTGAAATAGGCCTGGAGAGAGAAATAGAGGCTGGTCTTTTGGTTTACAAAACTGAGGAACTGATGAAGAAATGGAGGGTGAGAGGGAAAGAGAAGGGGTTTCTGAGAGCTTCCTTCTGGGGTGTTTACTCTGAAACATATAGCTCAGAGAAGATGCTGAAGAGATGGGGGAGGCGGATTCCGGCTATTGAGGCGGTGGTGGAGAGCGTGGCGGAGGCGGTGGGAAGCCATGAGAGAGTGGTGAAAGTGATGGTGGAAGATTTTAGGAGGAGAAATGGAAGAGATGGGAGTGTGGAAATGGAAAGATTGATGAAAATAGGAAGAGGGGTTTATGGCAAAACTATGAAGAAGCAAGCTTTGAAAACTCTTCTTCCACTTTGTTGACACTCTGTTTTAGCTTATTTCCACGCTCCTAATTCAAATCTTAGTTGATATTTTTCCAATAATTTGATTTTTGTGTATCCGCTAAATCTAAAATTTAGAAATTCTCGATTTATTTATTCTACATAGCGTCGTTTGACTAAACTCGTGAAAATATATTTCACGATTCTTCTGTCAATCAACAACTGAATCCATTACATTATGAACGCGAAGAAGTAGAACATTATCTCGGTCGAGTGAATTCATAATCTTGCGTTATAATATGAACTCCCAATTCTTTGCAAATACTGTCATTTTTGTGCTTTTTTTTTTTTTTTTTTTTTGCATATACTTGAAATAACATTCAAGTAATGCCCTTTTTTTTTTTAACTTATTAATTTAAAAATTGAAAATTAATTTAGATTTTAAAAATTGTAGTGGGTGAGCTAACTTTGAAATAAATTGATTTTAATATCATAGTACAAAGCCCCACAAACTTACCAAAAACATTAAGAAATAAAATAAATATATACAAATAGATTATACACATTGCTAGAAATAGAAAAAGAAATATTCCTAGCATTAAAATAAAACTAAAAAAAAATTAAGCCAAAGCTTGAGCTGGAACTTACTTTTCCTCTAAAAATGATCAAAGTCAATGAAAAACTCTTTTAAAAAACACTTTCGCTTTCCGTTTTTGGTTTTGGGACGAATATCGTTAAAGCATCATACAAATGAAGAACAATGTGTCAAAAAAAATGAAATAAAGAACAGATGAAGAACAATGTGTCAAAACGTGACATGAATGGATAAGAACCAAAAGTAAAAACCGGTGCCTAATCCCACTTTTGACCTAATTATCGTTGGTCCTTAATATACACTCCTTCCGCAGATATTAAAACGAAATACTCGTTCTTTTTTGGTTTGTGATTTTTTTTTTTTTTTTAATTGAGAAAGAAATTAAATAAAATAATTAAAAAAAGGGGGAGAAACTTATTAATATTCTATTTAATGATCCCATTTGGATAGAGGATGCATGGAACTTGGCAGAGAATCCAGATGGAACGTGGAATATGTGAAAGAGGTTTTGAAAATCACTTCCAGAAGGAAGAAGTCAGAGGAATAGCCAATCAAAGCCCATCATTTTTTTATACAAAACGACAAAGTTTTGGAAGGATAAAAGCCCAACCCTCTCTTCTTTCAATTATTTCAGACCCTCGACTTTCTCTTAATCTTCCTCCTCTCAATTCTCTAGTTTTCTATTTCACTAGGGTTTTGTTTTTCATGAAGCCTGATCTTCCTCCTGGTTTTAGGTTTCATCCAACCGATGAGGAGTTGATCGTTTATTACCTTAAAAACCAAGCCACTTCGAAACCATGCCCCATTTCGTTTATACCCGAAATCGATATTTACAAGTTCGATCCTTGGGAATTGCCCGGTTTGTGTCAAAATTATTTCAATTAGACTAACAACTATATCATTAAATAATTCTCTAACTTTTTTCTTGTATGATTATGTATTGACACAGAAAAAACAGAGTTCATAGAAAACGAATGGTATTTCTTTAGTCCACGAGATCGAAAGTATCCTAAAGGTGTTAGGCCAAACCGAGCTGCAGCGTCGGGTTACTGGAAGGCCACAGGTACTGACAAGGTGATTCATAGTGATTCGAAGTGCGTAGGGGTGAAGAAGGCTCTTGTTTTTTACAAAGGAAAGCCACCCAAGGGTGTCAAGACGAATTGGATTATGCACGAGTATCGTCTAGTCGAGTCAACAGTGCATCTCAAAGTACCCATCGACTCAATGAGAGTGAGTAACTCAAACAGAATGTTTTTCTTGGTTGAAAGACTCGTGTGACTCAAAACATGGTTAGGTAAGTTGATCGATTTATATTTTCTCTTCATTTTTGTGCAGTTGGATGGTTGGGTGATATGCCGGATATACAAGAAGAAGGAAGGGGCTTGTAAAACCATAGAGGAAAGTACGGAAGAAACACCTCCTCAAATGAAGTTAAATGAGTGGAGTGAGGACCAAAAGTTGAAATTTCAAAGAAACCATTTTTTGTATGACAATGTATACCCTTCAAGCCTTGATCTTCAAATCCCAACCATGCAATTAGAGCAAGATCAATTTTCATACCCTAATTTATATGATAATCATCTCTTTAACCCTACATTTTTGTCCAATTCTTCCTACAATGGAAGCAAATTCAGTATTTAATCCAGAAAGTGGAGGAAAAGATTGTACCAATTGTTGTTAGGCATATATAGATTTTTGACTTTTTTTAATCATTGCGTCTTAAAATAAGTTTTTCTTAAAAGTAACACGTACATGCCAGAAATCACGAGTTAATAATGAATCTATAATTGACTTGACAACAGAGGTTTGATGCATTGAAGAATCTTTATTTCTTTCGAGCAAAAACCACAAGCATTTCTCTTAAATTGAGTTTTTATAGTTACCTTCAGTAAATCTCGTACGTATATTCTTCATTGGTTATTGACTCATATTAGCAAGACTTTTATATCTCCTCATTACCATCTTCCCTATATTTTTTTTTTCACGCTTCAAGTGAACTTCAACTACTTATGATGCTTGTTCATATTCTCGTTTCTCAAATGACTTTTTCATAAGAATATTATTTTAGGTAAACTTCTATAGTTCGATTAATCCTATAAATCATTAGAAATAACAAGAACGAGAGTATAATCATATATTTTATTTATTTGCGAAAAATTCAGATTAAGATCATTTCTTTTTTGCACTAAACTTTTGAGACTCTAAATTCTATCATCTTTACTTCTGATGATGGAGATACATATGACACGTTAAAAAGTAGGACTTTTGTCAATGGGGTTGTGGCAGATGGATGGTGCAGATTGAAGAGTTGTCTTCTGTACTCGACGTCTTTTTCTTTGTCGTTTTATAATAATGGCAATTTTACATGTCGCTTGAGTGTGGACTACGTAGTATATGGACAAAACTCAAAACTTTACGTTAAATTTAAAAAAGAGACGTGACTTTTTCTGCCTTGTCTTCTTCCACATCACAAGTTGCTTTCACCAAACTGTCACATTTTTTTCTCTATTAATGTTTTATTTAATATGAACGGCAAAATGTAAGATGATTAAGGCACTAATGACGCTTTAATTAAGATTAAGAAGAAGGTTTCTGAGCAAGAGATGATGAAATAGAGATGAGAAGAACGAAGGAGATAGCAGCCCCAAATGAGCCAATCAGTGATCCAGATATTCGGTGGCAGAAGGAGTTGAACTGTTGGCAGAATGGTGCCCAGTTGGCGTTGGAATTGCCTTTGTGTGCTAAATATACTATGGCAGTGGCTGCCGCAGCTCCGGCCGTGATGAGGCCGAGCGCAACCTTCAGAAAACAATCAAAAAAATGTCGTGGGTCAGTGAACTGTCTTCTGCACCTATTTACGAACGTTAACTTAACTTGCTTTAATATTATAGACCAATGTAACTTTCATTTGTCGATAGAATTACCCATAAATATCATACTATAACTGTTAAACAAGTGCAGGAAACATTTACCGTGTCGAGGATAATCAAGATGATCCTCATAGTCTTGGCTATGTTCTTGATCATGTTGAAGACGGAGACGGGAAGAGAAAGAAGAAGATAAGCACTCACTATTGAATTTGATATCACAAAAACCCTGCACATTAACGCATATTTGATCATCAATAATAATATTTATTTGTCATAGTTAATATTTTAAATATTAACCAAATTCAATGTTATAGTATAAATATTCTCAAAATAAAATTCATCTAGTAATGATCTTACTGAGATTTACTCAAAACTCATGTTTTAGAGTTTTGATCTTTACCGAGAGAACGATATTGTTTGAGTTCTATAGAAACTTGCACAATTTGTGTGGTAGTTCATCTTGTTCGGGGAATGAATGACCTAACATCAAAGTTGCGGGTTTTAACCTATAATAAAAACGTACACAATCTCACATTGTTTGAGTGTGATTAAAATGAGTTGTTATAGGTTAGATTTCGTCTCTAATTAATATAAAACTGTTTGAGGTAGAATTTTGAGAACAAATTATATACTCAAAACAGATAATATTATCTTCCTCGTATATATATAGTTGGAACAAAAATTGCTACAACAAATATAAGCAAAGATGGAAGCTTCACAAACTATAATTATACTGACGTGAAGGCAGGAAGATCATTGAACTGAGCTCTGAATTGGGTTATCGTCGTCGTCTGAGATAAAAATGGGAGAGTTTGGTTGGTTGTAGCCATGGCTACTGCACTTCCCACTGCTCCAATGGCTGCAATCACTCTCAGCACTAAATCCAGTATAAACACTCCTCTCTTCACTTCTTCTCTTCTCCCTCCTTCAGTTGGAGAACCCTCGACTTTCATTTCTGCAAAGCCTGAGTTTGTGAGAAAATGAAGCTTGCATGGATTATTACTTATAAAATAACTAATACCAGAGCAAAATTGGATCTATTTAAACATCCTTCTGGGAAAAAAACAAGCAAAAAGAGGTTGATATTAGGTTTGATTACAAAAATATTAGAGTAGAGAATTTGATCCCACTTGAGATTACTTGCCCTGACGCACAAACAAGAACAACAAGTGAAATAGAAGACAGAACATTTATGAAACAATAATAAAAACTTGACGAAACTCTAATATTTGGCACTAATAACTTAACCCAGATGTCATAAAATTTGTATTATGTCATCTATTTTTGACTTCTTCATAAAAGTTTTTATGTTTCTTAAGTTCTTTTTGGAGTAGATTTGCTTTTATGATTAAGTTTCGGAAGTGATTAGCTAAGATGGGTGAGCTTAAATTCATTCATTGAATTTTTTAATTCTAACTAATCTCTGTCCTTTTCTTAATCTTGTATTTTAAAGTAAATTAATCAATGAAATATATGTTGCAAGGCAGAAAAAATGGAGTTTTATATATTATGGCTGTAGCAAAGGGAGCATACTAATAGGCATGCAGTACGGATCAGATTTATATTGCACTTGTGATGGAAAATTCTCCTCCAGCAAACTGTTTTTCACAATACATACATCATGCAAAAGACTGCAGTAATTACTCCTCGAAAACAATTGATAACACGAGATGGAAGAAGCCGTTGACGATGATCGGAACTGCTAGTTACATTATTCCGAGAATGGGAACAATGGCTCAGACGAGGCGTTTCGATAGTAACCGCAACGTTTTGAAGACGAATAAGTACATAAAATTATGGCTAATTCTTGGTTCATTTCTCGAACAATCAAGTTAAACAAACATTATAATTCAACAATTGGCAATGACCAACTAACACAAGTTGAGAATTATTGATAAAAATATGAGAACCATAAGAATATATAATACACTCTTGGTTTGTTCAACCTGAATGTCTCGGTTCCATATTACAACTAACTTTTATATTTTTATTTGTACCCTTACACGATAACGCGTCATTAATTATTTTACTTAGAAAGATAATTAACAAAGATAAATTGACGTTATTTAATAATTCGTCATATAAGTAATTGATATTCGAGTGGCAATTATATAAGATGGAATATTATAGGATCCATTTTGATCAAGATTTGGGGTCTGAGTTTAAAAAACGAATAACGTGGAGGATCAAAAAGTAAGCTGACAAACTATGGACACCTGTAATGCAAAAAAACAAAACCCTCACAGTCTGTCCCACGCGCGCTCACGCTCTCCGACGAGTTGAGGTTTCATTTCTCAGAACTTACTGTCAATCTCTCAAGCAGTGTTTTTGTAACGATGTTTCTTCTTCTTCCTGGAACTGTAAGCTCTTTCTACCGACTGGGTTTACTGAAATTTAGTGTTACAGCTCTTTGTTGCCTTCTCCTTTGATTTAACTTAACTTTTATTTGAAAACTGGGATTTTAAGAAGAGATTAGAATTCCAGATTTCGGGTTTTCTTCTTTTCAAGTGTTGAATCTGTGAAGATACTGATAAAAAAAAAAGAAGAAAAAGAAATTGAAAGGCCGGTTAGTGTGCTGATATAGGCTATTTAATTATAAATTTATTGGTATGATTTATTTTTTTTTTAATACTCTTTTCTGAAGTTGACGATTAGTTAAGACTTCGTACAGTGAGGGGTACTCGTACTAGGGAATTATTATTTGTTTGATTTGGATTTGAATAATGCGAAAATGTCTGACTGTGTGTATGATGCTTACTTTTTAGTGTATTTCTGTAATCTAAGCCTCATACTTTTTTATCTGAAAGACCCTTGTTGGAGTTTAGTCGTATAGTTAATTGGTTTTGGTAGCATATGATAGCACTTCAATGGAGTTCGTTTATGATAGTTATACTGCCTAAGATGTGACATGGCCTTTAATATGATAAGTTAAATTTCATTTTTGTGACCCATTGTGTGAACAAGAATTCTTTGTAATTTAGTATCATCATTAGCTCTTGTTTTTAATATTATATCTGATTAATTTTCATTTCGTTCTTGGCAGTTTACTTGAATGTGTGTGTGAGAGAGACTTCATACTATCTGGCATAATTCTTATTTTAAGGTTTTTTGTGTTTTGAAAAATGAGACTTTGGTTTGCCAAAGATATGTGCTTTATCATGTTGCTTTGAACATTATGACTTCTGTGCATGAAGTATCCCAGTACAGTTGAGTGAAAATCAAAGAGAAAACGACAATTTTGAGAGTTACAAAGAGAGATAAAATGGGTTTTCTCTGTTCTGTGGCTGCTAGGATTCATGGATCAAATACGGCCAGTAGGGACTGGTCCATCGGCCCCGATGAGCCTTTCTGGCAGACTAATTCAAGCTTTTCACCGCCACCACCAAGATGGGATGTCCAACTCCAATCTGAAGCCTTGCAATATGGTCTACATGATGGAGTTCCATTATATGGTTCTTCTACATCTTCTAACAGTAAAGACAATAGGAGCTGGGCTAGAGGCAACGATCTCTATAATCACCAGTATTCTGAGTCGGAAGGTCCTGGTTTGTTACTGAGTAGTCCATCCGATCTTTCTCGGGGTCCTCAATGGACACCTCCTGCAATTCAGGAAATCAATGCCAATGAATATGATATTACGACCAGGCAAGGCAATTCATGTGGTAATCCTCTTTCTATACATATTTTTATGCCATGAAGAGCACACGTGATGTTTAAAATATTATAATGGTTTGCTGGTCAGCGTTTATGATTATACTGTTAGGTTCTGAATTAGTGTATAAATTAGGAAACACACCCGTTTTCTTCTCATTAATTGTGAGGTTTTTGGGGATAAAATGGTTTGTGTTTGTTTCTATTGCTGCTAACTTTTGTATTTAACCCTCGTAATCTACTGAATATTACTGTTTTTCTGTTGCTAGATCCTTCTTTGGGGTTGTTTTCCTTCGAGGTGTTGACATTGTTTTCGGTTTTTAAATCTTATTTTTTTTCCTTATAAAAACTGGTATTTGCAACAGGGAACCTTAGATAACGTGGCAAGCGAAAGTGTGAGTTTATCAAGTTCAGAAAGTAGCGAGTCTGAACCTACAGTAAAGTTGAAATTATCATCCCATTGCAACTTCTCTAATCTTCGTTCTTTCATGTCCAAACCTATCCATCCCTTGTCTCTACCTACATTCTCTCCCATTGGAGAACATTCTAACTCCACACTCACAGAATTCTGAGCGTTGGATTCCATCACTCCTCAAAGAGATAGGCACAGATGGAGTAGTGGAAGTAGCAGCATTGATTTTGCTGACGATTTTGAGTCATTTGAGTTGGAAACTTTTAATCGATCTAGTACTTGATCTGATGGAGTTAGATGTGGTTCGTGTGAAAGATGTCTTTCACAAAGATCACCCTGGAGTTCTAGACGGATTGTTCAAAGTGGCAATATGCCAATTGCCGGAGTTCTCTCTTGCCGCCATGTTTTCCATGCTGAATGCTTGGAGCAATCGACACCATGGACTCGAAAAAATGACCCACGATGCCCTCTTTGTCTGAAAAATGACAATAATTACTGCCCTGAACAAAAATCCACCTTGAGATTGAAGAATACCTCATCAAAGCGTTGAACATTTAGCAAAGATGGGCTGTCGAGACCTTGGGGCTGTGACACGCCGGCGACTGCGTTGAAGGTGCGTTACACACTCCCCATCACAATACTATGCTCTTACTTTACTGAAACTGTGGAAGGAAGAGTCTGTCTTTGAAGGGAAGCAAAGAATTTCATGGCAAGTTGAAGAAAAGTGGGTCATTTTCGTCGCATCCCGTCAGCTCAAGATCATTTGACCATAGTTTAGTTGGGTGCTCGAAGATATCAATGAGCTCAAGTATGAAGAGATGATGAAAGATGGGTATAGAATTGTATAGGCTTTCTATGAGTTTGCCTATTTGTTCAGAAGTTTTCTCTGCTAGCAGGATAAACATGGATTGGTCACTTGATCACACAATCATTACTATATTGAATCTCATCAGTTTAAAGAGTGATTGAGAAGTAGTTTCAATTTGGACGAGCCCCCTGGAAATTTCGGGCCAAAAAGCTTATTGATTTGCCTTGTTCAAGTCGTATATCCCTGTTGAAATGACCTGGATTAGAGAAGTTTTTGACTCAAAACATTTGAGTAGCTGATTTTGCTCCAGGCCTTGCCTTTAGCACTTGAAAGTTTTGGAAGATGGATCAGCAATCCAGTCATTGTCTTGCAATAAATGAAGATTTGGTCAATCATTTTAACACTGAAAATCATCAGAACTTCTGAATTGAATATAGGATCAAGGAAGAGTAATGGATTGGAAAGGGATGTGTGAGAAGGGGAGGGCTATCATTCTCTTTCAAGCATTCATGTGCTCTGTTAGAATTACACCAGACAAATGCCTACTCTCCATCCAACCCCACCAACCCTTTTTCCAACTCCTCATTGTGGGTCCGATTAATGGTATTTTCGGAGTTACTCGAGATTACTCCTTTTCTGATATGGTGGTTTTAATTTAACGTCATCTCGGGTAAAATCTTCTCGACAAGTGTATTTATAAATAATCAAACCTGAGTTCCCAACTTTATCATGACAGAATTTGCTACCACTTTACTAACACTTGCTAATTGTTTTTAGCGTGCTCATGAGAATCGTATTAGGGTAGAGGGAGTTCAACCCATTACTCCCAAATATTGAAGATTTTTGTCATGGATATTGAATCCCACATGTATTCAAGTAGTCGAGTTCCTTTAGATGTAAGCTCTAACTGTTGTAGTCATCGCACAAGTATCTTTTTTATCTTCTTGCTCGATGTAAGGTATCCCTATGATTTTGTGGCTCGAGATCAACCCCATTCAAGCCGAAAGTCTAGTAAGTTTTAGTTTAACTTCCTCTCGGGTAAAATCATGCGGACCATTGCACTTTCGGAAGATAATGATAAAAGGAACTCAGAAATATTGTGTCCCTGTACATGAGCTTCAAGAGGGCAACAACCAGCTTCGAGAAAGAGAGAGACATCTTTAGGAGAATGATGTTACAGATTACCTGTAAAACACCAAAGGAGAAATTTGAGGCCAGGAGAGATGAAGAGAGCATGTGCTGTCCATGTGTGTAGGCTGGTCCAGTATGGCTTCAGCCTTAGCTTTTTATACTTGCTCAAAAACCAAGTCTCCATCACAAGCCCAACGCATGATCCCTCCCACCTCCCCCATTGTTGACCAAACCTCATCAACTCTACCATCTTTCTGCCTCAAAGATAAAAATCGGGTTCACTAAGAACAAGTTCGTTAAGAAAGAGATGTAACGATGCGTTGCGCAACGTGTTTCTTGCTCCCTCGCCCACTTTTGGCATAGCGCATTTTCTTGAAAAAATATTGCGAGAAATGTCAAACAACATTGGTTATCGGAATGCGATCTTTTCATGTATTACTCGTTTATTAATTGAAATTGACGAATGAGAATAACATCACTAAACTTTTATTCGAATTGTACGACTTTCTTTACGAGTATTGATTGTTCCTCTCAATTTAATCTTCAAAGGGGATTCTTACAGCCTTTTTATTGGTGGTTTGGAGCCAACAATGACTCATTTTAAATCTTTTTATTTTAATTAATATAAGAAGGCAAGTGGATAGGGTTGTAAAGTGCATAAATTTGAACCCATTTGCATCGACATACAAAGCTTCCCCCTCACAAACGTCAGCCTTGCTCATTTCAACGTGTAAAGATTCTGGTTTTGATACATTTCTTAAAATAACTCCAACTTGGAACGTTGGTTGTTGCTTATTTTGTAGGGTAGTCCTACACAACAAAGACCTCTTTAAATACAGCACTATCTACAATGAGTGACCCTAGAATTTGCTCCACTTTTTATGGATTGCCTTAAAATGACCTTTTTTTTTTTTTTTTTTTTACCGGGGACTACTTAAAAGAGTAATTAGTTGCTTTTACCCGAAGAACTATTAAAAGATCTTAGATGACCCAAAAAAATTTTGTTCTACGACTTTTCTATGCTCGAGAATTTTTCTAGCACGAGATTCCACAAGTAGTGTTTTACTTTTCTTGCCGTTTATCATTTAGGTATAACATGAATTGAACAACTTTTTAAAATAAAGAAACTCGAGACCAACAAAAAAAATAAAATTTCACATTGTTTGAAAAAATTATGAAAAGAAAATACAAGATTATGCAGTCTTAAACCAAAAGTCATCTAAATTTATAAATTGACAGTATTGTACTATTCGGCAGAGATAGAGATATTATTAACGAAAATAATTAATTAGTGATTTAACGTTCACTTTCATACTTTCAAAACCCACTTTTGTAAAATCTTTTCGAAAATTAGAGACATAAAAATCATTAAGCACCATTGTTGTCGAAAACCATGATTTCTTATCCCCTAATATAATCAAGTCAAGTCAAAAGGATCTTCTTTTCAATTTCTATGTTCCTTTATTTGTTTTTTTTTTTCTTTGTGGTATTTAACTAATAAACTTAGAGGTTCATTATTTGTTAGGTTAACTACTATAAAGCTCTTCAAATTGTTAAACAATCATTTAACGCTTTAATTTTAGACATTGACACGACGTGCATGTGTGTGTGTATATATTATTGTAAGTGATTATAATGATTATATTAATGAATGAATAGTGCATCAAAATTTAAGGTTATAGTTTGAGAGGTAAAAATCACGTATAATTAATCATCAGATAAACAAGTTTTTCAATAATTACATATTATTGTTCCGTCATTACTCGTAATTATTTTTTAATTATTGATTTCTTAGTTCATGTTAAGAGCTTTAATCATAGAGGTTTGAAAAATCCAATGTTGAAAAATGAAGCATCTTGACTTTGTTTTAGAGGGAGAAAAGTATAAAAGCATATGATCATACAAGCCATGGCTAAATATTCTATGCACGGTTCACTTTTCGTAACATTCCACGTGAGGGGAAGAGAGAGAAAATAGAGAGAGAAAGAGTAGAGCTGAATGCTCAATTCCAACAGGAAACTAACTCCACTAAAGTTAGGGACTTAGAGGACATTGCTTTTACTGTTGATCCGAATCGATCGTGGAAACTCGGACTACGAATCGCGGGTACTCGAAAAAAATAATAAACTCACGTTTGTAACCCCCAAAAAAATACGAAACTGGAGGACTATCGATCTCACAAGTTTTGTAGCAGGTTCGAATACTCCGTTCACAATCGTTATATTTAATCCAAAAGTAAAGATTAATGACGAATAATACAATGATGTGACACATGAAGAGAATACTAACAACATATTGTGTTACACAAAATATCAATCAAATTCGATAAATTTAAACATTACGTCTCGGTGAAACATAACGAAATTCGATAAACATGGTAGTAAAAGATAGAATGCTTTGACTACCACTGTGTTGGAAGAGTAACCCGGACTCTGTAGATTCAAAAATTTCAGCTAAGCTTTACAGTTTATATTAAAAAAAAAAAAAAAGATGAAAGGCAGTGGATGAAAAATGCCAAAATAATTGCATGTGCATCTGCGACATTTGTGCCGATAATGACTCCAGACTATTCATTCATATCTAATCATATTATAATAATAAATTAATACAATTTCAACTTTTTCTAAAAATTTATTCATCTACGAATTCCAAGTTTCATTTTGTTCTTCAACTTATTTCTTTTAGTTATCTTTGATATTCCGATTTTCTCTTCTTCCGACTTTGCTTTTCTTTTCGTGGTTTAGCATTTTCTGATTAACATATTTCATGCATATTAATACGGTGAACCATCACAATTTTTCATCTCGTTCGATTTTAATTTTAATATAATTTGTGGAGTCTGTGAACAAATAAAAACGTGACACCATGGTATTTAATCTTAACGAGTAAAAATTAAATATTATAGTTTGATTTCACACCAGTCAACAGGTTTTGTTGTCTTGCATAATGGCGATGATCACGCTCTTGTTCTTGATAGCTAATCAAGCTTAGAATCTATGAAATCTGTCTTTCATCCATATTTAATTACTCTCCTAATCATGATTATCTCCAACTCATTCATTTTCTAATCCACCAAATCAACTGCTCAACTACCAATCACATGGATCTCTAATTTCCCTCTAATTATATATTTTCAAATATTATTAGTCTATTTATAAAATAATTAATAACAACAACATAAACGTTACATGAAAATATAATATTAAAATGTTACCCTTTAAAAACTCATGTGCCCATTTCTGTGTGGTGTACATCCATGTTCATAGAACAAATGATTGTATTATTATAATTGCATCAACATGAAGTTTATTTTCTAGAAATTACACCATACCCATGATAAAATCTTGGGTGATTTCTTTATGTTACAGCTAGAAAATCATTAGGATTCCGATTTTTGGTTACATATTATTTCTATTGATTTATTGACATAAATGACGTCATAAGTAAATTTTTGTGTGAATTTAGAAGGTAAAATTAAAATATACAGAGTTTTTCACCAGTTCTATCCCTTCACAAGGGTCTCAATGTCTCCTCCTGAAATTGAAGAACATTTGACTGAAAGATGCAGTTTTCTAATAGTTATATTATATAGTTTTAATATTATTCAATTTGTCGTGTCACGTTAAGAGAGAGAGATGGCATTTGCAGCCAAAGAGGGTAGCATGTGCGTCTGAAAGTTTATTAAACTATCATTGGAGGTGGTGAGACCGCCGTGCCCCACTTGGATTATGGAGATTTCCTATGTAACAAAGTTACAAATCCACCACCTTTGGTCCTTAAAAAGCCAGTCTCCAATGCCTAAAACACATTGGTTTTAACTCTTCAAAAACCTGAACAATCTGCCGTATTTACCGTCTAATCTAGAATTTTGACGTGACATTTATACGATGAATTTATCATTATATACTTATAAAATAAGGAATATGGTCGCATTTACTTTTAAAAAATTCTTGTTAGTTGTAAGGATGGGTGAATAGTCTTATAGTCCTAGCCTTCTATTCCTCTACTTTTCCACTTCTATATATTGACCTCAAATCTCTTCTAAGTTCTTCATCAATCTGCCCTCGTTTTCCATTTTGCTTTTCTGATTTCTCTGAGATCTCTTTCTTGAGGTAATCTCTTCATTTCATTCTTCTACAATGAGTTGAAAATGGGTGCAATGAAAAGCTTAATCCTTTTTTATCTTCTGGTTGCAGGAAAATGGCAGTCACTGTGTTTTTGGTGGTGGGTTTTCTTGCTGCACTCGTCTCTTCTGCAAAAGGGAATAATGGAGGAGGATGGAGCAATGCTCATGCAACCTTTTATGGCGGCGGTGATGCTTCTGGCACCATGGGTATGTATCAATGGAGGAATTTTAGACTCTACCAGCAAATGGGAATGTTTAGAAATGATTGAAAAGACTAAAACCTTGAGTTTCATGCTTAAATTAGATCAACTTTTGTGCAGGAGGAGCTTGTGGGTATGGAAATCTGTACAGCCAAGGGTATGGGACGAACACAGCAGCTCTGAGCACAGCCCTGTTCAATAGTGGTTTGAGCTGTGGGTCTTGCTACGAGATTAAGTGTGTAAATGACGCCAACTGGTGCCTGCCAGGCTCAATAGTGGTCACAGCCACCAACTTTTGCCCACCAAACAACGCACTCCCTAACGATGCTGGCGGCTGGTGTAATCCTCCCCAGCAACATTTTGATCTCTCTCAGCCTGTTTTTCAGCACATTGCTCAGTACAAAGCTGGAATTGTGCCTGTCGCCTATAGAAGGTATGAAATCTCAGTCTTCCCATTTATGAAGTGTGATTAGAGCTGAAACTGGCTTAAACCGTTTTGCAGAGTGGCCTGCAGCAAAAAGGGAGGAATAAGGTTCACAATCAACGGCCATTCCTACTTCAACCTAGTCCTCATCACCAACGTCGGCGGAGCTGGTGACGTCCATGCACTCTCCGTCAAAGGCTCTAAAACTGGCTGGCAACCCATGTCGAGAAACTGGGGCCAAAACTGGCAGAGCAACTCCTACCTAAACGGCCAGAGCCTGTCTTTCAAGATTACCACTAGCGATGGTCAAACTATCATCTCAAACAATGTCGCTCCGCCCAGCTGGTCCTTTGGCCAGACCTTCAGCGGTAGCCAATTCCGCTAGACATTTTTCGGACTATATTTGGCTATAGGATTACTTCATATATTGGTTTTACTTATACTGAGGTTGACTCTTACTCTCTTAGTATACTAGTGTATTAGATTTAGTATACTTTGTTGGGAGTCTTTAGGTCTGAAATGAAAGAAGGCCTATTTTACTTGGCTCCCTGTCATTTGAAATTTCGCTTGTAAGAGTGAAAGGGTACCTTGTATTTTCTAAGTAGATGGCAGAGGTGGACTTTTACCACCCTCCAGGTGTCTCTGGACATCTTATTTTCCCTATTTTTGGACTATTTGATTGTTGTATTCTATTGCATTCGCGACTACAGTGTATATTTCGTTCCGTTGCAATGAAAAAAAAGTACTGCTTTCCATTTGGATTTACTGTCTCCAAAAGAAAATTTGAAGAACCAGTAGTAAACCAACATGTAAATGAGTAAGAACAGGAGTTTGAATTCATGGGAAAAGCTAAAGAACTTCCTTATTTTTACTATTTTGATACATATACAGATATTCTAGACAATCAAAAAGGGTATGCAAAATCAATCTAATCAAGAAATTTATGACTTTGAACTGCTATTTGCTATATGTATATACAGCTCATGCAAGCAACCAAAAGATGATGGAAAACCAAAAAGAAAGCAAACTCCTCAGTACCTAATGTAACACTGAAACTCGATTGCCGTAGTTGTATGTATCTCGCTTTGTCACCCCCTCATCGGTTTTTGGACAATCTTCGCAAAATCAGCAGATCACAATCTACATGGAATTTCTCGAACAGGGGATCACCTTTGTGATTCAATTTCGTTGCTGCAAAAAGATTAAATATACAAAGTTTAAGCTTGGTCTACAAAAGTGAGCAATTAGACTCAGTTTTGAGAGACACAACTTGCCTGAGGATAGAGCCGGTCGTCAAACACATTTACAGGGCAAGGGCCGGAAGTTGAGGCCCAGTTGTGGTTGGCGGAGTCATATGCAGGTCTCGGAGTTTCAAAGCTCCCATTAATATGATAATCGACGTGATTTTCAGGTGGATTCATCTCTGTCGGTTGGAATTTCGCATCGCTCAGAAAATTGACATTGTATGGCAGGTAGGGAAACTGCCCACCCAATTGAGGTCTTAGAGCTGTTGTTCTGCTCAGTTCATGGAGAACTCCATTATCTTGCCCAGAATTAGACATCTCTGGACTTCTACCCGTGCCAAAATAACCAGAATAGCTAGCGAAGGAGGAACTCGCAGAGCACTCCACATCACTATATGAGATATAAAATGATGAATTGAATATTCCGTCACATACGTATTGTTCGAAAATATGATAACATCATGTTAGAGATAGAGTCGAAATTCAAAAATCACCGATGGGGAATGAAGTGCGGGTCCTCGGGCAAAACCATAGGATGATTGTCGTTACTTGGAATCCACGAAAAAGGTTGGAGCTGCTGCTCAGCGCCCATTCGAAAAGGTATATGCATTGCATTTTGGAACTGCAAAACAAGGACAGTCTTCAGGATATCTTTGCAAGGAAAATACGCTCTTTACAGAGACAATGTCAGAATTTATCTAGTGAGCCTAAGTTGTTCTTCACCTGACTAGAGCAATCTAGTGGAATAAGTGGATGCTTCTGTAGATTTTCCTGGACAAAAGAAGATAAAATTAAGAATTTCTATTGGTGGTAGAAAAAATCCACTACAATCCCCAGGATTAAACCTTGTGAGTTTGAATTTGGCCGAGGGATTCCCTCAGTGAATCTTCCATTTGGGTCAAATGCTCTACACTATTGATCTTATCAGGATTCGTCCAATAGCTGCAGAACTCGACCAACTAAATATGTTAGTACGAGTCGTGGCTGAAAATTAAGTATTCTTTACGACAATAGATTTTTAAGCACTCACCTCAATCTATTGTGTACTTCTGAAAGTTGAGCCTGTAATAACTTAGCTTGGCTAGCCAAATCCTACACAAATCAATATAGGGAAATAAAAGCAAATCAAAGTTAATAATCCTGAATTATAGAGAACGAATAATAAACATCGGAAAGATGGGTCAAAGCATACCTCAATGGTCTGAGTACTGAAACAAAAGAAAAGCAAAAACAAAAGAGAAAGGTTAAAATTATGTTTAAGGGAAGGCCTCTAATTAGTGAGTCTATGGCAATAGAGTATGTAATATAAACATGCCTTGTACCCAAAAATTCTTCAATATTAACGTCATGGTCTAACTTCTTAAAAGTTTTCTTCAGTGCCTACATTCGGGAAAAAAAGGATGAATCATCCAACAGAATGACAAATAATGGAAATGTGGAGAGATAATCATACGCAATAACAGTGGATAGTAGAAAAGAACTTACTTCAAGGCTTTCCAATTTCCTGCTTAAAACAAAGAAAAGCTCATAAATTCGAGCCTTAAATGCGATCACTCCTAATAACCAAAGTGAAAAACATAACAACTCAGGCAAGAAAAGTTCTCCTACCTTTTAGCCCTTTCTTGTGGAGTTAGCTGGGCAAACTTTGCAATGACATCTTCAATCGAACTACCCAAAAAAACAAAACAGACAATCACATCATGATTGACAGCAGCCACAATGCCACGGGACTGTAATATCTAATAGTATGTTTACTAAACTATATTCCAAAGGAATGATAAGTCAATTTTTTTTTCAAATTTAATGGGGAAAGCCATAGTTTTTCCTACATCAAACGGCCATATACAGATAATAAGCTTATCGTTGAGAATACCTGCGCTTTCCGCTGCATAAAGAGGGTTTTCCTGTAGGTGAAAACATGAGAAGAACAATGTCTATGTCGCACAATATTGATAACTCATTAGCCTTCTTCATAATCCCATGTTTCCTTTTGGCATAAGTTGCTTGACGGCCATTTGTGTTCTCCAACCTCTTTATCTTCAGTTTCACCCTTCCCATCCTACACCTTTAAAAACACAATTCTCTAATACAACTCTGAAAAATTCAATATTTGCCCTACTTTGGAAATCCTTGTCAGAAAACATGCAATAAAAAACTGGAAACCCCAGTCAAGAATTTTCCTTTTAGTTAAATTATTAGTCATTTTATAATTAAAGATCGAAAGCAATTAGCATCAAGAGCAACATATCTCAACTGGTTAATTAGCATCAAGAGCAACATATGGTAACCGGTTTGGCGCCGGCTAAGTTAGATCATAACCACTACAAAATGAGCATAAAGGCAAAGAAAAAAACCGAAATAATAAGTAGTCGACCAAATGATTGTAAGAAAGAAAGTGGAATCTACTTTTCAATGAAATAAATATTTTTACACATTCAAATTTTGATTCAAACGTCCATAGCAAGAAGAAAGTTATCATAATTCCAAAAACAAAATGGTAAATAAAAGCAAATGAACCAACATAACAAAACTTCTGTCATCCAAGCAAGAAACAACCAAAAAAATATAAAACCCAGTTTTACAATCGCCCTAGAATCATATAACCGAGCCAAAACAAACCCAGTTACAGATTCAGGCCTGAAACCTACGAAATTGAAGAAAGCAAAACAAAACAGAGTAGAAGAGTATACAAAGCTATCACCCAACCCAAAAGCATAAAATCAAATATTACCTTTACCCAGATGAGGAAATCAATCAAAGAGTTGAAATTGGAGATTCAGAGGTAGAGAGAGAGACAGAGATGGATAGATAGATAGATAGATAGAGAGAGAGAGAGAGAGAGAGTGAGAGGGGTAGGGAAAGAGACCGAAAGAGAGAGGCGTAAGATTACATATAGCTTTACATTACACGACCGGGTGGCCAGAAAAATCGGTCACGAGTGGAAGCGGGAGAATCGGGTGAGTCAGAAATTCCCAAAACAGCCAAACCAACGCTTCTTCTACTCCGCTCATCAAAACCCATTTTGATGGATGACGATGATCAGCCATACAGGCCCCACAGGTAGCTTTCGAAATATCCTTCCCAAATTCGATTTTTTTCAGATTCCATGTAAAAGTTATTTTTCTCCCTCTCCCTTTGCCCAGCCATCGAGATTTCGGCAAGGCATATTAGTCATTTGACTTGCAAATGATTCTCTTATAAAAAACATTGTTCTATTCCCTAATCATTAACTAAACTATTTTTAGTATTAAAGTTGAATATAGATATTTACATATTATACTTAATTGTATAATCTAGTATGATTATTCATTGTCGGAGTTTTATGTAATTATAAAATAAATATTAACTTGAATGTTTAAAATCACATTTTGTAATTTGTTATTTATATTAAGCTTTTTTCCCTGTAGTTTTTTCTTTCTCTAAAAATGATTTTCAAGTTAAACCTTATTATTTCGTTTCGTTTTGGATTTGATTTGTAACATTTATATATAATCAAAGCATTTAATTGTCTTCTTGAAATAGTATAATTCCTTATGATGGGTTTAAAATTAGAGATGTCTAGTCCTACGCTTTCAACTTGGGTTTTGATTGTGGCATAACCTGTCCGAATCGTGTTTCTTTGTAAATTTTAAATACCGACCAAGTAAAGAGAAAGAAGAAAGACAAAAAAGCATGCACCATTGAGATCGTATTATTGGCTAGCCAAATGAAAAGAAGTAAATAATTGAATTAAAAAAAAAAAAAAAAACAAGTTCTAAGCAATACTTGAGACTCGAGAGGGATTGGAGGAAAGTGGAAAGGGAGGTGGAATCACGTGCATTGGGTCCCCATTGCCATCACTATAAAAGCTTGTGAGCAAATTTGTGGTCTCCAAACTTTGAGAGTAACAAAAAAATATCTCAATTATTATTATATATTAACTATGCTTATTTATCTTATACGCATGAATACAAATCAGATTAAGTAACGTGAGTTTTGTTTGATTTCGTACCAAATCTTACGTTTGACGTAAATTGCGAAGCTAAATTATGAACTGACGGTAACGAAAGAATTTAATGTAAAAAAAACTCTAGTTTGAGATGTATTTAGAATTTTCACAATCACCTGTCATTTTTTATTTTATCTTCGATTTTAATTACACGTAAATTCTTAGATTGGTATCTCTAAAAATGAAAATTCTTTTTAGTTACGACGACAAAATAAAAATAGTCAAAATAAAAAAAACACGAACACATAAATTTGACTTGAAAACCCTAATAACAAAAATTCACTTGGAGAAATAGAAATTCTCTATCGAAAAGAAAGTATTACGCGAAATAACGTTTTACAACTAAGATAACACGTGATTGAACTTATCAACCTGATCTCTTTGTTACAATAACAAATCTTCAAAAAAAGTTTTTACGTTCATGTCCTATATATTCAACAGTAGGATTTTCAGACCGGTTCAAGCAGAACCCGAGTCCTAGAAAACCGGGAAGGGTTTTCACTGGTTTTTTTTTTTTTTTTTGGAGGAACCCCATGGATGAAGAGCAGAAAAACTAATCAAATGTTACGGTTTTAAAGAAAGAAAATGGAGAATCATCTTCTTCCTTTCTCCCGAGGTTAAAAAAATCCATCTTTTTCTACGTTCTCTCATGGAATTTTATTGATCTAGACAGAGCAGCCGGATTCGCTTGCAGAAGAGGGGATGTCTGGACATGGCTTTTCTCATCCACCTTTGGTTGAAAAGCCCGAAAAAGCTTTCCTCCATTGACGGAGCTCCTGCCAGGATCACTAACATCGTCAATTCTCATAGTCTTTGGCATCGAAGCTGGGGAATTAGACACAGATAATGACGGAGGTGACGGAGATGGCAGAACCCAAGAGCTTGGGGGAGAGCGGCCCCAGAAAGGAATGGGATAAAATGAAACTGGCAAGCTTGAAGAAGGAAAAAATTGCGGTTGAAATTGAGGACTCCATTGCAGTGGAGTGAAGGTTGGTGTTTGAGGAGGAAAGGGATTAAATTTTTTAGCCATTTGTTCTTGATCTCTAGTTTGATTCCCCTTTTCCGAAGAATTCGAACCCGTAATAGAAGATCTACTCGAATGATCTTCTCCAATCCGGTCTGTGGAAAAATTCTGAATCCAATTTTGAGGTTTTGATGGAGACGATCCAAAACTTAAAACAGTTCCATTTGAAGCATTTGGTGGGGTTTCTAAATTGTGAACTTGTGAAATCGAAACCATCAGCTGCCGATACGGTGTAATCGACGAGTTCCTGTTCTTCCGGCGACCAGCACCCACTGGGACACTCCTCATCGTTCCTCCGGCAGTCCAGTATCTCTGGCAGTTCTTGCAAAAATGACGAGGTTGATTAACGTTGTAATTGTTGTAGTAACAGAATTTTGTTTTCATGCTGTTACATCGAGGACATGGAAGTAGCTTGTCTGGTTTTTTCAGTGTTTTTTCGTCTGTCTTGCTCTGCTCTCCATTTGTGTAGGGTTTCGCTCCGGAAGTCTCTCTCTCTACAGAAGAAGTTCTTGAGTTCTCGCTAATGGCGGATGATGTTGTTGGTTCTGGGTTCTGATGGGGTAAACAAACTTCCTGCTTTTTTGGCGAAACTGATTTTCTTGAAGTTTCCTGGAGAAATTCGGCAGATTTAAATTAGACGACATTAATTTTGAAATTACAGAAATAAATTTGAGTTGAATGGAATCCAAATCTATGGTTTAGACAAGATCCATTCTTCTACGGGAAAAAAAAAAAAACAGAGGAGAGACAACTTCAAAATCCACATCGAGATTCAAGCAATACAGATAGAAATTAAGAAAGAAAAACATCATCAGGCACAAAGAAGAGCGAAAGAAACAACAACAAAAAATGGGTATCTTCTGGCTGAAGAAATTTAGATTCAGACAAAGGGTTTGATTTCAAAATAGCGAAAAAGCTGAACAAACAAAAAGCGTACGAACTCAGCCTCACTCATCGTACCTCATCGTCGTCGGCGTCGTCTGCAGATTTTTCTTTAGGATAAGCAGTTCCAGAAAGAAAAATCTGGCGATGAGAAGAGTTCTGAGAAGCAGAGAGATCAGAAGAGGCGGCAGGTGGGTCAGGAATTAAAGCAGCCTGGCTCAGAGGCAACGGAATCGTCTTCCCAAACAGCTTTATTGTCGGATCTTTAGCCAAAACTGACATTCTTTCGAAACCCAGAAAGGAATTTCCTGAGATTTTCTGGAAATATGGAAGAAAGTGAAAGCCGGAGGAGATGGAGTTAGAGAAATGGATGTGAGTTTAAATGGAGGGACTGCCACGTAATTTAGAGAGAGAAAATTGTAAGCCACAAGAACTTGTGGCCCTTGGAGTTGGAGATCTTATTGTCTTGTTGGTCCACTTCACATTGGTTCAAAAGATTGCTGCTTTGCTGTCCCTCCTTTTTGTCCATGTCAGCACACTCTCTCTCCTACTTGTCACCTTTTTGTCCCTTAATTTTACTAGTCTTATTTAAGTATCTTTTAAACAACTAGTAACTCTTTTATCCCATAATCCAATCCAAAGCCTTTATTACATTATTGCTATGGTTATATATATATATATATATATATACCTATGTGTAGTCTATTTAAGTCAAAATCGAATTTGCGAGGACAACATAGTACTTTCACAACAAGTAACATTGTTGACGTAATAATATATCATCATGACTAAAAAATAAAATATTACGTCAAAATTTAAAAAAAACCACGCATCTTTTATTATTTTTAAATGACGTGGCCTTATCCTTTCATATCTTGGAATCCATAAAAACAAAAGCACCGTAAAAATACAAACAAAATTATCCTATCAATATTTAATAATTAGAAACCCCCATCCTTAAGCTATATAAATTAATATATATAAGAGGCGTAAGGGAACCAAAGCACACGTGTGAAGATCAACATCTGTGTAACACAACGGTCACAACATAACATATTGAATGCCACTCTGATTATTTTTGTACGTATTTAATATATAAAATAATAAATTTTATCTCAAGCGAACTTTACATTGGTATGTACTAACGAGTTAACATTTAAATACAAAATTATTTTTCAACAATTTGATAGATGGCAGCATTGGATTGGCTTATCTATTTTTGCAAATTTTTAAAATGAATAGTATTTTCTAAGTACCCATAATTTTATATTACAATCTTCTTATATATTATAAATAATATATTATTTGTGAATGAAACATTAATGTAATTGGGGAGTAATGGTAATGTATTGTTTTGAAAGATAATGCTTATATTATTTATTCTAATTAATGTAGACGAAGGAGCTGGCAGATGGCAGCATTTGATTGGCTGAGCAATCTTCTTGGGGAGTGCATTAGTCAAGCGGCAGACGAGCTGGCAGATCCCCACGCACGCGGTAACCCACGTGGAAGGTCCCCACGCGTGTGTCTTTTTCAGATGGCAAAGAGTTTAATTCTGCTTCCTGCCACATAAGCAGGGTTTTTTACGTGGAGCCCACCAACAGAAAAGCGATGTTTAAAAGCTGACAAAATCTAGGCCGTCCGATCCCACTCAATCGGAAATGGACGCGTGCTCGGGGGCAATTCCGTAAATATAATGCGAACAGTCTTATGGTGATCGAAGAAAAAATCTTCTTTTTGTGGCTCTTATTTGCTTCAGAACAATAAATATCTACCCCACACCTTGATTTTTTTCAACATTTTATTTTAATATTTTTTTACAATATTATAATATTCTATTATAATTATTTATAATTTATCAAAATTACTAATAACATTACAAAATCTCAACCTTTTCAACATTTTCCTGTTTGAATAATTATAAATTAACATTAATTTTAAATTAAATATTATATTCTAAGACGATATTAAAGTGTTGGTAGTTAAATTAGTACAAGTGATTTTTAGTTTAATTACTCGTAATATTTGATCAATGTAGATGGTAAGTAAAACATGATAGCAAAATTATAGTGTACATTTAAAACGTTACTATTAAATTAAATTAAATGTGATTTATATTGCAGTTAATATTTCATCTTATTTGTTTGATTTGAAGCATAGTGAATTAATGAATTTGATTAATTTTAGCATTGTTATTGTCACTTAAATATCATGCGTATTGTAAGCAAAAGCTTAGCATTAAACTTGGTAGAATATTGTACACCCACATTTAAATGTAATTAAAATAAAAAAAAATAAATAAACAATAATAGTAGCTGTCCACCATTTTAATTTCCCTTTCTACTTTTTTTTCTCCTCTCCATTAAAATTCTCTTTGAAACTACATTTTTGGATATGGATTACACACTGAAAAGCAACACACCTTTATCAATGCAGAGGATATCCATTCATTTATGATTATCTATTTTTTAAAGCAAACATTTTAATTTTATATTATGGGATTATTAAAGTAGGGAACATATTAATTTAATTATGTGTAATGTATCATAATTAGATCTTTTTTTGGCTCCTTGTGGGTTCCTTTTCAGTTCCTAGGTAGGATTTCGATTTCGATTTCGATTGTTAGCGTTGCCAATCTGAAATATTTGTACATAATTTTGTAGAGAGAGAAAATGATTTGGAAAATGGGAATCTGGGTACAGTTCCAATGATGTCTTTCGTTCGGGAGAACAATGCTTTATGGAAAAGTTGTTTTGATTTTGGGGTTTGAAATTTAAAGTTTATTCTGAAGGATGAAAAAAAAAAGGAAAGCAAAGATTCCAAGATATCAATAAATTAATTAATAAATTGGTTTTCATGGTTTATGATTTTTACTTTTAATTTTCTCATTATTGTTCTTTATTTTTATTTTTTGGTTTTTAATTGATGCTTACGTCTATTTTTGTATGAAAATTTAATAAATACAAAAATAATAAAGTAAATATGATTTATACCCTAACTTTACAGTCATTTAAAAATTAAAATTAAAATTATTTTTAAACAAATGGCTCTGGGCTCACAGGCTGTCCCAAATTCAGTATGGGTCAGACCCGGGCTTGGTTTTATCGAATCGGGTGGGCAGCTAACCCCCGTCCACAGGGTTCTAGTTGCCTACTTACAGTTTGGGCTAGTTCTTAGTGCATTTCTTGCAATTTCCACTAGGTTTACTGTGGGTTCCAAGAAATTCTAGTGGTGATATGGCAAAAATCAACCAGAGGCTCGCTAACCCAATGCTGGAGACCTGCAACTTCGGACTACTCTTCTAGTGGTGATATGGGCCTTTTTGCTGCAAGTAGGTCCGTCTCGAATTCTGATCAAATCTTCATTTTCATCTATCAATAATTTAACTTTATTGTCAATTTTGTCCGTTTAATCTAACATATATTTATTACATTTTCTACGTAATAAAGTTTTAACCACATTTCTGAATCCTCCAATGATTTCTTACTATGTTTTAAATTCTATCCTTCTCTTATTTGACACGATTTCAAACGAGTTGAATTGTAGAATTAAAAATTAAATATATTGAATTTATTGGTATATGAATTGACTAATACTCGCAGATACAAAAAATCTGGCCTAAAAATAGACCACGAAAACCTAACACAAAGCAAATACTGTGGAGATTAACCTTATGATTTAGTTCTTTTTATTTTTGTAGAAAAAGCGGCTTGCAAAAAAGCAAGAGAGCCTCCACTACCAATTCACGAGGACATGTCAAAGTTCACACTTAAGAAGAGTTTCAAGAATCCAAAATCATGTACTAGTTTGGGAATCAAAAAGGAAGAACCCGAGAGCTCAACACTTAGGCCATGGAGATCACTTAGGAGGCCAATTGAAGAAGAGCCACAAGATTCAATCCACTCATCTATTTCCAAACCCAATATGATTTCAAGTGTGATTTTGCTTAAAGACAATGGAAGAAGAGACGAAGAGCAATGAAAGTACCCAAGATTTTACAACATTTTGAAGAAACCAAATAGTTTAAGTCCAAGAGCCAATTCAGTCATAATGGATTACAAGCCCATGATCGATTCTAAAATACTTCATTGGAGAATTTTGTGTTTATTTTATTTTGAGTCTTTGATAAATAGTATTTTTGTTGACGTAGACCATTCAGTGAAGAGGAAGAAAGAGTCAGACCATAAAGTGCTTGGTTTACTCATTTGGCCGAACATTCAATTTTTTCTTCTTTTTAACTTTTGATTTCTTACTTGTTTTGTAAGAACTATAACGAAAACCCTAATTCTTTGTAAGAATGTTATTTAAATCATCCTTAAGCCTTGTCATTAAGGAGCTAATGAAACCTCAGAATTTGAAAGAAGAGCTTTCTTCAAACCTTGAGTATTTTCCTCAAGTTGGCTGCACTCCGTCTTTGACGAATTATAACCAAAAGATTGTGAAACGTACATTTGAGAGGATGAGTGGATTTTCTTTTGCTCCATTATTTTTCTATTCTTCTTTAGAAGTGAAAATCAACAGTAAAAGTGTAAAAACTCTCATCTCCGTTGAAGAACTGTTGTCCACCAAGTTCCACAAAGTTTGATTTGATACCGCTGCGATTGCTCTGCCCTATTTTTAAGTATAACTCGAGTTGTTCAAAGTTTTTGTCCTTTTTTCAGCCAAATGGCATATATCTAATTTTCTTGTGCTCGGAAGTTCATTTATTTCGAGGGACATCATCATAGCTTCGTCGAAAGTCAAAAGTTCGTTAGAGTTGTCAATCAACTTGGATGGCCAGGTAATATTAAGCTTAGATTTTCTTCGTCTTTTTCTCTCAGATGATGACGATTTGCAGAGGCAACACCCAAGAGTTAGATGGTTTAACAGAAAAAACACAAATTGTAAGCAATTTCCTATGAATTTATCGCAAATCCCACAATACATATTTGACTCGTACTACTCATCTCTCTTAAATTATCCTCCTGTACTTGATTTAAGATTGGATGTCGATCAATGGCCTCCAAAACCCAGATAAAGAAACACAAAAAGACAGCAACCATCAAACTGGAAGTTTTTTAATTTCATAACCTGTTCTTGGAAAGTAAATCAAGCTTTTGTTCTGTACAAGTGATTTCCCAAACCCACGAAAATAATACAATCTTATCCGAAAACAAAAAATCAAAATCTACCCTTCAAATTCATCAGATCTCGAAGAAGAACTATCGGACTCACTCGAAGAACTTTGACTAGAATCCTAATTTCTGCTATCATTGCTGAAAGAAAAACTGACCCAAATCTCCCTCTCACTGCCACTCCCACTCTTCTTCCCCACTTCTTCATCAATAGGCATCAAAAATCTACAAACCGGACAAGACCCATGAATTTCAAGCCACTTTTTTATACAATCACCGTGAAATTTATGGTCACACGGCATTTTTTTAACTACGCAACCGATTTCAAACTCATCTAAGCATATCGTACACTCGCCCTCTTCTCGTATTTCTTCAGATTCCATCGCTTCGATTGAGGCTTTTGACGCAGGTGGTTGCCCCTTTTTGCTACCCAGTTCTCGGAGGAGCGATTCGAAGCTAGAAGCACCTTCAATCACCACCATTCCTTGAGTAAAAGGATTGACGAGGATGATCCTATCTCTACCGTTTGATCTATTATCACTGTTTTCTCGATCCGGGTTTTCTTGGCTGTATCCGAATAAAAAGGGGAAGAACACAGACAAGTCTCTGCTACTCATCAATCTCTCAAACATTTCAGAAATTTCAGGTTCGGAAGCCATAGAACAAGAACACGGGAAGAGGGTTTAAGAGCTTTAGAGAGAGAGAGAATGGAGAATGAGAAGCTGGAGATGGAGGTATAAGAACATTGGAAGGTATGGTCGAGGAAGAATCTAGAATTTTTGGAGGTGGATGTGAGAGAAAACTTGGAGCTGGTGTTTTTCAGAGGGACAGTCGCTTTCAGTAGAAGATTTTTGAAGTAAATAATCATCAATTTGAGTTCTATTCACAAACAATTATGTGACTCCACTATAGTTGCCAAGTGCCAAATGGGCCACCCCATAGAAATATCTCATATTTTCAATATTTTAAAGATTTTATTGAATAATTAAAAAAAATTAAAAACTAAAAAAACCTTCTTTTTTCTCGTTTGTTTTTTCATCCGGGTCTTCCATTTAATATACTCGGGAGAAGAAAGCGAGAGTTGCAGTGAAGAAGGAAGCTCCGTTTCGAAGTACTTGTATTGGGTATTTGAAATTATCCTTAAACTCGAGATATATATATGAAGAGTTTCTTAGTAATTCATTCTTCAAGTGTTGATTCAACCATTGAAATTTTAGTTTATTTGATTTTAAAAAATGCAGATTTACTTTCATCAGAATAGCTTTCTTTGTAGGTTAGCTTGAAGGTTTGTGTTTAGAGAAGCTGAAGGATACCAACCCTTGAGTTTGAAAGCTGCCCACAACGTGTTTGACAATATTCCTCAATGACCGGTTCTCACTGTTGGATTTGTATGAATTTAACACAAAGTAGCTTGTGAATTAGTCTTACTTATTATAAGGGTATCTCTTTCGCGTTCTTATATCACCAGATTGAAATCTAAAATGGAGCTTCCGAATTTTGTGATCTGCATAAATGCTTTTTTTTTTTTTTGGCTTTAGCCATAATTATTGTTGTCAGTTTAGATTGAATTGTGATGTATTCATGACAATTACTTATCACTACACTTGAATTGCACGGTAGGATGGTGATGTGAATCATTTCAAGAATGTTTCTTTCTCTTCTGGGTACTCCAATTTCTCAGAAGCAGCATGTTATGCCTCTTGTTAATATTTTTTCACTACGGCCGAGATCTTCTTCCATCTATGGATTTGAATCAATGTCTTTTGAATACCACAGCTTGTGGAGTAGAAGAAGTAAGTGAATCAATAATTTGTCATTGTATCGAGTACATATTCTGCGCCTATTTTTGCTAGTTATACTTGTGTCGGTTTTAGATGTAAACTACACGATTTATCATTCAAAATGTTGAATGCGCCCTTTTTTTTCTTGATATCGGTTGCACATTTTAATTTTCTGCAGATATCTCTGTGAAACCATTAGTGATAGCAAGAGCAAATACTAGAAAGGAGAGTGCAAAAATTCGAAATGCAAGGATTCTAAAGAAGGTACTCAATTATTTTTTGTTTTGGAAAACAAGTTTTCTGCTAGATTTGGACCATCTATTATTGTGTTAACATATATTGTTACCCATACCAAAACTTTAAAGTGTTTGGTTGAAGTTAATTCTATCATAAGTTATTTTTTAAACCCTCTTTTGTTATTTTGGTTTATGTCGCATGTCAAAAATGTAATTTCTTACGGGAGAAATGCAATTTAAACATTAACATTAGAGGTTATTTACGGATAAGAATTTAAACTATTTTTTTCAACAAATTAAATCTCTATGTTTCGGTTCTTAACAATTTAAATATTGTCGTCAATTTGTTTGTTAAATTCATCATAGGTATAATACATTTGCCATTGAATCTAGTGTTTTAACTCGATTTTTAACCACTCCGATGATATCTAACTCGATTTTGATCTTGTTGATCTTTAGACAAAGTTCAAAATTGCATGAGAGGAGGTTGAAAGAGTTTGAAATCGCATTAGAAATTATCAGATGTATTATAAATTGGGTTAAATTACTTGATCAAATGAAAAATAAGGTATATGCGTTATAGATTTAACGGATAATTTGACGGTAAATTCAAAATACTGGTAAATTTGTTGAAAAAATAGTATAAAAATTTATAAATAATCCCAAATATTGTAGTATAAATTGCACCATACCTTTTCTTTTTAAGAAACTTTTTCTATAAAATTTCTAATTACAAATGGTATAGAAAATTGACGTGCATTTGGACTAATAAAGTTATCAGGCTCAATGAATACAAACTAGATGTGCTAGCTCCTCATTGTGTTCTATCTCTTTGTTGGGGTAGCCCTTTAGGTTATGATAAAATCCGATAAAAAGGTACCTGAGTTTGAGTTTTTTTAGGTATGTTCTTTCTTTAAGTTTGATACAAACTAATCTTACTACAGTCTGAGATATAGTATAGTAGTAAATCAACATTTGTAAATTCCCGGATTTTGATTTTGTGCTTGAGCAGTTTAACGGCACTCCGTCAAGACCAAGGCTTTCAGTATTTTGCTCGAATAAGCAGCTATACGCAATGCTAGTGGATGACGAAAACAAGAAGTGTCTATTTTATGCAACTACTCTTCAAAAATCTATTCGTCAAGATCCTCCTTGTAGTACTATTGTAAGTCATTCCATCTCCCTTTTTGTTCATATTTCTAAAAGAAAGTCTGTAATTCTTAACTTTCAGTTGGTATTCTTGTGTCCGATCTCAGGAAGCTGCTCAGCGAGTTGGTGAGGAGTTTGTTAAGGCTTGCCAGAATCTTAATGTGCACGAAATTTCATCTTATGATCGGAATGGTTTTGCTCGAGAAGAAAAGATAAGAGCCTTTGAGATTGCGATTTCTCGATATGGATTCTTGCAGAGATAGTTTTTGTAAAACTATGGTTGGGAATTAATATAGCTAAGATCTATATTACTATTTAGAAACATGAAAACTAATCTGAATAAAAATTGTTTGGGATCAGAAAGATTGTGTAGCTTCAACTTTTGTTGGCAGAATTTCGCATCTATTTAGACGGTAAGTTGGAATTCGGAGATTCAAATTTTATCCCGCTTTGTTAATCTCAATATAAAATTTTAATTTAATATTATAAATATACGTTTGCTTGCAAATCTGTATTGATTTCCTTATGGTGAAATCTTCTCTGCTCTGCTCGTAGTTTTTGTTTTTCGTAAAAAAATTTTTTTACTTAAAATCTCAGTAGTGTAATGTTTTGTAAATTTTGCTTTTCAATATCATGTTTGATTTTCAATGCTATAAATTACAGAAATATCTTTCTATGATGCAAAATGTTGTCAAAAAATACACAACTCATGTATTTCACACCTACAAACAGCGCCTTATTTCACAACAATGGCTCGACCAAGTAGGCTAAAATTCTACCTCGATTTTTGTCTCTAATATGGACTCTGGTTGTTTGAGATAAACCTAATTTTTCTATCTATTATTGCAGCACTGAGGTCTCGTACTGTCTTGAAGTTTCCGCCATAGGCAAAGCATCTCCCTCGGGCTTTGGTAGTGAGCGACTACGTAGCCGTCCTTGCAACCATTGAAGATAATTCTCTCTTCGTTTTCATACTTAACTTGCAGTCCTTCCTTCTGCATTTCAGCTATCCAAATCCCCATTGCCACATCTTCTAGCTTAAACATCTGCATAGAAGGCCGGTGGATTAAAGGGTTGGTTGAAGACTGATAAATTAAGCATATATCATTTGGTATCAGAAATATATATACCTTTAAACGTCCTTCTTTATGTTTTCTGGAGATTGTTTTTGCTATGTCTCTCGTTACAACGTATCCAGGGCCATGTGCCCACGTAGGATAAGTGTCTCTAGGCCATTCCTTCAACAAACGAAGGAGAACAAAAGATAAATTGTTGATTAGTTGAATTGGATATTCAAAGCGACGTGACAAATGAATCTTTCAGAAGCTAGTTCATAGTGCCACCCTTCCAAATATTTAAGAAAAAGCTTACCTCCAAACTGATATACCACTTGCTATCAGGGTTTCTATGAGGTTGTGAATCAGAGTTGATAAGTCCGTAAAGCAACGCGTGGCTCGCGTTGGCTCTTCGCAAAGATGCTAACACTTCATCTACCCTTACAAATGCATCGTCATCTGTCTTCATTACGTAATTTGCAGAAGCAATCTCTGCCTGCAAGAGATGAGATCAAAATAAACACCGTGCAATTATTCTCCTTGTTAATCAACCAAGGACAAGTATTTACCCCAAAGATGCAGATGGCTAATGTTTTCCAGGTTATGAGACCGTAGTAGTCCACAAAGGGCATTATCTGCACATCTCCATAAGTTTTTGCCTCGTCCCAGATTTCCTCGTTCACTATTTGGTTTTTGTGCTGCAGCATAGCTTGAACTGATTAGTATTTTATCAAGCAGCCCAAGAAATGCAGACTTCCAAATTGTCAAATTATTTTCACAAATGAAGGTAGAATAGCACAGAAGACAAGTTTTGAAATGTAACAAGAAAGAATGCCACACTTCTCATCAGCTCAAGAGCGTTATTCCTTCCTAATTAAAAAAAAGTAGAGTAATTTATATGAAAAATCCTGAACTATTTTCGTTAACAAAATACAGAAGCTCGTTCACGAAAAGAATCTAAAAATTATTAGTATTTATTTCGAAAAATATAACAAACAATATCGGTTTTTTTTAAATTTTTACCACATGTCCATTATATAAATTCTAGAAATTTTTGTATTTTTTAATACTTTCACAATTTATTATAATTCTTTACATCTAGTTTACAAAATAATTCATTAAAATCATGCAATTTTCCCGATAAACTCTACTCACTCTCAATTTGAGTTACAAAATGCCCAGTAAAAGAAAAAACTAACATACATTCATTCAAAAATTAAGAAACTTTTACAATAGACTATTCTTTAATAAAAAATTAGATAATTTTTGAATTAATACGTGTTAGCTTCTTTTTGTTAGCCTTTTTCAACTTCAATTGCGAGTATAAGTTAGAGCCTATTTGGAAATTTCATAATTTTTAGATAGAATGCGTAATTTTAATAAATTATTTTGTTAAAAAGACAAACAATTATTATAAATCGTGAAAGAGTTAAAAAATCATTACTAATTTTAATGAATAGTTTCAAATTTTAATAGTTTTCCACAGATAACATACATTATATATGAGCTTACCAGGCCAACAAAAAAGCGGACTGCAACAATCCCCGATTGCACTGCAGGATATTGCATCCATGTTCTCCGAACTGCCATCCTGTACTTAAAATTGTTTGCCGTGGAGAATACACCAATTAAGAGATCCACTGGTTTTTTTGTAGAGAGAGGAACTGCTTTAAGTGCCTCTATATTTACTGTGTGATCTGATTCCTCTGAAGTGGGTAAACCACTGGCCAATACTGAAATTAATTTTACATCTCCAGAAATCCTTATTTCACCGACTAGCCATGGCTCCAGGGCCTGAAATTTTCCCAAGAAAGAAAATAAATTAAATCATAAAGGTAAGCTCTCCAGATCATTTAAAATTCATCGAGAAGATGGAGCGAAAAATTACTTCACGGTATTCAAAGGATGTTATATGCTTTCCATCAACAGTCGTCTGAATTCCATCCAATCCTACTCTGAGTGTAGCAACAAATGGATAACCGAGCTTGAAAGGAAAAAACTTTCTTGGTTTTGCATCTCCTATTATGGACTTTGTTTTGTTGGAATGGCTGGTCGATTTAGATTGTGGGTCAGCAGCATTTCCACCAACCATCTTGTTGCATTGGTCCAAGTCATCCACTGCAGACAAAGTCCATAGAATAAACTCAGTAATGACATGATCGATAGAAAGAGAAGACAATGTCAGTGAAAGTAATTTGAAAAAGCATATATTTCACCTAAAGTTAAGACAGGTATAAATGAAGAGGCAAAGAGAACCGAAGAGCACATTGAACTCATGATACAGAAAAACTATTCGCTTGTATAACTGAACCAGACTGGTGATATTAGATATCATACTTAAACATGATCTCTAAGTAAAATACAAAAGATTCAATAAAAAAAATGGACACATCATAGTGCCTAAATAGGGTAATTTACGTTCACATAATAAAAAACACACTTTTTTAAACATATGACAGTTTAGAGTCTTAAGAGTTGACAAAAAAGCAAAATAATTTGATATATTTTGAGATGATTGAATCTTTATATCAGAAGATTACAATATGAATAAGAGACCTCAATGTCAACAACTCAGGTTGCTAGACATTTTACCTTTCTTATTTTTGCCAGAATCTGGAGATGGACAGCGATCCTCTGAACCCCAGTCACGAGCCAGGGTCCAGGTGTTCTGTACAATTACGGGATCTTCGGTTAACTGATCTCCATGAAGCCTAACATTATAATGCCAGATAATGGGTGGTTCAGGTTCCCCTGGAAGTGGTTCTCCTGTTAAGTCAATCCGAAAGTTACCAAGAAGACCATCTGGACTGCCAATAATTGAAATAGAAGAACCCTGAGTTAGTCCACAGGGAAAACGAAGCTTATGGCCTCTGCTATCAAGTTCTGTGGCATTCACTTTACTAAGAAAGTGAGGGCACTGCTTCGCCTTTGTTTTCCGATATGAACTATCATCATAATTACTAAGCATTTGCTCTTCCTCCACAACCATAAGATTATTCCATGCATCCCCGGCTTCCTTAATGGCCTCTAATGCATTAGGCAAACCATGGGCGTGATCTATCAAATGTTTTAAATGGTACCATGTATGAAGAGATTGTCGCTCGGTGAAAGAAAAATTCCTTTTTGCAAAGAGGCTAGAAACCATAAGAGCTGAAGAAATCACTAGAGAGGCATTTTCCGGATTTTGAACTGCAGGTGGAGCTGCAGCGTTAATCCACTGAAGAGGATTGCTGGTATTGTAGAGGGAACTTATAAAATAGCTTTCCCCAGTAGGATTTATCATCAAACCATATCTTAGCACCAACAACATAATCAAGGATCCGATAAAACAGCCACCAAAAAATTTCTTCATTCTGGTGGCCACTCAAACGGCAATAACTATACACCTAATTTCATAGTGGCCTCCTGTATAGATAGGGTACCAACACCACGAGTAGAAAACATCAAAGTGATTCTCATAGTGAATTCTCCGAGCACTGTGGAAACATAAAACGAAGAGAAGAATCCTCCCCGTCCAAGTGAGATAAAAAAGTAAATATATGCTGCAAACACACAAATTTCACTTCTTGAAGGTAAACATCTAGATCGTCATCCTCTTCCAATTGATCCTAATTATGATCTTATGCATTCACTTCCACGCTTTTCCCTGGCATCGAAATAGCATGTCTGAGCAATAAGAACCAGTAAGAAAACAAAGCAGTGAATAAAAAACATTGATTAGTTAAATTTATAATAATGCAGTGAATTGACAGGACATGCATTTTCAACAATTAGCAGAATGATATTACATTCTTTATGTTTCTTCTAACAATGGCCAATTAAAAGGAACGGACCATACTCAAACTTTCCTTGAGTTGAGACCCAAAAATCATCATCTCAACTTCATTTCCATGACCAGCTTTCAAAACCTTACTACTCAATCCATGAAGAAATTAGGAAGCAGTGACTGCTTTTCAATTTCAAAGTCCTACTGCTAAATATTTTTCTCAAATAAATTACAGGAACTAAGTGGGTATACAAGTGATAGTCTTCTGGAAAACTGATAAAAACTTCATACGGGAGGGAGTATACATCATAATTTTGAGCAACCTCTATCGTTGAGGAACAACAAATATTATCATCGAATAAGCTAGTTTGTGATCGATCAACTACAAAATACTTTATAATGTAGAGACAAGATCACGTCACCTCAGCTACTAACACGAAGAATCACAAAAAAAAAATGTAAGAAAATTAAAAAACAACTGTGATAACTTCTGGCGTTTCTGGAATCTGTGTTTCTAACAATGAAGTAGTTCATACTTCTCATCATTTTCACCCAAAATAAACGGTATTCGTCTAAACCAAATTTGGCATTCTATCCAACTATATCGAGATTATATAATCGAAAGTGACGCACATTTTCTCTTCAATAGTCGATTTCCTCCTACGACACAAACCAAAAAAAAAAAAAATGAAAATGAGAATTACATAGCAGACTTCAGATCCATAAGCACCGAAGCAAAAATCGGAAGCAGAACGAAAACTAGGAATTTTCAGCATAAGATAAAAATCCGAAGCGTAGAAGCAGGAAATCAGAAAGAATGTAAGAAACTCAAGTACAGTCCCAAGCTTCACAAAGTAGAAGTAAACACTTCCTATCTAAGCAAGATGAAGTAGTCTCAAGCGCTCAAAAACCTCCAAAAATGGCAAGAGAACTCGGAAGATGAAGAAGCAAAGAATGAGTAATCGATCAGCATACCTCGAGACTTCTAAATGGTAGGAATTCTGAGTGGAAAATCTGCTGAAAAACAACATCAATCAGGTCAAGAGGGTGAAATATTGACCGACATTTCTTCATAGTTATAACAAAATATATATATATATATATATAGATACACGAACAGTGACTTCCAGGAGTGAAGACCCCGACTACCTTGCTAAGTTCTATTGACCGCTGTGTAGCCAATTTAATGACGCACGTGGATTCATGAGATTGGACGTCAGACTAATTAAAAAAATAATTATATAAATTTTAATTATTTTATACTCTAATATTATTAATTATATTGGATAAATTGTTCAAGATCCTTTATGTTTTAAACTCGAACCTTTCGGTTATCAATCATCGATTAAATTCAACCCATATATATTACATGTTCAATTTATTAAGACATTTAACCTGATATTTAATCTGAATTTTAACTCGATTTCTAACATATCATTCACTTATTGTTACAATAAATTGTATTACATCAATATTAAGTATGCATCTATCATTATTTTTTTAGCAATTTCTATTAAAATTATGGAGTATCTTCGTAATTCTTACTTGTAAATTACTTTTTTTTAATGTTTCAAGTGAGAAATAATTGTTTAAGTAACAACAATTAGATTTTTCAATTTCTAAAAATATTAATATTTTTGTAAGAGTATGTCATCCCTTTAATGAAAATTTCACCGAGTGGGAAGTTAAAAGTCAAAAAGATAATTACTTATTTTTTTCTCACCTCGTTGTAGAACTTGCTCGATCTACTCACCGTCTTCGAACACAAAAATGGCATATGTGACAACATGTTTTACAATAATGTAGGTGACCCACCGATCTAATTACTACGTGGACCTAGTGGGCACGATCAAATAATAATTTTTTTTCTCTAGCTATAATTTTTTTTTGTGAAATGTAGATCTTGAAATCTGTTTGTTACTTAGTTTAATCACCAATCACCATCAAATTCAAGACGGATTTCACGGTTTAAGCACCTAAATATATTTATTAAATTTGTTTATAGGTGGCAAAATCAATAAACAAAGTTAATGATAATAATAATAAGGATTAAAATTATTTTTTAAATAAAATTTTAGATAAAAAAAATCTTAAACTATTAAAAATCTATCAAAATAATTATTATTAGTTGACTGATAATTCACCGTTCTCTATTTTATACATAAAATAAAGGACTGTTCTAAAAGAACATCTCATGTTTTCAATGATCTCTCAATTTTTTTTATTTTATAAATTAATTTAAAAAAAATATCAAATAATATTTAATTTAATTAAAATTTGTATTACATATTTACGTATTATTTTTAATAGTTAAATAAATCAAAAAATAATATTATTAAAAAGAGAATACGATGCGCTAATCTAATCGTGTTAATGTTGTATTAAAGACAATTAAGCATCAAGATTTAGTCCAAATAAATTAATACAAAGAGTGGCTCTTTGGTCAACTCTTATCAATGATGGTAATTAATTACAAATGTACTAAAACCTAATAGTTAGAGTAATTAATTAAATATATTAATTTATTTTATTAAAAAATTAATTTTATCTGTAGCCTGTCTTAGAATTCTCATCCTTTTTTCTGTACTAGTCATTCTTTGGTCAACTTTACGTGGATTCTGACTCTTTAGACGTTATCATTCAATCATTCCTCTTTTCATATTCTCCAATTCCGCTAAATATTATCATATTATTAATTTATATGGCCTACTTTAAAAACTAATCTTCGACGACCCGAACTTCTACGTAATAGATGTCGAGTATTTAAATTTTTTCGTGAATTTATTTATTAAATTCAACACATGTATGATACGAAAGTGTTTTAACTAGATTTTTAACATATCTTAAAATTTTAATCATTTTTCAAACTATATCATCATCTTTAATGAAAATCGAAATTATTAAAAATAAAATTAATAAAATTCTAATTTAAGTTAGCAATAGTTGAACAAGTAAGAAATCAAGTTAAAATAAATGATTAAATAGTAACATGTTAAATTTAGCGAATAAACATGCAATAAGGTTTAAGTTGATGATATCTGAAAAATAAATGTTTCATTTGTAAAAAATATATTTTTATATTTGATTTAATTTGTAAATAACTACAAACATCAGCGCCTAATTTCTATGTGGACTTCTCGTTTTTTTTTTATTTTATAAATTAATTTTAAAAAAATACCAAACGATATTCATTTTGTTAAATTGTTTACCACATATTCAGTAAATCATGAGAAGATAATCTGAAAAATTTCTTGATTTTATAATACTTATACAATTTTTTGTAATTTTAATTAATTATTTCATAAAACAATTATAATAAATCGTACAAGTGTTAGAAATCAAGAAAATTTCTAAATTACCTTCTTATTATGTGGTAAAAATTTTAACTAAATTGAATATCGTTTGATATTTTTTTAAAATTAAGTTATAAAATGAAGAAGGAATGAGATGTCATTGAAAACGAAAAACCGTTGTAAAAGAATTGTCTTCCGTTCTCAATGACCTTGAACGGTCCCTAATTCTATATATAAAATAGAGAACGGAGGGTTATCGGCCAACCGTCAAAAGTTTTTTTGATAGTTGAAGATTTTTTTTATCATAAACATATTTTGAGAGTTTAAAAAAAAAAATTTATATTTCGAGAGTTAAATGATTTTAAATATAATAATAATAACTAGAAGAGTTATTAATTCACATTTGCAATGTAGATAAACTATAGGGTGAAATTAAATTCACCTAATGAGCTTGGTTGTATTTGGCAATTGCTCTCCTAAGTTTTTTTTTTTTTTTTTAACATTTGAAATTTTGACTTTTGAATCACGAGCAAATCTATTGAATTATGCTTTTTTATAAAGTCTTTAAACAACAAATGCGAGAGATAAATATGAGAATAATGTTATATTTAATCTATAATTTTTACATGCTAACATAATAAATATTGACTAGTGTAATTGATGAATTTATTATACTTGCATTAATATATATTTGTCACATCAAAAAGCAACATTAGAAAGTAAACTTTATTCTAAAATATGAAAAACAGATAAACAAAATAAGTACGTGCATTTATAGTGCGAGAGTTTCTCATAATTTTCTTGGGGACAAAGAACGAGAAGATAATTAGAGGGCGGTGAGAGAAATAAATAGAATTCAATGAAAAGAAAAAACCTAAAATGTATTGATATATTTTGAATGAAAATGAAAACAACAAGCATAATTCAAGAACAAATCCTGCGTAGAAAAAAAGAGTTTGAGATTTTGAGGAATTAGAACTTGGCGAACTGAATATTTTCAGAGCATCTTCTTGGGGTGGGGAGGAGAGGGCATTCGATGAACTCAGAAGCAGAAGTGTCGACGCATAAATAGACCTGGTAAAGCTGGCTGTTTCCAGCTGAGTCCTCGTTGCATTCTATTCCAGCAGGATGCCCTATTCCCTCTTTAATGGCTGCTTTTATCTTCTCCATGCTGTAAAACCCATCATCTGCCTCTATTCCTGCATCAGTATTTGTTTCATTTATTATGAAACCAGTTTAGAGAATGATGTTAGTTATACGTTTCAGTAATCTAACGTGTGATTATGAAAGAGGACCTGCGTTTTGTAGGAGAGTCAAGAGGTTGGATTTTTGCTTGAGTTTGAGAGCAGCTTCAAAGTAGTCACGTTGATCGAGCTCAGATTCAGAACAAGTTCCATGTTTTTCCCATTCATGCGACCAGAATCTTAAGCCATTACTGCTCGGACAGCTCAACGATGGCCAGCTCTTTTGCATGTTGTTCAACAACTCTTCTATCTACAGATAAATAACCCCATTAATCTATCTAATTCTTTGATTGTATGCACAGATTTGCAAGCATAATTGAAATTATCTTTTAACTGCTAACTGAAATCACGATTCAGTTAAGAAATCGTATTAGCAATTTGCAGAGAACTACAATTATGGAAATCCAGTCTAGTTTTTATGAAGTTTAACCTGAGATTTGTCGAAAACACTGTCTGGATCACAATTAGATGGGTAAGAACCATCTTTATAATTAGGCCAAAGACCATGAATGCCGAAATCTGCAGCAGGTTTTCCCGTCTTTGGATAACAACACGTTTGCTTTGTGTCACAGTAAGCTCCCGGCCACTGCAAATCATAAGCAAAACATTGTTTGGCAACAAAGAATATTCTCTGATAATTTTCCCGCGAAAAAAAAAAACAGGAAGACATCTTAAAAACCTAACCTGCTGGACGAAGTAGAAGAAATCGAAATCCTCGGAAAGACAAACAAGCGGTAGACATAGTAATATCAAAACCCACGTTGAGATTGAACAGAAGGGTTTCATTATCTCTCTCTCTCTCTCTCTAAAACTTCTGGGTTATTTTCTTCTTTCAGTTGCAGAAATGGGTAATGGTGAAGGAGGAAGACGAAAGGTTAATTTATAGACGGAAATGGTAGAACGACAGAATATCTGAGAAAGTATATTCCTTGAAACTTCGTCATTTGTTTACGTCTTTCTTAACGTTCTCCCCAAGATTGGACATCGCTGGTTCCCCATCCCTGAGTTTTGTTTTCTTAATCGTTTTCTATTCTTTTAGGGTTTTTTTTATGTACAAGCTGACAGTTGACTCTCACTTATTTTATTTTTGTCTTAAAAGAATGAACTTCCAACGTTAAATTACAATGCTAGAAAATAAGAACATTTTATTTATGTGACCTAATAGCTTACCCAATGACGATTTCTTACAAGCTTGCTCATACTTTAGTGACTCATTCTATTTTATCTGGTCAAAATGTTGCGATGAAACATGTTTAAAATGATGAAATATGTCTCGTAGAAATAAATTATGAAAATTTTAAAACTAGTAATGTTCTATCTCCTTCTTCTTGCCTAGTAAAATTGTAAGTAGGGAGAACAATTTGAATTTTCCTTTCACATTTTATACAAATAATTAAATAAGTTATGGATCAATATTTATCACAAAAAATAAAAAGTAATATTATTCTATAGGCTTATTTATTTCGCATTAGTATTCTAGAGTTTAATTAAGTTACATTTCGACGCTCAAAAACCTTTTTTTTTCCCTGATCTTCTTTGATATAACGAAATTCTCCTCCTCTATCTTTGATTTGCTCATGTTTCTCAGGGATCAAAGTACACGTTTATAACATTAACCATTCCAAATCCGAAGATCTATCTTATTTCATTTGTTACAATTATTATTGAAAAATTAATATTTCATGTAATCTAAGCATTTAAGTTGGACAATGTCTTAGAATCAACTTTTTGTCTTTGGAATTTTAAACTACTTAATGATGTTTCATTTATCATTGATCTATAACTAAACGATACATCCATAAGCTAGCTGAAAACGAAATAAATAAATAAATAATTTCTAATTTTGCATGAGTTGTTTTTTTTCTTTTGAACGTGAAGTTCAAAGCTATTACTCAAATAAATTGTTTTTTATTTAAAAAAGACAAGATGGAATTTTTATTCTTTTTAATTAGTACAATGTAGACGTTAGCTTTAAGCCTTATCTCAAAGATTGGTAGGTGAATTCTGTAATAATTATTTAATTTGCCAAATAAGGGAATTTTTCTTCACGTTTTATACAAGTGCAAGTTATAATACCACCCACTTGTGTATCTATTCTTGAACATTACACAAAATATGATGCTTTGAAATGGGTAACAAACAAGCATGACTTGCACCGATAGATCAATCTCGAATCCTGTCTGTGTTTCAGAAGATAAAATTGTACGCGGAAGGACAAAGTAGATACTAAGGCTGTGTTTAATATTGTTTTCGAGAGCTAAAAATGCTTATTTTTTAAGGTAACTAAAAATAGAATTTTTTCTTAAAAAAAGCTACGGTAATTTTGATAACTTGAGAAATGTAACTTTTGATATGTTTTCCTAATAGTCTAGAAGCAGTTATAAAATAAATTTATTTTTATTTTAATCTTTTAAATTTTTTGAATAATGACATTTAACCACCTACTTGTTTCCTTATTTCTCTAACAATTCTAACGTACTTTTATGTAATATAATGATTTATTATCGTTATTTATCAAATAAGTAAAATTGTAAATCACTTTAAGAAACTACTTTGCCAAACATTTTCTATTTTTTTCACCTTAAAAGCACATCTAATAGTGGTTATTAAAAATTTATGGAGATGTCGCGTAATTAATTATTTAAGCCGGAGATAAAATCATGGAGAAGCATTTTAATAGTTAGTAAATTAACATATTACACGACTTGCCTAGTGTGTACACAACTATTATATTTCATCCTATCACGATGCATTCTTGACAGAGTCGATGAACTTGAGATTAGCATTAATTAGTAGGATTAAAAAAATAAGAAATATCAAAATAAAATATAATTAGTCTATACAATCATTATATTAAAAATTTGCTTAAAAAATAGTAGGCGCGCGAAAATATATAATTATTCAATTAAATAAACAAACTATGACTACTTGATACACGCAATGGAAAGTACTTTACAACTTGTACAATTAAAAACGATAGATCTTTAAAAGAGTAATATTACATCAACATTTTAATTTCACATTATAATGTGACAATTTCGTGTCTCTCACTCATTGGTTTATGTAATATGTTATTTGAAATATTTATGATATTATAACAATTATATCAATGAGTAAGTGACATGTAAAATTAAACTGTAAACTATAGCATCACTGTAACATTATCTTTAATTTAAAGAGTTATCAAGGCCATCATTGTATTTTTTATCGATCTAGGATTCAAACATTGAGGAGACTTTTATGATTATAAGTTTAAAAAAATAATAATTGATGTTTGAATATCTCAACTTTGAATCTAGGTTGTTACGTTTTTAAAAGATATAATAATGTTTTTGGGGAACGTGAGGCGTTTGATAGACACGTTTTGGCCACATAGGATGGATATGATCAAAACATGTTCACATGTTTTTCTTAACATGGCTGACCAAGTATGAGATCCATTAAGCAACTTTGTTTTGATAATTGTTCCAATCCCTCACGAGTGTCACATTTCGTATGATATTTGCATGATTTATGTGTTGGACGAGTGAGATAATGCATTGTACGTAACATTAAAATATTGCTCAATTTTGCACTATGAGTAAGGTGGGCAAGATTATGTTTAATCCCATTTGGGACTTGCATTGAACCAAATCGACCAAACTAAGTAACATTAAAACCAAATCTCAGTAAAGCGGAAACAAAGGTGCCCACATATATAGAGTCAAAATAGATTTGGAGTCCAAACGGTAGGAGAACTCACACAAAAAAGAATGAGAGATTCTCAATGAAAAAAATACTCTCTAATCTGAACGTGAAAGTTGTTTGTCATAAGACGACTGATTGTTCTCGTAACTCTACTCTCAACGATTTGGAGCAGGTAAGTGGGTGTTGTCTCATATTTGGGCTAGTTTCTATGGCTTTGTTAATTTCCTAATTTGTGCGCTTAGAATTGGATTTTATTTTGTCGGTTCTATCGCTGCTAAGTTTTATATGTTTTTTTATTAAAAAATTATAACTGAATCGAAAGAATTTATCGTTTAACTGAAATCCAAATTTAGTTTTATGTCTTCAAAAATAAAATTGAATAGAATGAAATTGAAAGAGCATATCACGAGATACACTTGACATTTTAAAAATAAGAAATAACATGTGTTGTTCATACTTTAAAATTCTTTTACATCAACGTCTCTTTAACTTACAAGTTAGAAGACATTGAGTCAAATAATTTTGACTAGTTTAAACCAATCTTAATGAGTTAGTTTTTTCAATAATTTTTGAAGCATTACAAGTCAAATTTAGACAAAACCCAAGTGCAAAGTAGCTACGTCAAAGCCAAATTACTAAAGTAGAGACAAAACTTAAAAGGCACCGAAAAAAAAGACTTGAACTTAAGCCAAGTGCCTCGATGATCCTGAACCAATCTAACACGGGATTGCAAAATCTCAAGTTAATCGATGAAGAGCATATCTAATTATATTAGTGTTTATAATTAATTTTTTTTGCCAAATAATAATGGATGGATCCTCATTGGCAAGTGATACAATATCTCTTATATTAGAACCCACGGTTAGACCCGAATCCATTTGTACACATTTCTAAGTTCATTTCACGTCTGGGTTGAATCCAAGCTAGACTAAACTAATCCAATTCTAATTTTAATGAGATAATTAGCATTATCATTGCACAAAACGTGACAAATAGACCATTGAAACAGACAAACCAATAGAAAATGTCATAAAATGCGGGTAATTTGCATGCGAAATAAGGTGTTTAAAACGAGGGAAAGTGAAGTTGAGAAGCACATCTTCCAGTTGGGAAAATGGGGCATTGGATGAGGGATGAGGCAGAGCTGTCCACACACAAGTAAATCTGGTAAAGCTGAGAGTTTCCACCTTCGTCTACATTGCACTCTATGAATGGCGTATACCCTATTCCTGCCTCTATTGCACTCTTTACGCTTCCCAAACTGTAGTTTCCTCCATTTGCCACAATTCCTGCAATTTTTTTTTTTATCATAAAATAGTTATCGCTTTTTTCACCTGTATCTACAAAAATAAAAAATTGGAAATTAATTTGTAAAGTGTTTGAATTTGGATGTCACCTGCGCCGGCGAGAACTTGGAGGAGATTGAGCTGCTTTTTGAGATTTAAAGCTGTCTGAAAATAGTCATGTTGGTCTAAAACCGACTCCGAACAAGTCCCATGTTTCTCCCATTCGTGTGTCCAAAACTGCACCCCGTTGCCGCTCGGACAAGCCAGCGTTGGCCAATTCTCCCTCATGCTCCCGATTAAGTCCGAAACCTTTAAAAACAAAAAGAAAACATCAAATGACACCCTAATTAACACGTCACTTGTTCATTCATTTAAAAAGATATCATATAATTAGATTGTCAGTCATTTGAATTACCTTATTTTGATCGAAATGATTGTCCGGGTCGCAATTGGAAGGATAAGATCCGTCTCGGTAATTCGGCCACAGACCGTGAATTCCAAAATCTTCCGCCGGTTTTCCTGTCGACGGGTAGCAGCAGCTCCGGCTGGTATCACAGTATGATCCCGGCCACTAGAAACACAAATCCCTAAAATCAGTCTCCACCCAACTTCTGTAATGATCGGAAGTTGGTTCAAAAGACATGACAGATTACTCAGAAGGAATACAAACCTGTAGAACAAAGTAGAAGAAATCAAAATCCTGAGCAGAGCAGAGAGCAATGGAGGATAAAGTGATGAGAAATAGGTTGCTGAGCTTCATCTCCATCTTCATCTTTCTCAGAGTTTAGGTATGGCAGAGAAACTGGTTCTGGTTTTTCAGAGAAGAGGGAGGAAATGGAGATTTATTTAAAGACTGAATATGGAAGGTTGTCATAAACGGCAGAAGATCCGGCTTAATGAATCTGCTTAGCTTCCATTTCGTGTCTCTTCCTGTAACGGTCCCATATCACAATTATTACACTTTCCCCCACTCTATATTTTACTTTTATTTTCAAAAATAATATCCTAATAATCAAATATAATATGGGTATGCTCTCGAAATACCACGCATCATTACGTGTCACTTATTCATTAACGACGTAAAGCCATGTCTATTTCGCTAACACTCTTCCGAAGCGATGTACATGTTGTTCCTCAGACTTAACTGTAATATATGGACGAATTGAGTAATATATTCTGAGCATATTCTTTTTTTATTTAATGTTTAGGAAAAAAAAGAAAGAAAGAAAGAAAGAAAGAAGAATTTCAACGGATAAGTGTAAATTGGGAGCAATTATTTGTCTTGATTTCCCACGTCAATAATCTGAATCCAAGAAATCAAACTGTCACATAATTAATAATCCTCTCTTTTATTTGTTATTTTCTTTTCCCACTTCTAACTTGGACATTTAAGTCGGCAATAAACTAACAAGCCGGTTCGTTTAGCCTAAACCCGGCAAATCCCTCTTGGGCCAGGCCGTGATCTGTTCGTCGAACTCGAGATTCGTGAGTTGACTCAATAATCAGCTATATTTGTAATTGTTTGTTTTTTTTTTAAGGAAAATCTTAGCATAAAAGGCTGAAGAGCATAGATAAAGAAAATCTCTTATATATATATATTCACCTAAATAAAAACTTGAAATGACCCAAGCTTTGCCCATGTCTGCAAACTAAAAAACAGAAAGCTCAATTCGAAGGACGATAAACTGAAAAACAAGACAAAAAAAAAAAAAAAAAAAAAACTGGAATTTAAGCGCATGCAGGGGCTCTGAATCCGGCGAGAGTGGCGTAGACGAAAGAGTCGGGAGCCACAGTAATTGAGGAAGTAGGGTCCACGAGCACCGGTTCCATGTCCGGAATGTCAGAGTCGTCGGTGAGCACCAACGGAGTTCCGTTCAGCAACACGACGTCGCTTTGGATATCGCCGTGTTGAGGGGTCAAATGGTACTCCTCCCTCATCTCCGAGCCGACGTCGCCTGCCCTGACTCCGAAACCAGGGTGGAGATTCATGTCGTTGGCGACGGAGACGTCGTAGGTGGTCGAGTTTGACATGTTGATTATAAGAACCGCCACTCCCTTCTGCAAAAAAAAAAAAACTCAATTTAAAAGAAAATGAGCATCGTCCCTGAATACTAAGAAGAAACAACACAGATGTTAGGAAAGGGAGTGAATGTTTACCTTGTTCTTGGCGCAGTGAGCATATGTACGAAGAAATGGAGAGGAATTGTGAGAAGCTCCAAGAACTCTAGTCCCCATCAGACGATGCCATAAAAGAGCACTGCGGAAGAAAGATGATGAATAAATGTGGTGTAATTAAGAAATAATAATTAAGAGGAGATTAATACCCATAATAATCAGGGTTGGGTACGAAGGTTGTGGTGTTAAGCAAAGCATAGTTTCCTCCAATCAAGGCTTGTCTGCAGTAAACCTTGTGATTGAACGTGGCTGACATCCCCAACTGGTCCAAGTACCTGCATCATTTTCACAGAGGGAGAAGAACAACAACAATGGTTGATATTTCAGTATTTTCACACCCGAAGAGTGTTAGTTTTCTATAAAATAAAATAAAAAAAGAGCTACATTTTACAAAAAAACTAAGGCAGAGAATTAATACCAGAATCCATCGGCGAAGGTATGAGAGACGTTTCTTCCGCCGCTGTTGTAGGCTCCGCCAGATTCACCAACCCACGCTCCCTTATTAGGGCTTTGGCTTATCCCTTTCACGACATTATCGGCGTCCTTGAACGTCTGTGCTATTTCATCCAAAAAGTAAGGGTCTTGAACCTTGTTTATCATATCTGGATCCACCCCTGCACAAATCATTCACCATTTCAACACAAAAACCACAAATTCCATACAAGTTATTCACGTATTTTCATCTTTGACGTAACAACACCATTTACCTGCTCCGAGATTGTAAATATGATGGGTGATTCCATCCACTGCATCAGGTCCTACAAACCTTAAGAAATCCGCAAACCATTCCTTGTCGAAAAAGCTCGCCGGGCCCAAAACTTGCGGTCGATCACCCTTGACTGGGTATATTTGTTCCAGCATATCCTTGAGAACAAGTATATCTCTACCATAATCTTCACTATCAAGCCTCACAGAAACTCCAGTTCCACAAAGCTCATTTCCTGCAACAAACTCCATCTCTTAAAACCAATCCGAAGAAGGCTAAAATAGTCGAAAAGCCAAGCAAACGTCATTACCCAGTTCATAAGAATCGATCTTATATCCTTTGGCGGCAGTATACTGAATGAAATCTCGAGAGTTCTGAGAATTCCATGCACCTCCCCACAGAATATCTTGCCCGGTTGGCTTCTTTCCATAGAGAGCATTCAATCCGAAAGTAACTCGAGATCTGAAAGAATGAACAGTCTTGATGAGAAGTGGAATGAATCATTTTTAGAGTTTCTTTTTTTGAAATCTAGGGTTTATGATAGTACCCCGTTTGCTTGAAGAAAGCGTTGAGTTCGTCCCATCTGTTCATGTGAAGGCAACCGTGGGAGAATCCAAACAGGCCGCTGTCGTTTTTCTTCATATGTGGGCACGACTTGAATGATTTCCCAACTCCATATATGATTTGATCTTGTGTTGACCCTCCAAGTCTCAGTCTCATAGATGAAAACGCTGCAAAATGAAATATTTAAATTATTAAAACTACAGATTATTTAATAAACTCAGATTCTGCTTATTTATCAGGGTATTAGAGTGTGAGATCTCGAGTTTGAAGCTTTCCATCCAAAAAAAAAAAAGTTTTTTTTTCAAAACTTACGAAATATCGTTGAGGTTTATAATCAACAGACAACATGGTTGATGAATCAACCACATTTTTAATGAGCAAAAACAACAATTGATATCATCATAGTGAATCCAAAGAACAAAACACAATTACATAACCAAAATCAAGGAACTCACCTCCGAGTGCATTTCCAAGAATCTTGTTAGTCAAATCCTACAAAATTGGTGACATTATCAAAGAATTCAATATTAGTATACTTGATGTTGGATCACAGACTCTTGCTGGTGTCAAAAAAATTTCGTGTTCGACTGAAGAAGAAGAAAACAATTACGAGATTAAAAAGGCCAGCTTGTCCCCAAGGGCATTGATTGTAGTCGCATTTAGTACTCGGCCACCAGTCCAACGTAGCACAGATGAAATCACCGTCTGTTTGAGCAATGGTGGTCACTCCCTCTACTCGCAGATCAACTTCTTCTGCAATCGACAGGGAAAAGAAAAAGAAAAGAAGGAAGACCAGAGGGAATTTGACTGCCATTGTTATTTTTTTTAAGGTTGATTTTCCGAGTTCAGTAATGAAATGTTATATATATATAGCGAGGAATTTATACAAATCTGAGACGATATTCTATCTCAATGATAGATTCAACTTCCTCTTGAATTATGATTCAAATTATTTTACATTGATCAAATTTTAATAATTTAAAAGATTAAATTGATAATAAATAATTATTCAAATCATATTAAAAACTGGATTCATGTTCCTGTGCAATTCGAAAGCAATTTAAAAAGATATCATAATCTTTATGAATGTTAACTTACCTTTTATTTTTTTCAAGTTCATTTAAGTTTATATATTGTTGGAACAAATTTTCAAATGGTTCATAGGTAAAATGGAGTAAATAGACTGACGAATAGACGTGGAAATTAGTAGATAAGTATTGTATTATTATTAATTTATTTATTTTTATCTTATTCACTCCGTCTTGTTTTATTCAACTCTTGATTATAAATAGATTAACGTATGATCTAAGTTGCAATGATATCTTTACAATCTAACCATAGAAAAAAAAAAAGCAAAACTTTACGTTGAAAATTAATAATTAAATACAATTTTAGCTAAATAATTAATTTAAAATAGACAAATAAAATAATCTTAGATGATAAGCTAATTTTACCAGGTTAGTTGTGGCCAATTAGATTGCCATGACCCACCGGTGAGGAACTCCTTTCTTGCGTAATAGTTACTCGTGGTCGTCTGGTCGATTGCTCAGATTCATTCCGAAACTAGTTGGGTTGATCTTCACAGCCAACGCAAACTTTTTGGCCGCTTGTTTTTTAGTTTAATTCTCTACCAGAAATTGCCACACGAACATTGCCCATTTTTGAACTTGTGGAATCGTTGGACGTCTCTGATAATAATCTCCCGATCGAAAATCGACGATACGAGTTTGGCTGCATTATGGCAATCTCCACATATTCGAAGGTTTTTTACGACCCGGATCGTAGTGCCGGGAGGAGTATTTAAGAGGCCAAAAGCAATGGCCAATTTCTCACTGTGGTACCTCAAAGCAATCTCCTTGTCTTCATCTTCCATATCAGCATGAAAGACAAAAGACGTATCTGGAACATATCCAACCAATTTTATTTCCTTAATTAACTCATCTAGCGATCTGCGCAGCTCGAGAGAGAGAGAATGGACTCCATCCCCGGAGAAGAATTCGTGGACAACATTGTTAACCTCTACTGAGCTGCATCCTGGTACCTTCCCCACCCTTCGATCTTTCATCAGTTTTCTCAAATGATTCACTTCTTCCCATTTTCCGACCTTTGCATATAAGTTTGATAATATGATGTAATCACCACCATGAGAGTCGTCTATTTCAAATATCCGCTCAATCACGCGCTCTGCGAGTTCTACATTGCCATAACTGCTACAAGACGATAACAGGGTTCGCCAAAGTATCGGTGTTGGCTTGATTGGCAATTCATCGATGAATTTATACGCTTCGTCTAGTCGCCCTGCTCGACCGAGTAAATCAACCATGCAGCCATAATGCTTAATTCTCGGAACTATTCTATACTTTTTCGACATACTATCAAAATACTGAAGACCTTCCTCTACTAACCCTGCATGACTACATGCGTATAAAATACCTAAAAATGTTATCTCATCGGGCTTCACTCTCATCCTTCTCATCTCTTCAAATATATGTACTGCCTTCGAGCCGTCCCCATAATTCGCATATGCCACTATCATAGCCGACCAAGCTTGTGTATCTTTCACAGGCATTCGGTCGAACACTTCGACTGCATCGTTTAAGCTTCCACATTTTGCATACATATCAATAAGTGCAGTGTTCACTTTCACATATCTATCAAACCCATTCTTCTTAACATATTCATGAATCCACCTTCCCAAATCCAATGCCCCAATTAAAGCACAGGAAGAAAGAACACTCAGCATGGTAACATCACTTGGCTTAAGATGACTCTCTTGCAATTGTCGAAACAATGATAAGGCCTCGTTTGGCCGACTACTCCTCGCATACCCAGTAATAATAGCATTGTAAGTAATTATGCACGGATCCATTATCGAATCAAACACTTTACGAGCTGAATTTATGTCATCAAACTCTATGTACATATTGATCAACGTTGGACATATGTATTCATTGTCATCAAGTCCAAATTTGATAACCGAGCAATGCAATTGCTTACCTTCTTTAACAGCTTTGGAGCTTGCACATGCCTTGAGAAGAGACGGGAAGGAATAATCATCGGGTCGGAGATTGGAGCGTAGAATTTTATCGAAAAGAGAAATCGCAAGCAATGGGATGCTAGAACGAGAATACCCTCTGGCCATTGTGTTGAAGATAACGATGTCTGGTTCAGTAATTTGATCGAACAGTTGGTGTGCGTAGTCCATTGAAGAGGAGGTAGGGTTAACAGTGCAAAAATTAATGAGTTTTGTGACTAGAGAGGCGTCATTTTGGAGGTGGGTTTTAATGGAGAAGGCATGGATTTGCTTGAGCTCTCTAAGAGAGGTGCATCTGGAGATGAGAGAAACAGGGTGGGGTGGTGAGATTTTAACGTCAGTTCGTGAGATGATGGAGTTGGGTATTGCCGGAGTTGAGTGGGCTAGTGGCAGAGACGGAGTCGCCATAGTTGGACTGAGAGATCCGACTGAAGTTCACATTTTGATTTCTATATATTTGTAAAGCAGCGTCCTGGGAATGGATAAGATGTTCTGATCATAACCACAGTAAGTCATAATTCAATTACCTTAGAAACAGAAATGACCATACTACCCATGAAATGGTTGGTTGGAGCTTGGAAATCGTCTCACCGGGTCCCGACTCGCCATTGATGACCCGATCGATATAAATCCAACAACTTTCTTTGTTTCGGCAAATTCAAAGATAGAAAATCTGTTATTTTGAGGAAGTTCAGAGGAGGAGAAGAAGCTGATCGAAGAGAATCCCGATTCGTCAGCCATTACCGGACACGCGCTTCCGTAGCATTTCTCTAGGTGTGGTTATGTAATAGTATCTCTTCGTTTTGCATTTGCTTCCGCTTTTGATTTTCCCACGAACCTCCTTGGTTCTGGATGCTGCATTTATTTGCACCATCCTTAGGGTTTCCTGGTTTTCTTCCCTTCAAATTTGTTAATCGTCAGAATTTTATATCGATTTTTTGTCTGTGATGGATAAAGTTTGGGATCTTTAGCGTTTCTTTTTCGAATCAGGGGTTTCTTTGCTGATTGGGGAGCAATGAGCGATCACTTGGTTATGTATGTGGATCGTATGACGAGACCAAAGGCTGTCCAGCCGGTTCCAGAGCCGGATGAGATTGTTCCTCTCATCCCTAGGGAAGTCGATGTGACCTCAGATGCTGGGCATTCTTTGTGTTCTTCGTCTGCCGGAACGGCTGTAAATAATACGAAAATGGAGCAGAATGAGGCCTTGGGAGGAGAGGAGAAGCCGCCGATTCAGGCGGTTGAGTGCCGTATTTGTCAGGAGGAGGAAGATGTCAAGAATTTGGAAACCCCGTGTGCCTGTAGAGGTAGTCTCAAGGTAAAAGTTTTGTTCTTTTTATTTTTTGGTCCTGAATTGAATTACTTTGTATTACCCGTGTATTACGTAGCCATGGCTTTGAGTAATGGACTATAAGCAGAATTTGAAGCACGGTATAATGTCTTCTGAAAAATGCAAAGATCTTTTCTGTGGGAAAAAATTAGGCTAAAACCAGAAAGCTTATTGCCACTTTATCCTCCAAAAGCAGCCAGCGATTTTAAGTAATTTTTAGAAGACACGTTTTAAACTTGGTGTCTGCTTTTGGCAAAGGAGGTTTGGATGGTCACTTGTGAGTGCTCAATAGACAGTTACACAGACTTTGAGCTGTTTTTGGTTTTCTTTATTTATATCAGCTTTAATATATGTATTTTTTGATCAGTATGCTCATAGGAAGTGCGTTCAACATTGGTGTAATGAGAAAGGAGATATAATTTGTGAGATATGTCATCAGGTATGTAATTGATTTTTTACTATTGATGCTAAATAAATTGGTTTATGTACATGTCTGCTTGTAAATGTAAAATATTATGTGGCATATTGGAAGCCAATTTGTTCAAACCGTAGTGTTAAACATGGATATTGGTCTCTTGAATGCTTACAGCCTTACCAACCTGGTTATACTGCTCCATCTCTGCCCCCTCAGACTGAAGAAATTGCAATTGATATTGGGTGAGTGAAATTTTCCTTTTGGTTTCCAAAAGCTTCAGTTAACTTTGTCAATGACCTGATCCTTTCAGGTTTTTTTACGTCTGTCGATGTATCTCAGTTTTTTTTTACGCACTTCTTACAAAAAGTGAGATGCATCTGATCATTTATTGTGAAAAGAAACTATATTAGTTTATTAGATACATCTTATAAGGATTGGTGTTGTGGATTCGTAGTGGAGGATGGACAATTTCTGGCACTCCTTTGGATTTACATGATCCCCGGCTCTTGGCAATTGCTGAGGCTGAACGTCGTTTCTTGGAGGCAGAATATGATGAGTATGCATCTTCAAACTCCAGCGGAGCTTCATTTTGTCGTTCTGCAGCCCTTATTGTAAGTGTATTTCTTTTTAGTTTGCATAGATAGAGAAATGGAGTGCAGCCTAGAGTTTTCATTTAATATCTCATTTAGTCTCCTAGTTTTTGTTTTTTTTTTCATTTAATGTCACGGGAGTTACAAGCATGTTCATCAAGTCACGTGCAAGAAAGCAAGTCCAGTTATTGTCAGACTTGTAGACAGTACTTTTTAATCTTTTTTTTTTTTTTAATAACCTACCTAGAAAATAATTTTTGATACTTGACTAAATATTTGGTGCGAGAGTCAGTATGAAATGCATTATGGAATCAGTTGGAGTGCTTGTGAAAGTTCATGGCCCATGTTATGCTTTCAATTTTTTTTTAAATTTCTTGTTTTTGGAGTTTTGATGATTTGGTTGTGTTAAGTAATCTTTTTTCCAAGATTCATTATGTAATTAATTGGCGTACTTGTGGCAGTTCATGGCTCTTCTTCTCTTGCGTCACACATTGTCAGTCACAGATCCTGATGGAGATGATGATGCATCTGCCTTTTTCTCTGTAAGTAAACGCCCATGATTAGATCATATATTGCCAATAATTTTCTTCAAGTATTGTTACCATTTTCTGTTTCACTAAGCTGACAGTTGGGATATTCTGTGCAGATATTCTTGCTGCGTGCTGCTGGGTTTCTTTTACCTTGCTACATTATGGCTTGGGCCATCAGTATCCTGCAGCGCCGGCGCCAAAGACAGGTTGGTGTTGTGTCTCATCAATAGTTCATGTAAAATGCATTTAGATGTGAAACAGTATCGGAGTGTGAGGTTATTGCAATAAATGATTTGAGTAATAGAACTAAGATGAAATTGACAATGCTTGTTAATGGTATGTATTTTGATAAAGTATTGAACTTATATTGTTCTGAAAATCATTCTGACTTTCGGGATTGAAATAAATATGTAACGAAGACACTTCTACAAACCACGGTACATTTATCATTGATGACATAACACCTGTTAAATTTTACTTTTCAAGGGCAATCTGACATCTGCCACATCAGAAAACTAAAATCGAAGTTTAAAGGCTGAAGTTCAGTTTCACCATATTGGGGTGACGAATTCCCTAGTTAGATGTGAAACCCAATTTAAAAGAGACATGCTTGAGTTCTTTCTTTGCCGTAGCATAGCTGCATAGGTAAAGACATCATAAGTTAATGGCGTAACTAGTTCATATGTGTTGACTTGATTCTGTGATTTTTTTTGTGTGAATATAGCAGTGTAGTGAATTTGGATACTAAATTTATAGAATATTTTATCACAATTTTAATAAACAGGAGGCTGCAGTGTTGGCTGCGACACAAGTTGCTTTTGTGCTACAATCTGGGCAACATAGAGGCCTGCAGTTTACTTTAGCACCTGGACCACCAGCGACTTCTAATCCCGGGACAGTTTAATCTATTCTTACTCGGAAGAAACCAGGATAGAAGTTGATTCTCTGGTGCCATACGGAGAAGGTATATTCTGGGTTTGTGATCTTATGAAAGTAAAGAGGGAAAATTTATTGAGACTACTAGAAAGCATCTATCAAGTGATGTGATCTTTCCGCTAATTCTTTGTGCAGAAGTGTGAAAGTTTCCGCTCACTGTCCCCACCCACAGATGCGTAATTTAAATCGCTTGTATTTCGTTTGTGTTGTATAATTAAACTCCATTGACAAAATGTTTCCTTTGTGTTGAGGATCTTGTTTCTTCATTGAATTGAGGTTGTCCTAAATAGTGCAGTTCTTTGGAGGAATATATTCCAATTGTAATATCAACATGGAAGCTTGAATGATTGATGTATATTTATTTGTCTATGCAACGTCTATGCTATGTTTTGTCTATGCTATGTTTTGATAGTCGGAAATTAAGTATACATTTTGTTTTAGATTAGTGTAACACTAAGTTTATACTCTAATCTTAATGTTTGACGATGTTATTTATTTGTCAATTATGATGGATTATTATAGATGATAAAATGATGAATAATTGAATGGTCACCGAGTTTACACTTAAACCTGGTACTTAAGAATTATGGATTCTATGAGCTGTAGATTTTGTTTTGTTTGGACATTGACTAGTCACCGCCCAAGTAAGAATGTTTTGCTTTATAATGTTCTCCACCAATGCATTTTATAATGTTAGTATTCATACAACTGATTCTTTTTAGCATGTGTTGTTTTAGCATGGTTGTAATTTTTTAAACAATATGATAACTAGGAGTTGTGCTGCCAAAATAATTGCTTGTGCAAAAAATTCAAGGTAGCTTTTTGATAAATGAGCTGGTGTTGCAAACTTACTTGTTCATGTGGTATTGAATTACATACAATTATATCATAATAATTATTTTTATTTGAAAAGAATAATGTTATGTGTAATTTTTTAAAAAAAAAACTGAAAGACTCGTTATATATCTATTGATGTAATTAATATAATAAATTATAAAAAATAATTTATTATATTAATTTTATTTTAATTGTATCAATAATTATATGAAATGTCAACAAGATTTTTAAGAGAGCGAAATGAAATAAGAGAAGACATTTAGTATTATTCTTTTGAAAATTAATTTTATCTAAGTCAATTGTGAATGGTGAAAAGAAAATTGAATAAAAAATTTAAAATTATGAAAATATACAAAGACAATTTATTTTAAAATTTTAGAAAAATAAATTGAATTAAAAAATTAGGAAAAAGTTGTAATAATGAAACATTGTTAAGAGAATAAAAAGGAGATCAAAGTAGCATTTTTGTTTTGTTGGAATGGAGAAGTGGGAGATCTTGGAATGGAATAGAACAACTATTTCTTTCCTTTTGGGATGCTCTTTTGATCACGGTGTGCTCGATCCATGGCTGCACAATAGAGCACGACAAAATTTCTCGGCAGCTCGAGAAGTCATTTCTAGAAGGATTGAAAATATCACGACTTCAATTTTGTCTAACTAAAATATAATTAATGCTAAAAAAGAAAAAATAAAAAAACAAATCGAATCTTTGCTACGAAAACAAAATCACAAAGACATTTTTTTTTTTATTATTATTTATACAACGTTACATCCTAATTTACCTATTATTTTGTCTCAAGACATACAATCAGTCTTCATATATTCTGTGATGATCTATTCTTATAAGAGATTGCTAGGACAAATCCAAGTAATGAGATAATAATCTCAGTGTGGTATTAAGATATATTATAAAAGATAGATCTAATTTTGAGTTAGTATAGAGTTTTTTCGAGGAAAACTTAATAACAAAACCGTGTAAGCATCAACCAAATGCATATAACATTATACTACTTGGTAAAATTCCGAACAAGATGAGGTGGTGAAAAACAGAAGATGGCAACAAACGAAGAAGATGCCAAGCTTCTCAAAGGTATTGTTCCAGTCCCCTTTACTCACCTTTGTTAGATACTAGAAAGCAGCCTTCATTATAAGGCTTGTGATTAGAATTAAAGCCTTCCAACTTTCTTGTATCCTTTCTCACGACTGCTAAACAGATGGGATTTATTACTAATTCTAGAGTGATTATCCTTTTCTTCTGCATCGGATTTCTAGCACTTGAACTGCATCAAGAGGATGGGTTTTTACTGCAGAATCAACGCGTTCTTCTGGCGGTTTCGGAAGTGAACAAAGGCGAGAAGTTTATCCTTGCAGATAGGAAGTTCGATTCAAGTCAATCGAGCAAAAGAAAGGTGAAGAAAGGATCAGATCCTATTCACAATAGCTGTTAATATAATCGAAGATGTCGAAATTTCATATTGATTGTTTTTTTTTTTTTTTTTTTTAGAGAAGGGTAAACATCCAGGATGTAATCATAGTTTCATGTAATCACTTTAAGAAATGATATGTAAAATGCTTCGTGAATTGTAATAGTTTATATAGATCATATTTCAAGAGGAGTTGACTTAATGTTTCGTTTTCTTTTCGTATTATTTTGTTTAGTTTAGTTGTTTGCGTCATATTACAAATTTTATTATTATTCTTTTTTTTTTTTTTACCAATTAACCGATGATCGAATATTAATCAATTTCAACAAGTTGAGTCAACAGATAACAATTTGACATCAAATAACACAAGAATTTTATTAATAATAAAGTGGTAGTTTTTACACTATGGTCTAACTCCCCCTCCCTATTTAGATAATCTCCCCTAATATTAATTCTTCAAATTCTCTCTCAATTTATTTTCCAATAAAGACCTTTTGTAGACAATTAATCCACATACGGGTATTAATGCCTTAAATTTTAGGGCTAACTCCACTCTGATGCTAGAAGAACTATAACATGTTCCAAGTAGCAACAACTCACTTTTCCAAAAAAAAAAAAAACACAACCGAACAAGGTGTTAAACGAGCGAGTTGAATCGAGTCGAAAGAAACTTGGTTAACAAAACTACCATGACGATAAAATTCGAAACTCATGTCGATTTATGTAATAATTTTTCCCATTTTAATCGAAAATGATATTATTCTAAAGACAGAAGTAACCCACTTTCGCAGGGATTGCGATTGTATTTAGCGCATACAACAAGCCTTTTAAACCCCTATGTTTCCCATAGAGGACGAGTGGAGTCTCGTGAGGGTTTCCAGAGATGCTACCCACAAACATCTTCTTTTTTTACTCATTTTTCCTCCTTGGTTTCATACTTCAAGTCAAAGCAATTGATTCCAGTATAAACCCCATCGTCTTTGTCGTATGAAATCTCTGTTCCTTCGGTGAGTGTGTCGGTTTGAGTGTAGGAAAACGGAACATCACACCAACCCTTCGTTGCTGACAAGGTTACTGTGACCGTCGAACTGGGTTTGATCGTAATCTCGTACATCTTCTTAATCTCCTTCTTTGATATCATGTTTTCTCCCCACACGTATGTTCCATCGTATTCTTCTAAGATCATCTCTCGGCCTGTTTCGATGAACGGAACGCCTGTTTTGATGGTCGTTGCCACGCCCAGTTTCAGAGAAACACTTGAATCCCAGTTGCTCGTTTTGGTTTCTGTGTAACACAGCTTCACTTCCACCGTCTTTGTTTCGTCTGAAACATTCGTAGCTTGTCCTGTTGCTAGCGTGATTTCGCCTTCGGAGTGAATCCGAGCGTCAGAGAGTCGAAAATTGACGTTGTGGATATATCTAGACTCGACGAGTTCATGAACTTCCATTTCTGCCGATTTGACAATGGTGGAAGCAGCTGCTTTGAGGCAATCTATCTTCTTCCCTTCCGATAGCCTCTCGCAATAATGATCACTGCTCAAGTTTTTCAAAGCGATAACGTTTTTACTAATCTTGACAGGCAAAAACAGCGTGTCGTAGTCGTCGGCGTCGTTGGAATCCGGACATATCCAATCCTCCGCGCTGCTGCGTCTCCAGAATTTTGAAACGCGGCTCGACTTTATTCGAACACTTCCATTCGAAGTCGCAAAAACCTCGTTTTTGGCATTGTAATCTTGGACCTCGTCCAAATTGAATGCAAGATAGGGGACATCGCCGATCGTTGTCGCACTGAGGTAGTGATCGTTATCACCTTTGAACGCGACATATTTCGGCATTATCACTAACTTGTTCCAATCGATGAACGTGAAGATGTCGCATTTTTCATCATTGGTGTCACTCGACTTGGCGGACAGGCAAGAAGAACGGTGAGTAGTATGTTGCTCTAGGCATGCATAGTGATTAAGTTGAACATGTCGAAGTTGGATTGTACAATCGTTCGAACCGACGTGGATAGGCTTGAACAAAGTGCACGACCACTTCGATGGTTCTTCTTCAGCCTGGTCGGCTCCGGCCACGATCCACAACCTAGATGATGATGATCTCACCCAGTATTTGTTGTTATAACAACATCGTATATGAACGAGTCCATTTCCCGTCTTAGCTTCCTCGACTTCAAACTTGGCACAAGGACTCGCGACGGAATCTCCATTGCTACGGAGAAACCTATGAATTTCACCTTCTTCCTTCACATATTGCAAGTACTTGAGGTCGAAATTCGACTGGAGCACGATGAATCTAGGCAGAGCCATTTACTCTCTTTTTGTACTCTCCCTTGGCTGTGTGCATCTCAAAGTTCTTCATTGATGGGCTTTTATAGAGAGAAACTCAAGCGTGACACACGTTAAGTTTTAACTTATTAATGGAAAAAAATGATGGGTTCACACGACCTATCTCATGTGTGATTTTTTCTAGAAATTTAATAAGGAAAGCGAAACTGTTTTTGGATATTTATTATTTCTTGGAGTCGTGCAATGGACTCACAAAATAATTCTCGCCGTTAGAAGTAAGGCAAGTTCTTTTGAAATGTAAGTTATACGTGTATATTTTCCTTCCTATTCAAGTTTATTTAGGATGTCCGATTTTCTCACACGTAAATGTCAGAATGTGAAATTGACTTCCGTAATGTGTTCACTAAGATTCTTGAATACATTGCACGTTAACAATCAAATGTAAATTTGAATACGTGCGGGTTCTTATGATAGATTGTTCGTTTATATCAGTAACGTCGATATTCTTTATAAGAAGAAAATATATTTACTTGCGAGGAATTATAGTATCCTAAATAAACTTGTGTAGGAAGGAAAAATGTATATTTTGTGCATATGATTTTTATTTAATACAACATTTCACCGTACACTAAAAATTGAACAAATAAATAATAAATGGTAGCGAAGATCATACAAAATCATTGATTTTCTATCAAAATCATATACAGAGCAAGTCTTTCGGATGCGTTCAAAATTGAAATACTCGTGTAGATATTATGGATAACATTTAGATACGTTAGCTTGACTATGAACCTACGCGTTTGTACCTCGTTTCTCAAGAAACATGTACAACGAATAATTTGCTATTCAAGATTTTTCATCTAAAAAATATAATATGTGTTTGTGCTTAGACGATGCGTCGATATCCCTCTCATGAAAACTTTATATTCTTCGAGCAAGCTTTAATTGGTGACAACGATGTTAAAATATGAGGTGATTAACAAACAAAATAAGGTATTTTTGTTAACAAATTTGTATTTAAAGTATGATTTTCTTAACAAAATAACCTCTGACTCGAAGAACAGCCTTGTGTTCTCGATTCAATGCTTAAAAATCATTAGATTTTAAGCACCAGGTCGGGGAGCTGGTCTTGGAGAATGGCTTCTAATTTTTCACTTTATAAATTAAATTTTAAAAAAAATTAAGAATAGCTACATGGAAAAATATATAAAATAATATTAGATTTGTTTAAAATTTTTATACATATTCACCGTATTATGGGAAGTAATTTGAACATTATCATGATTTTCTAACCCTTGTACAATTCATAATAATTTTTTACATTTATTTTATAAAATAATTCATTAAAATTACGTATGTAATCTAGAAATTATGAAATTTTTTCAATAGGTTTGTTTTGTACTCCAAGTTATAGTTGTAAAATTGTTAGTAAAAAAAAATTACTATCTATTTATTTATAGTTTTGGAGTCAAGATTATTTATTTAATTTTTAATTAAATTTTTGTGATGTTTTAAAATTTTAAATATTAAATAATTTAATAAGAAATTTGAATACTGCCCGTCTGCTTGTTTATAAATTTCCACAGGACACATCTTCTGTCTGTAGTCTTATATAGAGATGTTAAACGAGCGAGTCGAGCCGAGCTGAGCCGAGCCGAGAAAGACCCAGCTCACCGAGCCTAACGAGTCGAGCCTAACGAGCCTGCCGAGTTTAACGAGCCGAGCCTAACGAGCCGAGCCTAACGAGCTGACCTTAAAAAATTTCTTACTCGAGCTGGCTCGCGAGCCGCGAGCCTAACGAGTCGAGCCGAACCGGCTCAACGAGCCTTTGCGTTGCTGAGCGGTCTGATTCTCAGCAACGGTCTGATGACCGTTGCTCAGAATCTCAGCTTCTCATCAACGGTCATCACCGTCCTTTGACACTTTAGTGTGATAGAAGAAAAAAAAATCGAGAGGAAAAAGATTGCTGAACTGAGGGACAGAAAGTCAACCGAACTGCTGAAGAGAGTACAGTCGACGGAAAGAGTTCAGCGATCTGGGCAATCACCCAGCGACGATGGGCGATTTATCGCCTAGCGCTCGGATGATCGATCGCCCAGTGATCAGAGAGATGGGCAATCAATCGCCCAGCTCTCCCGACCCCGACGACGATCAAAGATGCTAGAGGGCCGTAGCTTTTGGACGCTGCGCTTCCATCGGAAACATCGAAAAGATCGCCCAGCTTTGCTCATCGGCGCAGGGCAATGATCACTCAACGCTTGAACGATTGATCGCCCAGCTATCCCAACCCCGACGACGATCGAAAATGTTCGAGGGCTCGAGCTTCTGGATGCTGCGCTTCCATTGGAGATGTCGGAAATATGGCTCAGCTTCGCCCATCGTCGGAAAGCCCGAACTAGGCATGACCGAGTCTGCTCACGAACAGGCTCATCAGGCTCGTGAGCACGGATTGTCGAGCTCGACTCGACTCGTCTGTGTAGATCGAGTCAAATCCGCTCGCTACAGTAACGAGTCAAGCGGGCGAGCCAATCCGTTTATTTAACAACACTAGTGTTGTATTATCATATAGTGGAACTTACAATTTTGGACGAGCATGCAGTACCGGTGGGTCCACGTGTGCTATATGCTTGCACACATCATTGTAAACCGTTAGATGAAGATGTCACCGCTATAAGATCAGTACATCAACGGTTGATGGACCATATCAAGAATGTGGGTCCGGGTGACTGCTTTTTTTTTTCTACACGAGTATTTTTTGATAAAATCTTTCAATTTTGGAGAGATCGAACTTGTAAATCTAAGACTTTTACCGGATCTAATCCGACAGGTTAGTAGACATCCGTAGATTTAAATATCACGAGAACTGTAAAACTCTTCGAGAATTGCATATTGGTTCTTCCCTTTTTTCCGGTTCAGTGAAGAACCTGACAGAGATCTTCATTGAGTCCTATCCTTCTCCAGTTCTCCTTTTGCATTTAATTTATGGAAAAAAAAGACTTTTACTAGTAATTTGGATATTTCTTTAGTCATTAGTTTTTGAAAATTTAGATTCAAGTGAGCCCATTTTGTTTTAATGAAATATTAATGATAGAAGATTGGGAAGCGATGCGTCTATTCTCTACTGGGGATAATCTCATCATTGACATAAAATCTCAGCTCGGAACCAGACGAAGTGGTCAGATTTTGCAGACGGGTTTGCTTTTTTCTTTTGGGTTTTTAGTGGGTTGATCCAAGCTTTTTTGTTTTCTCAGTATATTGCCTAATCTCTTTGGGAGGACTGTTACCTGAATCGAAATCGAGAACTCTTTTGATTACTCATGAGCAAGTTAGTGAGAGAAAGAGGAGAGAGACGGAGAGTTGGTGTGTTATTTGGTATCTGCAGACAGATCTGAAAGGAGGGGGGTTCTGCCTCTTCCTGCCATTGGTTAGCAATCTGATTCTACTTCCACCTCTTTTTCATTTTGCTGGATATGTTTTTGAGATGCTTATTTTCTTCCTGAATCAATGACTGCTTCTAAATTTCATTTTTTAGTTTACTGAACTTGATGATTGATTTTATTGGGAAAATCCTTCTTTTTCCTCTTCAAGAAGACGGCCATTAGTTTAATTTTCAGAGAAGCTTTCACTTTCTGGAAGCTAGTACTGCCTCTCTTTCTGATTTTTTATGGCAAGTCTCTAAATCTGAACTTAGTATCTTGAAGAGAGTATGTCTTCTGCTTTGATGCTCTTGCAGTAGATGTTATAATTACTTTTCGTAATTTATGGCTGGTTGTATCCGAAAAATGGAACTGTTTTGGATGATAAGTCGTTTAATTAATAATCATCTTTGTTAATCATTTTGGGTATTCACAGCTTTATCAGATTAATCATGGCAATAAAGTCAAGCTCCATTGATGGTAGGACTAGAAGCTCCGTGCAAATTGTTGTAGTCGTTGGATTATGCTGCTTCTTCTACTTATTAGCCGCATGGCAAAAAGGCGGTTTCGGTAAAGGCGATAGCATAGCTCTCGAGATTACGAAGAAAGGAACAGAATGCGATATACTTCCCAATTTAAGATTCGAGACCCATCATGGTGGAGACGGCGGTGACGATTTGAAACAGAAAATGTTCAAACAATGCCCTGCTCGTTTCACTGACTACACTCCCTGCCAAGAACAAAAACGGGCGATGACGTTCCCTCGGGATAGCATGATTTATCGAGAGAGACACTGTCCGGGGGAGGAGGAGAAGCTGGAATGCCTTATTCCGGCTCCCAATGGATATGTCACACCCTTCTCTTGGCCGAAGAGTCGAGATTATGTGCCCTTTGCTAATGCGCCTTATAAGAGTTTGACCGTTGAGAAGGCTATACAAAATTGGATTCAATACGAAGGCAATGTGTTTCGCTTTCCGGGTGGGGGAACTCAGTTTCCTCAAGGAGCTGATAAATATATCGATCAGCTTGCTTCGGTCATACCAATACACAACGGGACGGTCCGAACTGCGCTAGACACTGGATGTGGGGTATGATACTTTCATTTCTGACATTTTTCTGATGTCAATCGACAAGTTTCTTCGGTCAAAAATCAAAATCTCTTTGAGATTTCACTTCTTTTGGACATCTAATTTAAGATATGGTTAAGTTTTTTTTTCTTTTCAGGTTGCTAGCTGGGGAGCATATCTTTTAGGGAGGAAAGTTATTGCAATGTCGTTTGCTCCGAGAGATTCACACGAAGCACAGGTCCAATTTGCTCTCGAAAGAGGAGTTCCTGCAGTTATTGGTGTTTTAGGTACCATTAAGCTGCCTTATCCGGCTAGAGCTTTCGACATGGCTCACTGCTCTCGGTGTTTAATTCCTTGGGGCACAAATGGTGAGAATTATCTTCGAAAGAGTAATTTATCGACTTTTAAATATTGTCTTATTTTCAATTCTTCCACTTCAGATGGAATGTACTTGAAGGAAATTGATCGAGTTCTTAGACCTGGTGGTTATTGGATTCTTTCCGGCCCACCCATCAACTGGAAGAATTATTACACAGTGTGGCATCGGCCCAAGGAGGAGCTCGAGGAGGAACAAAGGAAAATTGAAGAAGTAGCTGAGCTACTCTGTTGGGAAAAGAAGTACGAGGGGGGAGAAATCGCAATTTGGCAGAAACGAGTCAACACTGATTCATGCACTAGTAGAACTGACGACTCTGAAGCTACTATTTGCGCATCTACTGAAGCAGATGACGTTTGGTATCACTCGATTCTCCATATTTATCAGCAGACACCCCATATTTAATCGAACTGAAAGAAAATAGCTAACTTTAAAGATACTAATACATCTGACTAAGTTGACACTTGATGTTTTACAATTATGCACACTTTACAAGTTTTCACATCATTGGTGAAAATTTTCTGTATTTTTCTGAACAGGTACAAGAAAATGGAGGGGTGCATAACTCCATATCCGGAAGAAAGTTCTATAGGGGAACTAAAGACCTTCCCTGAAAGACTATATGCCATTCCTCCTAGGATTTCTAGTGGATCTATCACCGGAATCTCAGTCGAGGCATATCAGGAGGACACTATTTTGTGGAAAAAGCATGTGAAGGCTTATCGGAAAATCAATAAACTCATTAGTACGGGTAGATATCGCAATTTTATGGACATGAACGCTGGTTTGGGAGGTTTTGCCGCCGCTCTTCACTCTCTGAAATTGTGGGTTATGAATGTTGTCCCTACCATTGCTAATAAAAATACATTAGGTGTTATATACGAGCGGGGATTGATTGGCATCTATCACGACTGGTACCCTTTTTTTTTCCACTCTCTCTCTCTTTGTTGGAATTGAACAATAAAACTGAAAATTAAAATTCGAAAATTGGACACTTAACTCTCTTTGTTAAAATTGAACAATAAAACTGGGAATGAAAATACAAAAATTGGACACCGAATTTTGACAGGAAAAACCCTTTTGGTAAAAAACTCACTGAATGAAAAATCGAGTACAATTGAGTTTTGCAATCTATAATACGAGCTTATCAGCCGGCCTAAATAGCATTGAGATCAGGAATTGTAACGCGATCTATCTATTTTAGTTATGCTAGAAACATCATTTGTCTTGTCTACTTTATTACATAATTCGTCGACGCAGGTGTGAAGCATTCTCGACTTACCCGAGGACGTACGATCTCATTCATGCGAATGGAGTTTTTAGTCTATACAAAGACAAGTAAGAGAATTTATAAGAAGTACTGTTTACGGGCTCAAAATATTTAACCGATTCAATCATGTTGGATTGAATAAATAATCGCTAAAATGCAGGTGCAAATTTGAGCACATTCTGCTGGAAATGGACAGAATTTTAAGACCAGAAGGCGCAGTCATATTCCGAGACGAAGTCGATGTTCTGTTACGGGTAAGGAAGATTGTTGGAGGAATGAGGTGGGACACTAAAATGGTGGATCATGAGGATGGTCCTCTTGTACCTGAGAAGATATTGGTTGCCGTGAAGCAATACTGGGTTGTTGGTCAAAACTCTGCTACGACTCCCTGAAAGATAGAAATGAAGGTAAAAGCCTTGTCTGCAATTACTTCCACTGAGATTCGGACTTTTGAGCAGCGAGAGAGCAGCCATGGATATGAGCTTCAAAGTTGAAAGCAAGGACTGTAATTTCTTGTTTAATTCATTTTTGTAATTTATTTAGAGCTGAAGAAGATGCTTATACTGCCTTTGTTAACTCGTTTAAGGCTTGTTTGGTTATTTTTCTTTTACTGGTTGGTTTGATTCGGTTCACCAAACTTTCTTCTCTCGTTTAGCTCTGCCCGGTCCGGCTCAGTTCATTTATTTGCGGTACCAAATCAAATTCAAGTAGTAACAACGCAAAAATAAAATAATAATATGTAAATTTGTAGAAAAATTTAAAAAATATGAATTTTCATGGTAGAATGGAACATAGTTTAAATATTGTCACTTCATAATTTATTTATTTAAATGTTTTTAAAATTATTGAGTGAATTTCAATTAAAATTACAAAATTATTAAAAAATTGAATAATAATAATAATCTAATAAGGAAATGGGGTGATATTTGAAGATGTGGTCTAAGCAGAATGAATGTGAAGTCCCATCGCTGGTAGTTAATATTAATTTTCGAATCGTCCCATCACTTATATTTCTTAATTTGTTTTTAATAATTTTCTATTAATCAATGAAAACTATTTTAATTAATTCTATATTACTAATATTTAATTATTAATGTTTGAAATAATCCTTAGTTTCCCCATCTTTCAACGACAGCTCTCATTTGTAGATCCTAAATAATAGTTTATAAATAATTATGTAGAAAAAAGAATATAATATCAAGAAAATTACGCATAAATGTTATAATACAACGAAATAAAATATATAGATCTATCTTTCCAATTCTTTAGGTCTTAAGTCACTATAAATCATCCAAAATATTCAATTCTTTAAACAAATTTATACCGTGAATTTTTTTAGTTGAATTAAAATAGAATATAGGACATCAAACTTAGTAATTAAATAAAATATTAATTAATATTTAAAAGAAATTATTTTATTACATTGCAGCACAGTTATTAATTATGCCATTATTATTACCTCTTGATAAATTTGATTGGAAGGACGACGTCGCCGCCTGACCAATGGGGGCCTGATTTGAAGGGAATCGGAAAGATGAAGATTTGGTCAGACTGTCCCAAAATAAAAAATTAATTAAAATTGAAACTTAATAAATAAATAAAAGAATAATAAATCAGTATAACTTAATATTTGTAACCATTTTGATTGAAGTAAAAATTCGATTTTATGAGTGAAAGTTAATGTAAAAATTCAAATTTATTTAATAAAATATTTTTCTAAATTATGTTTTATCTCGATGTTTGGTATTATGTATTTATTAATACAAATATTATAATTATTTTTTTACTTATAAATAAATGACATAAAATTAATATTTTCCCACAATTTATTACGAAAACTGAGATAGGAGAGAGATTGATGGGAAGGAAGAATAGGTTATTGTTGGATTTAATATTAATAAAATTAAATAATTAATTAATAAACCACGTGTCAAGATCTCCAACCACACTTTCTCCATTCATTGTTTTTAATTTTTCTCCTCTTTAATCAGTTTCTGACACATCATTGCTGGAGACTTCAATCATCCCCCCTCCTCACTCTCTCTCTCCTCTTTCTCTCTCTAAAACCTTGTATTAATATAAATTTGTTAAATGACCAACTCATGAATTTCCTCCATGTTTTTGCGATTTTAAGTAAAACTAATCTTTTTCTAATGGGAAATGTCTATGTTATCCCTGGAGTAGTAAGTTTTTGAGTTTCAACCGTCAATAGTATTCAATAATACATATCTCTGTTCTTCCACCTAACTTCCTACTCCAAATATTGTCTCCAAATCTCTCATTTATGAAGCAAGACCCACGTCTATGTCTACCCCTATTTATAACATCGATCTAGTTATGTCGAGATAAGAGTTTTCGTATTGTCTCCAATGTCTAAGTATTATTGTCTCGTATTTTTGTACAAAGCTATTTTCATGGCTAGGGCGATCACGACTGAACTTGTAAGAGATTTAACCTTGTCTAAATGGTCCAAGAGTCAAGTGTTGGTTTTAGGCTAATCCGAATGAACGAAGGGCCCATAAGTCATTTTGTAGAATCACCCACGAGTTTGGTCCTGTTTTAATTTGGTCGAAATGGAGATGGTTTGATCAGGGTCGAGAACCCAAGGAGGTAGTTGTCTTGCATGGCACGGGGTGTTACAATAATTGGGATGTACCAAACACGATTGTGTCAAATGTTAAACAATGACACCCATATCTATTCCACTGATTTGCCCGAGACTTGACACTCTATTTTTGTAAAATCTTCAATTTCTTAGGGTCTCCCCTGTCACCCACCCAATTATTTTGGAATCTTAATTATAAATTAATCTCCCCCTGTTTTAAAATACTTCAAACCAAACTATGTTTTTGCCACACACTCTCTCTGTTTAAATAATCTTTTTTGCCAACCATTAATCAATTAAATAAATTGATTTAAATATTCATTTTATGGCCATGTAAATTAAGCACGTGATTCCACGCCTGCACTGAGCTTAAGGCAAGATTTGGAAATCTTAATAAGCCTCTTACGATACAGTATAAGATTATCTACAAAAATTATCCAAAATTAAAACCCATTAGTGGAAGGATTTTGTTATAATTTTTTAATATTAAATTGGATTTCAGTTCTCCAAAACTCAAATTTCAGTCAGTCTGAAATTAGCCAAAAAATGGGACCTACCCTTCTTAACTTGTTTGCATGATCTACAAACCTCTACTTAAAACACCCACTTCCCACTTTGAATCCTCACTTCGTCACCTTCCTCCATTTTTAAATTCTGGGTTCTTCTGGACTTTCAGTCTATTCAATTTTCTATTTCTGGGTTCTGTTTGGATTCTCGCAATTTGAATCTCTGTCGAAAAAATAACTCGAACCGACTCCTCTGTTTCTGCCATTTTTCTCTGTTTTTTCACTTTTCGATATCTGGGGAGCAGAGCACTCGTCCATGGCGATGATTTCGAAGGTGTCTCTTCCTTTCCCACCTGAGAAAATGGATGGTAAACAGCAAGATGCTTCCATTTTTTCAAGCTTGAATGGCGGGGAGGAGATTTTTGTTCGTAATCTTGGTAAGAAGGAGGACGATGGAGAAATCGGAGTTTTTGGAGCTGAGAAGTACTTCAATGGCGTAATGGACGATAAACCTCCGATTCCTGTTTCCATTCCAGCGTGGAAATTACAATTCGGAAAGATTGCTGAAAAGCTTGATCTTGAATCAATGGAGAAACCAAAAATTCATCCAGGAACACCGAGTGTTCGATCGGAATGGAGCTGGAATAGCCAGAGTGCGCTGCTACAGAGTACTGAGAAAACTCCTACGAAATCTATAAGAAACAGGGGGAAAAGCTTTCTCTCTCGCTGTAAGGGTTCCTGCTGCGATATATCCTCCGTTGACGTAACGGAGGAATCGAGTGACCTTAAAGCTCAGAATCCCGGCGAGATGAGCGCAAAAAGATCCTCTAAAGTTGATGAGTTCAAAATGATTAAATCTAGATCTTGGCTCAAGGAAGGGTTCGGAGAGACATTCACGTTCCCGATTTCTAAACCGGAACCTGAAAAGTTTCCGTCCAAAGTGCAGATTGCAGTGCAAAAAGAAGAAGAGAAGAAGCCGAGAAAGTCAATGGAGTTTCACGGAAACCGACCGTTAAGTTTCCAGAGAAATACGACGAAGGTTTGGGAGGGAAATCCCCAGGAAGAAGTGCTAGAATCCTCCGCCATTAACGGCAGTCTTTACAACGACGCAGCCAGCGACTGCAGCTCCGATTTGTTCGAAATCGAGAGCTTGACCGGAAAATCTAGCTGTTTTCACGGCCGGGAGAGCTCCGACACGACGAGCTGTTTCACTCATACGACTTGCTACGCTCCGAGCGAGGTGAGCATCGAGTGGAGCGTCGTCACAGCAAGCGTTGCAGATTTCTCCGCCACTTCCGATTACGACTCCGATCAGAAACCGGCAGCGGCAAAATCAGGGAACCCCGTTCTGAAGCGGCGTCCTGGGATTCTTCTGGGGTGTAAGAATGAGAAAGCGGTGGGAGTGGCAATGGATGCTTATAGGAAGAACGAGAAGGGTGATTCGGACGTACCGGTTCGTCGAAGGTCCGACACCTTTCCGCCATTGACGAGATTTGAAGCTGAGACCAAGGTGACTGGTCTAAGCTCGAAGCAGAGGAAGCTGGGTCTTTCTTCTCTCTCCCTTCCTCGTCCTCTTCAAACCCAATTCGCAAATCTTTTGGAAATTCAGTAATAATCATTGTTCATGAGATAATGTATCTACTGTTTTTGAAAGTTTCAATCTTTTCTGTCCGAATTGCGCAGCGATGGGAGAGAGACTGGGAGTGTTCTGTATGTGAATGAACTTGTAATGATATGGTAAAACTTGGTAGCCCAACTCAAGCACCTTGACCTATTAGCCTCTGTTTTGTTAATTCTATTATTTTTAATGATCTTTAAGTAAAAATCATTATGAAAATATGTAAATAAGTAAATAAGTAATATATCTTTATACGGCCTGTGCCTGTCCCTCCCCCAGAAGTCCGCGGACCCACTTATGAAATCAAGTCGAGGTGGGTTTGACTCTAACCGAGCTTGAAAAAATAAAATTTGCAGGCCTGGTCCACGAGCCATGACCCATTTGCTCAAGTTGAAATTTAGAGTTGTATCACGAAGGGTATTACAAGTTTCTATTGTAAGATATCAATGGGATACATGTGTTTAACTTAAATACATGTTATGTTTGTGTAAATAGGCAAACTTCAATACATAAAAACCGAAGATTTGATCTGACTTTCATAATCCTGTACTTTTAGCTATTATTCACTAAAACACTTGAATGAATTCAGGTACATTGTTGATGAGATCAGCCAATACAACAACACGCTCTGCAATTTCTGATCCCCAGAAGCTTATTGCTTTGCTGAAGTTATCCAATCGGACTTCCGAAATCTCGCAAATCCATGCCTTTATAATCAAAACTGGTCTCGACCACGTCCCTTTTGTGCTTAGCAAACTGATTGCTTCCTCCATTCGGGATATAGAGTATGCGGCCTCCATTTTCAAGCACATTCACGACCCTAATCTCTTCATGTTCAATTCCATGCTGAGAGGGTACTCGATAAGTGACTATCCTAAGCAAGCTTTACTTGTTTTCAATCAGCTGAGGACCAAAAGCATTGTTCTTGATGAATTTTCTTTTGTTGCCACTCTGAAAGCTTGTGCCCGAGACTCGGCACTCGGAACTGGTATTGGAATTCATAGTGTTGTGCTAAGATCAGGTTTTCATTTATTTATTAATGTTAAAAATGTTCTTTTGCATCTTTATTCTGTCTGTAAGAGAATTGAAGATGCACAGAAATTGTTCGATGAATTGCCTGAACGAAATGATTTGATTTCTTGGAACACTCTCATGGGTGGCTATCTTAGTATGTCTCAGCCTGTTTTAGTCGCCCAGTTGCTGACTCAAATGGGAAGGAAGGGTTTGGAGTTCAGTGTCAATACAATTTTAATAGCCTTGTCTGCTGCTGGTGATTTGTTAAATTTTCTTGGAGGGCAGGCACTTCATGGATATTGCATTAAGAAGTATTTTTCTTTCGAAATCAGTGTCGTTACTTCTTTAATTGATATGTATGCAAAATGTGGGCAAATAGAAATTGGACGCAGAATTTTCGATGAAGCAGCGGAAAAGGATGTTGTTTTGTGGAATTGTTTGATAGACAAATACGCAAAGTGCGGCATGGTTGAGAAAGCTCTAGATTTAGTGTATCAAATGAAACTTGCAAGTAAGAAACCAAATTCATCCACCTTAGCTGGATTACTCTCTGCTTGTGCTGACAGTGGAGCTGTAAATATTGGCAGATGTATAAATGATTATATCGAGGAGGACGGGTTGGTGTTAGATGCTGTTCTTGGAACAGCTCTGGTTTATATGTACTCAAAGTGTGGGTTCTTAAAGAAGGCTATTAACATTTTTGATAGGATAGAGAATAAAGATGTAAAGTCTTGGACAGCGATGATAACCGGTTATTGGGTTCATGGCCAAATGGGGGAGGCAATTCAGAGTTTGCATAAAATGGAAGAGGAAGGTTTTAAGCCGAACAAAATTACATTCTTGGTTGCATTATCTGCTTGTAGCCACGGCGGGCTCGTAGCTGAGGGGATGAGATGTTTCGAAAAAATGGTTTATATGTACGGCTTGATGCCAAAGATTGAGCATTATGGAAGTATAATCGATCTTTTAGGTCGTGGAGGTTTATTAGAGGAAGCATATAAACTAATCAAGGGCTTGCCGTTCAAGATTGATGCAACCACTTGGCGTGCACTTCTTGCTTCGTGTCGAGTCCATGGAAATGTTGCTTTGGGCGAGTCTGTGAAGAAAGAACTCATTGATTTAAACGATGAACATCCCACCAATTTAATACTCCTTTCGAGCACTTATGCCATTGCTGGAAGGCTGTCAGATTTCACTGGAATGCAGGATGTGAAGAAAGAAAATCATGGAAGTGAGCAAGTTAAAGAAGTAGGATATAGCATCATCGAGATGGATAGTTGGAACCTGATTGACATTTGAGGTAATCCCTTTTTTTACCCTTAATTCATTTTTTTTTAAAATGCTTGAGGTTGACATAATTTCGCCTTTTATTTTTTGGCAATTATTTGGTTTTTGTGATGGAATTTAAATTTAATTCGTTACCAGTATTCTTATTTTTTCAGTTCTTACCAATTTTGAACGAGAAAAATTGAGAGATTCTCTTCATCTACGTATTTTTCTCGATTGTGGTATACGAGGAGTATCTGTGAAAACAAAAAATACTTAAATAAAACAGTCTCAATTAAATTCACTTAAAAGTCGGGAAGAATAACATTTTGACATAGATTATATCAAGAAAACAGTCAATACTTTTAAGGTGAACAATATATGATGATCGAATTCAATATATATAATCATCATCGAAGATCATGTGATTGCTGCTCCTCCTTGATTTAGCTTCTCGGTCAGCCTGCAAAATTAGCTTGCATTAGCATTAAATCTGCATTTTGTCTCAAACCTTCAATCTTTGTCATACCTTACTAATAAGCCTTGTGAAATCTTCCGTTCCATGCTCTTCTATGTACTTCTCAGCTATTGCTAAAACGGCGTCTGGTTTACTAAATATATCTTTCTTTCGCGGGATGTACCATAGAGTAGAAGTTTGTGGATTCGTGTAAAATGGTCGAATAAAGTGCTTATAAACATATGCAGCTCCATTAAAATGTGGAAGGACTAACCAACAAGTAACAATCAGCTTAATATACGGCCAAATGGGGAGCCTGAGAGAGAAAATAAAAAAACTTAAGCACCCCGCTTCTATCTTCTCGAGTATTTGACTGATCTTGTTGTGAACTCTGATTAAATGTTGATATTTTAAATGCAGGATCGAAACAAGATGGTGAATATCAACTCAAGCAAAAATGGACTTACAGTTCAAGAACTTTGGCAAATGTGAGCTCGAAGAGAGTGATCAGAGAATACAAAACCCAATAGGTGAGCCATTGTTGATCATCGACAATCGATTTAGTCTCGATAGCCTTGATGGAAGCATATCTGTAAAAACAAACACAATTACAGTGGTTCCGGGTACTTGGAAACGGACGGATGATGGCTTAGGCACATTTTTACATCTTACTTACAGAGGAAATACAAGTGTGACCACAGGCCTGCAAACACGACAAGAAAAGCAAAAAAGGAAAGGAGCTTAGTGAGCAATAAAACCAGCTGAATGGCAAGATTTCTAAGCAAATGATAAGAGTGGATAGAATACAGACAGAGCAAGAACATCAAAGTTTTTCGCTACCACTTGAAGAAAATTTCCAGAACCCATTTTCTGCAACTATGGATACACTCGTTTGTTTCGGTTCTTAATGCGAAAGCTTTAGGCACCTGAAGAATTCCAGATAAAAAGTGGGAAAGTTTGTCAAAAGGTTGAAGCAAGATTTCCGGAGGGAACATTACACGAGAAAAGAGGCACCGATTTGCTGTGGGGTCAGCTCTTGGCCTCATCTTAGAGAGAGTAATGAGCAATGTTGTCATGATGACAAAGTTAGAGAAAAATAGTCGAGAATCAAAGAATGACTGGTGTGAGAGGTGATACTTAAGAATGTTTTTTTCTCAAACTTTGATTAATGTACTTAATCGCGAGTAATTTCAAATTAAATTGTGTGTAATTTTTGTAATCAATCAAGAATTATATCGAGTAACGATGCGTACATCTCTTACGTTTTAATTATTTATTCGTATGATTGATCTTTTCATTAAAAACGAAAGTAAGACTAAAAAGAGTTAAATAGACTATAGAAACAATCATTGTCGATGATTCTTTTCAGGGTTTACTAAAAGAACAATGGCAAAAAATTATCTAAAGTAGAACAACTTGAAGATATCTATACTTACCCATTACACTTGTTCACTTCGTACACTACAAACAAAGATACCAATAAATAAAATGCAAAAAAGATAACACTTATTTAATCAAAACAAATAGTAAAAAAGTTCTGAAATTTAGTCTCCTATATGTCACGTAGCAGCACCAAAGAGACTCCAGTCATTGACTTTAAAGCTAGAGGCTGCAAGTTTAAAAATCTCACTCATTGGTAAACATCCAGATTGAGTGGCAGGAACTGCAAAACCAGCACCGACATTGCTTGCACTCTCGCTTAAGGGGCTGAAATTACAGTAACATCGAAGAACAACTCAGCACAACACCAGATGTCTATATATATATGCAACAATCGTAACCATGTTTCACTGTATAATCCTCTGGGCTAGGCGAACTTGTTTACACCAAGAAACAGATAAATCTGGTAATTTTCTACGGTAAACAATAAAATTTTATGTAACCCCTGATGTGTATTAGCTGTTAGCAACTCTATCTAATTTGAAGTTATATTTTTATACTCACTTTATATGAATTGGTTCGTATGCAGTGATTAGCACATCTGTGCCAACATCCTTTAATCGCAAATTTGCCAAATACACCTGCCAAAATCAGCTACTAATTAACTCCAGATCACATTTTCGGAAAGAACACAATTCACAGAAAGCCAAAAACTTTACCCGGACAATATTTTGGGCTTCCCGTCCTTGTCTTCCTTTAGAAATCGCCTAGAATGCCGAAGTTTAGACAATAATCACAGGGAATGAGAAATAAAGACTAGACAGATAAAGATAAATGTTTTGAAAGCAACGACGCAGACGACCAATTGAAAAGAAAACTAGAAGATTGAACTTTCTGGATTTCCAAGATAGATCTTAATGGAAGTGGAATGAAAAAAAGAACGAACAAAATAGACAAGAATGATAGCGATAACTAATAAATCACAACATTCCACTCAAATACAATACATACCATTTGGCCAGTTGCAGTGGTTACAACAGCTGGCGTGTTTCTATAACATAATCCATTAGCCTCCATCAATCCAGACTGTTCAATTACCTATTCTCAAGCACAATACAATCACCTAAAGCATAAATTCCTTACACGACAAGACAAGAAACAAAGGTGTTAACAGTCAACAGCAAAAATCTCCATTGAGAAAACATATTCAGAATAACACAAACATCCCATGATTACATTGCAGGCGCAGCTCATTCAGTGTGATTAAGATTCAAGCAAAAAAACATGGTTTTATAGCACGAAGAAATAATTATCAAGTTCATATATGAATAGGTGTAGAAAATATAAAACAAGATATAAGAATTGTAATTATTACTCCATTTGGGTAATAATGATAACTACATTAAAGTGAAAAACTCTTTGTTAACTTATCTTGTTTAGATCTAAAGATAATATAATAGATTCATTTTGTATGGATGCATTTCTTTAAAGAAACAAAAGTCCATAAACCAAGAAGAAGACCCTGAGCTCATTCTGCAGAAAATAAACAAATTCAGAAAATTAATCCAATTTCAAAATGGTAAATTATACGAATATGCTATTTACAAAAAAAGCTACCATTTCACGCTACACGGCTGAATGAATTGGAGAAAAGCATACTATAAATGTGAAGGTAGTGTCGCTTACCACACTTCCTTCAGCATCCTGCTCAGCGGCAAGGTCTTGAAGAAACCAGGTAGCACCTCTCTCATCTCCAACATCATGCTTAAAATCTAAAAGCTCAAAGACCAAACTTTCATCCTGGAATGAGTCCACAAATGCTTCCTTCATTTCAACCACACCAACTTAAAACACTCTATGCAATGGAAATCCTTTTTTCCATTAAACGATAATACCATAAATATTAGAAGCGTAAAGAGTAAGAAATCAACCTGATGATCAGGGACTTGCCGAATGTCACTGACATCCTAAAATTTCATAAAGAATAAGAGTTAGATATAAAAGAAGTAAACAAGTGAAAATAAATCAGAGGGAAAACCACATTACCAGAAATCTACTAGGGAATGTACTTGATATAGCACCCCCAAACAGAGTACGATCTGTACAAAAATCTCGAGACATTTCTACTTGAACAGTCTTTTCCTGAAACACAGAGTAAGCAAATCAGACCATTTACATCATAAATTTCGAGTCGCCTGAAAAATAACAACATAAATTCCACACAAAAACGAATAAGAAGATAAGAACTATTAAAACAAATAAATCATTACAGCAGTATGCAGTCTCAAAAAGAACTCCATTCCATCATCCTAATGCGAAACACTCCCATAAATTTTCATGAAAAAGATCAAATCTCGAAATACTAGCTTTTTAATCAGCAACGAGGAAGCCTCGTCTTTAAGTTTTCTGCATCAGAGTTGCTAACGGAAATAATAGAAACAGAAACGAAAAGTACTTCGCACACAGAAACAGCGAAGCAAACAACCGAACCAGAACTCATGTACCTAAAGGAGAAGAGAACATACCCACAGACGATGAAGAACACGAACGCGCAAAAATTTGTTCTGAGAAAGTGGGAGAGCGTAAAATCGACGCCCTGCCTGCTTGATTTCACAAAACGACAGATCGCTAGATCAAACATCATTGCCTTGTCACAAATGAGCTTCAAGGATGGCCATATGACAAAGTGGGCCCAAAATAAGCCCAACCAAAGTACCAAACCACTCGTTTAGGTTTTAGAAGTGAATAGTATTTCGTTGGAAAATTTCAATTAAATTCTATCGTACAGGATCATTTATCATTTAATCTCTAACTTATTTTTTTGCTCAATCAGACTCTATTACATACGCCGTTTGCAATTCAAATCTTTCTGTTTACTTTTCCGTTAAATTGGTCACGTGCTCTTTTTTTATAATTAAAAATTCTAAAAATTATAAAGTTATAAATTAATTTTAAAAAAATAATAAACAATATTAAATTTACTTGAAATTTTTATCACATATTTACCATATTATGGTAAGATAATTTAAAAATTTTCGTCATTTTCTAATACTTATATGATTTATTATAATTATTTTATAAACTAATTAACTAAAATTATAATAAATTGTACAAGTATTAGAAAATTACGAAATTTTTTAAATTATATTCTTATTATGTGCTGAATATGTGATAAAAATTAAAATAAATTGAATATCGTTGTTTGCCGTGAACATGTAAGAGAACGATCGGTTCAATGTTAAATGATAAATTAATTTTTAAAAAAATAACTAACTACATTAAATTTATTTAAAATTTTTATCACATATTCCGTACGTTACAAGAAGATAATTTAAAAATTTTTGTGATTTTCTAACACTTGTACGATTTATTATAATTTTAGTTAATTAGTTTATAAAATAATTATAATAAATTATACAATTATTAGAAAATGACGAAAATTTTCATATTATCTTCTTATAATGTGATAAATATGTGATAAAAATTTCAACTAAATTGAATATCGTTTGTTATTTTTTCAAAATTAATTTATAAATTTATAATTTTTAAAATTTTTAAATATAAAAAAGAACTAATTTATCGAAAATTAAACGGCAGTGTTTTAGCGTATATGATAAAGTCTGATTGAAAAAAAAAATATTCGATACTAAATGATAAATAAATCAATAATATAAGTTCTGAATTGATATTTATTTTATTTTATTTTATTTATTAATCAAATCCAGCAATCTCGGTTTCATGACATGTTGTTGACCGCACTAAAAATGCAGGTGACCGCGTCTAGATTTAATGGCAAATTGGAGGGGAAGGTTTATTTTGCTAACTGTTAATTATTTTATTTTATTAAAACACATAATTTGAATTTTTTTCCTTTATTAAATAGAATATTGTTTATTGTAACATCATGACTAATTGTAATACAGTGGTCTGGAACATAGATGATTGATCAATTCCAGAAAGTCCATCTCCTTCCCAACTGGAATAATAATTTCCACTTGATATGCTATGTCAGTGTCACGTCTAGTCTTTGTTCAAACTTTGGAAATTGAAATTCAACTGTTTCAACTACATTGCGGGTACGGCACTGCCCTTCCATTTACGTCTATTCTTTATTTATTTATCCTCACATTCAATTACAATATTATTATTATATATCAACGTGTCTTTTTTTATAATAATAATCCAAGAGTCGAAGATCAATAAATAAACATATGATATGAATTTTAAAATAAATGTCACGTTAAGCCCAAAACGATAAATTTATTATTGAAAATTAATTTAATTATTATTTTAGATTTTTCATGAATTATTTTTTTTGACAAAAATCCTAAAAAATTAATAATAAATAAGAGTGACGGGGTACTTGCCTAGAGCGCAATCACAGAGGAGAGAGAAGTTGCTTCATGAAATCTCAGGCGTTCATTCGTAGAGAGTGAAGTGAAATAACTTCTGTTCTGTCGGCTCATTGTAGCGTTCCGTAGGGAATTTTGCGCCGGTCAAAGACTCGAAGTAGTTAGATCTAGTTTTCCAGAATTGGAAGTCTCATTTCTTCTTCGGGAGTTGGGGAGTGATTAGCAAAGGGCGTAGAAATGAGGGAGGATGTAGCAATTATCTTGATGATTTTGCAATATTGAAAATTATGTTTATTAAACAGATAAAGTTTATATTGTTTCAATGCCACAAATAAATAATTGCAATAATGCCCTTAGATACTTCCATCTCATCTGTAGTTAATTTTCCATGTCGATAAGTGCATGCAAAAGAAAAGGAAAATAATCTTTGTAACCCTCAGCTTTTGTTTTTTTCATTACAATCCCTACGTTTCACTTTCTTTTCAACCATAGTCCTCTGAAGTCTGATTACTGTACATTTCTACATAAAAAGCTCAGACTGTAAAAGAATATTGTAGTTAGCAACTTCGTCTTCCATCTCCCAAAACACATCGTTTAGACCAAATCCATCTCCGTCTTTTTCATTCACCAGAAATTCACTGTTTGGAATCCCCAGTTCATCGTCAGAAGCTTCTAGGAGAAGCCTCATAACTCCTCTCTCTTCTTCCTGATCCTCAGTAAGTGTTGTTTCAGAAGAACAACATGGAAAAGAAGAGGAGTGGGTTTCCTGGTCGGAAATTTCTTGTTGCAGAGTTGTGATAATGGAAGAGAGATCTTCGGTGGCTTCTTCTTCTTCTTCGAGGTCGAGAAGAGAGAGAATATGGTTGTATGATTTATGACGTTTGTTGTCTTCGTTTTCCTTGTCTTCTATCTGGGTTTCTTCTCTATGGCGCTTCAAGAGCTGTTCCGCCATGGAAGACGAGATCTGGAGATAAACAGAACGAGAAGAGGAGAGGAAAGAGAGGAGATTTGCAGAAGCAAAGAATGAGGAGCGAGAACGGGAGAAGAAGCGGTTTAAATAGAGGGAGGAAATCAATAGTTCAAGTCAAAGTAAAGTGGAAAAAATAAATGAAGCTTAAAAACAAGGTTGGACTAAGTTTAAGTCACCAAGTTGAATTCTAAGGTTTCATTGAAGAAGTTAATAAAAAAATAATATAAAAATAAAAAGTTATCTTTTATATCTCATATAAAATATTAATATATTATTTATTAGATTTATAATTTTAATTGTATTACACTAATATAGGTATGTATGACATAATTTAATACATTATAGCCCTAGATCATCACGTTAGAAAATAATAATAATAATAATTGTACTTAGAATTAAATGTAATTGCACAGCCCATGAGAAAAAAGAGTGGATTGTATTGTAAATTAAATTGAAATAAAAATTGTCGAGAATGAAGTAAAACTATCCAAAAAAAATAAAAAATAAAAATCAAACCGGTTCGGCGGTTAAAGTTAAATAAATCGATCCGACCGCACTAAAATAGTGAGTATAGGTCAGCTAGTTTGGCATTTCTAAGTGGGTTGTATTGTTGTATTATATTAATTAAATTAAATTGAAATAAAAAATACTGAGAATGAAGGGTTTTCTGGGGGAATACGAATACACAGTTACACACCTTAAAAATACTGAGAATGAAGGGTTTTCTGAGGGAAATACGAATACACAGTCACACACCTCAACCTTTTAAGAAAGAAGATAAAACCTTGCACGAGAAAGTAATAAATAATGAAACCCTAACACACGATCATGCTATTGCAAAACTCTCTCTCTCTCTCTCTCTCTCTCTCTCTCTCTCTCTCTCTCTCTCCTCATTTTCTTCCTTTATTTTATTTGATTTCAACAGTTTCCATGGTCGGCCAAAAGGGTAAAGCTTATTTACCTTTTTAGAACACACTGTATTGTTCAAAGATTTTTTTGCATATATACTTCAACCCACCCACTTTGAGTTCATTTCATAACCATTATATACACATTCCAATGTTTTATTAATAAAATAATCATATCATTTTATAAATAAATCACACATGGTATAGTTAAAGATCAAGTACAACTCATCTGCAATTAGTGTAAGCTTAATAATAAAGTTGTGCAGGCTTACACTTAAAACCAACAATATTATATATCATTGTTAAATGTCATAGGGTTAGCAAGTAGGAAGAGGATACCAAGATTACTCTATATTGTGAGACAAAATTGATGAACGTGGTGAAGCAATGTTGAGTGGACTTATATCTCCTACCTTCATTTGATGACATTTATGCCTTAACCACCCCACCCCGAATAAATAAATTCAACATTATTTATGTTTGCAGAATTTAAATCATTATTCACTATTATTGCCTAAAAAATTTGGTTAGGATTCAGATTAAATAAATAAGTATTAATCAAACAAATAAGTGTTGCAATATCAATTTGATTAGTAAAGATAATTACTTTTAACCAAACCCTATAACAACCCAAAAAACCCTGATAGTTATATTTATTATATTCGGGAAGGTTGTTGGGAAAATTACCTGTCTTGTTCATCAGTGCAAGCCAAGGATGACTAATGAAAAGATGGGTTACTTGATTAGCGATAATTACGGTCTACTTCATTAATGTCTTGTAGATTAATATTGGTTTCTTTTCCTTTATAATTTCTAAAACACGTGACATTAAAAATTTATTAATTAATAAAATAATATCTCAATGTAGGGAGAGAGAGAGAGAGAGAGAGAGAGAGAGAGAGAGGCATTCCAATTAATCTTTGCTTGGATTAAAGTGTTCATTTTACCATAATATATGCGTAGCTGGCTTCCCACTGTCTTCTTAATTAGTCTCCAATTTAAAAATGATTAATTAAACATTAATCGCGCATCCCAATCCTATATTTTCACTTGATTGTTTAGTCAATCAGTGGAAGTTCACGCCTGCTTCATAATTAAATTGCTAATTAAAAATTATAAATATTGAAGTTCTAGGTTGTGGAATGCATGCAATTAACCGGACTTTTAAATTAATCAATCATTTAATTTTTAATTAGTTCTTGAAAAATTATTTCCAAATTTCTTAGTTTTTTAATTGTCAAATTGAGAACTTTAAGATTGAGATTAGTTTTTAATCATTTTCCGGGAAACATGTTCCGGCAAAATTGACGTTTTTGTTGGGATTATGTTAGATTTTGCCCAGGTTTATCTGTTGACAGATAAACTTTTTAATCTCAATATTCTGTCTTATCACTGAGTGAAGTGAATATTTCTTTGAATGGAGTCAATTTTCATAAAATTTAAAAAAAAGGGCTATTTTTAAAATATATTTAATAAAATTGAATAATAATAATAATAATAATAATAAAGTTTGGTGGGCCTTTTTGAAATTAAAAAAAAAAAAAAACACTATATTTAAGAATTATTTAAATAAAAATGGCAAATGATTTGGGGATAGAAGTTGGTTGTGATCAATTAAAGGCAAAATAAAAGCACATGGGCTTAGTAGTTGGACGTCAATGATGATGTATATTTCCCACATAAACTTTATACCTAATTTTTTCTAAATCAACTTCCTAGAATACGTTTAAAAAAAAAAAAAAAAAATTAATTCGGCATCCTATGTGGCGTCTCGTTAATTTATTGTCGCGTATAAATTATATTACATGTATGTTGGGTTATTTCGAGCAAAGAAGGTAAGCTAGATGAAGTTTTTATTTTTATTTGATAATTCTTATTTCATAATTTCATAATTATTTATTAATAATTAATAATCTTAAATAATAAGTGTCATATTAAAATATAAAAATTAAAAAGACAGAAATAGACAATAAATATATTATTATTCGTGAAATTATATTGTTACCTTTTTTGTGTACATAATTTAAATACTAGAGTAGCGAAAAAGATATACCTAATTATTTTATTTTACATTGCCTTTGTATATATATATATATATATATATATATATATATATATATATATTAAATCAACTTTTATCCATTGAGTAATAATTGTTCCATTTTGGCATTGTCCAATCACTAAGGCTGGCTTTTGTCTGTCGTTGACTCCAAGTGATGCGAATCAAAGAAAGCAATAATTCAATATGAATTGATATTGTGACTGCTATTATTAAAAGTAATAACGATATTATATTATTTTTAATTTTGAAAGCTCTGCCAATCTCATATTACTCCAAAATTGAGTATCTTGTAAGTTTTGTAAATTGAGTTTTCATCTATATTTAATAAAAATGTATTTTGAACTAACTTTATCAATAAATTTATGTAATTTTTAATTCAAAATAAATAATATTGTATCGAAAAAATTAAAAAATTTTATTTGTCCAAAATTCTAAGTTATTCTTAAGTATTTCATTTTAATAAACACGTGTCTTCAAATGATTAAAACATCCAACTGTACGCGCACACATGTTAATCATGAAAAGCAACATTTCAATAGTTGTTGTCC
>CM039526.1:14404981-14511448 GCA_022433055.1 Begonia peltatifolia | reverse complement strand
TTCCGCCAATTACGTAGAATTTGCCATCCATGAACACACCAGAACACATCTTTCTAGGTTTTTTCATGTTCGGAAGCACTTCCCACTTTTGGGTCTCAGAGTTATAAAGCTCTGCCGAACTAAGAATATTCCCATCTGTATCACAACCGCCTGCTAAAATTGCTTTTTCGTCGAAACTTGCCGATCCGAATAAGCATCTGGGGCTGTTCATTTTAACATCGGAAGTCCAAGAATTTGTCAGCATACTATATCTATATGTAACAATGGTCATGAAATCTTTGCCGAATACGAGAAGATCGGTCCCTACAGCCAATGACTCTTTATCCGACCACATAAAACAGTCGTTAGAAGTAATTCGAGGTAAGTGCATCCACCTTCGAAGAATCGGATCAAAAGCTTCCCATTCGAGAAGTTGACACGAGAAGTAAACCCAGTGTTCGATCACTCCATGTAGCCTTCTCAACTTATAGAGCTCACCACTCCGAATTAAGTGGCGGAAGCTTCGATTCAACGAAGCAATGGACCCATAATCAGATCGAGAGCAACGGAGAAGGCAACTGATTGAATTGTCTCTTCCAATGGAATGGATTAGAGGGTCAGAATCGGAAGATTCAGTTGAAGTGTCGTTTTTTTCTGACCAATCGGATAACTTTGACGACCTTTTCGTTCGGTGTTCATCTTTTTCGTCGGTCTCTAATGGACGTTTCCCATTGGCAATGCCGAGTTCGAGCTCATAGTTCATCTTAAGGTAAGACCACTTTTTTTCGGATTTGAAAGAGCTTGGAAAAACCCGAGAGGCCAGACACGATCGGTCCTCCAACATGTCTCTCTAATTCGACCAGTATAAAACACAGCAATAAGTCGGGAATTGAATCCGATTTTCTTTTTTCTTTTTGACAAAGAAGAACACTGATTCCTCTAGAACTCGAAAATGGCACTGAACCAACCTAATCACAAAGAACTACTGCAATATCAATACAACAAGAACAGAAACCAGCATCGAGAAGACTACAGCAAATACTACGATCTTACACAACCAAATTTATTCATTACCCTTTTCTTCCACCATAATCCAGACTCATGACTGCAAAAGAGAATATAAATAGATATATGAAAACCCACTAAATCCAACATGCCCAAATTCTGTGTAGAGCTCAACAAACACTTTTCTCCAGCAAAAAAGTTTAAAAAAAAAAAGAAGAAAAATCCGCAGTACAAATCAAACGCACCCAGAAGAAACTTAGAGCTCTCTACGAACATCTGATGAAAATTTTGACACTTCTGGATAAAAATAGATTGAAATCTCGCTAGCGGAAGGGTTTAGATTGAAGAGAAAACAAAAACCAGATCTTTGAGTTTCTTTTACCCGCTAAATCCAAATTCCACAAACCCCCAACGAAAATGAGATCTGTTTCTGATTTGTTAATCAAGCTTAGATTAATTAAGAAAAAACAAAAACCCCCACAAAGAAAAAAAGAAAGAACAGAAAACAGAGATCAATCTAAAATTTTAAAAAGCAGAGGTTTAGAAATGGAGCGACATACCCGATTGGAGGATAAGAAGAAACAAGAGGTGATTGGAGCTTTAGAGAATTAACAACGATCTCTCTCACCTCTTCCAGCCCTTTCTCTCTCTAAAAACTCAAAGAGAACCACTTTCAGCTCTCCGCTATGCACGTTTGTTTGTTTGGATTTCTTTTTTTCCTTCTGCAAATCAGAATTCAGAGGGAAGGGTTGGAGCTGAATCCTTGAGAGGTCGGCTTTATCTCCATTAAACCATATTTTTAAGGAATTAAAAATCATTGTTCATCCCAGTATATATTTCTCTCTCTTCCTCCTCTCTGTAAGTGTCATCTTGTCAGTCTAAAATAAAAATAATAATATTAATTTTGATTTAATTATATTGAAAGGAAGGGAGGAGAAGGTGGAGAGTGGGACCCACTCGAGCTAACGAGGTTCGCCGTGGTCGCCAGTTCGTAACCGGTCATCGGTGAGCGCCGGTTTCCAAACCGTGTTGACCGGGGAAAATTATAACCATAGCTAGCATGCTTTGCATGGAACTCAAAAATACTTGAAACAAGAAAGAGATTTATATTATGATTTATGGCTATTTTTACACATTATTCATTGATTAATTCATAAATTACGATAAACTAAAAATAATTAAATAATAAATTACACGTATAATAATAATCATCTGTCAATATTCTTTCTTAATAATATAAAAAAACTACTGTAACTTGATCTTATTCTCTTTTGTAACGTATGTAATAACTGATTTTGGAGATAAATTCTCGTATGTTAGGAGACGTTTCAATAGTTTGGCCGAATTCTAAAGTGTAATGAAAAAAAACTTCAATAATGGATCAAGCTTCCTTACAATCTTGAATTAGTTTTCCAAGCGTGAAAATGTGTATCGTTAGTCACGGTTAATCAACCAGAGATAATTTATTATCGTTATTCTACGTAAAAGTTTATAGTAATCTTTCTTATTTTTTTTTTTGTACTAAATTTAGAGTTCATGACTTTGTTTCGTTATCGTAATATTTCCACTTGATATGATCATATAATATATTTATATAACTTGCTAATATGCTTTAATTTTTGCAATTGGGGTGAGTAAGTAGAAAAAATATTCTTAAAATTTAATTTTTTATTGCAAATGACATTTTTCAGTAGGTAATTTTTGGACGGTGTGAAGACTGGATTATGTGTCACGCAGAACAGGTTGATTCGTATGCTCGCTTTCCCACTTAGTGACGCGTGTCAGATTGTAATTATCTCCTGAATATTTACTTTTACTTTTTCATAAATAAATAACAAAAAATGCCTTTTGACTAGTCAAACACAAAATATGACCTAATATCATCCACATTTATGAATTTTTAGACGTTAACTTTGACATTTTTTAATAAATTCTTAATATTTTCAAACACAATTTTTGTATAATAATAGATTTATTTTCTGTTATATTAAGTGTCGTTGTTTAATTGGTATAATAATTAAAATAAAATACTAATTATATTAATTTAATTAACATCATGTCAATTGAGAAGATTAAAATATAAAATTAAATAATAAATTTAAAAAAATTTTGTTTCTCAAAATAAATTAATGAATAAATGACGTAAAAATATTATGTTAATCTGTAAATTAAGTTGTTTCACTGCAAAGTAAATATAATGTTAGCAATTATCATAATTTTAGATTTAAACATTTTAATTCTTGGAGATTTCCTTTGGCGTTAGTTTTGAAATTCACGGTTAAAAAGCCAAAAAAAATAATTAATTATTTTTACACCAAAAAATCAACAGTAACACCTCACATAACTACCCATGTACACAAAAAATATAAATATAGTTTTACTAGGATAGGCAATTAAGTCATTTAAGAAACGCACGTGTGAAATCAATGAGGTGTTGAAACGACCACGTTCAATCTAACCCTGTCACAATTAACATTAATTTAGGCTATTTTGTTCCACCTTTTTGGAAGCTGGAGACAATACTATCCTGGCTAGAGTTATCACAATCCCTATCAAGTCTTTTACCGTGCCCATTACCAAACACACGTCTTTTTAACCTCTCCCACAATTTCTAAACAATTTCGAATTTTATCAATCAAGATATTGGTAAGAAATGTTTGGATAAATTAAAAATAATGTTTAAAAAATTGATTAAATAAAAATATAATATACAAGTGCTAAATTTAACAGATAAATTGACGATAATATTCATATTATTGAAAACAATAGAGTAGGGTTCAATTTATTTTAAAATTTTATTTATAAATGACTTTAAACGTTATGTTTTAAATTATAATTTATTTCTTTTATTTTATAAATTTAAACAAAAATACGAAATATATAGAATAAAAATAAATTACTATTTAAAAACTGATTACAAATAAGAAAATAATACTCAGATACCAACACACATCTTTTTATTTGGATAACATTAAATATAATTGAACTGCAATTTATTTTAATTGTTCATTAATACGATATTCTGATTAATTAAATTTGATTTAAAACATTCAGGTTTTGGACGGCGCCGTGGAGGACCATAAGTTGACCAACATTTGTCTCGTGCGGCGCACGTGAGATTGAAATTTTAATAATTTGTATGATGAGATCATCATGGAACGTGGCAATTGGTGATTGGTTGTCGCTACTCAAAAGTCCCTCCGCTTTTTCCTTCTTTTTGGTTTTACTACTTTAATAATAAATCAACTAATTAAACTAATTAATGACAATTAGATTAAATGATTAACTAAAAGGACAGCCTCTCTACTTTACAAATGGTATTAACTATTAACTAAATCAGAATTTTCGATCAGCACACATGGGAGAATGTCCGTCTCTGCAGGCTTTTCTACCTCTTTACAACCTAAAAAAAATTACTAATTTTGAGTATCTTAAACCTTATATTTGTAATTATTATACTAATAAATATATATTTATTTATTTATCACATATCACGACACTACATTTGTAATTTAATATTCGTTAAAATTAGATGACTCAAATTTTATCTAATTTGGTTTGAAAAATTCGCGTACAGACATTTTTGTTAGTGATTTTTTCTGTTAGAATTTTCGTAATATTTTTTTTTCTCTTCCTATTATTATAGAAAAGAAAATGTAGTGTAGTCCCCGTTGCAGTCACTTGTTTACTTATGTATCTATACGTTTGACATGTCATTAGATTAAGGTTAATTAATACTCCTCGATGGTATTAAAAATGTATTATCTTATCATATTATTTAAGAATAGATAGAGGTTTTAAAGAGTTCACATGTTACTTTTTAATTATCTGGTTGATTTTACCGATGCCTTTGAAATAAATTAGACTTAATTTTATTAAATATAATAGCAACCACTTTCTCTTTCTTGCAAATCTTCAACTAATTAAAATTAATTTATATTAATGATATGGATAATTGCATGTAGTTAATTACTCAATTACGAAAATAATTGATGTATTTTATCTCAAATATTACTTCCATCTTTCGATTATAAGATAAACTAATAATAATAATAATAAATAATTAGTTAAAAATATTGTCCCCATAAAAATATAACTCATCAGCTCTATCCATTGAAAAATGAAACAAATGCTTTTTTAAGAGAGGAAATAATATATGTATATAAAGAGTAATTACTGCTCAAGCTCAGTATGTAATTTATTAACAACGTGAATGTCAAACCAAAGATATTATTATGGCTTGGTGGCTCGGGTTTTGTTTGACGTATTTGAAATAATTTACGATGATACCAGATAGATCTAGTTGAAATTTTATTTTCTAGTAAGATTACGTCTTCTAAATGTATTGCAATACAATAATATTATATTTTCACGAGTATAGTTCGCTCAGTTTCTTATATAATATTTTTCGTCATATTTGTCATTAATTTTTCTTCATTGAATATTTTTAAGGTAAAATGGGTAGTTTTAATGTACTATATTACAATATTTTTTTAATTTCAAGTCAATTAATGAGAAATAAGTTGGATAATTACAACAATTAATAATTTTTTTGCAAGCTGGGATTTAAGATTAGTGGGAAATAGGAACATGGTCACGTGAAAACACCATCTTTATAGATTATGGACAATTAATAACAATGAACATATTCATATAAAAGTGTGACAAAAAAATTAAAAAAAAAAAAGAATAAACTTGAAAGCCAAGAATCTCTCTCTCTCTCTAAGAACCCTAATCCCTCAAAGGTTGAAAGATTCTTGGCGTGCACTAATTTCATTTTATAATAATGTCATTCATGAACATTACGAACACTTCTTCCAATGATTATTCTACACCTGTCAACCATTTGTTCACAGACGTGTGATCATGCCAACCAATTGCAGTTCTTTGTTGAATTTTACTTTTTTTTTTTAAATTAATCATTTTAGTTTTGTAGTATAAATAAACTTTGGTAAAAAAAATAAATAAGTTAGCGAATATAAAATAAGACTAAAAATAAATAAGTTTATTTTTATTCAGTCACAACCAATTGCGTACTGTTGGAATCGAGAATCAATCGAAGAACCTTTTATTTTACTTGATTTGGTTCTCTGTTCAGTTTTTCTAGCGTTGAAAGAGAACCAACAAAAAATATTTGGTTTGATACGGTTCAGGTCTTACAATTGAACACGACCCGCCCTTGGTACGATCTTTCGTATCACTACTAAGAAATAGTCTCCTAACAATTATGATTGCCAAAAGGGGATTTCAAAGAAATACTCGGTTTATCATATTTACTCTTGAGACGAAATTTGTTTGGCCTCAATTCCATCAATATCCAAATTATCACTCCAAAAACTTCTTGTTAATTTAATTCTTGATGCTCGAGGAATCATGATTAAAGATCTATCAATGCGTAGTAGAGGAAAAGAACTCCTAGAACTGATACAACCTTCTAAACAGTGAAATTAGGTCACGACCACATATAGAGTGGACATTAACTCGGAAAGATAACTTTTTAAATATATAACTTATAAGCCTGCACGATGTAAATGTGCATGACTAGGTTTGAACGATGTGCATGCATTATAATGTATTTAAAAAGAATTCTTGATCAAAAGTTTAGTGTTATCACATAACAATAGAAACTTTTCCAAATAGTTTGTATTTGGAAAAGTGTATTCAATGTGGCAAATTGATATTTCTGGTTTAATATTTGTTAATAAAAAAAAAACTTGTACCATAAAAATGCTATGCCGTGTAACACATCGTATAACGCACACAACATGTCTCATGGCTCCACGCTAACAATCAAGACACTATTGTAAAGAAAAAATACGAGCATCAGAAAATTATAATACTCTGTTACGCTCGTCGTAAACATAAAAGCAAATTATATTTTTTCTAAAATAATGTTATTTTTAACATGATAATTATGTTTTAGAAAGGGGATAAAGTGAAAATGTTGAGGGTTACACCCATGTGATATGTATGGTAGTTTAAATTATATAAGCATAAATTGCACGTTACGTAGTGTTCAAGCTGGCAAATGGGCCCCCCTTGCCACATTATTAAAGCTCATTTTTAGATCAACTTCCAAATCCATACCTCCAGTTATACAATTTTATTTTCTATTTCTATATTTTTAATATGTATGATATCTAAATGAAGCAACCATTCTCCCTGGTGCCATTAAAAATCTATGTATAAATATTTATATAACAAAGTTGAACGAAACACTTTCGAATAATCAAACAAGAGTTGCGTTAGAACGAGACATTTTATGCAAGATGTTTCACTCATTACATATATTTTAAAAATAAGAAAAAAATTACGCAACACGTCACATAAAATGTCATAATATCATATCACGACGCACGATTAATCTTAAAAGATAGGCAAACATAGATACACTCAGTTTAAAACTAACCATATTGAAATAAGTTGGTTCGATCTGATTTTACTATTCAACTTTTTACCAAACCCTAGTTATAACTTATAATTCTTTTTAATTATTGAATAAAACCTAACATCGAAGTAGATAGCTACGTTTTAATTAGGTTGACACTCTAAATTCAAAAGGATGGATAGCGAGATGAAGTGACACAAGTCATGGATGAAATAAGTTGGGTGGAACTCTTATCTTTAAACCCAAAAAATCAAATAAAATGGGCATGTAACAAAATTCAATATAAAGACACAACAATATTGATAGGGAACTTTGTTAGGCAAATGTCACCCTCTCTCTCTCTCTCTTCCCATTTGAAATTTCATTTCTGATACGCACACCATTCTCTCTTGGGTAATCTAGCTTTATGTCATCTTCATACATAATAAAACAGCAAGAAATCCGTGAATTTTGCCAACCAAAAGCAACCTACTTTCTAGAGAGAGAGAGAGAGAGAGAGAGAGAGAGAGAGAGGTTCGCATATGTCAATAAAACGACCACGTATGTATGACAGCGACCGAAGCCATTAAAAAAAGAGAGCATCTTCAATATTTAGAAGCTCTTTTAAGATGCTGTTTTCTCCATCTTCTAAAATATCAATTCCATCACAGCAAATATCAGCAACACCCACACAGTAACAAATGCAGAAAATAGACAAAAAGAAGGCAAAGGGAAAGGTAGGGACGATTCTGATATCTCTCTAATCCTTCCTCCTACGATGAGTCGAGTGGATGCATCTTTACAGAGAGAGCCTTGGATTTTGTTCAATTTTCTAAGAATATTTCCATGTTCTCTCAAAATCTTATATTCACAACTACATTAAAGATGTTGTGCACGTGTACGCTCCAGATTAATTCCAATCGCTTGATTAAGATTCGTCGTATCATCAAAAAAGCAATTTTTAATACACTTTGATTAATTTATTAATTTAATTATAAAACTATTAATCTGTGATTGTGGAGTCTCCAACAATGTCTTTCCTTAGCAGTTCTCCTTTCAGTTTTTTAAATAGATTTTTGCCCAATCATCACCACCCACGTGGCATCTAAATTTTTCGTTTTTAATTCAATTTGTATTATTTTATAAAAAAAAATCCAGAAAGAAAATAATATATAGTATTAAAAGTAAGTGGGGGCATCGCACCGCAATCATCACCATTTGTAGGATTATTTTAATATAATAATGACAACTATTTCTAAGTTACTACGTGGAGCTTCATCATAGTTTTTAATCTTAATATTTAAGTTAATTACATTAGTAATAACGATTGCTAATGTTGATGACGACTTGGAGTTTCAAAAGATCAAGATATGTTCTAGAAGCTAAATTTGAAAGCGAAAGTTGTGCTTGATTCTTTATTCTCAGCGTTTCAACTGTTCACCTTTGTTGTTTCATAGTCTTGTGAAGCTTTGTAATTTTTATTTTTTGGTAAATTGTAATTCAAAATCTAACGTTTTAGATTATTTACGACAAATCAAAATTTTAACTTTATTTGTTAAATCTTGTATGAGTATACTATGTTTTCTATTTAATAAGATATTTTAATTCTTAACCATCGATCGATTTTCAATATGATTTCAAACTGTATTTTTTAATTGATAGAATTCTATCAACAAGGGTTCAAAATCGAATTTAAGAATCGCTAAAAATCGGGTTAAAATACCATAAGTGAAAATGTCGTAAACAATTGCTATATTAAACAGATAGATTAACGGCAAAATTCAAATTGACAATAGCTAAAAGATGCATATTTGATTCGTCAAAAAATAAAAACTTGAAGTCTTAATATGCAAATAACCCCAAAAGTAAACGCACAACCATTTATTTAAATTGTTAAAGTAGTATTTCCGAAAATTAAATTGTTGATTTAGGAAAACTGAGTGAAGTAATGAAAGAGATGAGAACGTGTGGATTAGTAACTCTGCAAAGCTGTTTTGTTTGGAAACGCAAGCAACTTTTCTTTCAGGCTCACCTAAAGTGTTTGCAAATATGCATCATTTTCCACCCTTTTCCAGTTGTTGTTTGTTGAAATTTTTTCCGGGTTGGACCACACATTTTATTACATCCATTCCCCGATTTATTCTTCTAGGCCGACGATCAAAATCAAATTCCAAGTATTTTGACTAATACGAACATAAAGTTATTTGTGCGTGAATTTCGAGAGAATTTTCGTGTAACGCGGCCGATGAATTTTAAGTTCTTAGCAAATATTGTTAACGTGTTAAACACGTAATAGTAGTTAGAATTATAATTTTTGGACTTTAGCTCCTTCCATTGAGTATCATCAATTATGAGATTCTAACCTAGATGTTGGCCTAACTAATTGAATGAACTAAAACTCCACAGCCCGAATCAGATTCTTGATTTTGATTGACGATGGCAGTAATCAATTTACATTGAATTACTTCATTTTCTTAATATATGATGATTTAGACTTTAGAAAAAAGGAGGAAATAATAATAATAATAATAAATAATAAATAAATAAATAAATAAAAAGAGATTATTTTGGCAGTCTAGTTGAGGGGGTTCTAGGGTTGGAATCCATATAAAAACAATATGCTCCAGCTTGACATTTTTCATTTCTTGTTGTTTACTGAATTTTTCATTTTTATTTTTATAATATATATTTTGGGCGGAAGTGGGCCGGTTCGGTTGGATTTCTTCCACTTAATTAACTGAATTAGACATTTGAAAATAGAAACAGAACTAACATTTGTTAAAAACCGAACAAAAAAAAAACTGGTTTGGTTTCGATTCTACTTTCTGGTTGGTATTATTTTGGGTTTTTTTTTTTTTTTTTTTTTTTTATTGATTTAGTCCGGTTCGGACGATTGTTTCAATATAATCTCCCTTTGTAGGCTAAGAAACTGAGTGAAGAAGGTTGGGTTTTGCTTTGGGTCATTTTTGGGTTACGTCCAAAGCCCATGTCCTACTTGACATCAAAAGCGTGACACTAAAATTAATTTAATTTGTGAGTTTTCAACAAATATAATAAGATAAAAATTTAGTTGTGCATAACATAGTTCTAAAAGTTATTTTTAATCCACAAGGATTTATTCGGTGTTACCATAATATTGTCGTGGGTCAATCAACCTAATCGATCGTAACACCAATAATATAATCTGAACAATTGTATCACACCAATACTATAAAATGACGACTTTTAAGCACATCCAAATCAACCAAAAACGAAGCCTTATTTATTTTTAGGACATTTATATCATACATATTTATCTATTAGTTTTTGTATTTAGCTGATAGAAGCTCTCTTCATTTTTTGAGTTAACTGTGATTCTCCGATTCAACTAACTGCAACCATTTTCGAGCACTTCATAAGTTTTTGTTTTTATTTAATTTTTTTTGTGATTTGTGGTGGCACCGGAGAGAATAAACTAATAATGACAAATTTTAATGTTTCATTATGTTTTTTTGTTTCAAATTTTTATAAATTTATTATTCGCTTTCTGGTTGCAAAGTGATTAATATTTACTAACTAGGCTAATATTGTCATAAACTAAAACTGTAAACTTTTTTGCTCGGATTTTAGTTCAAAGAACATGATACTAGATTGAGTGAATAACTCTACTTACGAACTATTGAATTGCACATTTCTTAAACAACATTAGATCGTACAATTACTCTGATATGAGCTGCGCCTTTACACTACAGTTCTTGTCTCCACAGGACAAACAACCACGACACTGGCTTATTAAAAATATCTCGGGTTTCTATTATTTGAAAAAGGGTGGGATGATTTGTAATGTCTAAGGAAACAAAGTCACATGGGCCATCTAACTCAACACAACCTTAACCTAGACTGTGTAGAATGGAGTCAATACATGAATGTATTAGGTGTGTTTCGGGAATCAGACAAGACAATGAACCAGACACTCACATGACAAGCAAACGTCTTTTCTTTTTCTTTTGCTTTTTTTTTTTTCAGAATTTTGATTGATTGTAACAATAAACCAGAATAAACGGAAATTCACTATATAGTAGTTGAGGTAACTAGCTTTCTTGATGGGTGTTTGCCGATTTCTCTTTCAATGCTGCGACATTGAAGCAAAAATTATGAGTCTGTGGGTCGACCCGGCCATGAACCACCACATTTAGGATAAGCCCACCCGACCCAACCTAGGCCTTGGTCCACTCCAAGGTTGATTGGGCTCGATTTGAGTTGTGTTTCGTCGGAGCAGGTTGACGGGGTGAAGAAGCTTACTTTAGAAATTATGGACAATGTATTGTTATGCTAATAAAGTAGATGATAAAAAGTGGTTTCATACATATGTTTTCGTCATTTTGTAAGCATTGTTGTTTTCGAGTCCAACAAATTTATGGCGTGTTGCTCACTTTCCAAATATGGGTGATTCTGTTTAGATCTTTATAAAATACGTTCATTGTTGAAAGGAGTGATTATTTTGTCATGATTTGTCGGCACAACTCAACCCTAACCCCAGTTAGGCACTGTTGATCATACCAGCAATGGGTTGAGCTTGGATTAAGAGTAGGATTATGTGCAATTTGGCACTGCCCTAGCTAGCTTATTGATCACATGGTTAGACGCATGGCACCCACCAAACTCCATTAAATGGCCTAATTCTCTGTCCCCTCTAATTTATAGTTTTTGAAGGAGGATGGATTGCTTCAGATGGACCCCCTTGAATGAATTGACAGGCCAATCAGTTGATTGTTTTGTGTTTGATATGAAACACTCATTTGAGTATCGAAGTTCGATCGTTGGTTCTGTCATTTTAGTCAATCCAACTTGCTCTTTGTTGCTACTATCTACTTCATATGCAACTCCAGACTGTATTTTTGATGGTGCTATCTCGATCTATAATGTTATCAAGTCAAAGTTTTAATTTATTGAGAATCAAATTTTATTAATCGAAAAAAAAAAATGAACGCAGAAAAACAAAGACACCAAAACTTACGTCGAAAATTCTAGACGGGAAAAACCACGAGTATATGAGAAAATCACTAACAAAAAATCTAGGTAGAGATGAATTTTGCAACTCAAGCAATAATATATAGAGAAAATATAAAATTCTAATATTGATATCATAGTTTCATATATAGAATTTACATATACAACATATATATTAATGTCAAGAGTGAATTTTTTATTATTTCAATTTTTTGACTAAAAAGATCGAAAATTTAAATTAGTTCAATGTTTTAGTATTAGCAAATGTATTGAAAGTGTGGTCATCGATTCTCGAGCTTGACTCCCTAAATAAAATTCAGGTCACCCCAAACTCAATGTAATTTATTATTATTTGAAAAAAAGATGGTTGAGAAGTTCGTGGATTATCATTTAGGAACAGAATTTGAAGATGAAATCAATAATAGTTGATGGAATTTGGAAAAATTGTTTGTATGTAAGGAATGACCTTACAGAAAAAAGACTAATTAATTTGATAACATGGCCTAGCGTGCTTCCTCTGACATGGTGAGGCCCCCCTCAGTAGCCAAAATACAACCAAAAAATTCTCTTCAAACCCACTTGCGTTATAATTCCTGCTAGGCCACATCTCTTTCCTTCTTCACCCACCTCTCTCTCTCTCTCTCTATACCCACTTCCTCCTCTCTCTAATGAAAATCAGAAGAGAAGATACGAACCCTAAACTATCACTACCTCATTACAACTAAGTTGGCGAAAATAACCATTACCCAGAAAAAACTAGTCAATTAGAACAAAAAAATAATGAGAGAAAGGAAAAAAGAGACAGATAAAGTTCAGATGGACATGGTTAAAACTATCTCCAGCAATATCTAGACAGAGAAACTCTGAGGAGAGAGAAGGGTCTTCTCTCTCTCTCTCTCTCTCTCTCTCTCCCTCTCTAAATGTCCTTATTTAATGAGGGCATTCTGCCCATTGCTTGACCCATGGACTTGTCCGCTACAACACTGCCATACCATATTACAAGTCTTACATCTTGGATACCTAATCTGCCTGTCTATAGTTCATGTCTCAAACCTCCCTTTTATATAAACACCTCCTCTGCTCATCTCGCTCCACCCATCTTCTTCAGCTCCCTTACTACATCCTCAGAACAATCTCTCCAAATACCTTCTCTTTTGTCTCTCTCCAGCCCTTCTTTCCTCTTGCACTCACAAGCACATCAAATAATAAGTTCGTTTCTGACAAATTCTACTCAATGTCTAGCAGAAGATCTCGTTCCATTCAGTCAGGTGCTTCTCGAAACTTCACTGAAGAGCAGATCACTGATCTCATTTTCAAGTTACAACAACTCATTCCAGAGATATGCCATAGGCGTTCTGGCAAGGTATTTTATCTCTCTCTCTCTCTCTCTCTCTCTCAAATTACTTGCCTGCAAGGATTACAGGATGCATAAAAGCAATTTTGTTTTGCAACTTATTACCTAGCTATATGAACTAGACAAACTCCAACTTTATTTGAGTAATTATTTGATCTTTGCTTCAGAAAGTGAATCATTTCTGGCCATTTCTTGTGGGGTATGGCCACTTAACTTTTGCTGGGCATTTAATAAAGATTTCTATTTTGTAACTGAGGAAAATACACACATTTGTCCAGGTTTCAGCCTCTAAAGTATTGCAGGAGACTTGCAGTTATATAAGAAGTTTGCGCAGAGAAGTGGAGGATTTAAGCAGCAAGCTATCTGAACTTTTGTCCTCAGCAGATGTTAGCCATGCTCAGGCAGCCATTATTAGAAGTTTGTTCGTGTAAACTAGCCTATAAAGTCTAAAAATGTTGCCCTACATATCTTAAAAACCCTAGTTAGGTTTACTGTCCGATTAGTGTTATAAATTTCTATAGTTTTAAGCTTGAGGGGTGACTCAGCCCTGTAAAGATTGAATGAGTTTGTCAATCAATTTCAGGTTGGAGTTCACTCAGAGTCTGTAACAGTTTATCTTTTCATGAATTTCGTAATTATCAAATGATTCCAAATACAGAAAAGTCTTTACAAGAAAACTAAATTAATCTGATATAAAACAAGATAAATTACTAACAATCTCTTAAATTTCAAATTGTTTAATTAAAATGATTCGATTAATTCATATCACATGGTATTATAGCAAAGAAACATAGATTTGAAGTCGAGATCTTATTCTCTTATACCTCAATCAACTTTACCCGTCAAATTAAAATGACTATAATCATTTATTTTATATCTTAACCTTCAGATGGTTGTGAAATGTAGTAAGTAAAATGCATTAAGTAAGCATTTTGGTCATTTACTGGATTTTCTTAAATTATATTACTTAAGAAAGACTAGCGTGGACCAAAAGCTCAACGAGGGCCAGGTCTTGGATTTAGCTTTCCAGGATGACAGTGCAAAAGTTTTGACTTAATTAACCAACCTGGATGTAACAGAGACTAATAATTGAAAATGTCACATTGATTTCTGGGACCAAATAATGTCAAACAACATTAATTAACATAGCATTAATATATTTAATTATTGATTAAGGGTTTAGATTATGTTTTTCAAAAAACCGAGGAACAAGGCGTGTCAAAATAGGACAAGAGATCCAAAGAATTTCTCTGAACAAACATTCTTAACTAGAATCCTCAAGAAATCGATAACTTAAATGTATTATTTGTTCGACATGTTTAGAGAAAGGGATCACTTCCATTTAGTCATGTTAAACGAGCCGGCCGAGCCGAGTCGAGTTTGAAAAGGCTCTGCTCAACGAGCCTGTCGAGCCTAACGAGCCTGCCGAGCCTAACGAGCCGACCCAAAAAAATTTTAAACCCGAGCCGACTCACGAGCACCAAGCTCAACGAGCCGATCTGAACCGAGCTCAACGAGCCGAGCCGAGCTCAACTAGCAGAAATTATATTAAAAAAATTATTATATATAAATATATTATATATTTTGTTAATTTCTAACCGAAATAAATCATAAATTTATTCAAAATTTAAATAATAGACGCATTTAAGAATTTAGTCTTACCAAATACAACAAAATATAGCGAAAATAGGTGAAAAATAACATACCTCACGTCGCAGGCCGATCATTGGCATCACCCTCACGTGGATCACCCTCTCGTGGATAAGTGTCTCGTTGAGGTTCACATGATCTCAATAGATGGTCTGGAAAGATTGGTAATGCTGGATTCAAATTGTCATAATGATTATTTACAGCTCTCACATATCGTGCAAAGAAGGCTGTCTGCTCAAGCGAATGATTTTGCATATTCCTCAACCAATGTTCGATGCAATTATGTTCACGTGATAACTGTGATTGTTGATTGGAAATATTTTCTAACATTTGTCTTACATCGTCTTCGAAACTAGTTTGTTGAGCAGTCAGATTGGTAAACATTCGATTTTGTTCGATAGTGAGATTTTCCAGCATCCGTCCTATATCGTTGGTTGAATAAGAGCGAGGTGGCACGGCAGATGAAGAAGCGCCTTGATCAGCTAGCATGGTTGATTGACTTTCGTATTGCCGTTTTCGGCGAGCCTCGACACGTTCTCTTTTTGTCTGCACTAGGCTACTTTGCGCACCTGTCATAGTACCATCTTTGCTGTGTCGGATACGAGGCAACGGCATTAGTTGAGCAGGAATCTCAACATTAGCATCATGCTCAATAAATCCCAATCCATTGTGTCTATCGATGCCATACGACCACTTAACAATTCTTAAAATATTTGTGGAACTATAAATTTTTTGCTGTATCTAAGTCTCATCAGTTGATCTCATAGGTACATTCTGTACAGCGCATAGATGTGTGATGAGTACAGGGTGAATATGCCCAGCAGTAGTGGAACCCTTGCTATATGCACTGATATTATTGTGAATAATTCGGCCGACGTTTATGGATCGACCAGTGAGAATGCAATATAAGAGCACTGCCCGCTCTTTGGTTAACTCAGAATTTTGAGACGTAAGCATTAAGTTTCCTCTTATGAACTTACACCAAGTTTGAGCATAACAATTGAGACAATTTATAATCAAATGTAAAGGTTGAGTTGCATTGACTACCGAGTAAACCCATTGTGAACCTCGGTGTCCCATTTCTTGTATAATCATTTCATAATCGGGACCATCTTCCATCATTGTATGATAATCGTCTTCATTTAAATTTTCCAAACCAAACTTGGCATTAATGATCTCCGCTGAAAACTCTACCATCTTGTTGCGAACTTGAACGGTATCATCTGAATTTGATGCCCTCAAGTTTGCATAGAATTCCCGAACAATATTCACATTTGCATCACCACCTAATACAGCAACATTTTCCCATTTTCTTTGCTTGACAATATCTAAAATATCTCCATCTGACTCGGAAGGTTGAAATTGAATTTCACATATAATAGGTTTATTCTTTGCCATGAAATCCATAAAGTATTTCCTTGCTTCAGAGTTGACGAATGAGTGATGGATTTGTCTTCCTGAAGCTGAGCTTGAAGAAACTTTTACACGTTTTGGCGGTTTTGGCGGCATTTTCGATCTGTAAGCCATATATTATAATGTACAACCGAAAGTTTAGAATTGAGCCATAAAAATCAAACAATGCTTTTTAGAATTCAGCCAATTCAATAATTCTACAACAATGCAATAATTCCACAAAATCATTCAATTAGGTGTAACACCCACAATTCAAACCAACCTCAATATACAAGTCAATTCAATCAAACCAATTCAGCAATAAAAATCAAATAATGCATTCAGCACAAAACAAATTCATCAACATGCGTAGAGCCGAACGATCGCACCCTTTAGGGTGCCAGTCGACTAGGGCACTCGGCTGTCATCGATCTGCCGATCGATCGTGCCTTGGCGTGCGATCGATCGGCTCCCCCCTCCCGCGTACACAGCAGGCCAGTGTGCGTGTCGCCGCGCCCTACCGAGCGAGTGGTGCGCGACCTAGCGGGAATTCACTAGCCCGAGTGCCCGACAACCGAACTAAAAAAATTTCAAATTGTGGAAGAAAATAGAAATATATAACCTGTGGCTCTGCTCTGTGGTCGAAAGGATCGTCTGAGGGTGTACTCGATACTCGGGAGCGATTCGGGAGCGATTTGAGGTTTTCAGATTTGGGGATCGGCTGAGGGCATTTATCTAAAATTTTAGATAGCCAATCACTCGCCCCTTAAGGCGATTGATCGGCTATCATTCTGTTAAATTATAGAACGAGAGTGAGTGAGAGTGGGCCGACTGATCGCGTAATGCGACGATGTATCGGCTCACTCTCCATGAAGGTCGAATGGTCGATTGTCACTACCGAGTGACAGCCGATCCATCGCCCCGTCAAGGCGAGTGATCGGCTGTTGTAATGAAAAAACATTCTAAAAAATACAGACTGAGAGCCGATCACTCGCCCCCGGGGCGATGGAGCGGCTGTCACTCTGAAAATTTTTTACTAAATAAATTTATAAAAAATATAATATATCATTTATTATAAATTTTACATTTACAAATCTTCAATCATTTAAACAAAGATAAAAATAATAATTGAAAAAATATTTTAAAATTTAATTTACTATCCTACTCTTCCTCTTCCAACTCCAAATTTTTAAAATCTTCAAGTATTTCATCTTCGCGTTGTTGGTTTCTCGTAACGGCATCATTCCAATCCTTCATGCAAATAAGCGCCTCCACAAGATCAGGTGCAAGTCGTCCTCGACGTTCATCATACACACATCCACCTGCACTAAAAGCAGATTCCGATGCTACTGTAGAGACCGGAGGAGTTAGTAGATCTCGTGCCATTATTGAAAGAATAGGATATGTGGTAGAAAACATTTGCCACCAATCTAAAATATCAAAATGTTCTTCACGAGAAAATTGATATCGAGTGTCAAAATAAATATCTAATTCATTTCGCATAGAATTAGAGTAAACATCTGTATCTAATTGACTCCAAATATCATGAATACCAACTTGTGAAGTTACTATATTTCTACTATTGCTGCTTGAACTATCACGCGAAGAAACATGTAAACGACTTGCATTAAAATATTTAGATTCATAAGAAGAATATAAACTAGCAATTCCGTTAGATATTTGTTCTGTAGAAACTAAAGAAATAGTATTTAAATTACTAGAAATTTTATTAATTATCAAACATACTCCTCTTAATTTATACCGAGGATCCATTATACATGCATAACAAAAAATAAGAAGAATATCTAGCCAATATTTTTTAACTTTTATTTCCATTTTGTTAAGTATATCTCTAAATTCATCTATTTGTCGATATTGTACAAAATTACTTGTTAAGTTTATAAAAATTGGGAGTACAAGATGAGAAGTGGGATAATAAATTCCCGAACATTTATTGGTAGCATCGTAAAATGGTTTTAAAAAATCAATAAATATATTAACTACATCGCAACTAGATTTATCAAGATTAATACTTTGTGTTTTCTCATTAATAAAAGCACAAATAACTTGCCAATATGGCCTAACATTTTCTAACATTAAATAAGTAGAATTCCACCTATTATCTACATCAGTTTTTAATTTTCGTGGTTTAAGTTGTGCAGCTCTACAAAACTCTCTATATTCTTGTTGCCTTGAATTAGATCCAATTATATAAGAAATTACAGATCTAATTAATTCAATATGAGGCAAAATATATGTCATACCATCTTTAACAACTAAATTTAAAATATGACAAACACATCTCATATGAAAAAGAGAATCATGAGTAGTATCTAATTGAAAATAATTTTTAAAATGAGAAATAGCAACATCGTTAGCACTAGCATTATCAAGTGTTATGCTAAATATTCTATCTCGAATAGAATATTCTTGTAATATTGTTACAATATATCTATAAATCGTAATACCAGTATGAGGATATTCACAATTACGAAATCTTAAAATTCTTTTATTTAACTGCCAAGATTCATTAATAAAATGAGAAATAACAACAACATACCCTACAGAATTACGTGCACTCCATAAATCAGAAGTAATACAAATAGACATAGAATGGGCATTTAAAAAAAATGAAATTAGTTCATTTTTCATATTATTAAACATTTTAATAATATCATTTCTAGTAGTACTTCGAGGAACACGTTTAAAATTAGGACCAGCATATTCTTTCATAAATTTTTCAAATTCATCACTATCGGTAAACGCTAAAGGCAACTCACATTGTGCTACAAGTTTTGGTATTCCTTCCCGCATTTTATTTTGTGAATATAAAAAAGTACCACTACCACTAGCATTTAATAATCTTTGTGTAGGGTCTCTAACTTGCTCATTTAAGTGACATTTTTGATAATGCCTACCGAGTGTGCTAGTTGAGCTACCAGAAATATATGCATAATTTTTAATACAATAATTACATTGACCTCTATATTCTAATTTACCCCCAATTTTAATTTCTTTCATTACAAAATGTTTCCATACTTCAGACGTTTTATTTCTTTTTTTTTAGGTGATGACGTGGATGCTTGTGCAGATGAAGAAGATTGTCCTATTGAAAATACTGGATTTATTTCTCTAATTTCCTCAACATCTTCATCGACAATATTATAATTACGTTTATCCATGCTATTAAAAATATATAAATTTCAAAAAAATTGATACCACGCAAATGATGTTGGAGACTTGAGTTCAACAAAATTTGTATCCGGTGAATTGACTACACGGAAAAAACCTACACAAAAAAATTCAGGTAAATATAAAAAATAAATTATATTTACAAATTTAATTAAAAATATAAAAAATAAATTATATTTTACCTTATTGAACAAATTGAAGATGAAGATGAATAGATTGAGTATCGAGGGGGAGAGAGCACGAAGAATAGATTGAGAGCAGATTGGTTAGAGAGATTCGGAGAAATTGGAGATTTAGAGAAATTGGTGAAAAAAAACGATGAGGGTGGAAGAAAATTTATAGGTTGGAGTTGCAACAGTCAGCAAGTGAGCAACGGGCCAACGGTCATAATACCGTTAGATTGCAAGTTAAGGCCATTTGCAACTGCAACGGTAATAGTGCAACGATCATAATACCGTTGCCCAAATCACAATGCAATATGCAAGTGTGCGATGCAAAATATCGAGTGAGACCGGGGCGATCAATCGACCCTTGGGGCGATGCCTTATGCGTCGCCCCAGAGATGATCGATCGCCCTCAAAGGCGGGGCGATGCGCCGATGCCTAGTGGGGCGATCGATCGCCCCCTGGGGCGATGCGTCGCCCAGAGGGCGGGCGATCTATCGCCCAGAGGCAGGCGATCGATCGCCCCAGGGCGATGCTTTGCCCAGGGAGTGGGGCGATCAATCGCCCCACTCCACAGAAGAAATAATAAAATAAACTTAATAATATATTATATTATTAAGTTAAAAAGTAAAAAAAAACATAACAGATCAATTCGTTCTGTTCTGTATATTTGGGAAGCGAGAGGAGAGGCCAGAGGCCAGAGGAGACGGTCACGCTCACGGCGAGAGGAGAGGCCAGAGGGAGACGGACACGGACAGACACAGACCGATAAAGTGGTGAGACAGTGAGATTAGGGGGTGAGCTGTGAGCCGGTGAGGTGAGTGAAACACTGAAACTTGAGAGATTTTCTCCCGGTTTTCAATAAAACCAGTTTCATCCAGTTTTTCTCAACATCTTCTATCTTTATTCTTTATCGTCAGCAAAAAATTGAAGAAAATGTCGAAGGTCAGAGGTTAGTTGATTATTGATTATTTTCTCCCATTTTCAGTTGATTGTTCAGGGGTTTTTAGTATTTTTTACCGTCTGAATTTTTGAGGGTGGTTAACTGGGTCCGGCATCTTGAGGCTGAGGATGGACGAGCAGACGAGGCATCGCCCATCGGTGAGCTGCTGCCGAGCCACCCTGCCGAGCCAGCACGTTGGCGGGCTCGATTGGCTCGGTCCTTGGCGGGCTCGCGAGCCCGATTCTTTAACCCTGCTCGACTCGTCTCAGGAGAACGGGTTAGGCTCGGACTGCTACAGTAACGAGTCGAGCCAAACTCGGCTCGCTACTGTAACGGGCCGAGCGCCAGCCCGCCCGTTAACCATCTCTACTTCCATTGTTGTTTCATTTTCACTCGAGTTATTTGTAGTTTAAGGTAAGAGTTGTCCAAATTGGGTTTAGTAAAAAAAATAAAACATTAAAAATATTGGTTTTTTTAATTTTCAATTAAGTCTACCTGGTACGGGGATAGAAGTAGGGCAATGTCTGGTAGGAGAATGACAAGAGAAAACAAGAGGGGATAGAGATGACACAGTGATGTAATGGAAGTTTATCTCTTTAGTCGAATGAACTTTATATCAAGTCATAACCTCTTTTTATATGTACATACGTGATGTCAAACTATTATCCTTGTAACATCCGATTGTAAATCCGAAAGAGAAGAAAAAATCTTGAAAATTAATGTGCGACAAATAATTATGAAAACCTAAAAAATTTAAATTAAAAATATCAAATAAATGAGGTTTAATCTCGTGGGTTGAGCCTTTACATTCCACTAGTATGATTCATTCGCTATCAGTACATGCCATTACAGAATATTTATAATTTTACTATATTATTTTTGTTTCACTGTGAACTTTTAGGTAGGATGAAATACAATTTGAATTACCAAAATCTAATAATTCTATAATATTAATTGTTTGACAAATATAAAATAATGTAATTTTTTTTTTTTTCTAATTAATAAGATATCAATGGACCTACCCCTTCGTTTTATGGGAAAAATTGGTTTTTGATTGATGCATTTTTTATATTATTTGTTCAAATAAATATATTCTATTTTTTTTTTTCCTGGTGTATTTCAAAAGATTTGCTCTCATCATTTAGTTAAAATAATTTATAATGATTTTGACCTTGGAATGTGGGGGATAAAATTTAAATAATTGCCAACTTAATTATATTTTCTAACGAATTGTTAATGTAGAATTAATGCGTGATTAATGAACAACCAACCAGCATCCCCCCATCAAGTTTGAGGGTAAATCATTGGTATTAAGAAGTATTGATCTTCCACTAATACTATCATCAAACGAAGCAGTCAAGCGCCAAAATTTAAAGAAATTCAAAAATAAAAAAAAGAATATCGTAATATATATTTTTAAAGAAAGAAAAGTCGTAATAAGGTTTCCATGTATGATCCCTAGATTCAAAAATTTAAATATAATTTAAGAATAAAGATAAAATAAATTATCAATTGATACAATAAATTATATTAAACATAATATTATTCTATTTTAATGACAGTTTCTTGATTAAAAAATTATATTTTCTACGACTTTTAATCTTCTTTCTAACGACTGAGGATTACAAAGTGGCTAGAAATGCCAAATTTAGACGAAGTTGTAAAACAATTAGAAAATTATTAATTAGAAGCCCAATATATTGTCGGGACACTAATTGAGCTGGGCCGTGGGCCTTAATCTTATGCCACGTCAGCCACTGGAAAAATGTGCGGGTCCCACAGCAACCACTTTTCAACCAATCAAAACACAGAGAGTTGACAATCTGATTGAACCAAAACTAACCAATCTTCTTCCTTCTCCGTCCCTCTTCTTGTCCAACCAGATAACATCATCAACCATCGAATGGCTTCCTCCACCACATTTCCATCACCCACCGCCGCGACCTCGGCCGCCGCCTCCTCCTCCCTCACCCACCTCTCCAAAACCCTCTTCCCCAATTTCGCCACCTTCAAGTCCACTCTCAAACACAACCAACGAATCTCCAGACTCCACGTGTCCTCCTCCACCAACAACCCCACATCCACCCCGGCCGTCAAAAAACCCTCAGAAGAAACCATCTTCTTCGACGGCGGAGCCCACTACGGCGATCTTCTGGCCAATCTCATTCTGGGCTTCACTCTTCTCTGGCTCCCGCTAACCATAGCAGCTGTTTCAAGAGCTTTCTTTCTCAGGTACAGGTTCACTAACTTGCGGGTGACAGTGATTTCTGGACTGACAGGTGAGGATAGGAGTGATTTCTCTTACAAAGTGATCAAGGACGTTCAGGTGGTGCCACGTTTCATCGGAGAGTGGGGCGACATTATCATTACTCTCAAAGACGAAACTAAGGTTGACCTAAGGAGTGTTCCGAAGTTCAGAGAAATTGCCAAGTACTGTCTTTCTATGGCTGACAAAGATGACGGGTTGGATGAAAGAAGAGCTAAAGGATTCTAAGAGAAGACGTATTTCATAATCCATTTGATTTGATTTTTGCTTTTGGTTTTTGATGTTTGAACTTTGAATCATTGACCTATGCAGTTGTGTTTGTGAAGATATATAAATGGGTAATTCTACTGTGTTTGTTTCAGAGTTCAGTTCACCTTTTTTTAAGTTTACAGAAACAAAAGATGAAATCTTTTATTGGGTGACGTTGAAGGGATTGCAATTTATTTAATCATTTGTGATTCCTAACATGTCTAACTTACATGCAAGTCAATTTCTATAAATTATTAATAGATCAATACCAATTACTTTGTTAGTATTTACACAAAGTTTTGAATTTGGAATCTGGGTTGAGACTAAGGAATGTCAGAGCCAGAGGTAACAAGGGTAATCCGTTTATCTTCATTTTTGCTCTGGTTGGGAGAAACTGAAGTTACCAGAGCAGGGCGGCGAGAGCCATGAATGGTGGATCTTTCTTCAAAGTTTCACTGCCTATGAGTTTTTATAAGAAAAGATCAACTAAATTCTAACGTAATTCTTTGCTACTTTAAAAGACATTAACCGACTCCCGTGATTGAACATATTCTCGGTTTTGAACTTAAGATGATGGCGGAAACAGTAGGCAGTCGGAAAATAAACTATTCTTGACGGCAAGAAGACATTCTCTCGAATAATTCTCAGCTACGATCATGTTAACCTGAACACAAAATAGTCCAAGTGAATTGAAGATCATTCTTTTTCTTACTTTTTTCAAATTTTCGTACATCGTAGTCGTTGATAGTGTTTTCATTGTTTCTCTTGAGTAGATGGTTGTAATGCAGCCAAAATTTACCAGTACGAAAGAGATGACCATTTTCCTAAAGCAAAACCTGTCCCGACCAAGAGGTAGGGTAAGGTAGAAACGTCAAGTTGAACGACTCGATCATTGAAGTGCTCTCTTTTTGCTTCTTTTCCTTTCTCCTAGAGCAATCAGGAGTGCATTGTTTACTCGATATAAATATTCGAGTGATTGATTCATTTCATGCACAACATTTCTTGAAATTATTTATTGCACTGTCAATATTATCTTATTATTCTATAATTATAACATAGATTTTGGCTCATCTAGTGTGGATTATATAACTCAATATATGTTTAAGTCTTTCGTTGTAAACCGAGATTTACTTTTGTCACGACCCGAAAGATGGTCTAAATATGACCAATATTTTGGCGCACGTAAACTTCAAATAAATTAAAAATCCCGCTTTAAATGAAAAAATTTCTTTCTTGTTTCTCTTTTGAAGTTGGAGATTCTTTATTCAAAATGCATGAACTTTTAGTGATTGTCTTCACTACCTCAGTACGGGTGGTGCTGTCTGTGTTTCTCCCCATTCTATCCCTCTTTTTGATGGCAGATTCCCTCTATCACGAAAGAAAACAATAAGAACTAGATGGGCACTTTTGTCCTTTTCCACAAAGATGGCTCCACTGAGTCAAGTTTTTTTTTTCTCTGAAAACTAGCCAATACACATCTTGTCCACGTGTAAATCCTAGGTGGCATGCTGTTTACCCTAAATAGTTATGTATTATTAGAGTTAGGTTACCCAAATTAATTCAACTACTATCCAAAGCGATCGAGAGTTAGCTAATTGAGCCAAATTACTCATATTTGATTGGCTAAGAACATGTCTACTTGAAAGAATATCACCCGAACCTCCAACGATCTCATCTGATGCAAAATAGTTAAGCTACAATACGACTAAAGCAATTAAATACGACCCAAGTTACAAGATAACAAGAGTGTAGATTGCAACTACATATGCCTCTACAACGCATCATGTTTCTTTATCTCAATAAAATAGGAGAAACCACGAACAAGAACCGATGCCCACGACACATTTTATCCCAAACAAAATTTGTAAATATTTGTTACCATGCATTACTATAGTAAATTAAATTTTATTTACAAAAATAAATAATAAATGTAATTATTAAAAAATAAATAAAATAAAAAAAGAAGTGGTTCGAATAGCATGATATGGATTGAATTTCATAGTGGGATGCACTAATGCTTGAAAGTTAGGTCACGAAGATGATCATGTCTACTTTATTAATTTTTTGCACTTGGATAATCATATTAATACGAAGATTTACAATATCAATTACTAGATAAACACCACAAGAAAAATCAAAATATAAATGGGTCGCGTACGGTAAATTAGTTTGTTAGTCATGAAGCTCAAATTATTTAAAGACCCGAGCTAAATTCACGTAAAATTAATCAAGTCGATTAAAGATCTTGTGTTGTAATACATATATTGTAGCCACCTATGTTCCATAAATATGATCAATTGCATGGAATTCAGAGTCGGTTTCTTTCAAATCGGCTCTTACACCCGCGCACTAGAGCAAGAATGGGTTCAATATATTTATTATTCGATCTCATCATTCTCTCCCTCAACACATTCTTCAATCTCTCCAAACTCAACAGTTTCCTCACTTTCTCTCTCTAGAAAATGCCCTCTTTTAAATTGCGTATGTTCTTCCTCTAAATCGTCTTCTTCATATTGGAGTTATGGCTAGGAGTTGAATGAAAAAGTTTGAACCAGCATAACTCTTCTCCATTTTTTGACAGAGCTAAAGGAACTGAAGATGTCTCAGTTTTAACAATGGAGGAGATGATGAAGACTGGTAAAGATGATTTGAAGAAGGAGCGCCATATTGTTACTTGGAGTCAGCAGGTTTTGTTTCCTCAATTGTAACACTCATCTCTAAAACTATAGTTTTTGTTATAATTTTCAAGTTCAGTTCATTCCCGATGACATTTCCACTACAAATGTCTGATATGCCAAAACAATAAACAGAAAATTATAAAGGAAACGTTGACAGAAATGAACCAATAGCGTCAAAATTGGCTGAGTAAAGATGCATCCTCTTGACACAAAATGAGTTTTTACGTCAGGTCAAAATAGAATTGGGGTCAACGAACTCTAAAGATACTTGAAATGATAGTTTAACGCCAATGGAGGTTGAAATTATAGAGTTACGGGGCTTAAATTTTGAATTTCAGTAAACCGTACCCAACAGTTGTTTCCCAGGGTTGATTTGATTTTTTCTGTTTGGCTGCTATGATTCTGAACTTTCCGGGAAATTCCTGACGTGGGTTGTTTGAGTTGTAGGAGGATGATGTGCTCAGAGAGCAGGTTAGCCTGCATGGAACAGAAAAGTACACAACTTTCATCAAAAACAAAATTTAAATTTCAAGTTTAATTTGCTTGGATTTATGTCTCATTTGGAAAAGTTTTTATGCAGTTGGTCAATCATTGCCTCAAAATTCAAAGATAAAACAACTAGACAGTGCAGAAGAAGGTCAGCTTAACAAAGAAAAACCCCTAAAATCATCACAAGATATGCTACTAATCATGCATAATTTTTCAGATGGTACACTTACTTGAATTCTGATTTTAAGAAAGGAGGCTGGTCTCTGGACGAAGGTATGCTCCTCTGTCAGGTGATAGATACTTAACTATAGGCACAATTCATGTTTGAATAGTGTTATCGAAATGTTCTTTTAAATAAGAATTTCATCGCCCGAGACATGTTCAAGCAAATTTTGGTAGTTTAAGGTGGTCTGTCCACCATGCAGGCTCAAAAGATGTTCGGGAATAGATGGACGGAAATTGCAAAGGTGATTTCGGGCAGGTACATTGCCTTCGGCTTTCTCTATATGAAATTAGATCATGCATAAAACACGCAATCAACACAAATCGGTGTCGTTAATCCAGAACAGACAATGCAGTGAAGAACCGATTTGCAAACCTCTGCAAAAAGAGATCAAAATATGTAGAATTAGATAAAGATGATGAGAATTCATTCATCAACCTGAAGAACAAAAGGGTAAATACAGATGGATTATCAGAAGCTACAAACCAGATGAAGGAGATAAGGTACTTCCAGTTTTGTAGCTTTTAAGGTCATTTTGGTCGGCAAATAAAAACATTCATAATAGTAAACAAGAATCAATAACTGCAGATTTGAGGAGAGATTAAACAAGAAGCTAAGAGCTCCATTCACAGAATTGAATCAGAACATTCATAATAGTGAGCATTTCTCAGCCCAGCTGAGAGTCAGCATAGCCGAAGAAATCTTCAACAATGGTAATTCATCTTTTTAATTGAGCTCTTAGATTAATCTATTGTCTCCTGCTGCTGAAAATCAAATATTACAACCCATTTTTTAATTTCATGCAGGTCGAGCGAAGAAGGATCAAGAGACATTCATGAAAAAAGAGGATCCAAGGAAATTTTCTTTAATGCAACAAGCAGAACTGCTAAGCTCACTTGCGGTTAAAGTCAATACAGAGAATACAAAGCAAAGCCTAGAATATGCTTGGAAGGTGAGGAAAACAAAACAAAACACACAAATCATATTCAATATTCACTCTCAAGAAATTCTAAATTATCTCAAATATGTCATTCAGGTCCTCCAAGAGTTTCTCAGCCAAAACAAAAAAAAACAAAATCATGGGATGCCAAGTCCATGATATCAATCTTCGATCAGAAGATATTAAAGATTTGATAAAAGATTTACATAATAACAACCATGGTGACCAATTAAGGTAATAAAAATTATAAACATTGAAATATGCATATATATTTGCTTACTAGTGACAGATAGCCTAATAATGTGATTCTTTACAGAAAATTTGATCTTCACGAATCTCCTGCAAGTTCAGAATATATTACAGGATCAACTCTACAGCTGCCCAAAGCTCGCGATAAAACAAATCAAAATGAAATTGAGATCATGAAAGTAATTCAGAACTTTAAAAAGAACAATGATGAAACTCAAAATCGACAGACAATCAATCCAGGTGAATATAAAGATTTTCTTATGCAAGTTTTAATAAATGCAGCCAATTGCTGACAGTTGGATGAATTAATTTTGTAGGTGACAATTTGCAGAGTGTTCATGAAATAACCAATGATGTGGTATCTTCTTCCTTGTCAAGCATAAATTTTGATTCCTCTACTCTCTTAACTCCACCGTTCAAATCCTTGGGAATGCCAATCCTGAGTCCACAATTCTCTGAAAGTGTAAGTCATTATTTAAATTCTAATTGAAACATAACTTGAACTGACATTTTTAACTGATATTTGAATTGTTTCATAACTAGCATATCACCAGATAAATGAAAATGATTTATAACTTGAGGTCTCTAAATTCAGTCAAAATCCATCGAGTAGGCCGTGGTGCATGTTTGTATAAGCCATAGTAGGATTTGAGCTTCTAAAGTACTCAGCTATCAGTAATAACAGTTCTTTCAGCATATTTTCACTTCTGAACTTCGTGATTAAATATTGACCAGTCCATTTTTTTGCTTGGCTTACAATTTTCAGGAGAGGAAATTTCTGCTCAAGACATTAGGAATGGAGTCCCCTTCCCCTAACCAGAGAGCCAACTCTTCAAAAGCACCACCTTGCAAAAGAGCCCTCCTTCAAAGTCTCTAACCAACACTTTTTACCTATCTAACATATAGAAAATCTACAATGTCTATATTGAAGCTCTATTTCATACTAGGTTTCTTGAACTGCAGCCATTGGAGCATGAATTTTTCATCCAGGTTTCTGCGGGAAGTGTTGAAGAACAGAAACTCTTGAAGAGAAAACACTACAGCATTAACATGTATAAAAACGATTTCTTGTACAGGTGCGTAGCAATATAAGAAGGCGTAATTATAATTTGCTACCTGTTTTGATGTAACGAAACTGCGATGATTTTTGCTCAAACCATGTTGATGTTAGTGTGCATTTCTCTCTACCTTCACGTCTTCTTTCTTTCTCTCTCTACCTTTATTTTGGGTTGAACCAAAGTTCCACAAATTAACCTTAATATAGATATATAATAGAAAAAATAAATTTCAAAAATTTGCTTTTTTTTTTTCAATAATTTCAGTAACTGTATATTCACCTACAATCACCAATATTATGTAACTTGTGATTACAACAATAATAAAGAAAGGAAAGTCGAGTTTCATATTCAAAAGGACTTTCTCTTTTTTCTCTGCATCTTCTTCCACTTGAGGTAGATCTGATAAGACAAACCAGAGAAGACCATAAAAACGCACCCCCACTGCTTGGCCGATAAAGGGTTACCACTCAGCAGAGACGAAACTACGATGCTCACAAACTTGCGGGTTGTGGTGATGGTGGTGTTAGCCAGAGACCCGAATTGGCTGATAGTTAAGAAGATGAAGTTTTGACCCACAGCACCGCACAGACAAAAGAGAAGAATATCCCAAGCTGCCTCCGGATAATGTTTACAAAACTGGATGGCCTCAAAGCCACTACCGTTGGGCCACCCAAACATGTAGATCATATTATATATCGTGCCCCATAGGTTCATTCCCAACATTATGTCCCATGCACTCGTCTTCGGATATCTGATGACAGAAAATATCAACTTTGAATGATTTTACAAAAAGTTTGTGGAATGGGCAGCAAAAATTTGTCCATTTACAATAAATAAAAATCTAATCAGAATGCGATCTCAACTTTGACGTGATCTAATCTAATCTGTTTTTTATCCAGGATGAAAAAGGGCATGATGTGTATGAAATGAACCAGCTCATAGAAGTTAGAAAAGAAGAAACAGAAAGACTAAGGAATACTGCAATTATCCACAACATGTAATAAAAAATATGATGAACTTCTTCGTACCTAGCAGTTATGGAATCTTGAGTGGCATTTGTAAATCCATCAAATGCGAGGTTTAAAAAACATAGCCCATATCCGAGAGGAGCATTTGGATGTGCCAGCTTACTGATGGTCTTTGAGCTAGTCTGAAATTAATTAAACAAATCAATGACATAAGAAAAAGGGACGAAGACTTGATATGAACACATCAAAGTGGGAGGGAAATAATAGGAAAATGGGGGAAGACAAAAATAAAAAAGAAAGCTTTTACATTCTGTGATCAATATTCGCATAAAAAAAAGAAAGGGGACACAAGACTTTTCACCTTTAAAAGTGCGAATATAGAAACTCCACCAGCAACAAGGAAAGTACAAACATACTCAGGAACAGTGTACTTGATACCATAAACGAGCGTACCCATCAACATCACTGTGAAGAGATAATATAAGCTGTATTTCATGTTAAAAAAAAACCTAAAGAAAATGCAATGTAAATATTCCAGTCATTGAGCACATTAAATTAATTTCACCAATAATTTCACTAAATCATGACCAGCTTATGAATTCGAAAGTAATGATGAAAAGTTGTATAAAAAACGTCTTTCACCAAAACATAATTTCCAAATACATCTCACCTGGAATCATTTTTGATGATTTTGCCAGGACCTGAAGAAAAAGCAAAAGCAACAGTATGAATAAACAACGTTGAAATCCTGAAATTTTAGAATCTTTCTGATATAAACAAGTTGATTAAGAAATCAACTCAATAATGTCAGACCAAGTTTGATAGGAAAACCATGCCTGCGCTGGATAACTGATAAATTTCAATGCTTCAATTCCCATGGCTGGACCAATAGTATTCGTGATGCCAGCACTCCAATATGTCCACCAGGGAGCTCCACCCGTGCCACTTCTGGACCAAATCTTAATCACTGTTTAAAGAGCATATTAAGTAGTAGATATGTGTAAAAGCCATTACCAACATTCTAAGAAAATGAAAAAAAAAAAAACACCAAAGAAAACAGAAACAAACTTACTTATATATGACCATATCAAACAGACTACATTTTGGGCCAAGTTTAGGAACGAAAGGTGTTCAAATCTCTTCTCGTCCTGGCCGAATCTTTTAGTAGACCTAAACACATGTAAATGAGAATTACTAAGCAATGGAAGGATCAAAAGCAGTAAGTACTTCTCTACAAGAAACCCAAATGTAGACATTCACAAAATTTGTTCAGGACGATAGATGTTCAAAAAGAAATGACATAATGAGGTGCTTCATTATCTCTTTTGGTGCATATTGAATTCAAGAGAAATAGGATAGTATTCATGAAGATCACACAGGATCTAGCGCCAATTTATTTGGGTGGATTATATATCAGATGGAGAAAGTGGAGTAAAGAAAGACTGAGTTAAGGGTGATTTAGATCATCTTCTTGTATACATTCTGGTATAATACACAACAATAAAAATAATTGTCCAAAATAGCTGCTAGACCTTAAAAACAGTAGCCTTAGAGTTTCAATCTACTTCAGAAAACAATGATTAGGCATATCACAATAATGTATCTCTGTTAAAACTATGTGCTGCCAAATTATGGGCTATGACAATCTCCTGAAGACACTCAGTGAAAAATATTCCTTACAGTAATTAAAAAAATGAAATCCAAACAAGCTCATATGCAGACTGTTCCCTTATGCCTCGATTAGGTTCAAAGAATGTACTCAGAAGCATATTTCGAAGAGATTATACAATGGTTGTGTCATTTCTAATAGAACATGTCAAATTTATCTTCTGTTTGTCAATTTTGTCGGATGAAAAACGAAAGATGAAATCTTAGATTTTCAGGAATTGTAAGGTTAAGATAGTGAACAATCTGTACCCTGTTTCGTTAATGACGTAGAATAGAAGAATGGTATTAGAAATTTCCTCATTCAGCCTCGAAAAAAGTAGGAAACTTACAGGGTTTCTTGGAGAACGCCTTGATAAATATAAGCAGCGCAGATCCCGACGACGCAGAAGGCCAATACAAAAATACGGCGGAGTCCGCTGCCGTGACCCTCCATTTCAACCGCCTCTCGATGCGCCGGTGTCCACTAAAACCGGTGATATTCTTCTATTGTCTAAAGTATGATTTTGCTTATCTACCAGACGAGTATTTCAAGTGACCAGAGAGAGAGAAAACCAACTGTCGAGTGCCTTCGCCGGGAGAGACGTTAATATAGGAGAGAGAATCTACCGGTCATTCCACGTGGACGTATATTATTGGGGATGACTCACATACTCGTTTCTGATTGGCTGAACTAACGCGGACCTTCATTGAGCAGCCAAGTTAGCGTTAGACACTTGAACGACATCGCGTGAAGGGAAGTCGAATGTAGTTAAAAAAACGACATGTCTCTTCGTGTCCATTTGCCTTCACTTGTCTTTTAATACAACCCTTTAAATTATTGGGTAATTAACCAAAAAAAATACTTAAACTATGAAGACATTCAAAATCTCGCGCTTAAACTATATTTAAACTATGAAGACATTCTTGAATTATGAACTATTAACAAATAGTTAATAACAAAAAATTAGACGACGATAGTTGATTTGTTAACCGTTCATAGTTGAAGAAGCGCGAGATTTTTAACGTCTTCATAGTTTAACTTTTTGGTGCGGGAGCTTGCACCAAAAAGCAATTTCAATCGAAGAATTTTTTAATGAAAATTTGGACTTTATTGGTTAGTTTGTTAAAATACCATAATTCAGGGACGATTTTATTAACGAACATAGTTTAAGGACGACTTTGTTAATCATCTCATATTTGCAATTTTTTTTTATTTACTCTAAATTTAATCATTTTAGATTCATTCACTCTAATGTATTATCTTTTTTATTGCTAAAAGACTTGCCCTAACTATTAAATTTTAATAAAAATATAAAAAGAATTAAATTAGTATAAGATTACTTGAACTTTATATAATACAACTTTTCCATGTGGAGAAAAGTTCTATAAAGAAATAAGAATATTTTAAAATTTTCTTTCCAAAGTTTCAAAGAAAATCAATGATCTTACATAGAAATGTATTAATCAACGACACTATAACTCTTATCCTATGAAATAGGTACAATGTCCGATATGAAATCCTTTGAAAGAGTAAATCTAAATATAACTTGTTACACTAAAATCAGACATAAAAAATCAACCCGATTGACTTAGTGAAAAAACCATAAATACAAAAATAAAAATAATAATTTGACTAGAGATTGTGATTGCTTTACAAGGCTGCAATTGAACAAATCGAGCAAGTTTAGATTGAAGTGGTTTTAATTCCAAAATTTGGTTTGTACGTGTATTTGATTTGGATTTTTATTCTAGATTGCGAAAACCCAAAAAAAAACGAATCAAACTGCAAAGCCTAAATTAAAATCCGGCCGAATGCAAGCTCGGTCTAACAAGATTTACAGTTTGAGGCAGTCACAATGGAGTGATAATATACCCCGTGTAAACATCACCTAAAGCACCTTGCCCTAGACCAGAAGAAGTGAAGTTAGACAGTCAGAAATCAAATAAATAAGTCATATAAACTGTTGTACATCTCATTGTATAGTCAATTAATCTCCAAATATTAGCTTCTCTACTTTAATAAATAAGAGCTTATTTTAAAATATATATTAATAACTGAAATTAAATCTGATGAACTGACCAAAAAAGAAAAGGGGTTCCGTCTTGATTGAATAAAATGGCTGCAGGAGTTCCCCCAAACACTTCAGTGGAAAACCTAAGCTTCTGCTTCATCCAGTGAAGTGCTCAAGGGAACTCTAGAAGACATCTCATAATTTGCATCCACCCACATTCTATCTTCTTCTGCAATTTTTTCTTCTAGGGTTTGTGTATTAATGGCTTCTTTGCCCCCTATTTATAGCTAATTATCCATCTCTTTCTTAAACCTAGATAGCTGCAAACGTTGTGTTCACTGATTTATATTCATCTATGGAGAGAAATCCTATGATTTTTGGGCATGAATCTGGACGCAACTATGGCTCGCAGAAGGTAAAGAACATGAGTGATTCACCAATCGCCACAACTGATGATATTCCTTCCCCCTCTCGTCTTTTTCTATCCCTTTCATCTTCATCTTCATCTTCATCTTATTCTGCTTTTTTCTTTTATTTTCGTAAAGTTTATGCAAATTATCTGAAATGAATTTGACCAAAATCAACTGTTTTTCTCAGCCTTAACTTCGTCCTAATGAAAACTATAAATTTTTACATTTGGGTAAAATACAGCAGAACAGATAACTCTTTATAGAGAAATCCACAGATTCATCATCAATCGGTGCAAGCAGAAACGAAGACAAACAGAGAAGTAATCAAAATACGCACGACTCAAAATCTACTAAATGGATGCAAGAAGTTAATTATACTTTAGATGTTTGAATCATTTTTATGTTTCTTTTAATATGCCTTAGATTTTTAATAACACTTAGAATAATAATAAATGCGCCAATTAATTGTCTAAAAATAGAGTAAAAATATAGTATTACTGATTATTTGTTAATAAGATTGGCTTAGATATAGCATTACTGATTAGGAGTTAATTGATGATAACTGATGATTTATTGGTTGTTTTTGAGTAATTTTTCATTAAGTTTAGATATAAAAAGGATTTTATGTAAATATAAAAATTTAAATCTAAAATTTTTCTTCGTACGTGTGGAAATCTCAGTGAAAACTCTTTTAAAAAATACTTTGAAAGTGAAATACCTTCCAATATTTATTCTAGACTTAATTAATCGTGTGTTATTTATTCATAATTCTGCTTCAACAATTTAAAATCTACCAAATATAATGATAAGTTTATAGTTTAATCTCATACTTTCGCTAATTATTTTATTTATTAATAAAATAATTGTAAATAAATTACAAATGATCAAAATAATATATTTATCGTCCCGGTAAAAGAATAACTCCGCTGCATAAAGCATTCAATGTCCAGTCTCGAACCTGGACGAAATTGTGGGCTAAATTGGCAAAGAGAACGATAAATTAGGGTTTCAACTTTATGGTCTTCAAATTCTTTGGGTTTCATCTTTTCTACCTATCTCTTCAGTAACAATGTCAGGATGAATCATCCCTGAAAAACGACCATATCTGGTACTGAAACTGGTCCAAACAAGTTTCTGATGAGTCCATTTCAGATATAAACTTTGTAGATTTCCAGCACATATTCGTCTTTCCAAGTGGGCGTTTCTCTTGGCTAATTTGGCAGAGTCCCAGAATCTGGCATTGAACCAACATCAAAGTTCAAAAGCAACAGAACGAATGCCTCTTAACATGGGACGAAATCAAGACCAGGTTGGAGAGAGAGAGTTTTGTTACTATAAAAGTAGGAATGTTATGGATTTGAGAAAGAAGATATGAGCGAGAGAAGAAGAGAGAGAGAGAGAGAGAGAGAGAGAGAGAGAGAGAGAGAGAGAGAGAGAGGGCCTCTGGAGTTCTCCTCAACCACTTCACTGGGCCATGCAGTTCATGCTAACCACAGTGAAGTGTTTGGGGGAACTCTGGCTTCCACCTCTCACCAAGGTTCTAGGCTTGTCCAAATTTAGTACATGTTAAATACATTTCTGTCCTGCATAATATAAAGTTCATTCAATTATCTGATCAACAGATTTATGTTTTCAAAATTTATAATATGGTATAATCATTGTGAATGATACTCTAATTTATGTATCATTCAACCATTAGTCGAGATGATTTATTATTCTGAATAATACACCGAACCGTAAAATTGAAATATAAAATCGGAGGGTACACTTAGTATAAGTATGTTAAGTTATTTATCTCTTTTTAGGGTAATGTCACATGTGAAAATTTTAATTTTACTTTTCAATTTTACATGACGTAAATAGTGAATATTTTATATATTTGAAATTGATCATAAATACTCTACAATTAATGAATGCATTTCATTATTTTTATCTATTTATAATTTAGTATAATTACTTAATCAACAAAAAAAATCATAATATAAAATCACAGGTCACAGCTAACATTGCTTTCTATTTAATAGTAACTACAAATCTACCTAATTTCAAGTAGACAATTAGCCCAGAAAATTTTTCAAAATCTCAATTAAGTTTTATCTTTTTTAGAAGCAGAAGTATTTAATCAGCACATCGCGTGTCGTTCATTTGGATGTCACGTTTTTGGTGGGTTCTACTCATCAATACCATTCATTTATGATTTTGTACTGTTACAATGATTATTATAAAGTAATACATTTTTTAAACTTTGATATGCGACATAATGGCCAGTATTTTATCTACTCATTCATAGTCTCCAATTTGAGTATAAATAGGATGATAGATTCATCAAGGCCAAATGATAAATTCAAAGAAAAATGATATGCCTCGGGTTGAGAAAAATATAATTTTGGTCATCTTCCGTTCATGCCAATTGGTTAGATCGAGAAAACAGCAGCAACAGCAGCTTCCGCAGGAGTTGAATATGCAGCAAATGCATACCCGGACGTTGCGGCCCCTCCTATCTTTCAGTCAAACTAAAGGCTAGTTAGCCATTGCTAGAGTAAAAGGACAAGAACGGTAGCGTGTTTGGAGAAGTATGGCAAGCCTCTCTAACGAAAGCAATCAAATTTCCGGCTTTGAAACGTAACTAGGTAGCCGAACTCGTTGACTGGTATACCCGTTTTGTTATGAACAATCCTTTTTTTTAAGTTATGAATAAATAGAAGCTTCCCATTATGCAAGAACAAGCAACGAAATCATGGCCTGTTTTCCGGCGAACAAGAAGGAGAAGTATGATGTTCATGGAGTTATCACCATCCTCGCTATTTTGCTTTCTCTACTCGCAGTTGGAATCTCACTCAAGCAGAAGTCAGAGCTTCTTTCTGGTTACTACTCGTTTTTCACTTTTTTTTTTTAACACTAAATTCTCTTGGATTAAGCTTTGTTTAACTTTCAAATCCGATCTGCTTCAAATGAACTTAAAATTAACGAAAAAGACCATTTCGGGTTGTTTCCGATCTGAAATTATGTATATTTTTTGTATCGGAAACGATGGAATTCGTTTCGTAGAGGTTTGAGACAAGCTGTAAGTTAGTTATCTTGATTTCAGTGGATAAATCATGGAAATGGTTTATCAAACCGGAGAAATGCTGAAAAAGAGACGCGGATCAACAATAGAACAGTGTCCAGGCTGAGATTGAAATGGACATTTTTTGCTGGTAAAGACATATCTGCTACTCCGGCAGTGGCTGATGGGGTCGTCTATTTTCCATCTTGGAATGGATATCTCTACGCTGTCAACGCCTTTGATGGCCGTCTGATATGGAGGCAGAATCTAAGCCAGCTTACCGGATTAACTGGAACAGGAGTTGTCGTCAACGTCACGGTTTCAAGGTCAACTCCGACCGTCACGGGTGACCTTCTGATCATCGGAATTTACGATCCGGCCGCTGTGATTGCTGTCACTAGATCAACTGGAAGATTGGTTTGGCCAACTCAGCTTGAGGAGAATTCCCTTAGACAAATTACTATGTCTGGCACTGTTTATAAAAGGTGAGTGAACATAGTTCTAACTTCTATTCTTGGTATAATTTTACTTGCTTTATAATAATTTACGTAAACACTACGTTAATGATTAAAGGTCGAATATTAGTTCACTTAGCTGTTAGATTAAAATTCAACTTCTCTATGATTTTTATCATTTTACCGTTATAAATTGTAAAAAATTTCAGGACATTTTACGTAAGGGTATCATCGTTAGAAGTCACGTTACCAGCTTCACAATGTTACACGTTTAGAGGGAGTTTAGCAAAATTAGATCTTCGTACAGGACGAATCCTATGGCAGACATATACGCTTCCAAACAATGGAGGTAAATTAAGAGGTTATGCAGGTGCAGCGATATGGGGAAGCAGCCCGACCATTGACATCTACAGAAGGCATGTTTATGTTGGCACAGGGAACCTCTACATAGCTCCGAAGGAGGTGCTTGAATGCCAAGCGCGACAAAATAATCAATCAAAACTGAGCCAACCTGACCAATGTTTTGGCGCAAATATTCATTTTGACTCGATTCTAGCCTTTGATATTGACACAGGCTGTATCGTTTGGTCAACCCAATTGGTCGGCTACGATGTGTTTACTTCGTTTGTTTGATACCTAATAACCCCGATTGCCCACCCGGACCTAATCTAGATGCAGACTTTGGAGAAGCTCCAATGTTACTCACAATTACCCTAATGGCACCAAGAGAGGGCGTGATGTAGTGGTGGCTGTGCAGAAGAGTGGCTTTGCATGGGCTCTTGACCGTGACAATGGCAACATAGTTTGGTCCAAGGTACTTTACAAGGCCACAAAAATGATTTATCAAACAGTTTTTTAAACTCTTGAAAAACTCAAAATACAAAAAAAAAAAACATTTTTTAATGTTGATTACATCTTATTTTACCTACTAATTCTTAATTATTAATGTGACACTCAATCGACTTAATTAATATGATAAATAATAAATACTTAAAATAAATTATTATTTATGTCAATTAATGATTGATATGGTAAGAATTAGTAGATAAATTTAAAAATTAAAGGTAATTTTAATTTTTATATACTTATTTCAGTTGGCTGGGCCAGGAGGACTAGAGGGAGGAGGCACTTGGGGAGCTGCCACAGACGAAAAGCGGGTGTACACGAACATAGTCAACAGCGAGAACAAGCTATTCAGGCTCTCACCGTCCAACCAAACCACCACGGCCGGTGGCTGGGTAGGGCTGGATGCAAATTCCGGCCAAATCATTTGGACAACCGCAAACCCTAGCAACGAGACTGCAAATGCTCCAGTCTCTTTAGCCAACGGAGTTCTTTTTGCTGGGTCAGTGGCTCCAAATGGCCCAATATATGCAATGGATGGTGAAACCGGTCGTATTATTTGGTCTTACGACACGGGAGCCACCGTGTACGGGGGTATAGCCGTGAGTTACGGCTGCATTTTCCTCGGAAACGGATATAAGATTGGATTGGCTAATTTTCATCCTACTTGGACGACTGGAACTTCACTCTATGCATTTTGCATATCTTGATGGCCCTTCGTCAATGGTTTGAGAAAGAAGTTTCAACTAACAGGCCATCTGGCCATGTGAAATCTCCGATGAATAGAAATACGTACTATTTTGGGTGATTATAATAAAATATAATAATGAACAATTATATTTCAAGATACTACACAAAATAATAATAACAACGGGGTAATGTTAACTCCTATTTTAGATTCAAGACTCGTAAACTCTATCATTTTTTTTTTATTATCATAAATCATCACAATCATCCTTCTTTGGTCAGCGAAGCTTTTGTTAGACGTTGATTCTGATATAACTAGTAAAAACTCTTTCTTCTAATATGATATTGTGTTTTACGTCAAAATCTGTACGATTTTTTGTTCTGGAGTTTTACAGGAAAACATGTGATATTATTCGAAAGAGAAATTATACTTATGAACCATTCGTCTCAATTACACCCAAATGATGTTGGATTCTGTTACTTTTTTGTTCTAGATTATGCCCTCACAAATTACCATAATCTTCGGTCATTATGGCCGAAAATAAGACAAGTTACTATAATTCATATCACTTAAAATACAAATGTAAAAGTAGCATAAAAATTTATGTAAAAATCTTAAGAAATAAACTACGAGTAGAACAAAGAGAATTCACTATGAATAAATTAATGTAGGAAAAGTTTTTATGAGGGCAAAAGTATAAACCTAAAAATCCAAAGAGAAACTATGAAATAAATAGGTCTAATGTTCATTGGCTTGATTCTTCCATCAACCGTTATAGATTTTTAAATGTAACACCCCAAGTATCACTGAGTAGTACAATAATATCTGCTTTGAAACATACCTGTACAGATTTTTTCTTGTGTAAACTATTTGGAGATGACATGTCGTAAGTACAAAGTAGTGCACACTAAGACTACTAATTTCTTACATAGGATTATAGTCAAATCACTTAGTTTTTGGGCCCCATAAAGCTCTCACAAGGATGAGTCACTACAATAATTTTTCTCGGGAAGCTTGATGCTTTATCAGCTACATTCTCAGCTTGGCTTTAATACCACTTAATGCCACACTCCAAACTTCACCAAGTACTATAATAATATGGTTGCTTTGACTTGTGGGTTTTACATCAAAGCGGTTGGAGATGACATGCTGTATAAATAACATCCAAGTATCACAAATTTTTAACATAAAATTGTAGTCACATCACATGATATTGAATCCAAATAAGTCCTCACAATAATAGACCATCAAATCATAAATAACTATTATTTCATTATTTGATTAGGTCGCATTGCTAATATTTTTTGTCACGTTAAAGTAGAATTTTGGTAATTAAACTCCAATTATTATGTATATATTCCAATTTAATATTTGAATTACGATATTCACTGTTAGAATTACGATATTTTATGAAAGATAAAATAATAAATTATTTGAACATACGTGATCAATTTTAAGTTCACTCAAACTACCAACAGTCAATGCAAAGCTTTGTTAGGCATTGCAAGGGGAAAAGCACGAGAATAGTAGCATGCTAGGGGAAAGGTACTTGTCAAACACACATAGATAAACAGTTTCTAAAATTTCATAGAAATTCAAAATCAGTTGGCAGGGCCAGGAGGAACACTAGGAGGAGGCACTTGGGAAGAAGTTGCTGACGAAAAGCTGGTGTACACGAACGTCATCGTCAACAGCGAGAACAAGCTATTCAGGCTCTTACCGTTCAATCAGACCACCACGGCAGGCGGCTGGGTAGGGCTGCATGCAAATTCTGGTCAAACCATTTGGACGACTGCAAATCCTAGCAAAGCAACTGCAAATGGTCGAGTGTCTCTAGCCAATGGAGTTCTTTTTGCTGGATCAGTGGCTCCAAATGGCCTGGTATATGCAATTGATGGGGATACCCGTCGTGTTCTTTGGTCTCATGACACGGGAACCACCGTGTACAGTGGCATAGCGGTGAGTTACGGCTGCATTTTCCTCGGAAATGGATATGCGACTGTGGGGCAGGGTTATAGTCCTACTTGGACTGCTGGAACTTCACTCTATGCATTTTGCTTACCTTGATGGCCCTCCATAAATGGTTTGAAAAATAAGTTTCAATTAACAGGTGATGTGAAATTAGAAATCTTCAATAATAAGAAAAATGCTGCCTTTTGAGTGATTATTATTAATATTATATTCATTAATAAATATAATAATTGTCGGTCCCACATTTTCCGTTGTCGTACTAGACAAGTCGGTTTGCCTTCTATCGTCACTCGGTTTCAACGCAAAATCAGTTGTTACATTCCTGACATGTCGTCATTCAAGACCGAGCCGACACGCGGCTTAAGATCAGCAAGCGTGTTGACGTGTAATCCATTATCCATTGAAATATAATTCCATCGTTGACAATTGAAAACGACGTGTCATTCCAAGAGGCATATGTACTAATTGCAGTTAAAAGTTAATTAACATCCGATTAATGAATTATTATTTCAGCGTTTAGAAGAAGGCCAACTATAACTACGATATGGTCGAACTAGCCAATATGTGGACGAATCTTTCTTTTCAAAATTACTATATTTGGTCATAATCAACTAATCTTTCTTATAAAGCACATTAAATCAAATTATAAAAAATAAACAAGTCAAAAAGTCAAAACACTCGATGACAAAAGTTATTTTTGAAGTTATCAAGTCCAGATTACTCCATTTCTTCTATAGTTTCATAATAGCTTGAAGCTTTTGAAACGGGACGGGATCTTATTGAAGTAAATCAGTGTTGTTGTTAGAAGAAAAGAAAAAAGACATAATATTTAATTAAATATAGGTGAAAAAGGGGATCTATAAAGTAAAAAGTTAATAAAATCATTGATGAAATTGACAGCTCAATCAAAAGAAAATCATAAGATCAAATAATTGGTGGTGTGTATGTTCAAACTGAAACGCACTGCTAAAGATGCACTGATAAAAGAATAGTTACAAACAGTATTATAACAAAATTATGGGCTGGAAAAGACTCATCCCAATAAAATAATAATTTATTATTATTATTTTTTTTTTTAAAAATGATGAAAAGTATTAGGTATAGTAGAGCCATGTGTGTGACAACTGCCATTACCACCGACGGGACTGATGAAACCCATCCTTGCCTATTTTCGTAATTTTGCTTTTTTAAAATTTGACTTGTATTTATTGTTTCTATTTAATATTAGAGAGCATCACGTGATTTCCCCAACATCACGTGCCTAGGAGCGAGCTATACGCTGTAGCGAGTCTATACTAAGAAACGCGGTCAGATGTAGGGTTGACTTTTTGAGCGTGAGATCTACGGTAGATAGGGTACCATTTTAAAGTTTCTATGCCTAAATTGGAGGGAAGAAGAGACTTAAATCCTAATTAAAGAAACTATTTGTTTAAATAAATAGTAAAAATATAAGTGTTTTGACTGATCGGTCGCTTTCATGGTGGCTTCACTCACTCTCAAGCTTCTTTCTTTTTCAGATCTCTGATTCCTCGATTACCAGATAGAAGGATTACCTTTCCGTATTTCCTTCAGGTTTCAACTTTCTTTCTTCATTTTTCTCTTCAAGTTTGATTCTTGGTCTTCATCGCTATCGGAAAATCATTTTGTCTTTTCAAGAACCCACCTGCGTCCAGCGTTTCTCCGGGCTGATTTAAGAAGGTCTTTTTCGTTCTTTCTTGCAATATAATGAGTAAAATTAGAGGCTCTGTTTGAGCTACTTTCGTTCTGAGAAATGATTTTTTTCTGGGTTTCTCTCTGTTTCTGGTATTTTGCTGCTCTTCCTCAGATTTCTTCTGGGCAGCTTCCTTCGGCTGAAACCAGAATTCTTTTCCAAATACAGAAGAATTTAGAGTATCCAGATGTTCTCAAAAACTGGTCAAGTTGGACAAATTTCTGCCAGTTACCCTCTTCACCTTCTCTGTCAATCCTCTGTTCTGATAATCACACAACAGAGCTAACCGTTGTCGGAAATAAGACGAAAATGCTGTCGGAAAATTTCTCCATTGATTCCCTTTTCACTGATTTAACGAAGCTCTCTTATTTAAAATCAGTGTCTTTAGTTTCATTGGGAATATGGGGCCCTTTGCCACCAAAAATCAAACGCCTTTCCGCCATGGAAACGATCGATTTGAGCTCGAATTTTATTGATGGAAATATTCCCTCTTCTATTTCAACGTTTCCAAGTCTGAAAACGTTGATTTTAGCGAACAACCTCTTTAATGGCAGTGTTCCAGATCTGAAATCCTTGTCAAATCTTGAAGAGCTGGATTTGAGCTTTAATCGCCTTGGCCCAGAATTTCCCTCTCTGAGCTCTGCTATTTCAACTTTAATTCTTAAAAACAACTCTTTTCGAGCTCAGATTCCTTCCAATTTCATAAATTTCAATAAAACCCAGCGATTCGACATATCTTTCAACAGATTCTTCGGCGCTGCTCCGTCCTCTCTGTTTTCACTTCCTTCCCTTCAATTTCTCAACTTGGCTAACAACGAACTGAATGGATTGATTTCTGCAAATTTAAGCTGCAGCAAAGAGCTGAAATTCATCGACATCTCGAACAATTTTTGTACCGGAAAATTGCCAGATTGTATGTCGTCGACTTCGTCAAATCGGACAGTTATTACTTCATGGAACTGTTTGTCAAGTGGAGACTCGAAGCTCCAGCATCCGGCGTCGTTTTGTCAGAAAGAAGCAATGGCGGTGAAACCTCCACCCAAAGATCAAACGCCGGAAACCGGCCACAAACTGGGCCTCATGCTGGGGGTAATCGGAGGCGTTATAGTGCTCGCCGGCGTTGCTCTATTGGTGGTCTTTATGATTTTTAGTAGGAGAAGAAGAGGAGGGAGCGAGAAGAAGAACCTATCCGTTGCCGATAAACTCTCTGTTCGTAGCTCCCCGCTTCTTCCGATCAATGAACCAAGTAAGCCAGTTAATTAGAGGATCTCAACCTAATCAATTATTCTCCTAATTTTTTTCTAAAAATTTCGACGTAAAATTAGTTTTTTTTCTCGGGAAAAGATAAGTTGTAAAACATCAGATTGAAAATATTCTTTGTATTTATTTTGGACCCACTTTTAATAAAAAGGGTTGGTTTGAAACAGGAAGAGTGGCCCAGACAATGAGAATAACAGCACTGGGTCTTCCTCCTTATCGAGTTTTCACAGTGGAAGAGATTGAAGAATCAACCAGCAACTTCGACCCATTAAATTTAGTGGGAGAAGGATCTCAAGAACAGGTATGTCAATTTGCTCAACCCCCTAACCTGCAGATTGATCGTTTTTGTGTGTCGTCTAAACTAGAAAAGGGTCTTCATTAATCCGTGCAGCTGTATAAAGGGTGGCTCAGTGATGGCTCTGTGGTCCTAATCAAGTGCCTGAAAAGGAAGTCCAAGCATTTTACTCTGTCCATGGGGCAGCATATTGATGTGTTGCCTAATTTGAGGCATAGGCATTTGGTCAGTGTTCTTGGCCACTGCATTGTCACTTATCAGGACCATCCAAACACAGCTGCCACTCTCTTCGTCGTAATTGAGATGGTTTCTAACGGTTCATTGAGGGATCATTTAATCGGTATGGTTACTTTTTATGTGAAGTTTTCTGATTTTTCGGGGAATTGAGATTCCGGGTTTTGGTTTTTTTTGTTTTTTGGGTAGATTGGAGGAAGAAGGAGATGCTGAAATGGCCTCAGAGAATGGCGATATCAATAGGTGCGGCCCGGGGAATTCAGTTTTTGCATAGTGGGGTCGCACCTCCGATTTTGGGAAACGGTTTGAAGATTGAGAATGTATTGTTGGACGACACACTCACAGCAAAAATAAGCAACTATTTCATTCCCTTGCCATTTAATGGATCGGAGGAACCAAGCAGGTACTTAAAATACCTCTTCAAAAACTATTTTGTAAAACAGTTTTCTGCTTTTAAAAAAACAGAAAAACAAGGCTCGACTTATCTATGTCGAATTCATTGTTCTCATATCAGATTTTTCTGCAGAAATGAAAATGCAGAGAAGGAAGACATCTATCAATTCGGTGTAGTCCTATTAGAAGTCATCACTGGCAAGCCAATTACATCTACTAGTGAAATAACTGAGCTGAGAAACCAAGTAATTTCCTTTTCAAAATCTATTTCTACCCAAAAAACTACATTTTCATGGCTTCTGATTCTTGCTGTTAATTTTATCTATATCAGCTAGATAAGAGCTTGATGGAACCAGCTTTGAAACTAAGAGGTTTGATCGATCCTTCGATGCACGGCTCTTTCGCATATGAATCACTAAAGACGGCAGTGCAAATCACGATAAACTGTCTGAGCAAAGATCCGAGTAAACGCCCTTCGATCGAAGACGTTCTTTGGAATTTGCAGTACTCAATGCAAGTTCAAGAAGGGTGGACCAGCAGTGGAAACCTCAGCATGCAGATTTAGAACTTTTTTGAAGCCTTTTGATTTTGTATAAATGTCGATGGTTTTTGTTTAAATTCTGAGATAATAAATGTAAATCTCATACAATTTCATACTCCCCACCAAAAAAAAAACTCATCTTAAGAGCCGAACAATGTGTCATAGTTGACAATGGATCTAATCAATATATTTTTTTAATTATTTATAATTATTTAGATATATCGGGGAAGATTCAACGGGTTACTTTCCTAATCATCAATACACCATCTATCAAAAAATCCTTTAATTTTTATTTTATAATTTCTTTTCAATTATTATTGTTTAAATTCTATTTATTCAAATAAAAATTATTGAAATAAAAAATTAAAAAACATATTTCATTGGATCTTTTAAAAGACTTCGAACTACAGGCGGGGAGCCTGGGAGAACCATTGTCTGATTCTCCGTCGCTCTGCAACTTCTTAAAAAGCCGTGGGAATGCCAGTTGCCGCCCTACGAACCGCCGATGAAGCGCGAGATAGCTAAGCTGGTAGCAGATGGGTTGCACGAGGAAGCCATCTCATTATACTCATTGCGCCACGCCGCTTCACTCCACCCTCACAATTTCACTTTCCCCCCTCTACTCAAAGCCTGCACTAAGCTCAATTCACCACCACTGGGCCAAATGGTCCATGCGCAAGTGATAAAGACAGGATTTTCCTCCGATGTTTATCCAGCCACCGCTCTCACTGATATGTATATGAAATTTAGTTGTCCCGGTGATGCCGTTAAGATGTTTGATGAGATGCCCCTGAAAAATTTGGCGTCTTTGAATGCTATTATATCTGGATTTTCCTTGAATGGGTGTAGTAGAGAAGCCTCGTCTGCTTTTAAAGAGATGGACTTTTATAGGTTGAGGCCTAATTCAACCACCATTGTTTGTTTGCTGTCCGGTTGCGGTAGTATTGCTAATGGAATGGAGATTCACTGCTGGTCGATTAAGTTGGGCGTTCAATTCGACGTTTACGTTGCAACTGCACTTTTGACTCTGTATTTGAGTTGTAGAGAGTTTGTTTCTGCTGAAAAGGTGTTTGAAGAAATGTCTTACAAGAATGTAGTGAGTTATAATGCCTTCATGTCAGGACTTTTACAAAACGGCCTGCCGTTTAACGTCTTGGATGTATTCAAGAGAATGAGAGGAAGGCCAGATTGCGAAATAAATGCAGTTACATTAGCTTCTGTTGTTGCTGCTTGTTCATGTCTTTTCAATCTTCGAGTTGGTCGGCAGGTCCATGGTCTTATGGTGAAACTTGAATTGGAAAATCCAATGCTTGGAAATGCTTTGGTGGATATGTATTCCAAATGTGGGGCTTGGATGTGTGCTTACTCCATCTTCAAAGAGCTGAAAGGAATCAGGGATCTGTATACATGGAATTCTCTACTTGCCGGAATGATGATTAATGATCAAGCCGAGATTGCAATTGAACTATTCGAACTTTTAGAATCTGAAGGAGTTGAACCCGATTTGGTGACATGGAATTCGATGATTAGTGGGTTTTCACAGCTTGGGAGAGATCGTGAAGCATTTAACTTCTTTAAAAGAATGCAATCAACTGGGAAAGTCCCCAATTTAAGATCTCTTACCAGTCTTTTGTCAGCTTGTTCAAACACATCTTCTTTACAGCGTGGGGAAGAGATCCATGGATTTGCCATAAAAAACTTCATTACAACTGATGATTTCCTGGCTACAGCCCTTATAGACATGTACATGAAGAGCGGCCATCCTTGTCGAGCAAGAAGAATATTTGATTTGTTCGACAAAAAGCCTAATGATCCAGCGTTTTGGAATGCAATGATCTCAGGGCATGGGAGAAATGGAGAAAATGAATCTGCATTTGAAATATTTTACCAAATGTTGGAAGAGAAAGTGAATCCAACTGTCCCCACCTTTACTAGCATTCTATCTGTGTGCAGTCACACTGGTCAGGTTGAGAAAGGATGGCAAATTTTTAGGATGATGAAGTGTGAATTTGGCCTCCAGCCAATTCTTGATCATTATGGCTGCATAATCGACCTTCTGGGTAGATCTGGTCAGCTGGACAAAGCTCGAGAGATAATACAAGATCTTCCATATCCTTCTTCTTCGATATTTTCTTCATTGCTTGGTGCTTGTCGGTATCATTTAGATTCAGAGCTGGGTGAAGAAATGGCCATGAAAATTTTCGAGTTAGAGCCACAAAACCCAACTCCGTTGGTAATTCTATCAAACATATATGCCACTTTAGAACGGTGGGAGGACGTTGAAAGGATTAGAGAAATTATGGATAGTAAAGGCCTCACAAAACTGCCTGGTACTAGTTGGAGTGACACAAAGGAGAGCACACGCAACTAGGTAAAAACCAAAATTCAGTTACATAAATTACATCGAAGTTCTATATATGTTCGCGATTTAAAATTTCTTTTACGGCAAATCCAAAGTTGTCCTCGATATAATTAGGTGGCTCGTAGATGAAACAAGAAATCACATCTCTAAGTGTAATAACTCCCACAACTTCATCTTTTCCTGCTACCACATGTATTCTATGAACTGAGTTGGAAGCTAGACTGTGGATTACAGAGCCAAGAGTTGAATCAAATCTGCAGGTAATTGGTGGGAAAATGTTTCCAGTTTCTTGCCTTGTCGATACAATGGTGTTAATAAAATCTGCGACGCTGAGCTTCCTGAAATAAGACAACGAAGAGTTTACTTAGCAGTGAACTTGGTCTAAATAATAAAGCCATTGAAGGTAAAGCTTGAAGCTACAATGATTGAAAATTTTATACCTGAAATTTGAGAGAAGTTCGGGTTTGAGCAGTAAATGTCGTATATCTCTTACGCTTATATTGCCAACTATCCTTTTATTTGGCCACTCCACAACTGGAAGACCGCTGATTTGATTATCTCTCATTCGCTTGAAGGCTTCCAGTATAAGCTCATTGCTTTGGATACTAACAACCTGACCGAGAAAGCAACGGAAGAAATTTAGATTTGATTTTCATTGACCAGTTACAATATTATTAAGAATGGAATTATTACTTCATTAGAGGACATGAAAGGGAGCCCTAAATCAGAAATCGGCTTGGCAGATATGCTTCCTCTGCATCCCTCAAGACCCAGAACTACTGCCGATTGAGTTATATAGTTCTTGATATCTGGCCTGCCTGGTTCAATAACAGGTACATTTCTTAGCCTGTACTTGGAGAGCAATAATAAAATGCTCAACATCGGACTATCGATTGTCACTGGAAGGAAAGGAGCCCAACAGCAAGATCTTAAAATCGACCTTACCTGAAACAGAAAAATAAAAAATGGACAGCAGAAAGGGCTGAAAATTGGACATTTTCATTTTTATAACCATTTTTGTGAGAGTTGAGCTTACTTTGGTTGATTTGAATGGCTCTTCTTGAAGTTTTACTTTGTAGAAATCCTTCCCTAATTCACCAGCTGCGGTTGGAGCATCCCCGACTCATCCCTTTATCGGCCACCATACCACCGACCACTGCAGCTCCAACTGCAGCTGCAGTGACTCCTGCCACTGCAATCGGACCTGTTAAGAATATGATTGGACAAAATTCAATCCAACGGCTCAAGTTTTCTGGTTTAATTTGTCATTTTTACATCACCTGAAATGCCCAAGGCCAATGCACCAAGAGCACTCACAGCTCCAGCCTCAACTCCCGCTGCAGTTGCCGAGCTAGCTGAGAGAGCAACGGCAGCAAGCTCTGCATTCTCCAAAACCCACAAAATTATGATGGAATAATCTATGATTCCCAGGTATCTCTCTCTCCAATTTGAAGTTTTTTCTGCATCTGGGTTCTTCACAGGAGCTGATAAAATGTTACATTCTGATAAAATTTTAACTGCATCAGCTATAGATGTGTCTGCCAGAATCTCATCACTGCCAAAAGTAAGCAAATTTATCTGATTTGATTAAATCCTGGACAAAAATTCTAAATACTTGTAGTCTAATCTAGTTTATGAGTATTATTACCTTTGCCTCTAGGAACACCAGGAAATGATGAAACTGGAATCCTTGAAAATGCGTCTGTCAGTGTCTCCTGCAGTGATTGTGGTAATTTCTTCCTAGATTGGATGGTTCGAAAGTACACATCACAGTTTGAGAGTCTAGAGCTTTCCTTCCCTCCCTGTTCTTGAGCCATATGTTCTTTCTCTAGAAGGACAAAAAACCAACCAATATGTTCTTACAGATTCATTGTATAAATCTACTACACATTTTATAACTGTCTTGTCTCGTTCACAGACGAATAGAGAAATCATATGAAAACTGTTCGATCTGGAACTTTAATCCTGTTTGTAACAGATATCATCGCATTTGCTGTTTCATCTTCAGACTCTATGCGTTGTGCACAAGAATCAGCTAAAATAACGCAAGCGCAAATCCAGATTCGTATTATTATGTACCTGTCGGTAAATTTGGAGAGTAATGCATAAAAAATTACGAACTTTTACTGATTAAAAATCTGATTTTTTTTGCACGGCGAAGCATGATATTGGCGAGTCGAAGAAATCAAACAAACTTACCAGAAAGTCGAAAGCTTCATCATGGTTTTAGGATTTGAAATGCACCGTTCAAAAGAAATACTGTCAGTCCGGATATTCTGTGGAAGTTGTTTGAGGTTTCAGGAAGGACACCAGCTTGTACGCCACGTGTGTGGGAAGTACACGTGGCATTCTCCCAGATGCCACTCAAATCTCAATGCCTCTTGTATTGAGTTAGTAGCATTGTCCTTTTTCTCATCTCATTCCTTAAAAAACACTAATTTTCTGTTGTAATTCTGATTTTACTCTCTATAAACTAAGATCATTGCATGGAGGTTGATATGAATGATCATTGAAAGGCTGATTTTTAGTAACAATCGAATTCAAGTAAAGAATTTTGACTATTCTTCTTAAAATGATTCCACCCACAAAATCGAAAGTTTAAGTGCGTTACACTAATCCAAACTTGTGAACAGACAACAAAAAGTTGAAAAATAAGAGCTAAAATGATGATTAAAAGTGATAGTGAAGATGGTTAATGTTCTGTAAATGCAAAAGAGAATTTATTTTGATTTAATCCGCCGACTGGAGGGTCATTTTTTATGATTAACCCATTGAATTCAAGGCTAAAGCCTTCCTTCCAACCATGATTTTCTGGAGCAACACCTACCCCATTTCTCACGACAGATTTCAGCGCAGCTGCTAATGCTGTCTGGAAATCTGGGTTCGTAGCAGAAAATGTCGAAAACGGCTTGTTGTTGTTCATGAATGGCGGCGGGTGGAAATGTTCTTGAACGGGCGATCTCCCATTGCCGTTCCAGGGTGTTTTGAAAGAGGAGGAAGACGAACCAGAGAAGATTGACAATGATTTAGAATCTGAAGTGAGATCGACAGTAATAGTGGGATGAGAGCTTGAAAACGTCGAGGAGATCGAAGAGGTGTAAGCGGCGGCAGAAGTGGCGGAAGCCATGGCTGTGGCGGAGAGAGAGAGTGGATGATTATGTGTTCCATCATAGGTAGTGATTAGGATCGACACGTCGTCTACACATCTCTGGACCTAAAAAAAATAAATAAATAAAGAAACTCAGGTCGACATAAAACAATTGAAGATGAAAATAAGAAGCCAAAAAAGGTACCTGTTTTCTGACTGGACAAGAGGGTGAAACTGTGCAACGATAATAAGCACGAGGACATGGATTTCCTTTGGCTATCTTCTGCCCATATTTCCTCCATTGACACCCATCATTCATCTGTTGGAAAACTTCTTTTGTTATTATTCCAAACCCGGTAAAATATAACGGACAAAGCGAGCAAAACAAAAGTAGAATGGAACTATAAAAAAAACTTAAATCGAAAAAAAAAAGCTGCAAAGATTATGTGGCCGCCCAGCTCGTGAAGACAATGACGATTTAAGATTTTGTTGAGTATGAGAATCCAATTCATACTAGTAGGACGCATAATTTCACATCGTTTGAGAAAATAAAAATTGAATAATTTATAAATAGATTTTTTCTTTTTACTCAGTACAAGTTGTTTTAGACTAATCCAATAACAAATTCATATAATTCTAATCTAAAACAGATAATATTATATCAAAAGCAAAACACCCGAAATGTTAACTCAAAGAAGATCTTATGAAAAATCAGATTACAATAGTGTCACCCATAAGATGGCTTTGCCGAGTGTTCTAGGTCTTCAATTAAGCTACGTATCTGCTAACGTGAGGTAGTAAAACTTTCCAATAATGCATTAAATAAAAGAGGATATACTGACCGTTGACGATTCACACCTTGCTCTGACAGACACCCTAGTTTTCTTCAACCGTGAATCTTCATTTTCTCCTCCTTTCATTGTTTTCATGATTTTACTGGGTGGAGCCCATATTTCAGCTCCATCCTCTTCTTTCATTTCTTCTTCCAAACTTGTTTCAGAGCTCTGATTCTTGGATCTGATTTCATTCAAACCTGGATCTAATTTCATGTTCAGCGCAAGTTCAAGTTTCCCGTCGATCTCCACATCCTGTTTGTGATCTATGTTCTTTTTTTCGTCTTTTTCAACTTCATTGAAAGTTCTTCCGAGGCAAAGGGAAACCATTTGATCATCCGTTTGTTCAGTTTTCAAGGATTTCTTTGATTGTTCTTGTTGAAGAACATGATAGAAGAGCTTCTGTAATGATTGATAATCCTTCACAAATCGCTCTAGCAACTGCTTCAGTTTTTTGTTTTCTTCCCTAACTTCACCTATTTTTGCTTTAGTTGATTTTAGTACATCATCCTGGAGAATCAAAGAACTCGTGAGTTTAATATTTGAATTAACGATTAGATCAATAAACAAACGGTGCATCAGTGTGTCGATCAATGTTCTTTTAACTATTCTCGATTAGGAGGAAAACAATAATGACGATATGTTTTCCGTACAGATACTATTTTTTCTTGTTCTATTTTCAAAGATAATATTTTGGAAATTGAATGGATGAAAACACTCAACTAGGATGCTCCTCAAACTATATGATTTAGACGTTTAACCAGACAAAGTAAATGGATGATTGAGAAAAATCACATAGCTAAGCAATAATCCATAACAAAAATAATGAAAGACTGATGATTTGAAATTAGGATTTTGGATTGAACACGATAAACTTATCGAAGAACATATTCTAAATATATATACACCAGCAACAAGCTTAAAACAGCAGAAAATCCAGGTTACTAAACGAGAAATTTGCTCACAGTGTTAGAAATCTCTATAGAAGTGGCAAGTTTCAGCCCTTCATCTTCCTCCATTAGAGCATCTCCAAGCAAAGAAAGACCCTCTGAACATCTCTTCTCCATTGCAGATGAACTCTTCTGCTTCTTCTTCTCTCAAACATCTATATAATCAGTTGGCTTAATACGTCTACAAACCTGCAGATTTTGACTTTTTTCTGCTATTAAATAAGGGTTTTTCTTTAAAAATAGGGAAATAATGAGAAATGTCAACTCCAAAAAAAAAAACAGATAGAAAATTGTAAGAATTTCAATGTTTATGAAAAGGGAAACCAATGATTTTTCTTAATCATATTTTTTACGTGTTTGAATCAATAAGATGACTTGTCATTATTTCTGTTAAAAAAGTTCAACCCCCGTCATCAGCCTTGACTCCAATTTACTAGTGAATTTTCAGTGCAATATTGATCACTTCTGTGCTTATTTATAAAAAAAGGTAACTACCTTAGCGTAGAGTCTCGTAAAATTTTATACTCTGATGTACAATTTATCTGTTGTTCTTATTGTCGCTGTTTCAATTTCATTTATTTTGACGTGATTAGATGTTTTTTCTCATTTGATTTTTCTTCTATTTTGTTGTAAAGAGTTGAATGTATTGTTTTGCTTCATTGATGCAATGATGAGTTATTAAAAGCAATAGATCGTTTTTACCAATTAATTAATGACATTTAAGCCACGTGTATAGCATAAAATAACACATCATAATCTTAGAAATGAGTTAGTTCATGTAAATAGAAAAAATAGTTTAATTTAATAAAATTACAATTAATAAATGATAACCCGCCTTAGTAGGCATACGAAAACCCTCGAAACAAATGCTAAAATATGCAAAAAAAAAAAAAAAAAAACGAGTTCCAAGCAACCCACGATAAGATTTCCAAAGTCAAATTACATTTAACGATATAACTTTGTGTGTTGCTTGGTATGAAAATGTCTTAACATTTACAGCTTTAAAGTAATAAATTACCATTGATCTTTTAAAAACGCAACTTATCGGAAATGAAGTTAATTCAATCACTTATATATTTATTAACATGTATACCAAGTGTAAGTTGATTCTATTGATTGACTTTTGACAAAATATAAAATCTCTAAAAAACTTTTGGAGAGTTTTTGAGTTAGTTTAACCAAGGATTGAAAGATTTCTTAAGAGAAAGATATGTGTACCTTTTTGCGTCCAAATACATGCACCTCGACTACAACATTGAATTCAATCATAAAATATAGAAGATAGTTGTACATTTTGAGATTCAAACATTAATAGGATCTATTAATTTTTCAACTTGTATTTAATCTTTGAGCGATGAAGTGCCCACCCTCTCCAAACAGAAGTTGAGATTTCTATAATACATACTTTTGTTTGAGTAATTTCTGTGCTAACTTTATTTAATTTGTTTAATTCGATGCAGCTATGCGACAACAAATAAACGATAAAAATATATATTTTAAGACTATTTTCATTGACCTTACAAATATTATAATTAGAATAGTTTAGGGATCGTAATTGTCATAATAATACATAAACAATACGCTAGGGATGTATGCATAATACTACAAACTTAAAGTGCGGTCTGAACGTTACTCGCGTTTTATAGAGCATATTTGTGTTGCCTTAAATTTGATCATATTTTCCACAGTTCAATGCCTGCAATACTCTAATATTTATTAGGCATGGCATTAACACGCAAATGGAGCAACTAATCAAATTATGTGACCTCCATGCAACCACACGATTAGAGGTTTATTTTTATCTTTTTTGTGACAAGTTAAATGAATCATGCAGCCTCCCTTTGACTTTGCTAATCCTAAAATGTCGAACATTAAGTGTTGACTTTTTCTCCAAAGTCATACCTTAACTGGCATTTAATATCTGTATATTGGCATATGCCAATGGATATAGTCCTTTGAGTTTGTTCGAGTCATAAGACAAACTACGCGTAAACCGACTCAAACACTTGATTTGTAATCGCATGGTAACGCCCTAGAATTAGAAATGTAGATCAACTAAAAATCACTCAAATGATTTTAGAAAATACATTCGAGAACAAAACACTTTGATATGTCTAATTCACCGTAACTGAAGCACAAAATATGATATAAATTTTAATGTAGTGTGGTACTATCGAAATTTTTATGTCAACCAACTATGTGAAAATTCAATCTAATCTTGGTTAGTAGTTAATTAAAAAAGTGTGTTGTGTGATGACGACTGACAAGGGAAGAAGGATTTTGTCCAGATAACGACTCTATGAAGCAGTGGTTTTTATACCCATTTGACAGAAAGCGTTGAAACTCGTATAATGAATAATTTATAATTTTAAATAAATAATAAATGAATTATTAAAACAGAGCAGCATCCAACACAAGGTCAACGATTTAGCAAACTAAATCTAACTTGATGCCCTTATATTAATTAATTGCATTAATTATATATATATATATATATTATAAATACTTACACGTTGAACCAATGAAGAAGTGACATGTGGATGTGTTACCAAATTTGGACTAAAATAAATTGCTAGAAGAAACTCAGATCAAAGGCCTGTGATTTATCACACACAAATAAGGGAAGCAACTTCATTCTTCCCAGAGATAATGATTCTAAATAGATATTACCGCGTGACTACATAGTAAACTTAAAAATAATACACCTACTAAGATCTTATTCCACTTATAAGTAAGATCTTCGTCTACTGTCTCTGAAAAAATGTAGTTACAAACCCATGGCTAGACCATCCAATCATAATAATCATCCCGACATTTTGGTTATTCGTACGCATTATGCATGCTTGTTATATACGGCGGGAGCTCGAAAAAATTTGCAAGATATATATATTTGTATAGTCATTAAGATGATTCCCATACCTTGTAATTGTTTCCCTCTATCGCCAAAGACCATTGTTGGGATCCACTTGGCGGCTCGTAATAGCCTGGCCCAATCTTCATCGCCACCTTTTCGTCAATGATGGCGGCATAGACATCCCTTTCAGCTTTCATGATTTTAAGCTTAGTATCCAGTACAAGAGAGATGAGTCAGTGTGTTGATAGAGTAACAGTTTGATTTGTTTTCCCCTTAATGCTCAACAAATAAGGTTTCTACTTACCACACTCCGACAGTGAATTTTATGTCGATTTCTCAGAGAGATAAGTGACGCAATTTCGGACTTGTAGTGGGAGAAAATGTGGTCATAAAACACTGATGGTGTTCCTGGATGAGTCAGGATGTAAGCATATCCTTGCATTTCTTTCCCACCAGGGAATCTCCAATGACCCTGAAAAGAGAAAAAAAAAATTAAAAACAATCAAATATGTATGATGGATGACGCAGACCCTAGTTATTCCTGTATGCTATGTGGCACTGCAAAGGTTGGACGCAGACACTATTTTACTTTTCGGTTATAGTTCGATTCATCTTAATTTTCTTACGGAATTTCAAACTTAAGCTTCAACACTGATACTAAAAGGTATATATCTTCAGTTGAAAAGAAGTTAAATTGTTCAGATATTGTCCTTGAAAACTGCCGCAAGTCCCCAAGTGTCTAGACTAAATATCTCAAATCAGCGTCTGGCTTGAAGAAAATTTAGTTCCAAGGAATTTCTCCTATCTGATAAATGAAGAATTCTAATTGATAGAAGTTCAAACCTGGGTAGAGCCAGTGTCATGGTTCTCTATAAAGGTGACAGCCCGAGATGGCCACCATCCAACAACCCCGGGAGGTTTGCCCTTTGAATCTGATAATCGCCAATATTCACATCTTTCTAGTGCCTGTAAGAGTTAATAATCATCAAGAAATCATCTATCCAATTTATAATCACAAAAACAGCCAACGCAAGAGATGTTCTCCAAAAAGTACACGATTAATCAGTTCTTGAGTTTTTAAAGAAAAAAATTAAATTCCAATATACTTAGTATGATCGAAAAGATCCATGAAGTTTTTCAGTGATTCAGATCCACAAAAAGAAAAAAGGAAAGAGATGAGGCATGGAAAAGACATCAGGAGCAAACTTTAAGATTATATAGGCGATACTCAGCATGATATTTCATAGAAAGTAATAGACTAAAGAGCTCGATGTAATTACTCAAAATGAATTATGGAACAGTTTCTTTAAACGTTAAGTAATAGACAAGTTTCATATTAACCGAAGTATATATTATTAACATAAATGCTTACAGAATGAAGTATTCCTTTCGTTGTAACGTCAAATGCACCAGAAGTTCCATTAGTAGCATTGATCCAGTCAATGATCCTTTGTCTATGAGCATCTTGATTATGATCCATCTCATTATACGTATAGCTGAGGGAATCCCAGAACTCGCCAACAGAAAAGTATGGTTGACTCGCATCCAAGTAGTCCTTCACATAACCACCCCAAAATCCTCGGACAAAATCAAGCCTCCAGCCATCGTACCCAATTTCTTTCCTGCCTCAACCGCAACTATAGTATTAATTAAATATATTCATAATTTATGCATGCCTCGAAGAAAAAGAACCTAAGCTTTTGAAAGAAACAAGATAATGTAATTTTAAAATATCATTATCCAAGTGATATTTATCAGAAGGGACATTCTTTTTGATCTTTTACAAAATCAAGTAAAAGGGGACAACACAAAGGTAAGCGCTATTTATTCAGAAAACACTAAAAGTTCAAGAGGTTTTGCATTTAAATAACACTTCAAGCTATCACTAAACATCAACATCAGGATAATTAAATACACGTAATTTAGAAAACATACCAATTTCGTGTATTGGGAAAAAATGCAAACATAATACTTATCCATTGTTCAACTTGCAAACAGAAAATAATTCTCAACTTGTAAAAGTGAGAATAGATCAAAACTGTTTGTTACCTGCTTGCCTTACATTAATGCATTAGAAAAACAAAAGTATAGTGAATTATATTTAATATATATGTATGTATTCTCACTTATACAACTAAATAAAGTTGACACATTGATAATTTTTACTGGCATACCCATTTTTTAAGGTTCTTATGTACAAATAAATAAATACTCTATTTATGGAGTAGTGCTTAAAGTACAAACCTTAACCAGCATAGCCATTCTTTAATATCCTTCCTCACAAAATCTTGTGAATGATCTATATTTGGAGCAGCGTGGAAACTATCCCCACTACTCTTGTTGCCCCTACCCTGCATGATGTAGGAATAGTTATGACGTTTAGGGTAAACTTGTTGGTAGTACATGCCCTCTGTAGTTTTTGTCAGTCCCGTTTTAGATTAAAAGCAAATGAATGGCTGATAACATAAATAAAATTGCATATAACATTATGCACATTTTACAAGATATACTTTTAAATGTATCCATTAATAAAAAAGCAACATTACCCACAGGATCTTTTTTACGCATAAGAGTAGCTTTAATTGCAATTACATGATAATTAGGAAGTAAAAAGAAAAATTTATTATTTCCTTCATATCCTGATGAATAATTTTATCAATGAATGATTGCTTTTTATTAGTGTTGAGGTGAGTTTATTTCGTAGATTTTATTATTTTGTAATGATTTTCTTACAAAGATAGTGATAAGGAGTCGTAGTTTGTTGGAGAATAAAATAGAGCTTATATAAAGAGGGGTATTGATAATAAAAAAAGAATTCTGAATATTTTGTGAACAAATCATTTAGTGTTAATTTTTTTTCTCAATAATGGTTTTATCTGAATCTGTGATATTTTTTAAACTGTAACTTTATTCATCGTTCTTTTGGTTGTGTCGTAAGATTATCTGTCAAAAAACTTTATGTGAATAAGAGGTACATTTCAAAAATGGGTTTGCAAAATGGTAAGGTTACGATTTAGTAAAGAAAATCCTCCACGATAAATGCAATGAATCTCACAAGATCTAATAGTAACAGACCTGAAAATGTGGATCGTCACAAACTACTGCACGATCATCCCAATTCAGTCGACCACCAAAAATATTCCATACACCATTTTGATTTTGAAAGTGTGCGCAGCGATGGTTCAAGACAGCATCTCCAAGAACTTTCACCCCAAGCTTATGAAATGTTTTCACAACATCCTTTAGCTCATCAATGTTCCCATATCTAAAATGCAAAAAATTCTGAATATCCTCCTAATCATTGTGATAATTTTTATCCTTTGACATTAAACAACTACTTTTCATAAAGTTTATTCCATGTCATTTTAGCCTGCCCATAATTGACCGGTGATTGCTGAATCACAGGCAATATATTCCATGGGATGTTAGTAGCCCAAAGATTCGAATTTCAGATAAGCTCTATATGCTGAAAAAATTAACCAAAGTCTATCCTAATGTAGAACATAATAAGTAATCAGAAGAATATAGTATTGAAATATCATACCTGGAATTTAAATTATACAAGTCTTTTGGCATGTACCCTTCTGGTGACACAGATTCTGTTGGAGGTGGTAACCATACTACAGTGAAACCAAGAGCAGATAATTCATCTGCTTTTGTTTTCAGTTCCATATACCATCGGCCAGATTTATTTGATTCCCAGTTAAATCCTTGGCACAATATTTCATACCCTGTGCCAGTCCCAGAGCAACTTTTCACAGGAGGTTCCATAGTCTCAGACTCTTCTAAAACTTCCTCTGAGAAAGTTGGAATAGAAGTTCTAAATATACTATAGGCTTCAGCAGCCAACTTCTCAATCTCCTGAAGAATGCTTTCTCGTGCTTCCTTCGTATTTGTCTTTTGACTTTTCTCGGAGGAAATGTCACTCACCAAATTTCTTATTTCATTGATAATTCCGTCAGTATATGCACTAGAAGCTTCTTGATCTTCTCCGCCTTTTTCAGATACTTCAATACTATCAGATTGAACTTGTAACTTCAAATCAGGTAAGCTACCTGAACCTACGAGAGGAATGAAGAAGTCATTGCCGTTATAGTTTAACCAAGTGTTTTCGTTGAGCTTGAGAACAAAAAGAAATGCTTCTAGGTCTTCTCCCAGAGTAAACATTCCCCAGCATCCTTTATCCTTCTCTCTTGGCTGCAGTAAATGATGGTCACATTAATGCCTCGAATTAGAACATGAACGTAACTACTTGATTCAAAATTAAAGTTCAAAATAACTCTCGTATTATAACAAAATTGAAGTTTTGAAGCAGACAGGCACGGATAGATATTTGGGTAAAAGATGGTCACATGAATACAGGGTAAGCTTGAAAATATTAGGATTCATCCATGATAACTATTCGATCTACAATTTTCTGTTCCGGACCACAAATTCCTACTCAGTTATTAGTCTGACATAAATTGAGCGTCTAATAAATAATATCTATTTCAGAATAACTACTTTTGGATATTCATAATAAAATTGGCAGATAGATCATGAGAAAATACAGATTCAAAAGCACAAAAGCAAAGTGTTTGACTTGAACTTAAATACCTGTAACAGAGTTCGCAATGCCTTCTTTTTGAATATCGTCGTATTTGGCGGATGGGGAGAAGATGGTATCTCCCATTTCCTAGTGTTATCTCGACAAACTCCCCAATGAACTACAACACCTTCAGGCAAATCAGTTTCCATATAGATAAGATTTTTGGCTGTGTCAGGACATTTTGTAACTGAGACATTAATATAGTTATCAAAAGCCTTCTCTTTGACTATGGGAAGCTCTTCATTCAAGCCATCTAAACAGCTAATTTCCATGTTAGGATCGTTGGATTCACTATTGTGATCTTGATCCTTAGAATTAGATGATTCTGCATTTCGAAGTATGCTGGACAGATGACCCAGGGCCCCTAGAATCCATGATTCCAAACTTTTGTATCAAATTGTTGAGTGGTAATGAGATGAAACAAAAATGTACAAGATATTTAAGATCATTGGCCCACCCACACAAAGTATAAGTTCTTTCTATCCAAAGAAGAAAGCTTATTAGCCATGTAATTAAAAATGACTGAAACCAGTTTTTCACTTAAATGCATACTTCCTCACATAAATTTTATGAACTAAAACACATGTAGCTGACAGAGTGGTCACTATCTCACTTTTCAACAATTAATAACCAATTGTAGAGCTTTCACAGAATAACATGATAATATTTTATTGCTACCATTCAAAAAGTTGACTCCCTTTATGGAAGCTTACTTAAACTCAAGAAACTAACCAAAATAAATAAACCACTGAAGATCTAATTAAAAAAATTAATAAATGCACATTATCGTATTAACTTTCTAACCTGGCCATAAATCAAATCCTTTTTTCATTCCCACCACATTCCCATCATCTTTGACGTAGTTCACAATAGGCACCTTGAAATCTCTCCCTTTGTGCTGAAACCAAGCTCCAGTTTCTTCATCCTGAACCACCAAAACCTCTAGTAACTTTTTTATCAAGAAAAAAATGAGAATTGTTAAACCTTTTTTCTAGTTGTATATGAGGAACTAACATCCTCACTGCTAACTCTTGAAAATAAGGACCACCTTCAAAACAAAATTGACAGCAGCAATTCCGATCTTAGGATCAAAATCAATCTTCACTTCATAAAATGCATCTCCACCAGAAGAAAAGGGAGATTTCTTCAAGGGTGTCTCTATTGCATAATCCTACAAATATACTTGTGATTCAGTTTCTAGACAATCAGGCTAGTAACTAAAATGAACACCGCTAACATTACAAACCTTGATGGGTATTGAACCAGGGGGCCTCATTTCCATTGGAGGTTGATCCCATTCACTGTAAGTTTCTCAGCACATTATTAAATAACATTAAATGATTGATGAAATTTTAACTGTGAAAAGTCATGCCTACGATTATTTAACAATTTAGAATTTTCGTCTCTCTGATACAAGAAGAAAGAAAAAGATTCTGAACCTTCCAACGTCGTCCATAAAAGAAACTCCCCAATGAAGAATCCACTTTCCAGAAAGATTACAACCAACAGTCAGCTGCAATTGCTTTTCACTTTTTCTGCTATCTAATCTAATAAAAATCCTTCCCTCCTCCTAAAAAACAAAATGCCGATTAAACTCAAGCACTAATTATACAAAATTGACGCCCAAAGCTAAACAGAATCTTATCACCAAAAAGTAGAGATACGAGCAATACAAAAAGACGTCTGAGAGAAAAAACTCGTCTTGATAACGAATATCAGTTAAATTCAGCACTAATCACATATATCGTTGCCCAAGGCTAAAAAAATCTTTCTCCAGATAGTAAAGCAATAAGCAACACAAAAAGGAAACGGACTTTTCTCAAAAACGAAAAAGAGATGCGAGTTTCAAACAAACTCCAAGAGAGAAAAATTGAAATTACACCGCTTCAGTCCATCTGAAAGGAAAACTCTTCGCAGTACAAAATTTCGCCAAACTCAAGCTCTCATCATACAAATCGAAGCTTAAAGCAAGAAGAAGAATCTTTTTTACCACAAAGAATCGAAATAAACAACGCAGAAAGGGAAAAAAAAACTTTTCAAGAAAATAAAAAAGAGACAAGAATTTCAAACATAATCCAAAGTTCCAAACAAAGCAATATACTTCAAAAAGAGAAACAAAATCAAATCAAATCCATACCACTTCGGTGCGTTTAAGAGGAAAACTCTTCTTAAAACAGACGTCTGTGGACTCAGAAGTCTCAACAAAAGCAGCACCGGATAATCCAGCTTTAGGAGCCACCGCTCTGAAGTTGCAGAAGCTTCTGCCATGGCAGACAAGCTTACTTGGAGAGTAACCAAAAGACGAAAAGTCGACCGATGCGGATTTCAGAATACGACGATTACGCCTAGAGCTCTCCCTTCTACAAATACGGAAGAGAGGCTCTGTACTAATGGCGTACATGATCTCCACTTCCAAGGCCGGAAGCGTAGCAGAGAATTGACGAGAGCGAGAGAGAAACAGAGAAGATTTGTAGAATGCGGATGATAAATTTGTATTTATAGTTAAAACGATAATTAATTAAAATTATTAATTATGAATTATGCGTAAACGTGGTTCAATTAAGTGCCACGTTTTCCAGTTAACTTTTAGAAAACTGTCATAACCGCATTAATGGTAGTTGTGTTGAATCTCATCTACTTTGATCGGCTAAAATTCAAAACGTTTTTTTTCTTTAAATTTGCTGTGTCATAAATTATACCGCGATAATATAAGATCATATGTAACTTAAATTTTAAGTATACACAAATGATTAGTGATTAAAAATAAAATGTTTTATTAGATAGTCGAAAGTCAAACGATGCTAACTAGTTTGGTAAATTATACGTTTTTAAGTAGACGTACAATAATGTCGACGAAAAGTAGAACTATTAAACTTGTTGTGGAAGCTAAAAAAAGAGTGGTAGTTTTCATTGATTTTAATGGTTTTTACTCTTTTTGTTTGAAAATGTTAATTTTCAAAATTGTAATGGGGGCATGGATGGAATTAACTATGGCTGAGATCTGGCTTTTGGAAGAAGCCGGGAGGCAAGAGCGTGAAAATGCAGACGGCAAGATTGAAGTAAGTTTAGCCGTTGATTAAGGGAAATTATACCATTCAATGGGGATTAGAAATGAGAGTCACTGGATATGATATTGAGTTTTCCCGGTAAATTAAATGAATCTCAAATTAATTTTGTCAGTATGTTTAGTTTAAGCACAACTAAGACAGCTTTTAGTCGGGTTGGTTCGATTTTTTTTTCTATTTTTAGAATTAAAAAATATATATATATATATATTATAATATCAATTCAGTTTAGTATAAGATTAAAACAAAATTAATTAAAGTATTATTGTTCACCGTGCAAAAATTTTAAATTTTTTTTATTAAAAAAAAATTCAAGTATTAAGTTGAACGAACTTTAATGTGTAAAATTTATTTTATTTACAAATGTTCAGATTTTAAATTGATTGGATTTCTAAAATTTGAAATTTAATTTATACTTTATTTTCATAATATATATATAGATAATTTATATTTTCTTTTAATTATTTATTTAATTATCAACTTTTCAACAAATCAATGCTTCATAAAATTATTTTATTTTCAACCCTCTTTGATTTATTATAACCGTCCAGCAAAGACTAATCAGAGTAGCAAAGTGAAATCATTTACGGAACTCCTTTTATTCACACTATAGTATTAGATTAGTGAAAGGTTAAGGATATTAAACTTAATTAAATCACATCCTATTAATAATTATCTTTTAAAACCCTGCTTTCAATATGTCACACTTTTTTTTAATTTCCTCTTTCAAACTTCATTTTTCACATTTTCAATTCTCTTTATTTAACTTCTTTGTTGTTTAGACTTTTAATTAATGATTGCACACAATATATTATAGGACTTGGTTTTTAAAAATTCTCTCGCACATTAATCATTACACGACGACTTGTACGTATATCTCGTGATAACACACACTTGAGAAGTTTGTGTACTAGTGTGTATTGTAATTGTTGCTCGTTAGAATTGAATCTGATACCAAAAACAATATTGAATGCCAGTGTGAAAATGAATTACATTCACGCGTTTGAAAAATAAATTGATTCACGATAAAATTAAAGTTTAATTTGTTCACCGTGCAAAAAGCATATTTTTCTCCACTTTGTGACAATACGAACTCTTCTTTGTCAACAAACAACAATCTCTTCAACATCCATCCAATTCTTGATATGACTTGATTCCTTTTGGAGAATCTTTGCTCTAATATCAATTCATTTCCCAATCATATACCAACAAAAACTCATACTTAATAACCAAGGCAAAAGGGAAAGTACAAGCCCCCTTCTAGTGGCTGAGATTGAATTTGGTTATACTTTAATGATCAGATGTCGAATTGAAAATAATTTCTTCAATTGGTCGGAGATAGACGACGACGATGATGATGAAGACGGTTACAATGAGCCACAATTTCGTAATGCCTTGAAAATAATTCTTCAATTGGTTGGAGATAGACAATGATGATGACAATAAAGATGAAGACGATTACAATGAGCCACAATTTTGTAATGCCTTATTTTTGTAATTTTTAACAAGTTTATGGTCGAAAAGTGTCTGGACCCGACCCAACAAACCTCGACAATTTAGATTCTCGAGATGGAAAATAACTTAAATAATTTCTGAGTTTTCAATCTGTATAGATACATTTGTATTTTTAAGTAATTTCGTCTGAATCGTACCTAGTATCTTAAAATAAGATTTATCTCAAAACATTTCAGTATTCTCAATCAAATAGTTAAATCAATACTATATCCAAACAGATGAAATATTTTGTATTTAATAATTTTTATCATTTACATCATTATATCATAGTTTTTTAGCGGAAACAAATAAAGTAAACGCAGATCACTACATGTGACATGTACAAAAGATTCTATACAATTCAAAACTACCTAACCCAGTCTTAAACCAAAAATGACCATCTATCTCGATGGTTACAGCCTATGTCTCTTTTCTTCACGTCTTTTATGTTATCTTGGTTTTACGGTCACGGTAAACAATGTCGTTATCTGAAACATATAAATATTTCATATAATAGGTCATTGGCTCAGCAAATAAATCTAAGAGCTAAAATAGCTAACGTATACTCTATTACACTATTTATGACCAATCTTCATCATCCGCTTATCATTGATTATTTTTTAAAATAACTTAAATCACTATGTTTTAATTTGAAATCGATGTCATATATATAAAAATGCATGTATGTTCATATTTAAATCATTTAAAACTCATCCAACTACGCTTTAAAACCATTTTCAATAATTAATTCAATCTAATGGAATTATTAAGAAAATACATTATAAAAAATCATAATTTAATTCAAGGTTATCCAAATTAGCTTTTAATATTCAAATTGAAATGTTAAAAATGCAATATACTCTAACTGACACGTATGACCATCATACAACCCTACAAGTTTATAAGCTTTCGTCGGTAAGGCTGTAGGACCATATACATTGCTTTCCGGTGAGGTTTATGGATTTTCAATCCAATAAGAGCATACAGTTAATCTTTCAATCATTTTCATAGTCATACAATCACACACGAGTAGGCAAGTTCAGTCCAATAGATTCTTATGTTACCACGACTTTTCTACTCTTTCATTCCTAAATGCATGCTTTAAAAACAGTTATAAAAACAATGTTATGAATGTTTAAAACATGCACTCTCCCATGAAATTTATTTTTAAAATCAATGATTTCAATATTATATAAAATATATTTTTTTAAATGCTAGGTTTGAAAATTTAACATAAATCGAATTTAAACGATATTTCAATGAAAATTGGAATGTAACCATTTTCAAAATTCATAGTTCAATTTCAATAAAAACGATATCAATTTAATTCTTCAACCTATATAATATCAACCAATTTACCAAAAATCTCTAAGCTATCCAAATCCACAACAGAAATATATTTTATCTCCAACTAGTAATTTTTTAAAGCATAAATTAACTAATCTAATTGATATATTTACTTACCGATATGTCGGTTGTTCCATTTCACACGAACTTTTTCACCAAATTTATCAATTTTTAGGGCAAAACATTCCTCCCTATAAGCTGAACAATTTATCCTAAAAAAAAATTTGACAAATTTCACTTTTCTTTTTCCTCCTCTCTCTCTTTTTCTACAATTTTCTCTCGATTCTTCTCTCTCTCTCTCACGAAGTTTTATTCTTCTCCACGTCCAAACCACATATAAACTCCCACACTTAACTCATTTTGAATAGTGCCATCATGGTTAATTACAAATTAACTATGCTTATCTTGTGGAAAAAGATCAATTTGAGCTTATGTACTTAAAAAATTACAATAAAACTTAGTTTAATTAATTACTAATTACTATTAATTTAATCTAATCTTAATTTGATTAATCTTAATCAAATTTTCGTAATTAAACGAATATTTATTCAGAAAATCGAATGTTTATATATTTTAAAAATTGAGAGGGGCAATCGATCGATCTGCCGACCAATTTAGAGGGGCGATCGATCGACTATTTCTGACCGATCGATCGGCACCCAATCTGCCTGAAGTCTCATTTTCGTATTCAACAGCCGATTGATCGTCTCTTATTTGGCGATCGGTCGACAAGCTCTCGAGTTTTCTATTTAGAAATCCACCATTTTAGCGATCGATCAGCCAAGTGAAAAAAATTTTATTTTTTTCAAAATGCCAAATTTTCATCTTAAAACATATTTAATCTAACTTTTTCAACGTATATTTATATATTCTTCAAATATAATATACACGATTACAAACTTCTAAAATAAAAATTTGAACCATTATAAAAAGCCCGTAGAATCTTGTGTTTCCTCCTAAGTATAGTCCTGTCTACTAACTGGCATCATTGAGACCATTCAAGTATGTTCCTTATATAAATATGGTGACATAAAAATTATACTCGAGCTGATTAATTTTTTAATAATACATATAATATAATTGTTTAGCTATTTATTATTATTCCTTTAGATTTTGTGATTGAAATATTAAAAGCAAAAGGACAAAATCAGAATCCACGTGGTCGGAACAAGCTGGTGATTTTGTGAGGCAAGTCAGCAGCACAAGCACGTGATGCGGCGCTACGCAATAGCCAGTGGGGTTTACTTTTTTTATTTATCATTTATAGTAAATTAAATATTAAATTCTCTTCTTCTTTTTTTAAGTTTTAATTTATTTTTTTTATAATAGTTGCATTTGTGTCCTAAAATTGATAAAATACGCGATGTCATAAATAAATGGGATCAGATTTTTGTACTAGGGAGGCGGAGGCCCCATTTTTTAGAATACAGCACAAGCTGACGTAGATTCAGATAAGGATGCCACGTATTTCTAACCAACTTTCTTTTATTTATTATTACTATTATTTTAACTATGTTATAATAAATATTGATAAGTCTTAGAATTTAATATTATTTTGTTTTAATCAAACTTAAATTATACCACCATTAGAGCTCATGAACATCATATAATTGATAAGAACACATTGAAGAGTGAGACAATTCGCCTTGCTCCGATTTTCGACGCAAAAGACAGAGCAACTAAACACAATTTTGCAAAATTGAGAAAGAGAACCGAATGGAAGGAAGAATTTGCCCGTAAAATTCAAATTGCATCTAAAAAATAAAAGTTATTTTCATTAAAACAGATGCGTTGTGGTTAGAGGCTCGAGTTTGATTATGTACAATACAAGTCCATTTTAAGCCGATACCTAGAAATTTAGTTTTAGGATTGGTTTAGATTAAAATAAATAATATTATATTATATAAATATTTAAATTATTTTTGAATTCTAGAAAACAAATACCTTTTTGTTAATCATTTAATTAATATAGTTTAGACATATCCATTAAGTAACTTCGTTGAATTTAATTTATGATAGATTAACTATTTATTAGTAAGATTCAGATATTGATAATAAATTTTCATTAAATATTAATAATTTTACTATAAATATAACTTTCTTCGTTGAGTTAAACAAGCTTTGCTAAATTATGTTGTTCTAAAGATTAAAACAGAATATAATTAAGATTAATGTTAGCAAAATCTTGTATTAATTTCTAAAACTTCTTAAAATTATATCTATCTAATGCCAAAATGAGCATCATTATATTTTTTCGAGCGTGGAATTTAAGATTTGTAAAACATCTTTCCTGATAAAACAAGATCCAGAATTTAAATCCTTATTTAAATTAGAGGTTGTAAGTCTTGATCTTCGTGGGTTTACTTTTCGTCCTCGAACTCTGATTTTTTTTTTTCGTGAGATCATCGATATGTGGAAATTGGAAAGAGATTGATGGGTATAGCTGAATCATTCTGATTCACTGGAACCGAAAATTTTGCTTGAGATATTTTTGCATTTCGGTTTTAAGAGTGATATCAATGGCTTTTCTTAGCTGCATTACTTTCAACTTCAGTCTACCAGAATTATGGTCTCCATTGATTTAGTTCTTCCCGATTTTCTTTCTATATCTACGAAGTTTTCCTCGTTAGTCAGTGTAATTGACAGTTTCTGCCAGAAACAGATACATGGGATTGGGAATTATCCAAGAACCGAAAAGAAATCGCGATTCAGTTCGAAAAGTTCATGATGGATTCGGATTTGGTTCTGATTGAGCAATCGTTCAGTACCCGTTACTCGCTTTGGGTTCGAGAAACTCTTGGCGAGCTGGTGGAAAATTTCACCATCACCGATCCGAGTATCTCCGGGCACCCAATTGTGTTTGCGAGCGACGGGTTTTTGAAGATGACGGGGTATTCGAAAGACGAAGTGATAGGAAGAAACGGGAGAATATTTCAGGGGCCGAAGACGAACAGGCGGTCGGTAATGGAGATTCGCGAGGCGATTAGGGAGGAAAAGGAAATTCGGATTAACTTGTTGAATTATCGGAAAGACGGGACGCCGTTTTGGATGTTTTTCCATTTGCATCCTGTTTTTAGTGTGGAGGATGGGAGGGTTATTCATTTCGTCGGAGTTCAGGTCCCGATTTCGAGGAAATCGCGGAAGTCTGGAAGTGGGTTCTGTGATGGTGATTCCAGGGTTAGGGAAATTGTATTTGGGTCGTGTCGGAGAGAGGTTTGTTCGGATTCGTCTGGTGATTTTGGTTGTGTTTTAGATCGAGTTTCAGCTTGTGATTCTGATTTTAGAGGTTTGCTTCTATTTTGAGCTTCTTCTTCTTCTCTTCTGTACCTTCTTTATTTTCTGCAACTGGGTTCACTTGAAGTCTCATTCCTGAATCTCACTGTTTCTATTTGTTATCTAATAACAGGAATTGAAGAGCCATGTGAGGCAAGTGAGGAAGAAAAGCAAAGAGCTGCAAACTCCATTGGCAACGTCTTATCAGTTTTAACTCACCACAGTGAAGTAACAGGAAGACTGGTTTGTGGGAAGAGACGCATTTTACCCGGAAATGGAATCAGCCTTCTTCCTTCATCGCTCACTATATCTCTTGGTAGAATAAAACAAAGCTTTGTATTGTGAGTTGTTATTCAAATTTCAATACTTTCTTGTCGTTTCATGTTCACTCAATGTTCTTGATCCTCCCTCCTTGCTTATCTATCTTCAGTTTTCATGCAGAACCGATCCCAACTTACCTGATATGCCGATAGTTTACGCCAGTGATGCCTTCTTCAAACTGACTGGTATTTAGCCTCGCCCAAATCAATAATCATTTGTTTGAATTTCGTTGAAGTTAATCTTTACTTTTCTTTGATGAAGGTTATTGTAGATATGAAGTTATGGGCCGCAATTGTAGATTTTTGAGTGGCGTTGATACGGATTCCTCGATGCTATTTCAGGTATGTAATCGCCTCTGTCGATTTGCAGAAGCTGTGAAGCAGTTCATCAATGGAGTTATGGCTGTGTTTCTTGTGAATTTTGTCTCAGATAAAGGAAAGCATTCAAACAGCGCAAGCATGTACAAAACGCTTATTAAACTACAGGTTAATATCTCGACCACGATCAATAAAAAAAACAAAAAACAAACTTGATAGTGGTCTTTAAATATAACCAGTGTTGTTCTTAACGTTCTATTGGCAGGAAAGACAATTCTTCGTTTTGGAATCTTCTTCACATATCGCCTGTACGTGATGCTTCCGGCAAGGTATCAGCTGTCTCATTTGACGTTTCTTTTACTTTCAATTTTTTGCTTGTAAAAAAGGAAAAACTATAGCTCAAACTTTTGATATACTCTACTTGGAAGACGGAAAATTTATCGAAAAGGGTCATCACTGTGTTCTAAGATTATAAAGGGCCTTATGCTTTAGAGAAATATTCTTGCAATCACTGAATTACCTGCCCATGGCTATTCAGATAGCTTACTTTGTGGGTGTTCAAATCGATGAAGAGAAAGAAAACCTTGAGGGATGTGGATTAAGCCCCAAGATGAGGCATCTTAGCACCATTGGTGCTGTTAAGGTTGCGGTGAGGAGCTCATCCATGGGGGCAGGTCCTTCGCGTGATAGATCGTGATTATGATTATTTACCACTTACTGGTGACAGGGCTTTGGATAATTATACCCGAATTACATTGAATGCTGTTATAGCGTCGAGCAATGAGGATTTAAAGTATTTATGTGAGCCCTGTTCATCACACGATGTGTAATCGTTGTAAAATTTTATGTTGTTCAGATGTCGAAATTGTTGGTTTTGAACTCTGAACATTGAATTGTGTTCTTGTATTTGGAAATAAACGTGTTTTGAATGAGAGAAATAGGAATGAGAGATGATTCCCGAACTCATTTTGTACATTTTTATGGCTTTTTTCCGCGTGTAAAGGCGAGTCTGACTTGAGTGGGACATTTCGTCGAACAATTTGTGAACACTTCAAATTAAAAGGTAATAACCATTAATAGAACACGTACAATTTGATCCGAATTTGAACGACGATCAACGTTATCTACACTGTGCTAATTAGGCACAATATTTTTCAGACTTGTTCGAACCCACCCATAAATTGATAATCTCCATAGCTGCTGTTCTTCCTGAGCTTGCTGTACCAAAAAACTATTCTTCTTATTGCATAAAAAATCTCATATTACAAATGGATAGGCTTTGCTCCGACACGGTTTCTACCAACTCTCGGACGGGTGGCACCGACCGTCAGAAAAAAACGCAGAGCTCGGCGAACAAATAACCGAATTTCAATCCGTAATGTGATATGAACAATGTAATTTTAATCAATAAACTCCCACAAATGATGCTATTTATCTGTCGGTGGCGATCTATATCTGTATCTCATGGCCCAGAATAAGTAGTGTAAGAAATTCAACCCACTAAGCACACACATCAGCCAGTAGAATCGATCGAGGTGATAGTAATTTATGTTACTTCCGGATAGCCAATCCCGGTGCTTTAAATTTCCGGTGACGTTATTAACGACGGAGACGATGACCGAGCTCAGGTAATACCCCATGGCTAAAGACGCCCATGAAAGAGAAGTAGCTAGAGATCGCATACTTGACGGTGCTTCTGTGAAGAAAAACTCTAACAATCCAGCCAAGGTGAAAAGATCAGCTGAACCCAGAAACAAATACTGTAAACCAATCCACAAGAACGTAATCGGCAATGGCGTGGACGAGTCTAGGAGGCCGTTATCGGCTGCAACTCCCTTTCGCTTTATCTCGACCAACGCAGCGACTGCCATGGCAACAATCGAAAGGACCAATCCCAGCCCAATCCTTTGAAGATGAGTGATACCCATTTCGGACTTGGTCACTTTCCGGGCAAATGGTACGATGAAGTGGTCGTAAATCGGTGCAAGAACAATGATGAAGATGACGGGAAATACAGGAAGAGAAGCCGGTGGAACTTTCAAAGATCCGATTTTGGTGTTCATCGTCGAGGCCTGTTCTATAGAGAAGGTCGAGAGTTGAGCTAAGCAGCAATTGAGCATAATTGTACAGAGGAAAATCGGAAGCATTTTGAGCACTATCTTTACTTCCTCTACTTGTTGGATTGAGCAAACTAGTGCAGGGTGAATAGGCTTGTTGAGAGCTGCTTTGTTGAAGAATCTAAGGCTCTCAGACAAAGTTTGTATCGACCTCTCTGATTTTCCGCTCTCTTCAACTTCCTTGTCAGTCAAAACCGGAGAGGACGGACTCACCGCCATGCTTGTAACAACGCTGCACGAACTCGAGCCAGTGCAGCAATTGATCGTCGCAGAAACCAAAACCTGCTCGAAGAAAGTCAAATTCTCTATACTTTTGCTCTTTTAAAATAGCCCATAAATTATAAATAGTCGAAAGAGGACTTCCAGCGTCAAGAGTATTATTACCTTGAAAATAGTCGTAAGAGGACTTCCCGTGGGTATTTTGTTTTGATAAAAAGCCGACCCGGCCAGAAAGACGGGGATGGAGAGGAAGATGGCGAGGGTGGAGACGGCGAAGCCCCATTGCCAGCCCTTGTTGTCTTCAATCCACACAACTAAGGTGACAGCAACGAGAGCACCACATGACAGGCAAAACACGTAGTAGTTGAAAAAGGTTGATCTAAGCTTCCTTCCCAATGGAGTACCCTCATCAAATTGCTCACCCCCATGTGACGGGAGACTCCCTTTGATCCCCCCAACGCCTAGAGCCACAAGATACAGACCAATAAAAAGCATGGCAGCCTCTCCTCCTTTCACTTCGTCGCACGTAACATCAGGGTTTGCTTTGTCACAGGCAGGTGGTTTTAGAGAACCTACTGTAGCTTGGACTGTAAGTAGAATCAACCCCTGGACAAAACAACCCATTAAACTTCTTCTAATAAACAACACATAATTATGTATTAATCATACATAAATTAAGTGCATTAATCATGGAGTGTGACAGTCCAAGATGAATCGTACAAAGTTTAATAAAAGGGGTACCATGAAAGGGTGTTTTCAGGGCACGTGTTATTCTATAGGAGTGCCTTGAATACTAATGCACTAATTGTCGTTTTGGGTAGGAAATGTCACCTTTCCGCCCACGTCTCGACAATGTACACAAACTCATTTGCCTCTAAATTAGGATTTTTTTTAGAACATAAATTTAAAACCTCGGACAAGAACATTTCCCGGTTTTTTTTTTTTATCCGGAAACATCAATTTACTTTTACCCGGTTAAGTTTGTCGAGAATGAAAGCGTGGCAAATGGCGACAATACATATGACAGTGGGGAGGGGGAGTTAGTGATCATAAATACATAAAATAAGATACTTGTTATCTACAGGACGAGGATTGAAGAGCCAACGGGACAAAATCGTCATATCACCAACACATCCTAAACAAGAAAATGAAGTATATGATTATGCGAAGGACACACACCCACTGGGCCCTGCGTAAGAGTGGGCACAAAAGGTGGGAATTTACTCTAATTGGATACATTGCATGAAGAACAAGACCAGACCCACCCACTGGCCCTACACTTAAACATGTACTATTTATAATCATGTGTATATAGATAAATTGATTTTGCCTAGCAAGACACATAAAAAAATTAAAAGAAAAAAAACACGGAACGGAGGAGAGAATACGTGTTCCTCTAGGGTTTAGGGCTCATTGATAGAGTTAGGGATGTTTGGATATCGCCGAAATATTTATATGTTTCGTGGAAACACGTTCTAGTCTTATCTTCATGTTTTCCATAATCTTATCCAATGAATAAGGTCTTCATAATACCATAAATGTTCTCAAGATTTTAATACGTGATATGTCGTGATGCGTGTCACGTAACACGCACTTAGGGGGTGCCCTAGAGCAACTCTCGAGTAAAATAATGTTTTTTTTTTTTTTTTTTTTTTTTGTAATTTATTTTAGTTTTGAAGTTTAATTTCAATGTTTTCGACGTATAAATATGACATTATCCGTTGGCCAAGGTCAACTTAGAGTTGGATCCACGAAAAGAGGGATCCATATGGGACAGACAGGTGTTTTTACACACCAATAGCCATTGACTCTTAGTAAAAAAACAACAAAATCTAATCTTCAGTATTTACGGACAAAATTAGCAATGTTTAAGTAAGTAATTATTATGTTTTTGCATCAAACTGATTGGCTGGAGCTTTAAATTTAAGGTTTTTTTTTTTTTTAATGATTTTTCTATCATTTAGAAAGAAAATAAACAGTAAATGAGTAAAGGCAGGGGGAAAAAAGAAGGAAAAATTGAGGGAAGACTAACCAGAAACTCGATGACTGCACTTATCAGGTAGATGTGATAGGGTGTGAAAAAGGCGTCGGAAAGGAAACCTCCAAGAAGGGCAAGAAGGAAGGCAGTTCCCATGAAAACTGTGACATTATTTGCAGCTTTTGATGGAGAAAAGTGCATGTAATTTGAAAAGTAGAGCACCAAATTGCTTGCATTTGCTAAGAAAGCAAGGTTTTCCAGCACCTCTACACCTGTTTCACACAGATCATTTCTGAGCTTTATCAGAGACGGATCACCGCTATTTTGAAATACTCTAATCTGGGTTTTTGCCAGGAACTGAAAATACGAAGTGGGTATTGAAGATTTTATACAGACCTAGTACAAAAAAGGCAGCTTTCATGCCTCCATGGCGGGTTCTCAGAGCTGGTCTGTTCCTCCAATCTACATACCCTTCCCATCTGCTTGATTGCTGTCCTTCTTGATCCTATCAAACAAACACACATGGTGATCAGTCTAGAGAAAGGAGAGAGAAAGGACGGAGAGAGAGAGAGAGAGAGAGAGAACCATTCGTTCTGATCTTTCTTATTTTCAGCTTGTAATGAATTTGGGGTTGGATCACTGTTGGGAAGAGCTCTGATGATAAGAAAAGTAGAGTGATAACCCAATGGGGATTTATAGAAATTATAAACTAGTAGAGAGGAGAGAGAGAGAGAGGGCAACTTGGGACAGAATGGTTTCGACTCTTAGGGAATGACTTCAATGGATTCCTGGAAACTCTGTGTGAAAGGCTGCAAATTGACGAGTAATTTTCTAATATAATATATATATATATATATATATACACATATATATACATGACAACGCAAGAGATACTTCAACCATATAATAATAATATGCACATGGTGAGGATTTCCAAGCAAAAAACAGGGCATTCATTTAGAACAAAAGCCAAATATATTTCCCATTAAACTGGGCAAAAATAAAAATACAATAAAATCCTCTAAAATAATATTTTTAAAACTCCAAATTTACTATTAAATTAATTTCCAAAATTTAGAAATAAAATTAATAGTTTTTGAATAATAAAAAAAAAAGGTTAGTATTAATTTGACCAAGAACCTACATATTAAATGCAAAGGGGTGCAGGCATCACCATCCTAATAATAGTTGGCTTTCGCAGCATGGCAATCCTAAAAGGAAACTATCTTTTCCTCTCTATTTATTATCATTATTATTATTATTATTATTATTATTATTTATTTATTATTTGGCTGTCACGCCCTTCATCAATTGTTTATTTCTAGGTTTAATAATCCTGCTTCTACAAGGAATTGATTCTTTAATCTTTCACAACACGCGTAGAAATACAGTCCTTTCAAATATTCTGCTATTCATCAAGTGGGTTAAGATATGTTCAACTCCATCTTCAACCCCCTTCAAACATCCATTTTGTTTGATATCAACTTTCCCATTTGAAACCACCCTTGGAGAGAGGAGGGAGAGAGAGAGAGAGAGAGAGAGAGAGAGAGAGAGAGAGAGAGAGAAATCTTTTGGATGAAAGTCATAAAGAAGAGTCATGGGTGGTTTAAAGAGAGTCAAATCTTAACTTTATAATTAAGTTACTATTTTCTACTTTAAGAACATACTATTGCTACCAACTATCCTCCACTAATGGTTAGTCCGTGGACTTAGGGTGACAAAAAGCTAACCCTCTATGTGTTAGAAAATAAAACTGAAAGGCCTACGTTCTCTTCCTACAAATATTATAAAACCCTACTATTAATCGGGACGGTGTTATTTATAATAAATATTGTATTGTGTTAATATTACAACATTTTTAAGTAATATGATATGGAAGTGATTCTTTAATGATGTATAAATACGTATGTATTCATGCACGATGAAGAGAGCGGACCCTCTAAGAAGAGTTAATTTCATAAGTTATGTTTATAATTTTTTTATTCATATAATATAGTAAATTAGAGTGTACATTAACATTGTTCTATTTTTAGAATTGACGCATCTTCGCGAAGAATAATGCTAGACTGTACAAGTCGTTCGTATTAAGTAGTGTAATTTTGATAAATTATAAAGATATAAGGAAAAAATCGTAAACCCTAAACCTTAAATTATGTTCAAATATAGCATAATCTTTCATTAATTAAAGAAACAAAAACCAGGTGCAATTTCACATATTTATTTCGAATTTTTAAAAAATTACCATAATAATTTAAAAAAAAAATAAAATTAGAAATAGTAACATTGGAAAAACATTTGAAGACAATGAAAGGTCAATTCCCCGTGAACACTTCTTTACTCTCAACCAAATTCATTAAATCTAACCCAAAAATTAAATAAATCCATGTTTATTCAACTAATCAGATTCAAATGCATATCTTTTAACAAAAATGCCAAAAACCCATTAATATAAGTTCATCAATCAATGAAGCTATTCAATTCAAACTCAAAGATCTATTTTAAAATACAATGTTTAAAATGAATTTTCCAACTTATTTAATTTGATGGTGACCCAAATTCTAGTATTATTTTTTATATTATAGCTGAATTTGAAGGAGAGATAATTGTTTATTTTTTTAATTATTTAAGGCATCACAAATATTTTAATAACAATTTTTCTTTTTTTAAAATGAATTTCAAGATTGTTTGCTAACAAACCTTATTTAATAATATTAAGAAAACAATTAACATAATTAATTTTAAGTTATATTAAATTCTAAGTCAATAAATAAGATATACGAAGCTATCCAATTAACTAGTCTATATTATATTACCTTCGTCTAAATAATTGTCAATAAAGGATGACTAAAATGACAAAACAACAAATCAAAATAAAATTAATAATTTTTTTTTTTTTTGTCTTTTCTCCTGAATTTATAAAATATTTGAATAAATCTATCCGATGACCATAAATATTTAAGTACATGCTAACATTAAAAACTCATACACGTGTAACGCTCTCTAATCTTTATAAAATTATTATAATTTAATTAATTTATAATAAATAGCTTAGGCCAAAGCCAATTTTGGTTGGGTCTAAATAATAATATGTATAAATATAGAGTGACGTTTCCACTTCACTATTTTAGACTCGATTTTAGCTGACCAATTAATGATTTTTTTAGCTAAATAGAACATTTTTTATGAATAATCATAATGACACGAATAAAAATAACATCGTATTTTATGGTTAAATAATGAAAATTAATCGGACTATTGGAAAATGAAGTTGAAACTATAAGAGTCTTAGTCAAAGATGTATAAACTTATTTATTTATTATATAAATAAATAAAAATATATATGTTAATTTATATTGGCATTTAGCTGAATAAGAAAGATTAGTTGACTAACAAAGAGAAATTAAGGAAGATTAGATGGATGAGTTCACAAATATTCAAATTCTAGTTAGTTCTACTGATCCAGACATCTGATCATATTGTCTTCACTTATTTTAATATTTTTATTAAATTAGGAAGTAGATTACGTGACAAGTGACACGTCATGATGTCACTTGAGAATTTTGTGCGTTTGAGCTGAACTCCACCCGATCAAATCTTCAATCTTTGTCATCTGAACAATTGTTAAGTTTACAACATTTTGATAGACCACATAGGGCCACAGTTGTTCCTCCGAAAGAACGCGACCCGACTGCAACACCAGCCTGATAATTCACCAGAAATCCTTGCAAGAACATTCGCCGTCTATGAAATGGTGAAATCTGTTTCTATCTCTCATGATAATTTCTCTGTTGAAAAGTTTTGAGATCATCTTCGAAATGTCATGGCAATCCCGACAAACTCTGAGGTTCTTAACGATTCGAATCGGCAAACCCTCCTTCAAACTCAATAACCCGTAAGCAATGGCGACTTTTTCGCTATGCCTACTCAGAGCATCCTCTTTCTCTTCCTCTTCAATGTCGAACAACACAGGATTAGTGTTGGCAACATACCCAGCCAATTTTAGCCTCCTAGAAATCTCTCCCCACATCCTCTCAATCGCTTCATAACTATGGTGGGATTTATCTCCGGCAAAGAATTCATGAAATTCTCCAAAAACTTCTATCACACTGCACCCCGGAGGCTTTCTCACTCGTTCGATCTTCATCATTTCTCTCACATCACTAACACCATCCCAATTCTTATTTTCTGCGTATATATTCGACAAGAGTACATATGCTCCATGATTCTTCCTTTCGAGCTCTAAAATTTTTCTAGATGCAATTTCGCCAATTTCCTTGCTCTTATACATTCGACAAGCGTTCAACAAAGCTCCCCAAGCACCAACGTGTGGTTTCATGGGCATGTTGTTGATGAAGCTCAATGCTTCGTCCAGTCGCCCAGCTCGGCTGTATAAATCAACCATGCATCCGTAATGCTCAAGCCGAGGCTCAATTCCATAAACCTTTTTCATCGATTTGAAATGGTGATGACCCTCATCGACCAATCCAACCATACTACACCCTCTTAGAACAGAAGTAAATGTAACTTCATTAGGCAAAATCCCATCATGTTTCATCAGAGAGAAAAGCTCGAGACACTTTTTTCCAAAACCGTTCATTGCTAGTCCGCCAATCGCGCTACTCCATGTGTAAACGTTCTTCTCTTTCAGCGACCAGAAAACTTCAATGGCCTTATTCATGTCCCCACATTTTGCATACATATCGACAAGTGCTGTTCCTAGCGCGACTGTTATTCGAATTCGACTCCTCTCGATATAAGCATGCGCCCATCTACCTTGATCTAATGCACCTAAGTGACTGCAAGAAGATAAAACAGAAACCATGGAGACCTCATTGACCTTAACACCCTCCATTTGCATTTCAGAAAACAAATTCAAAGCTTCCCTGGACTTTCCCCTCTGCGAATAACCAGAAATCATTGCATTCCAGGAAATGCAGTCTCTCTGAGGCATTTTCTCAAACAGTTTCCGTGCAAAATCGAGGTCGCCGCATTTTGCACAAGCACTCACCATTGTTGTCTGACAGACTAAATCCGGCTCGGATATTGATTGGTAAATGCTACGGCAGGAGCTCAAGCAACCCAGTTCAGCGTAAATAAATATTAACCCATTCTGCACGTGTGGGTCGAATTCAAATCCATGCTTCACAAGAGAACCATGAACAGCTAGACCTATCTCCCGATCACATGACTGTACACAGCTTCGAATCAAGAAATTGAAGGTGTAATTATCGGGAGAGATATCAGAATCAGACTGCAGAATTCTCCGAAAGAAGTGAAACCCTTTAAGAGGAGTTGCGCTTTTCGAATACGCTCTAATCATGGAATTCAAAGTAAAGAGGGTGGGATTGAGACATTGGTCGAGTAGGTGATTAGAATAAAAGATATTGTTGGGATTATTCAGAGCAATGGTAGCTATAAACTGACCCAAAAGATGAGGGTCATTGAGAAGGCCACGAACCAGTAATTGGGTGTGGATTTGCTTGAGCTCTTTGAGGGTAGCGTACGAATCGACCAGAGAAATGGTAGGATGCTTTGCTATGGATCTGAAAGAGTTCATCGCTGAGTAATCAAAGCCGTCTCCCTACATGATCATAGTAATCTTTGATCTCCGATCTGGGTTGCTGGTGGTGCACTGCGTGACAAGAGAACTCAGCTGCCGGCGAAAAGCGGGAAGATGGTGGCCCTATCCGCTTTTAATTTTATTTTTAATAATTTTAAAAAAACATTTTTTAATTTCAACCTATATGGATAGGAAATATTCAATTTTAACCTCAAATTACGTTTTATTGAACAAAACTACTTAAAATAATATTTCGAACTATCTTACCCTCCGAAAAAAAAAAAATTTGATTTAGGAGATCGGGAACCGATCTCCAACATCAAAAGGACGTTCTTAGATAACGGCCCATCGATCTAACTTGACACGTTTAAGTAAGATTGATGGTGGTGACCTCTCATACAAGGGGGTGATGATTCCTTGTTCACGACAAAAAACATAAAAAATGACATTGAAGTTTCTTGAAATTTTTATTACATATTCGGTATATCATTAGAAAATGATGTGGAATGTTTCGTGATTTTTCAACAATTCTACGATTTATTATAATTTTTTACGTCTATTTTATAGAATATTGTTTAAAAAATTATAATAAAAAAGTGTTGAAAAATCAAAAAACTTTTCATATTATCTTCCCTTTATATGCTTAACATGTGATACAAATTTCAAGAAAATTTAATATCGCTTAATATGTTTTTTGAGATATTCACTATGAATTTTTTTAAATTTAATTCAGAGTATTTAAATTTAACCGATGATTGCTGTCAATTACATTGATCCATTTATAGTGAAGTCTAAGGTGAGACGGTGAAAACAACAAGAGCTACTTCGAGAATCGAACATAAACCTTAAAGCTACGACCAATATGTAGCATTATCCAAGAGATCTTCGACATTATTGTCGGAATCAAAGAAAGATGGGTTACTGTGTCACATAGGCTTGGGGGAGCCCGTTATCGACAAAAAATATACCAAACAATATTAGATTTTTTTAAAATTTTTACCATATATTCAACATATCATAAAAAGATAAACGAAAAAATTTCATAATTTTTCAACACGCATACGATTAATTAAAATTTTTAAAACAATATTTCATAGATATAGACGTAAAAAATTATAATAAATCGTACAAGTGTTGAAAAATCACAAAACCTTCCATCATTATCTTATAATGATATGTTGAACACGTGATAAAAATTTTAAGAAAATCTAATATCTGAGAATGTGAGGTTGACTTGGTTTAAATCAAACATTCTGCGTACTTCCAGATTTAGATTGTTTAAAAGTTTACTTTGAAGTGATTTTTGTTAATATTTTCAATTATTCTTTTTGATAATTCTCCCCGGATCAAACCCATGGGCATCGACTGAGCTTGAAGGATGAGCAAAAACTTGACCTAAACATGGGAATAGGTTTTTCGAGTCAACCCAACCGATTCAATTTGGTTCAATTATAGAAAACCCAAATACATAATCAAAAACTAGTTCTTCAATTACCAGAATTAGGTTCTTTTGTCCTCTTCGAAGCACTACACATCAAAATCGACCAAACCTTAACTGACCCAAAAAAAAAAAAGAGCAAAAACCGAACCTTAAACCATCCTTCAAAACCATACTACTCGTCCCCGAGAAGGTAAAGTACTCGGATTTGATTTTCTAGGTGTCAAACGAGAGAGCTGCCTTCGAAATTCTCGAGCAAAACGGAGCTAGTTTTCTTTTTCTTCTCTTTGACCTTTGATCTAAACTGACGAGAATATCTGCTCTAATGGTATATATTTTACTCACCATCAAAATAGCCAAGCTTTCAATCTGATTCAACATTCTAATTCAAAATCAATCATAAGAATGCAACACTACAGTTGAATTTCAACATCATACTATATATTTCCAGCAATCAAAGCTTCTCTGCAATCTCATATTCAATACACCAAACAATTGGTAAGCTTTTCTTTCAATGGCTTTTGCCATAGCATGCTTTCATAATTTTTAGGTTTCAACACTCAAAAAGTTTATTAATCTCTTTCCCATTTTACAGATCTGGATTTTCAAATGGAATCACTCGAGAAAGTTCATCTCAATCATTATGCCCATGAATCGAAAACTTACCTCGACTAATAACATAGCGGAGAGCATTTCATTTCTTTATCGGAATAAAAATGTTTTAACATGTGAATTCGACAACAAATTCAGGAGCTTAAAGATTTTCTAATACTACGAAGGATACTCCACATGAAAGTTGAAACACAGAAAAGAGCAACACCTGTAATAATGGCGGATTTGAGACCAAGATTCACCAGCAAGTTTACTAGCAGCCCAGCCAAAACAACACCGAAGAAATTTGCAGAGAAAGCAGACCAGAACGGCATATCAAGAACTGAAGCTATGATAGCTCCTGTCCATGCTCCTGTTCCCGGAAAAGGCACTGCCACAAACAGCATAAGGCCAAGCCATTGGAATTCTTTGACGGGTCCTGCCTTTTCTTTAGCCCTCTCAAAAAGGATATCGAGAAATCTTGATGCAGATTTGTTCTTCCCAGCTAGGAAAGATGCAAATCTCTTCAGGTAGAGTAAGATGAATGGCACTGGAACCATGTTCCTGTAATAAAAACTATTAAGTATTTTGATTTCAATCTCACTGAATAAGCAGATGTATGAGGATCAATAGGACTCCATATAAGCATCCTTTCTGTCCTCTTAATCAAATTTCTAACATTCATTAGCATGTTCCTTTTTTTTGTAGTTTCTTTGATCAAAGTAGAAGTTGCCAATGAACCGTTCGCAAACTATTATAAAGCCACAAAATACACTAGTATCAACCTCAATGAATGAACAGGGATGAAATAAGGAGTTTTAAATTCCTTATATAGAGTACGTATTTAAAATACACCGTGATCAATCCTGCATGGGGACGAACATAATCGAAACCAAAATCGCTAAACATAGATCCAAATGGGGGCTCGTAAAAGGGTTAAGCTGGAATTAAACAATGTAGAACAATCCAATCTGATTGATCAAATACGAGTATTAAGATAACAAAATAGACTTACCCCAGAATTGATAGAACTGTTAGAAGGAGGGGTTTGAGCTGCATCCAATAACCTACAGGAATTGCCCCTCGAAGCTCAATTACTGGAAGAGTAGCGAGGGCAAAGACTACGGTCTCATCAGGCCAACCCGAATTCCTTAAAGCACTAGCAACCTTTAGTCCAAAGCTCGATGCTCTGATGGAATCAGCCGCAGCATTAGCGTCCGCAGAGGCTGCAAACCAAGCAAGGGAAATCGACGCCCAAAGCAAAACTAGAAAGCCAAATTTTAAGGGATTCTCCTCAAATGAAAACAGAGTTTCACATTCTTCCGGGCAATCATCAGAAGGGGCTGCCCTTGCAGTAAGAGATCGCCGAGAAATCGAACTGACGAGACTTAAACGGCTGTCAATTTGAAATTTAACGCAAGCAATTGATCTAGAAAGAGTTTTTTGGTTCTCGCCAATTAAAGAAATCTTGTTCTGGAGTAGAAACACTCGGTGGATCTTTCTAAGAAACAATGTCGAAGCTATGGGCGACGTTGACGATAAACCAGAGGTAGCCATTAGCAGCCCCAAATCGAAAAAGGAATTCAATTTCCTTCCTGAAAGAGGTAGGCTTTCTTTGGAGCTCCGCCAACTATAGGGTTGAGTTCAGAATTTCATACAAATAGTAATACTTAATGGTTCGGAAATGGCGGATGAGGTTCACTGAAGAAGATGGAAACCATAGTTCAGTCAAAATTCTGGCGAATTGAAGAGAAAGAGCGATACCAATAAAGCTTGATACTTAAGACATTAATTACATCTTGATTTGACTAAAAAAATGTTTTTTTACAAACTTTATTTTTGTTTAAATTCTTTATAATTGAATGTTATTTTTTGAAAGAGTATTATAATCTATTTCTTATTCAATTTAATAAAAAATGTCATATGGTAATATTTTTATTTAAATAATGCACTTTTACAAGACAAATCGAGTAAGCGTACGTTTATTCTATTAAAATACTCATTGACATGTCAAATAATAATTTGTATAATTATTAATTATATAAATTATTACTTTATATGTCAGCGAATATTTTAAAATAATAAAATAAAAAAAAAATATAATATTATTTATAAACTAATATCGTCATTTTTACTCTTTATTTTAATCTTTTAATTCTTATACGTTGATGTGAAATTGGTAAAGTTGAACTTTCCCTCGACATTCGTAGACATCTTCCTCGAGATGGATCAATACGTGTAAATGATCACTTCACATTAACTCAATTAATTTACGAACGTTACTTCATGACATAAAAATTAAATGTCAATGATAGAAAGTAAGTCAATATTAAGCTATAAAAAAATATATTATAAAATTATATAAAACAAAGTGAAAGTACAAGAAGTCTAAAAAAAATTAGATTTACATAATTAATTTTTTATTTGTAAAAATAAATTGATTTCCAAACAAGTAGAGTTGGGGTTGGGGGGAGAAGAAGCTCTAAGTTTTTGCCGTCGAAAACCAAACACTCGAGAAAAGATGAGTCGCAAGCGCGAAAAGCCCTTCTTCTCCCGCCATCTCTCCGTCTCCGCACCAAAGAGGCGCCGCCCTTTGCCGCCGCTATCTCAGCTTCCAGAGGAAGACATCGACACGCCAACGTTCAAACCTGCTCCTCCGCCTGCCTTAATGGTGGTAGGTCTACCTCATGATTGCTCGGTGCTTGATCTCAAATCTCGATTCGAGATCTACGGTTCTATATCCCGCATTCGCATCGACCGCGATGGTGTTGGATATCTCACTTATCGCACCAAAGAATCGGCTGATGAAGCCATTGCCGCTAGCCTCGATTCTTCCTTCGGCATCACCGTGGACTCCAAAAAGGTTGTCTTTTTATGCTCCTACAAGATCTCATATTTATCATGTTCATTACACCGTTGAAGGAGTAGATTTTAGCATCAGTTTTTTCACGTTTGGAACTCTAATTCTGTCTGCGATGAAAAATCAAGATTATGACTAAAACTTGCAAATATGAGAAAGAATGCACGAATTTGGTATGGTTCACTCTCAATAGGCAGATTTATGTCTACTTTTCGTGGCATATGATTTATTGTGATCATTAAATTCGCTGGAGACTCATTTGGTCATTAACTCCATGGTCGACCTGTGGGGTTAGTTGATGTGAATACTCACTGACTTATCATTTTTAAGGAAATTTTTGAGAATTCAGCCACATCCATTCTCAAGTCCTCAAATATGTCTAAACAAATTGATTGTTGGGAAAAATAATTAGGCGAGATGAAAAATGATAGTAGATGGGAATTAAAAGTAAGAGTTGTGTGATAGCTAGAGTAACGATATTTCCTAAACTAGGAAAATTGACAAATTCAGCGATATTGTTTATTTTGGGCAGTCCATTTAAATCATATTTGAAATGGTGGTTCAGGTGCAGGTATTGTGGGCGACTGACCCCCTTGCTCAATGGAGGCAAGGGATTAACGTTGGTATTAATCAAGATAATGGGTCATCTTCCAAGCTTCTGAGAGGAGAGGTACCTCTGAGCAGGCGTGGAAGAGGTAGTAAACTTGCCTCAACTGTGGGGAATCCCGGAAATAGCGAAAGCACTTCCCGGTCAGAAGTTCCTTTCAAAGGGAGAGAAATTGTTGCATATGATGATATTCTGTGACCCTGGATTTGCCCTTTAATCCTCTGATAAATATGTTTCTGTTTTTTTTTTTTAGTTTTTCAGATGTGTTTGATCTTTCTTATTGATTATGTGTAGATTAGAGTTTGTTCAATTTATGTAGTGGGAGAAGAAGAGTTTGGCTTTTGATTTGTACCATGTCCGAATTATTTGAACTTAGAATGTTGGGTAGGTTATGCAATGGGTTAGTATGATTCCTTATCAAGGATTATGTTGGCCTTGATTGTAATCTTATCGCTTTTAGAAATTGATCGTAAAATTTTTTCAATAACAAGAAAATTCATACGAGAAATCGAAGATTTATAAAAAAAAGTGAAGTGTAATTTAGAAAAAAAAAAAGTTAAACTTTGAATATGCAATTTACTCGAGTAAGCAAGAATAATGATATGTATATATTTTTATTTTATTTTATTAAAAAAATTATTTACGTGTTGAATAATTCTTGATATAATTAATTTAATAAATTATAAAAATAATTTATTATAGAGTAATTATACTAATTATTATTCAAAACAAAAAAATTTTAAGAGTAATATAAAAGTCTATAATTACATAAGAAACACATCAAGCACATATTGTTTAGTCCTACGGCCCATTTCACGTTTTAGGCCCAATAGAAAGCCCATTTAAAACGAAATTGATGATTCATAGATTATCCAACTTCGGCCGTCCAATCCCTTCCCTGTTCCCTCTATAAAAGAGTAGAAATCTTAGTTCTGTTTCTCTTTCCCAGCCGTCGTCTCAGAACAGAACCGTTCTAAACCCTAACAACCGCCTTATAGCCACCGCGCGGTGGTGTTTTTATCGTCTGTTTTCAGAAGCTTAAACCCGAGAATAGCAATGGCGGCTACGGCAGCTTCCGATGTCTCCGACGGACCAGTCCTCAGCCTCATCAACAAGCGCCTCCGAGCCCAGCGTAAGAAATTGAATCGTGTTTTGCAGTTGGAGGAGACGATCTCGCAAGGAAAAACTATTAACAAAGAGCAGGAGGAGATGCTTCGAGCTAAGCCTTCTCTTGTTGCTATCATTGACGAGCTGGAGAAGCTTCGACAGCCTCTCTCCTCTTCTCTCTCCGAGGAAATCAATCTTGCGCTTCAGCACCACCAGGTTTCCATTTCTAATGATTCTCCATCTAATATTACTGAGGAGAAAGTCGCTGACCCAAAAAATCAGTCGGATGACGCAAGTATGGTCGAGGACCTTCTAAATCTGATGTACTTCGGGTCTTTGTTTGATGTGAAATCTCAAAGCGATTTCACCTCCACTATGCTTACGAGAACGCATGAGAGGGGTTGTTGCCTGACATATGACTACGTTACTGATGATGCCACCGATCTGCTCGGAGAGAGGGATTTAGATTGCGTTTCAATGTTGGGTGGGTTATTGATATCCCGGCCTGTAGATTCGACTTTGTCACACAAGAATGCGCTGCAGAGGTGTGTTGAACACGCAAAGCTCTGGCTCGCCAAAGCAGACCAGCCCATTGAGCCTAGAACCAATGTTACTTGTAAGTTGTTTATATTTTTGCCTTATAATTTGTTTGCTTTTATTAATATTTGTACTGGCTGTGACATAGATTAGCCTAAAGGAACAATATACGAGGATGGATCTCTGTACTTACATTTGTAATGTTTTTTTTAAGCCTTAGTTTCCGTGATTTACACTTTATATAGCCTTTCTTTTCTACTTTCTATCAATAGTACTCCATATTGAGACTTTGATTTAAATTAAAAACATCTTGAATTATTTCTTCGTTGTTGCTTTGGTGATGTGTGGTTTGATTTTGTAGATTTGGGATTGAGAGAGAAGCTTAACAAAATAATGGCCTCCGATTACTTTACCACTCCGCCTCGAATGAAAGATTCTGTTGAAGTAGCTGCTGGAAATTTTGCTAATTTCCAGGTTCCCGTCCCAATTCATGGTGAAGATTCAGATGCACATTTCCAAAGGACGGTAATATTCATTCCCCTTTTATTTGGACTTTGTGACGTTAGAGATTGTTGCTGTGCATGAATATCAACTATGGTTTTCTTCTTTATCTTTTACAGTTCTTTTATGAATTTGGTTACTTTGCCAAAAGTTGAGAAATTGACATTGCTTTGGCGCTTTATAAAATTACTATTATTGTAACTTCTCAACAGTACTAGGTACTTGTCAAATATTGCATGAATATCTATAATCATCTGTTAGAATTTTTAATGGGAAATAGTGAACTGATGCTAAAGATTGAGCTGAATAATCAAAATGTACAAAAGGTGATATTGAACTTTATAACAGGTGGATTCAATATTTGCGCACTATGCTTTGAACTACGTTTGCTATGTGATATTAATGACGTGAATGTTGGTCGAGTGACTCAATATTTTATGATCTTCACTTTTGAAAACAAAATATGATGTTACTAGAGATTTATTTCTTCCTGTTGTGAAGGTAGTATCATGAAGGAATGATACATTTTGAACACCATCTGGGTTTTGCGGTTGTGTGTTTTACTCTCTCTCCCTCTCTCTGTGCACCTGTATGTGTTTATGTTGATAATGATATTTACACGATTGTGTGAAGTTTACATCTCCAACATGTGACATTTGAGACATGTGATGCTTGAGCAGAAAGGCCTCACTGGTGTTGGGATTGTCTAGATTTCTTATTGTTATTGTTGATGTGGAAATTGGACACCTTATCTCTATCAGATACTTCCTGGAGAAATTTTTTTCAGATTTTTTGTAAGTGAGAAATTGTTTATGATGATGAGAATAAGTACAAGATGGGGGAGGAAAGAAGCTTTAACCTCCCCTTTCTTTTCACAGAATCCGCAGATGCACATACAGGTCCTAGAAAATATTTTAAACAGACCATATTTTGAGAGTGTACATCAAGAGTCGCCTGATAAAGTAATCTTTTCTAGCATTCAATTTTTCTATAATCAAATTCAGTGTGGCACCATTTTGCTCACATCACTTAAAGTTGAACTTCTGCATCTTCCCGACATAAGACATTACATTCTTCCCTTTGCCATGGTCCGGCAAATCCAATCAACCCTGAAACCATGTCCTATTGACAGCAATTGGGGAATGCAACAGAAGAAATTGGCATCCTCATCGTTCAATCCTTGTCCATATAACACATCAATATGAGACAGTGAAAGGCTGTATTAATTTACCTTAGTTTATTGTTATGCTATAAAGTTCTTATCTGTTTTTAGTTATAATCACTTCATCTTTGGACTGGAAACGGTCATTCAAGTCTTCCAGCACTCTGTGATTTAAATTACCTTTCATTTGTAGGATGAAGTGGAAGCAGATTTTCAGGAACACGAAACCAGTGACGGTCAACATAGTCCTGTGGATGAAGTTCATAAGGTAAGTAATTTTTGACCTTCCTGCATTCCTACTTTGTACTAGATACTTTACCATATTGAAGAAGTTCAATATGCAGACTGATCTAGAGCCAGAAAAGGTTTCAGAAGCTTTACCAGTGGAACAAGAAGAAATTATATCTCACTCAGAAATGGAGGACGGCCAGGGATATGCAGAAGAATCAAAGGATCAGCAATACATGCAACGGAAAACCTATCCAAACCAAAGAGGTGGCCGCGGTGGAGGTGGTCGTAGGGGTTACTATAACAACCGTGGCAGTAGAGGAAGCAGGGGAGGTGGGTCATACCAAAATGGGCGAAACCAGTACTTCGATCAGCCTGGCAATTATAACCAGAGAAACTACTATAATAACAACAGAGGACGGGCCGGTAGAGGTGGTGGTGGATACCCTTACAACAACCATGCTTCGGCTGAGTATGCCGCGAACGGAACCGGTGTTGCAACTTGATGCTACTCTGATGGATCATCCATTTCGCAAATTTCTCAAGCATTGTGGCATGGAGGTGATACCGTTCTACTTTTATTTCATATGATTATTATATTAGATAAACTATGGAACTCTCTGTCTGAATTTGCCACCCAGTATCCACATTTTGTTGGTCTGCCATTGATGGGTCTGATGGGAAACTGTATAAAAACATAGGACTTTCCTTCTCGTGACAATATTTTGCTTTTCCTTTTCTTGACCGAGTGTTGTTTTGTTAGGCTTTTCAGTTTCTTTGACTGATAGGACGGTAATGCTAGAAGCTGTCACTTTGCTGTTAATTCTGATTAGATTTCATAATCAACGTTATAAGCTCGAGTAATTAAGAACACCCGCAAATTAAAAACCAATGTATTTGAAAATATAAATTAAAAAATATTTACTTAATATGAATGAATGTAATAAAGAATGTCTATATAAAACTATTAAAACGTAGTAATTATGGTGGAATAATTATTGGTGTAATTATTTTTTATAATTTAATACATTGCATGCACCAGTTGTCCACGTCATTATTAAGCATGTAGGAGGAGTAATACTCATTATTTTGACAGTAATAAAATATTTAAATTCGATTATAATTGTTTTATTAATAAGTGAGTAATATAATTAAGGAATAAAAGATTAAATCATATAAATAACATAAATCATTATTCACGCATTTAAACAAATATTTTACATTACAGAATATGCGTCCAACGATTGAACATTACCTTTGTATTGACAATTTCATTTTCTTTTAATAAAAAACGTAAAGATATTTACATTTTACCCTCTTACTCGGTTTAACTCCTCACCGGCAACCTGAAACTACGTTCCCGGCCGACCCAGCGCCTTCTTCAGATCAGATTTCTGTTCCGACGTCAGCCTCGATGGAAACTTGATGGAAAATTTAATACGAAGATTTCCTTTCTTGTTTGGTTCTTTAGAAATCGGCATTCCTTCGTTTTCGATCAAAATCTCATCCCCTGGTTTAACAATGTCGGTTTCCACTGTGAGAGTTCTTCCATCTAAGGTCGTCACGTTTATGGTTTTTCCTGTGAGTGCTTCTAGGAGAGTAATTTTCTGGTTCAGTACTAAATTGTTTCCATCTCGCTCAAAAACTGCGTGGGGTTTCTCATCTACGACGAAGATTAGGTCGGCCGGAGTAACTCCGGGCTCTCGATTCCCTTTCTCCGGAAAAGTGATCTTCGTTCCCTTTTTCCAACCAGGTTTGATGTCAATTTTCAGTATCTCGTCGACGTTCTTTAGTTTACTGGAAAAAAAAAAAAAAAAACTGAGGCTTGATTCGAGAAAGAAGAAAATACAATCAGTGAAGCGAATTTGGAATTCGACCTACCCGAATTCATCAGGTACTGTGGTAGAAATCCTCATCTTTCTCCTCGATCCCTTGTAAAGCTCCTCCAAGCTGCAAGCGAGTTTGCTTTCAATTGGCTGAGATTTCCGATTCGCTTGATTTCCAGATTCTGTTTTGGCGCTGCCTCCGAAGTTACCAGTGCGGCCAGCGGCGGATCCACCGAAAAACTCGGCAAAAATGTCGTCGGCGTCGCGAGGCATGTAGGTGAAAGAGGAATTAGGATTGTAATTAGGCGGAGGAGAGAAATCAGCAGACTTGAGGGCCTCTTCGCCATAGAGATCGTAGATCTGGCGTTTCTGAGGATCACTGATAACGTCGTAAGCTTCAGAGATCTGCTTAAATTTAGCCTCGGCCTCTCGCTTATTAACCGGATTCTTATCAGGGTGCCATTTCATCGCTAATCTCTTGTACGCCTTCTTCAGATCCTCCTCACTCGCTTTCCTGTTCACTTTCAGTACATTGTAGTAGTCTACCCCCATTTTTCTGCAACTACCAAAATTCTCTCTTTCTCTCTCTGCTCTTAATTCCCCCGGGTCGTACTTGAAGGTGGAAGAATCCTAGTCAGGAAGGCTCTCTCTCTCTCTCTCTCTCTCTCTCTCTCTCTCTAAGTCTTGTCTGCGCGTGAGAAAAACGAAAATGGGGGAGAGAAATTGAAGAAGAAGAAGAAGAAAGGACTGTCGGGCAGCATGAACCGGGAAGTCGGCCGGTTCGGAAGTTTAGAAGTAATGACGCTTTATGAGTTACCCCCCACGTCTTTGACTTATCAACTTGACTCCATGAATACATCCTGACCGTTGATTATTCAATTTATTATTGATAAATAAATTAAGTAAAAAAATAGAAAAAATAAAAATAAGGCGCGGCGTAGACTTGGAAAGTGGATGTAAATGAGAACGTGCAGTGTAGTCTTGCAATCTTCGTAGCTGGAAGGCTAGAGAGAGAAACAAGAGAGACAGAGGATCTTGTGTCTGTCGAAGCAGTTAAGAAAGAATCTAATCGGTCGGGAGAATAATGAGTGGCTACGATCTTCCAATTCCCGCATCATTGTATTCGCAGGACGACTGCCAACCAAACGACACCGTTTTGTTTTTGTTTTTGTTTTTAAATAATAATAGATTTGACATGTAGACCTTTCTATCATGTTATAAAATCAAAGTATACAGTATAAATAACATTATTATTTATAAATCAGCTAAATTGAAATAGATTAATTTATTTTATTTTTAATCGATATATAAAGATTTAGATATTTAATATGAATAGTAACAAAGACCAAACAGAATTGGTAATGAGTTTCTAATGTCACTCTGTAGGTTGCTTGGGTAGTACAGTGCATAATAATGTGGATGTTACATGACCCTAGTCATCATTTACTCTTATTTTTAAGGTCACCTTATGTCCACCCAACAAATTTTAAGTTTTTTTACCGTGTACATGTGCACATGGAGAGAGAGAGAGAGACTAATTACTGAGGAGTTCCATAATCTTATGTCTCACTAGGTATGATGCTACGTGCATCAACATCCACGCTCAAATTGTGCATTACTAAGCAGTCAGTTGCAATACGGTTTCGGACTGTTGATTTTACGAGGAGATAGCTAAAAGCTTAATCAAGAATGATAAACAAAAATAAAACAAGAGATATGTTAAAGTAAAAATAAATTTTGTTATTAAAAGAAAATAATTTAAAAGATATTATTTTTGTGTGGATAATTTAATAACAAAAAGTAGCGAGGGTTCGAGAATCTATTTGGTGTTTAAGCACATCAATTTCAGGTTTGATTTTTTTAAATAAAATATGTATTCGACTTATTTAAATTTAACTTGAAAAACAATACGATTATTATTACTAGAAATTCAAAATAGACACTATACTCGTGAGTTTACAATACAGTAAAAGATTACTAATAAAATAATATGATAAATTTACGTGCAAAATTACATAAAAAAACTGAAATTATATAAAATTACACACAAAAATAAATATGTAATAATAAAAATCACTCTAATATTTAAATACTGAAGAAAAAAATAACCAATCATTCATTAAATTGCTAAACAAATAATTTCATCTATAACTTCGCCAATATTTTAAACCTATCACAAGTTCTGTAGCGAAAATATAATAATAAGTGAAAAAACTAAAAAAATAAAGAATTTGAATTATATGGAGCTACGCCTATTTATAGTGCATAATATATCCCAAAATAAAGAAAGAAATATTCTTAATCGGATTCTCGAGCTGATTTTTAGAGATTTGAGCACTAATTTGTGGAAATTTTTGGAATAAAATATAGTGTAAAATGCAGAGCAAACTTAGAGAATAAGTCACATTAGACTTAGTCATAGAAGACACGTAGCTTCATATCATTTGCGGCCAGAAAAACTTTGTCACGTGTCATTGTAATTTAAAACTCTATTTGTGTGCTGAATAAAATGAATTTTTAAATTGGATTTGTTGGTGTTCACGTGTGAGAAAATTGAACAAAAAGCTGTTGATTAAAAGCTGGTTTCGACACGTAACATGTGATTTGGTTCTCTCTTGAATTCTTATTGTCGGGAACTGTATAACATAAAAAAAAATTAATTAAATAATATTTTATTAAAACTAAATAAACTATGCCTCCTCCAACTCATAATCAATCAAAATTATAAAAATATTTATTTATAATTTAAATAATTTTAATAAACATACACAATTAGGCATAACTTAATTATATTTTTATGTATTTATCCCAACAATTCGTAACTCTGGTACAAGTAAGGGTGATAAGATGTTAACTTGAATGTCTAATAAGACGTTATCCAACTACATTTAATTCTCTCTCGATAGGTTCTTCAAAAAACCTGATCCGTATGGTCGCTCAAGAAAAGATCTTGATCGAATTGCCAAATTGGAAATTGAACACGGGTATGATTGGAAGTGTAATTTGGAGAATTCTGTGGCCAAAAAAGAAAAAAAAAAGAAAAGAAAAGAAAAAAAGTGGGTGTAATATGAGAAGGCTATGGTCCGTGCATTGGGAGAATTGAGCAAAGCAAAGAGAATGAATTGAGTAAATGGACACACACTTGCTCCTATGCTTTATCCATTTACTTTATCAAACTTATAACTTGGACCATCATGTTTCTTTGTCACTTTTTTCATTTCTTTTATGAACCCAACCTTTGCAGCCTCAAGCCTACTTGTAATTTGTATTAATTTTATAAATAAATTGAATTTCGAGACTTTTGGTTGGGTTGGGTTGGGTTGGGTTGGTACTATTTGAGTGGGAATTCGGGCCTGACCCAAGAATCATCATGGCCCATGAATTATGACTTGAAATTTTAGTCTCGAGGTTGAAATTTGGACTCAATTAAGCAACTATAATACTTTGACGATCTTCTTGTTTCACCTGATTTCTAACCGAGTCAAGTCGGGTTCGTGTTCAGTATTAGAGTGTGTGTTAGACTACAAAATTCAAGCTTAAACCTTGTAGCAGAGCAAGCAAAACCCATATATCTAACGTATGATATGACAACATTATCCAGATATTTACATCTTCCAAAACAAGACATGACATCAAAATGAACTTACCCAAGCTTCCTCTTCACTGCCCTGTCCCTGGTCTGATCAAAATTGTTCATCTGCAGGGGGCTCTCACAACAAACCTTTCTTCACAAATTCCTTGCCCTCTGACAAATCACACAATAAAGCGTCAGCTAAACAGAGGGGTTAAAATTTCAGGTCTGGTTTTTTCAGTCAAAGCTCACCTGAGGATGAGTTTAGAACCACGACGACGTGCATGGTTGAATTGTTGGGAGGCAGCTGCAGGCGAAGCGGGTAAAGATTTCCGTTCAGAGGACTTCGAGTGCAGACGAGCAGACCATCTAAACCCGTCTCTTCTTCCAGTTTACGAGTCAATTCCTCCACCCCACTTCCCTTAAATGTTAAACAATACTTCACCGGACTCATATCATCTCCTCCGTCGCCGTTCTCGTCGACTAGCTGATAGTATATCGTTCTTCCCTCCCCTTTCCGAGGAGAATCAACGGCGGAATCATTCGATAACTTGTGTTCAACCTCTTTCCGGGAAAAGCGACTGGATTTAACAGACGCCGGCGAGGAGGAACTAGAGTTGGAATCCGGCGAGTCTAAGTGGGCAAAGTCTGGTTTTATCAGAGGCTTGTCTATTGGAGACTGAACTAGAATCTCCACTACATCAACGCTCCAGAGGATCCAATCCTGAGTCATGGTTCTCCTAGGAATGTCATAGGTGACGGAGTTTCGCCATGGCGGCAAACTCCCGTTGGCCCTCATGAACTGTCCGTCCCGCGTCCTAAACTTGACCAAATTCCCTTCCCTGAGAGGCTCCCACTGCACCGACGAATCGAGCAGGCTGGGCCGAGTCTGGAGCACTTTCTGACCCGTCATGCCGAGCAGAAATGGCTGGCTCGAGGCGGTTAGGTACTTCCCGTAGCAACTTTTGAAAAGGATGACAGAGTCCAAGCCGTTAATGAGCTCGACGGTCCAGCGAGCGTTTTTCCCGGACCCATCACGGTCTTGTGTCACTGACTCTTCGTCGTCTTTGGCTATGAGATACTTGTTGTGGTGACTACAAAGACGGACGGCCTTGGCGTTATGGAAGAAATTCATGCCGGAACGGAACTTGCCGGAGGAGTACGTGGCCTAAAGAAGTTTTAAAAAATAGTTTTTTAAAATCAATATATTCAAAAAATAAATCGGATTTAAAGACATTTTCCGAATCCGATTTGGTAAGAACTCGGCAGTGGGATTTAGACATAGTGGCCAACAGTGCAAAAGGGTTGGTGAAATTCGTAAGATTCAGGGGTTAACATTGTAAAGCGTGACAATTTATTTGTTTTCTACTACTTTATATTATTTTGTAAGCTTATCATAACACGTGGTGCGATTTGTAGCTAATACAAGTCGGACTCATAATTTTTCTTAGCCCAAATACGAGTAACACCTTTTTGTTAATTTATAAATTAATGTCTCCTCAAGCCTTTTTAGTTGGGGTATCATAATATTTCTAATTGTTTTAGGGAGGTAATTACCAAATTAATCAAAATTATGGAGGAAGGAAAAACTTACATGGAAGTTGGAAGAAACTCTTGGAGGCTTCGCCTCTCTCTTCGTAAACATCGGCGAAGCAGGCTCCGATGCTATAAACTCACCGGAGCCAATCGAAGAAAAGCTCGACATAGACAATACATGATCCAACGCCGCGGGTACTTTAACAGCCTGAACGTCCCACAGAATCCAATTCTTCATCGAAGTAGCATGTGGCTCATCGTGCGTAATCGAGTTTCTCCACGGCGGAGTTCCGCCGTTCGCCCGGAGAAAAGTGCCGAACCAGCTCCTCAGTTTCACCTGAAACCCATCTCTTATCACCTCCCACTGAATCATCCAGACGGAGAGATTCTCCGGGACGGTCTGGCTCACTTTCTTCCCCGTCACACCGAGCAGAAACGGTAAGTCTGTGGCGGTCAGGTACCGACCGTTGCAGGTTTTCAGGCGTACGGTGTCTGCTTTATTCTCTACTAGTTCAACTATCCATACGGCTCTGTGAGACGAGCCGTTCCGACTCTGGCGAATACTTTCACCGTCGTCATCAGCGACCATGTATTTGTCAAGATGGCCTCGTATTTTAACGGCCGTAGTTTTGCTGAAAAACTCCATTACTGCAAGTCTAAGCGATTCGGAAGAAAACAAACCCAAAAAAAAAAAAATAAACAGAAGAAAGAAGAAGGAGAAAAGGCGGATTCCGTCTGGATTTGTTTGTGGGTATTGAAGAAATTAGGCAATTGTCTGTTCCCTGATTTAATAAAATGGAAATTGGGCGAGAAGCATCCTGAACGAAGACTGCTGATGGTTGACCATAAATGAATTTCTAGAAATTAAGTATAAATCTTTCAGAGACAATTAGAAGAGGCTGCGTGATGAATGGGGAAGACATTTGGAACACGTTAATTGGATTAAGAAATTAGTGGCAAGGTGTCCACTTTTTTTTTTTTTTTTTTTTTTTTTTCAATTTCAGAAAATCAGATTCATCATAATTGATCATACGAATAAGAGTAAAACGAGTCGAGCCTAACAAATTAACCCGACTTCAATCTCGAGATATAGCTTAATTGAAATAGTACAAGGTTTTCACCTTGGTTGAAAGTAGACGTGGATGTAATAATTAAGGTATATACAACAATTGAGGAAGCCAATTTCATGTGTAATTGTTTATTATTATTTATTAAGTGGACACATACTGCCTCCACTGATGACTGACCAGCGACCCACCATTTCTGTTTTTTTCAACAAGTGTGTTTTTATGATTATGGAACAAAAAGCTAATCTCTACTTCGATTTGGGAGAGAGGGAAACCAATTACTCATTTAAATAATCATCATTTAAAGACATTTTAATCATTTGACTAATCACTTAGTTATGATTTAACACTTCTTCCACTTACTGTCTTCACAGTTCAAATGCAATCACCGCATTTAAGAATAGGTGATATCCGTTCCCTTGAACTTGAATTTGTAATGCATTTGGCAGCACCTGGAGAGTTGTCTTGTTAACCTTAAATAATTTAAGGTTTATTTTGTCATTGGTTTAATATTTTTTTTAAAAAATAAAATTAGGGTCCCAAATTAAATTATACTCCATCTGCCTCAAAAAGTGTTATAACATAAATAAATGGTGAGATATAAAAAGTCATTTTTTTTTATTAAATAAGTTTGTAAAAAAAAGCCTAGGGTTTTACGCATGGAAGAAAAGAGCGACACTGTAGTGACTAGTGAGGTAGGCCACAGCTCAGCTGCAGAGACGACCTTTGTGCATCCTTTGTCTTCTTCGACTCTTCACTCCACGTGACCCTTCTTCCCTAACCTCGAGGACCCATCTCTCTGGTTCACTCTCTTTATCTTCTTCCAATCTCAATCTTTACTTTTCTTCCATTAATGACTGCTTCGTCCCTCTTTGGTTTCTCCAAATGCCTCGCCTCCACTTTCATTCTCCTTCTTCATTCGACTGCCTTTTTCTCTTTCCCCTGATTTTCAGCTTCGTTGAAGCCCACGTTTGCTTTCAGAACCCCGAGACTTTCAGATCCCAATGTCCGCCATTTTCGTCTCCTCCTATCTTTCCTTTTTCTTCCTCACCTGGCTGCGGCCACCCATCTTTCCAAGTGAAATGCTCGTCTCCGCACTCTATGATCTCCATTAACGACCTTTCTTTTTCTCTCCTCGACTTCAACGTTACCTCCTCTACTCTACTGCTCTCGCCCCACTCCTTGAAAACTTCTATCAACTGCACTACATCGAATTTCCTGTCGATTCCTGATCGCGCTGTCAATCTCTCCGGCTCTCCGTTTAGAATCCCCGACAGGTATTGCTCCCGGCTTTCGCATCTCAAGCCATGTTCGCCACCCGCTCTACCGAATTGCAGCCATTGCCAGTGGGACTGCAAGCTCATCAAAAATCCAGTTCATCTTCTTCACGACTGTGGCTCTGCTCACAATCCAATTTCAGAGCAGGGTTGTCGAGGTGATGTTTTGGAGTTCTTAGACAACATGCTTAGATTTGGAATCGAAATGGTGTGGGAGGAAGCTCAAGATCAATACTTTTCTGAGTGCAGAGATTGCGAACAGAAAAACGGGATCTGTGGGTTCAATTCTTCAGACCCAAATAAGCAGTTCCTCTGTTATCTGTCCAAATCTCGATTATCGCCGCCGTGGATTCGCCGTGATAACCCTAAAATGATCGGTATACTCTCGTCGATCTTCGCTTTCCTGTGCCTTTTCCTGGTTGTTTTCGTTGTTGCGTCCATTGTTCGGTACAGATGGTGGAAATCGGTCGGAGAGGAAGACCCTTCCGCAGTTTTCCTCCACAACTACCGCTCTGCTAATACTCTCCCTCCCGTTTTCACTTACGAGGAGCTTGAATATTCTACCAATCGCTTTGACCCGAAAAGGAAAATCGGCGATGGCGGATTCGGGTCGGTCTATCTCGGCCAACTAGCCGACGGTCGAATCGTTGCGGTGAAGTACCTCCATAGACACCAACCCGCCTCCGGCTGCGGGGGCGCTTTCTCGACCAAATCTTTCTGCAACGAAATTTTGATACTTTCCAGCATTAACCACCCAAATCTTGTGAAGCTTCATGGCTACTGCAGCGACCGAAGAGGGCTTATTCTAGTCTACGACTACGTACCGAACGGGACTCTAGCCGACCATCTCCACCGGAAAAAGACACTCTCATGGCCTGTGAGAATAGATATTGCTCAGCAAATCGCCTTAGCCATGGAGTATCTCCACTTCTCCGTTGTTCCCCCTGTTGTTCACCGCGATATTACCACGGCGAACATTTTTGTGGAGAAAGATATGAGAATCAAAATCGGAGATTTTGGCCTCTCTCGGCTTTTAATCCTTCCCGAATCTTCCTCTTCTTCTTCCGGCTATGTTTGGACTGGACCCCAAGGTACGCCAGGATATTTGGATCCCGACTACCACAGCTCATTCCGGTTGACGGAGAAGAGTGACGTATACAGCTTCGGAGTGGTTTTAATGGAGCTGATAACTGGGCTCAGGGCGGTCGATCAATTGAGGGAGAAGAGAGAAATAACTCTAGCCGATTTAATGGTAGTTAAGATCCAAACGGGTCAGCTTCATCAAGTGGTTGACTCTAATTTGAGTGTTGATTTGGAGGTATTGGAGGGCGTTGATGCGGTTGCCGAGCTTGCTTTCCGGTGCGTGGCTGACGACAAGGACGATCGGCCGGATGCGAGGGAAGTGGCGAGGGAACTGAAGCGCATATGGAACCGTACACGTAGAATTGGAGAGGACGTTGCAAAAGGTTGACCGTAGTCAAAGTCAACCATTCCCCAGAATGACTGGATATTGTAATTACATTTTTGATCTTCATCGTTTTTAATCATCGACTTTTTCTCTGCATCCTAAAAAGTTAATATTTAGTCTTATTTTTCAAATAATTGAATATATATATATAATACGCGCGTGCACACACACATGTACTGCAGCGAAAAACATGGTATATATATGGAGGGTTTTGGACAGAGAAAACAAACTTGTCCTGTCCACCGGCAATTCTGCGGGATTCTGACGATGACATCACTTCCCGGCCGTCAACAATGTCTACACAACAGCCACCAAAACGTGGGTTATGATTCAAATAAACAGCCATTAAAAAATGCAGTTATCCAATCAGTGATCCTCTTCTCCTCTGCATTTTCCTCCTCATCTGCACCCAAAAATGATCTCCTGCCTATCAAACCGACAAATCGGCCACTCATTTGGCCGCTCCTTAAGTCCCTCGAACTCTCGTTACAACTTTCTCAGCTCATTGATGGAGCAGTCATTACCGGAATTTCTCTTACCAAAAGCTTCCTCAATCGGCTACGGCTTCTTTGGAGTGGCATTGGCTTCGGCCACTATGCATTTTTCTATCGCTTCATCACAAAGATCAAGTGTAATATCCATGTTTCCTTCATCAAAGTTCATATCAATAAAAATATCGTAAACTTCTTTATCTGCAACAAGCTTTTCTCTTCTCATCTCTTCAAATACTTCCCTAGACTCCAAAAATTTCTTTTTCTTGTAAAATCCTTTAATCAGTGCATTACAAGTTGCAGCCGAAGGCTTAAATCCCTTACTGATCATTTCTTTGTGCAAAAATGCCGCCTCTTTCATATTTCGAACTTTGCAATGCCCCGTTATCATTATGTTAAATGTATTCGAATCCGGTAAAACTCCTTCTGTGCACATCCGTCTGTACATCTGAGTTGAAACTTGCATGTTCCTTCTAAAGGAGTATTGCTTCATCAGAGAATTATAGGTTGTAGAGTTTGGCTTTACCCCCTTCTCCAACATCCATTTTAGCAACTTCTCACCGTCTTCGAGCTTTCCCGCCATACAAAATCCATTGATTAGCACGTTGAATGTAACTACTGTCGGATGAATACCTTTATTGAGCATCTCCTGCAGAAGCCTGTGGGCCTTTTCCATCTCACCCGTTCTACAATATGCGTCCATGAGAGTAGTGTAAGTGATCGTATCGGGTTGAATCCCTCCAACCTCCATTTCTTTTGCCAGTCTAAAAGCCTCTGAAAGATTTCCAGTTTTACAGAGACCATTAATTACTGAGTTGTAAGTGCAGATGTTAAGTTGAAGGCCTTTACTTACCATCTCTTGAAGAAGCTCTCTTGCCAAATCCATTTCGCCATTTTTTATCAAACCATCGGCGAGTGCAGTGTAAGTAATGACGTTTGGAGTAATACTCATTGTTACCATCTGGTTATGCAGAGAAAAAGCCTTTGTCATCTCCCCAATCTTGCAATATCCATCAATCAGTGCAGTATAAATAACTTCATCCACCTGCAACCCTCTCTCGACCATTTCACAGAACAAGTTATCTGCTTCTACCATGTTTCTAATTTGACAAAACCCATCAATTAAAGCTGTATAGGTTACATAATCAGGGGTAATCTTTCTAACCAACATTTCATCGAACAGCTTACGTGCAGTTTGAACACGTCCCAACTTACATAAACCATCAATAAGAGTTGTGTATACAACCTTATCGGGAATAACCTTCCTGCTAATCATCTCCTTCAAGACCTTCTCTGCTTCAATTACTTTACCAGTTCTGCATAGTAGTTGTATTATGCTGTTGTATGTAAATGGATTAGGCATCAATCCTTTTGTATGCATATCTTCTAAAAGCTTCAGCACCTTCTCTAATTTTCCAGTATAGCAATATCCGTTGATCATAGTACTATAACTCACAACATCGGGCAAAAGCCCCTTCAACTCCATCTGCAGGAGCAATCGATGGGCTTCTTTCATTTTTCCTAGTCTACAACATGCATGAAGAATGATGTTATATGATACAGAATTCCAACAAATGCCCACTTCAGGATATTCATAGAACGTCTTTATTGCCATCTCAACCTGCTCAGACTTACTTGATAGGAAACTAAGAAACAGATTACAAGAATCGACGGACAGAACTAACCCATAATTCAACAATCTGTTGAAAAGTTTTCTTGCTTCGTTGATCATACCAACTTCAACAAGGACCTGAAAGTAGATGTCAAATACAAGGGGATCAGATCCCCAGTCCTTGTATGTGTATATCAACCTGTCAGTAAAATGAATAAATGATAGATTTATATCCAAACAAGGGATGTACCAAAAATCACGAATAAGCTTTTGGGCCATTTTAAGATCCTTCTTTAAGACAGAAATTTGAATGACAATGGATCGAGCCTCTAACGACGGGCATCTATGCGTGCATGCCCAGTGAAAGAATTTCAAAACCAGATTGTAGTCATCTTTAATGGCCATTAGAATCCATACAAGAAGATCAGGCCTAAAACTAGATTTATAAGGCTTCAAAATACGATGGAAGGGCTCTGATCGAAGCAACTTAATCGATCTAACTATTTGATGAGTAAGTTCCGTATCTTTGATGGAAAGCTTCTTTGGAGAATAATCTGGAAAAGCCCTTGGACTGGTTCTAGTCGAAAGAAATCTTTGATTTAACCAAGTCCTTGTACGCAAAAATGGCAAATAAGAACTTGATCGAACAAAATGAACTGAGCAGGAGACCAGACACCTCTTCATGTTTATGCAAAGAATCCATGGTTAAAAAATTCCACTTTGATGATGGAATAGGTCTCGTCCATGAAGAGAAATCAAAGGGAAGGAACTTCATTTTCATCCCATCACCTTGAAAGAAAAATTTTATATGAAACATCAATTTGCATCAGTAGAATTTGAATAATTTACACAGAAAAACAAAAAGAATTGCAGATTATCAAAAACTCAAACTACCTGATCTTTTTCATCACATTTAAACAACACAAACTTTAGACACTTCAATGCGAGCTTATCTCTCTCCAGCATTTCTTCAAACACCTGTAAGACATTTAAAAACCCATCGATCAAAACATAAAGCAACGGAAAGAAATTCGACGGATAAAGAAACCCACTATCTAAAAAATCTCAAAATATCTTAGTTCCATAAGTTCAAATACAGTAGAAGTGGAACTACAGAGCAAAATGTTTTAACGGACAGCCGAAGCAGAGAGACACCATAGAATAAAATGCAAAGAAAATCCGGAAGAAACCCATTAATTTGATATATGGTACCTTTCTGGTTTCAGATTGAGAAAAAGCTTCAGAAACGTTCAAAAATAAAGTCTCTCTTTCATGGCGAACCCGATAAAGACTGCATTACAGAGCTTTGCCGAGCTCTATTGTGATTGTGAGCTTTGCCGAGCTGTTTCGCCCCGTATATAATAATATTTAAAAAAATAAAAAACAAAAGCCCGTTATCAGCCCCAAACATAACCCGTTTAAACGCCCGTTACAGCCAGTTATTTAGCCCATTAATGTAAGACCCATATAGTTTAGGTTAGGCCCGAATCTATGTGAGCTCAGAACCCCGAAAGGATGGCCTAGACCCGAATACCAGCCCCAGATCCGTAATGAAGGCCCACCCAAGGCTCTATTATGATGGGGCCACGTCTGTAGGAAGGCCCATTCATGAATCCCGGCTCCTGCTCCAGCTCCGGCTCCGGCGACTGTAAATTCATTTCCGCAGCGCAGGAGGAATCTGTAGAGCTTCGGAATCACCTTGCATAATTTGATCAGCTGACGGAGTTCTGCAAATCCCACCATGATTCTTCTCACTCTCTCACTCTCTCTCTCTCTCTCTCTCTCTCTCTCTCTCTCTCTCTCCACAAAGATGTTGGGGTTGAATGATTTATTTCTTCATTACATCAGCAGTGATGCGATTTTCAGACAAGAAACTTCATTGCATTTAAATTATCATCATTTGATATTGCACTCCACTGATAGATTGCTGCAATTTAAAGCTTAGTAGGCCGCTCCCGAGAGTTTAATTATAGTGATATTTTCTTTTAATTATGAATTCAAACTCTAATTAGATAAATTTACCACTCTTTACATCTACCCTACAGGATTGACCACCTTTTCAAGATTTGTTTCCTCTTAAATCCATGGCAAATGAAGCAATGCTCTGTTTCCCAGAAATAAAGAACAAATGGTTTGTTTGCAGATGAACCAACTCAGAACTAACTCAAAGTGTATTCACTGTTCATTTTCCCAAATTTACAATTCTTTTCTCCTGAAAACTGAAAAATGAAAATCAAATCCAAGAATTGCCCAGCAATTTTGAACCATCTCAAGAAGAAACCCATATCACCCAAACAAAAAAGAGAAAGATATAAAGAATCTTACAAGTCCCAAAAAAGAACTACTCAATTCTAGTCAAAGACACTGCATATTTCTTCCAGGTCCACCGTAATAGAAGTAGTTTCCCCACAAATTGTTAATCCCCCCTCTGATATCATAGCAGTCTGGATGATCAGCAAGAACTCTCAAATTCGGCAATGGAATCAAGCTATTATCCCAATCTACGACCTGCAAATTACGAAAATACGAAGCTTTTCCGAACCCTTCCTCTGCAAGATGACCACTCCCCATCTCCGTCTCTGTATGGAATCCAGTAGATTTTGAGTTCACTACTTCTCCTCCGAATTGCACCATTGTTGCGTGGCTTTGAAGGTGAGTGAACAAGAAAGAAGGCCAGTATCCGACCAGCACCCCCGACCCAAATTCAAGCCACCAATTTCCGTGCTTTGGATCCTACAAAAATGGTCTTTTTTTAAACAAATCATCGTAAAGATCATCAGAACTGGTCGGAATTCCGCCGGCCTACAATAATTTACCTTCCAAACCAGTAAACTGATGTCGAATTGGCCGCCATTGTAGGAGGAAGAGGGAGAAATTGCAGCTCCTATAGCAATTCTGCTGTTTGTTTGAATGAAGCCTGAGCATAGCAAATTGTAACACCCAGTTGACTGATATGCATCTGACTGTTCAGCAAATTTACCAACTATCGTCTCAGCTCAAGAACACTACTAAAACAAAAAAGGAATGAAAATAAAACATAAAAAATAAAAAATACAGTACTTACAGTCCAATAAGTGAAAAACCTAGGATAGTTGTCTCCGTACAATTCTGGGCTTACCTGCCATGAAAAATTAAGTTTGAGTCCTGCAATTGAAACTTAAGGAATTGACCAATTAATCGCGCAGACTTGCCTGCCAGCCGGCTTCAATGGTGTTAAGATCATCTCCAAATGAACCAGAAATGACCCACATTTGTGATAAACTAAATTCATATTGATTAGCCACCTTTGGAGCCCATACGTTCATACTTGCCTTTGCTCCGTAATACTCATCTCCACTCACATATCCCACTGCATGCTATATGATCCAAACGTGAAAAAACATCATTAATTTGACCAAACCAGTGTTTTTGGATACCCTTTTTGTAAAATTGAGTTTAGAGATTGTGTAATTTGGTTACCTCGTGGCCGTCGTTGGTGGAATCTCTTCTGACTTGTCTTGTTGATTTTCTTCCAAATCTTTGAATAGAACTGGCTCTGAGTATTTCTTCTGCGCGTGTTCTTCTAATTGGGATTGTTCCTACTGGACATGTTTCTCCTGACATACTCCATATCTGAAAGTTATCTGCTATTACACCTGATTGGCTGTGACCCTTGGGTCTCTCTGGTAAATCCTGCTCAAATAAATAGAAATTCAGACGATTAGCAGTTTGTTGAGAATTAAACTCTAATTTTGTTCCTCAGAGTTAAGAGTATATACCAAAGGTTTTTGCCCTACTAATAATGGATGATCAAAAGCTGGTTGATGGTGAGATAAAATACAGTCTATTAAATCTCCATCTGGACTCTGAAACGCAACAATCATTGAAAATAACGAGTTTATGACAGCTTAAAGATATGGTTTTATCAGATGAAAAGTTTTGAAGAAGAAGGGCATGGCAGAATATTCATGCCTGAATGGTCTTGATTGCAGGCTTGTTTATCCTCCTTAGACGAGCTCTTGCTATTTTCAACTTCTTTAGCTCTTTCTCTGGCCTTAAAATTTGACTGGTTGCATTGAAATTCTCTCTGATTGGTCTGGCAAGTGACGAGGAAACGAGCAGAGAAAATACAATAAAAGTAGCTCCTACAAATGGAGAACCCCTGCAAAAGCTAGACGCCATTGTTGCTTCTTTTCTGCTTGATCTCTTGGCTATTTCTCTTCGCGGGGACGTACATTTATGGCGTCTTTTTCTGCAGATGATGAGTCTAATTATGGCACGATCGGCTATCCTCTTTCCTTCATTCAAATATGTGCAGAATCGCCATTGAAGCTGGAGAAGAAACTCAAAAATAACAAAAGAATCTCCTTGAAAGCACAGAATGAACAACCTCCAAACGAGGGGGGAATTAAAAGAAAAGCCAGAATGAGAGGCTGGATTATCCTAAAGTATTTTACCCATGTGGAGTTATGAATACTTGTGCTGGGGAGTGATTGAAATCATGGTCTGGTTTTTTTAAGTATGAAAAGAAAATGGAGAAAGATAGAGAGAGAAAGGTAGAGAGAGAAGAAGGTGTGTTTCC
>CM039526.1:14161783-14404581 GCA_022433055.1 Begonia peltatifolia | reverse complement strand
TACATAAATTAGCGTGGACTTTCACTCTCTCTCTCTCTCTCTCTCTCTCCCCTCCCTCTCTCTCTCCCTCTCTCTCTCTCTCTCTCTCCCCTCCCCTCCATGTCATCTTCTTCCTCGTTCACCATTTCCATTGAACAAGAACAACCCACTTTGATATTCTCTAGTAAAAAACATTCGGTGGGGACTGAGTCAAAGCTACAAAAAGACGACTAAAAATTCAACTAAACAGACGGTCCTGATTACATCTTTTTTGTTTTGGCCTGTGAAGACAGAGATGAATAATGAGGATGATTGCAGAGACTACATAAATTAGCGTGGAGCTGCACGCGCATATTGGAGTGCACATCCATGCATGCTGATGCGCGCATTCAGTACGTATAACGTTGCAGGGCTATTTTTCAAAAATCCAAAGGCATGCTAAAAATCACAATATTCCACGCTTACGTTATTTATTAAATAAAATAATTTCATTTTTTGTTCTCTTATTTAATTTTCAATCAATTAGTAACAATGAAAACATATTTATTTTGAAGAATTCCACCAATTTCTTATTACGAGTTCTTACCATGAGTTCGATCTACAAGTTTAGTAGTTAAATTTCAGTGTGATTCGAATTCTATAAGGGTCAAGACAATTAGGCTTTACATTAAAAATTTCAATTATATATTATTTTTTTTATAAAATAATATAAGCGACACTAACAAAAACTCACCGTTGTATTTCAATATTAATAGTAAATTTGTTCATATGGTCGTAGTTCTTTTTCAAATGAATTTTTTCACATAAATTTGGTGTTTCACATTGTATTTTTTTCAGTTATCATTCGATTTCTAACACGAATTAATCAAATGATGGAAACGATTAAATCAAACGATTCGCGTGACACTTGATCGATAGAGCAAGTTTGATTGTCGGGTTAGTTTTATATGTCTATGGTGAAGATGAACGGAGAAAGGTTAATTGAAACCATGTGAAGTTATGATTGCGGTGAGTTTCAGTGTTTCCCTTTTCATCGACCTTGGCAGCAGGAAAGATGAGATTGGCTTTGAAACTCAAAAGGACGCTTCATAAACAATGTCTAAATTAATGTTCTAAGACATAATTTGTGCATGCAACGTTTACAAGCTACCAAGTTTAACACGCCCCCAATATGATCTTTAGTTTTGAAAGTGGACAGAGTAAAAGAACGTAACGTTCTATTCTATTCGCAAAACGTTCAGTTGACACAGTCGGACTTTCTCTCCCGCTCTAGTAGGGATTTTTTTGACATCTAGAATTTGTCGAATGTGCTCGTTCATTCGCCACAGTCTACATAAAGTTGGAGGAAACGAGTGGGACAAGAGAAATGCGTGTAAGTTGATTGATAATTAAAGAGAGGGAGCCAAAGCTTGCCTTTTCTTTCTGCACTTGCATTGACTCTAGGAATATGAAATTAGTGGAATGACTTTTGAGTCTTACTTTCAATCCTTTTCATTTTTTGCTTCTATTTCTTCTATCTGTGACGACATCCTCCTGATAAATATGGTAAATCTGATTTAATCTACATTCAGTAGAAACCAAACCTCTGGTAGGGTTTATATGATAAGAGCTTGGAGTACTTAAATGCGAAAATCGATAACAGCAAAACACAAAGAATTAACGTCGAGATTTCTCGAGGACAAAAAAATAAATTCACTATCGTTCTGTATGAAATAGCAATATGTAAATACCTAGTTTCGGCGATTTGCATACGAGCTATAATTATTCTCTTAATATATTATTATCAATTTAGTTGTATAAATTAGTTTTGGAAAGATTAAATTATTTGGAGCAAATGAAAATGTATTCATGAATTAGAACCGTACGATTAAAATAAACTCAATTAGGGTTGTCTGTGTTGGTTGCGCCTACCCCTTTGGCATGCTTATGGCATCATCTGGTGGGCCACGGTACGTATCACCATCATCATCATGTGGCTAAAACTGAATCCATTTTGGACAACAATGTTTCTTCTAGTTCCATCTTTGCTTATCCACCACGACAACCAAAATCGACGGTCATGATGATCAATCATGTGGTCTGCTCCTGTAATTTCGATCATACCTGATTTAATATCCGGACTTTTTAAAACTATATGGGCCCCGTATATTCTGGCCCGGCCCAGATTATTTTTATTGGCAGGTCCATAATTGAAATTACAGTTTTATTCCAAGGACCAGCCCATTACTCTATTGTGAATTGAAATAACTTTTTATAGTCGAAAATTACTTATTTTTATGTATGAAATGATAACTCTTTAATGTATTAGTGTCACTTTAGTAAGTCAACGATACGAGTAGAATAGTTCTTGTTCAGTTCGGTTCCACCCTTAATTGAAATTGAACCGATCAGCCTTCAGAACCAAACGCAAATCAAATTGATATGTTAAGTTTTGCTCGGTTCGATTTTTTATTTTTTTCGGTTTAATCTTAGTTTTGATTCAGTTTTGTCTGATTTAAATTTGGTTTATGTCAATTTTGACTGTTTTAATTCTATAATTTGTCATTTTAAAAATTATATAAATATCATAAACTAAATTTAGTTTGTTTTTGATCGATTTTTGAAAGAAGAAACCGAGAGTCAAATCAAAAATCCTGGTTTGTTTAAGTTTCAAAATTAAAATCGAAGCAAACCGAGATTTTTTTGTTTAGTTTTTGATTTTAACCGAAACGATTTCCATCCCTAATCAACCCAACGACTTAACTACCAAATTGGTCGGATTGAACCTTGCTCTACAAAAGGTTTCAAGATCGAGATCGAGTGAGTCCTCAGCCATATATTGATTAATTAATTAATTAATTATATAATCACGAGTCAAAAAACAATAAAGCATTCCTATTTTTATTTTCCCCTTTTCATATTACTTTAGAAATATTTGGAAAATGACGTAACGAGTTAAGTCAAGCAATTACCAATCCCACCGTCGGCAATTACTCAACTAAGTCTATCATTAATGTGTATTTATAAAAGGTAATGTTTTATAGTGTCAGCTTCTTCAACTTCTCTCTCTTCAATTTTTTTTATCTACATTTTTCATCTTCACGATAATAATATTTATGTCGTCTTTCTAACAAACCACGTGAATATTTAATTAAAATTGTCCACGTTGGGCGAAAGCTAGACAGAGGGCCCACGGGTCGTGAATTCCTTTTTTCGAAAGAAGAAAAAATGAAAGTAGTTGAGAAATGAACTTTAATTAACTCCGTGCCAAAACTCTCGGCAATATAAGAGTTGTTCAAACGATTGAGAGTATGCATTAGTCTATCGTTAAAGGTCAAAGCTCAACCCTAGACAGATAGTGTAAATACGGTAAGGACAAAGGGAGTTTTAATTAGAGAGTTGAAATGCACGTGGATCGGAAAGAACACCAACTGCGAAAACACGGTGCCCAAATCGACACTAAGCGACGAAAGCTAGATGCTATAATTATTTTTATTAGCTAGATGCTACAATTAAAGTAAATATGGTTAACTTTGTATTGAATGATATCTCAAGGTTTATTCATTGAATTTGGTAACGCTGCAAGGACCAACTACCTCCCAAGGTTTTAAATTTCCTCCACATTTACTCCAATGTAACAGTTGTAATCTTCAATTATTGTAAGATAAGTTTGACCATCAAGGGAAACAAAAGAGTTAAAAGACTTACTAGCACATCAAAAATGTAAATTGACACAAAATGACATGTCCAATTGGAAGAAAATATAATTAGACGTAACGTTATCTTCTTAAATTTATAATTTTTTAGCTTGGGTTTATAGCAACCTTTGTAATTGGACGATAATTCCATACCTTAATTAAATAATTAAAATTTTGAAAATATTAAATGATTTATTTGGACGTGGAATATTCCTGAATATCATGAGAAATATAAAATAAAGTTCTTTTGAATATTCTCAAGTCATAGCTGTATATAATAATATAAAAGCTGACGAAATTACCGACTTATCCTCATTCTCATACAGACAAATGCAAGTGTCTCGCCGGCTCGTTTCATTAGGTCATTCGCTGTCCCTTTTCTCTACAACCTCCTAAGCCTCAATCGTAAGGTAATTTGATTAGATTCTACTGGTAATTTAGAGCCTAATCATATACGATTAAAAGTTAATCTTGTTTGATTCATTAAGTTAAAAAGGAAGTAAGAACAAAAGAGTCTTTTCACATTCGGTGTTCATTGTATGGGGGAGGAATCTCTTACCAAGTCAAAGGAGATATTTTGTACATCGAATAAAATCCAGTTGGGCAACGAAGAAAGCAAGCTCTCGTGTCTGAATTAATGAAGTCAATGGCAGTACCCCTTTCGAACGGCGAGTTTGACGTTTCAGGTCATTGATTTTAACGATTTTCCTTTTCCCATTCCGCCATTTTTTACTCACTCGACCTTCTGAAATTGAGACTCGGCGCCTGCTCTTCGTTTCTTGGTCTCTAAAACTACTCCAATAGGTGAATCTAGTCTCTGATTCTCAGTTTAAAAGTCCACAATCGTTCGTTCTTGATGTTATTTTGCGTGACCCAGTTGCAGTTTTTCAAACTGTACCAATCATTTTCGTCAATAGAGAAATCAACACTGGCAACTACCTGTCTTAGCATATTTAGACTCAAGGTTTGTTCTTGAGTTCTGTCTTGGCAAAAATTTGCAGAAACTGCAAAAGAAGCATGGAGGTTGAAAGCAAAGTTGCTGGGGGAGAAGCTCCTGAACGGAAATTCGCTCTACCGGTGGATTCTGAACATAAGTCCACCGTTTTCCGGTTGTTTTCAGTGGCCGCCCCGCACATGCGGGCTTTTCACTTGTCGTGGGTATCCTTCTTTGCTTGCTTCGTCTCCAGTTTCGCCGCCGCGCCGCTGTTACCGGTTATTCGAGATAATCTAAATCTCACTGATACCGACATCGGAAACGCGGGTATTGCATCAGTTTCCGGCGCGGTCTTCGCTCGAATTATGATGGGGTCGGCCTGTGACCTCGTCGGGCCTCGCCTCGCCTCTGCCTCACTCATCCTCGTCACCACGCCAGCGGTGTACTGCACCTCCATAGCCAACTCCGCCACGTCATTCCTTCTCGTCCGCTTCTTCACCGGTTTCTCCCTCGCTACCTTCGTTTCCACTCAGTTCTGGATGAGCTCCATGTTCTCGGCTCCAGTAGTTGGCACCGCCAATGGAATCGCAGGCGGATGGGGAAACCTAGGCGGTGGCGCAACGCAGCTCATTATGCCGTACGTATTCGCCATAATTGAGCGTATCGGGTCTACAAAATTCACTGCGTGGCGTATCGCATTCTTCGTCCCTGCTCTTTTCCAAACACTATCGGCGTTCGCCGTCCTTCTCTTCGGGCAAGACTTGCCGGACGGAAACTTCCACCGTCTCCAAAAATCTGGCACCAAAGCAAAAGACAACTTCTCTAAAGTCTTCCACCATGGGGTCAGCAATTACAGAGGCTGGATCCTCGCCCTGACTTACGGATACTGCTTCGGCGTAGAACTCACAATCGACAACGTAATCGCAAACTACTTTTACGACAGATTCAATCTGAATCTCCACACGGCTGGAATCGTGGCAGCGAGCTTCGGGTTGGCGAACTTGTTTTCTCGTCCATACGGCGGAGTTCTGTCCGACCAGGTGGCCAAGAGGTACGGCATGCGGGGGAGGATATGGACGCTGTGGATAGTACAGACGTTGGGAGGAATATTCTGCGTGGTTTTGGGTCGGGTCGGGTCATTGAGTGTCTCCATCGCTGTTATGCTAATCTTCTCTGTGTTCGTACAAGCTGCCTGCGGACTCACTTTCGGCATCGTCCCTTTCGTCTCTCGCAGGTACACAATCCCATAAGACATCAGATAAGGTTGCCATTTAGACTACATAAACAGCTTTTTCTTAAACCATCGGTTTTTCTGTAATCATTTATCAGGTCGCTGGGAGTAATATCGGGGATGACCGGAGGAGGAGGAAACGTCGGTTCAGTTATAACACAGCTAATATTCTTCAGAGGGTCGAGATTTTCAAAAGAAGACGGAATAACGTATATGGGCGTGATGATAATGGCCTGCACAATCCCACTTTTCTTCATCTACTTCCCTCAGTGGGGAGGAATGCTGTGTGGGCCGTCGAGCAAGGTCGCTTCAGAAGAAGACTACTACTTGTCTGAATGGAACGAAGAGGAGAAGAAGAAGGGCTACCATCTTGCCAGCGTCAAGTTTGCAGAAAACAGCCGGAGAGAGAGAGGGAAAGACTCTGATTTTTCGACCAAACCTACTGATAGTGATAATCTCTCTCCACCTCGAGTATAATCCGTTCTAACGATTAATATTTCTAAGGGAAAATTTTGAAACCCTTATTGTTTTTGTTTTATCTTATGAAAATTTGATGTTTCTGGATTATACTATGTTTCAGATCGAAAATTAAGAACATACGATACAGAAATCCATTGTTATTGAAAACAAACATTATTATGATCTAATAATGGAGCTATTTTGACATCTGCGCTATCCCCAACTCTCTTTCTCAAGCAATAATCTACGCTGGAAGGAAACAATGGAGCTTCTGATTTTCCATAAGAGTTCCAGCACAGACCCTTCTCAAATCCGCCATTTTTGGTGGAGGGTTTGAGCTGGATATCATTAAGATCAACTTCCAAGCAAGGAATTTCACTACTGCAAGCTAAATGAATTGGCTGATATGAGAAACTCCCGATTATTCGATCATATTTGATACCTTTTATAGCCACTGCTCCGCTTTGATTCTTGCAGTGCCGATCGTCGCAGTAATACTGGTCGATCATTATCGGCGTTTTGACGTTCGACACTTGAATGTTGGAAAAAGTTAGGTTCTTGACGAACCCAGTTCCTCCCTGTTTGGATAGTAGGATTCTGAAGGAAGATTTGGTGGGTCGGGTAAGAAAATTAAGGCAATAAATATTGATGAGCTTACCTGCCATGTCTTGATTCTTACTCCTGAAAGAGTGTTTTGGATTGAGATGTCATGTACTGTGATATTTGAAACACAGGCAGTGCTTCTGTCTTTTCCTAATCCACCCACGCTGTAAAAATTTTAAAAATATTTAGCATGTAAATGGGCCGGGTAAGCCCGGGAAATTGAGTTTTGAGCCGGGTCTAGACCTCATCCCGTTCTGGGAGTGATGTGTAATTTGTACATTCAATAAAATATTTAAATTAAAATAATAATCATAATTTAAAATATTTAAGAACACTAGTAATCTACCTTATTCCATGTCCAGGGCCACAATTAAGATGATGAATGTGGACATTAGAGCAACCGGTTTGTATGGAAACACAGTCATCGCCTACGAGAGAAAGAAATGATGAGAATTATATCGACACCCCGTCGTCGATGATTCTCTAAAGAGTATACACGAGAAAAAACAAATAAACCGATGGCCGGCTGGCCCACAGAGCAACAAATTGGCCCGATGGTCATTTTGTGTCAGCCTGGTTCGATAATAACCCAAACATACGCACGCATTATAATATAAAACTTAGAGAATATGTTGAATATTACTTCACAAAAATTCAAACCGGATGAAGAACAAAGTAACTCTTAAAACAGAGCTTAGTGCAAACAATTGCCATTGACATGGCAGTTGTTTTCCTGAGATCTTACCACAACCAATGTGAGAATGATATATTTCTACAGAGTTGGTGTTTTGCAGGTGAATTCCGTCGGTGTTGGGGCTATTTTCCGGCGAGGAAATTGTAATGTTTTTAACTTTTATGTTGCCGGAGTTGTCGAATTTGAGATGGCACTGTGGACTGTTTATGATTCTTATGTCACGAACTGTAATATGGTAGCTGGAATAAAATCTCAGAGCCTGTTCGTCAAATTTCTTTTATTAGAAACAAGTTTCAAACATAACGAAAGAATTAGTACTAATGAAGGAGACTTTACAGTGGGTTTCATGTTGGGCTTGTGCTTTTTCCATCTCTTCTGCAATGACAAAATGGAAAAAAATAGTTCAAAATACATAAATTTATAAGAAATACATTTAAAAAAAAATAAAAAATGATGCGTGGGTGGTGTTGAAGATAATAAACCTGGGTAGAATGGACATGGTCGGAGAAAGTCCACCATTCGAAGCCTTGACCATCGACAGTACCAGTTCCTCCAACTGTAAAATTGTGAAGCCATTTGAAGTTTATCCACTGAAACAGACTGGATTTGTGCAATGACCCTACTCTTGGTGGTGCTAAAACAGTTCCGTCTATCTGTTTCGATTTGCAGCCTTTCAGTTTCATCGCAGAGAGAGAGAGAGAGAGAGAGAGAGAGAGAGAGAGAGAACCTGAAGAAGAAGCAGAGGCATGCAGGGGCCCTTGAGAGTTAAGGGCTTCAAAAGAAACTTGAAATTTGATGGGATTTGAACTGTAGCGCCTTGAACCATGCAGGCAGCTTTCCACGTTGCTTGAAATGCCTGCTCATTAAAACCCTCTAATAACTCAGTCTCTCTCTCTCTCTCTCTCTCTCTCTAGATTAATTAGAGTTTTCATACCTTGGAATCATCAGAAACTCCATCGCCCTTAGCTCCAAATTCGAGAATATTGAAAATAATGGTCTTGTTCTTGCTGACGTGATGCTTTCTCGCCTCCACCGTTAAAACCACCGTAAGAAACCATATCAGTAATCCGATTACTGGCCTTATCTTTCTTACCATCTCCATGATCTCCACCTCCAAACCACTGATAACTTTCTTAAAACATAATTCTCAAACAGGGATGGATAGTTTCATAGTTTTAAAGTACACAAACTTTAGTTGTGGCAATGTAACGGATGCTCAAAAAAGTTGAAGATTCTTTCGAAAATGCCTTTTTAAGAGATAACGGGAAATAATTAAGCCTAGTAGTTGGGTTAAGAAAAGGCTCTCACGGTGTTTTGTTAAAGTTTAACCGATCATCTTAGTGGTTAAACTTGTCTTTTAAGGAATGCAAATATATAATCGTGTCACGGTCTGTCAAGTGTGGGTGTAAAATTTCACATTAATTTGGAGAATAAAAAATACATGATATATAAATAAAGTTTATCTTCTTATCTAGTTCAACCGTTATGAACTAATTTCAAGAACAAATTAATGCGAACTCTAAGCCAAAACAAACAATATTATAATAGAAGTATAAGAAAATTTTACAAATTGTCTAAGAGTAATCTTAAGCAATCACTCTAATCCCATGTTCGTATTATTAATTGATTAGTAAAACAATTACGAAGAGAGACTTTACGAAGATGACCTTAAGAGATCGGATAAGCCAACGTGGATATAAAAAGTAACCAAGGAATGTATGGAACATGACAATGAAAATGGCAATACAAAAAAACTAGGTTTGCATGAAAGCTTAGCTTATTTGAAGTGAGTAGCATGTGTAGGTAGGAACAGAAAAGTGAAGCAGAAGAAGACATTCTCTGATGGGATTTTATATAATTTAATTCTCAATCTCTTTGTTTTTTCTAGCACGCCTGCCTCCCCACATTGAACTGATCATGGTCGGTGCCTTTTAATATTGGCAGGAGATGGAATACATTTATTTATCATATTTATCTTAAAATCCCGTTGCATTTAGCCGACGAGAACTTTATTTATAAATTATTTATATTTATCATAATTTTTGATCATGCCGTGAATAGCAGGTCGTCGAATGCTGAAGCTGGAATCCAATGTTGAACTCGTCGGAATCCATCAAGCAAGTAATACGGCAACAGCATGAGATTCACCGAGGACATCAATCAAGTTCTTATTTGTCACTGCTCCTAGTTGGGTGGGCAAATCAAATTGAAACAAGTTTTAAAAGTTTTGACGTAGTATAAAATAATTTTTTCTTGATAGAATGAGTGTGGTAAAATTCATTTCAAAATATAGTTCAAACATTGAAGCAATCCTCTCATATTATATACTGGATCTTTCACTTTCTTTCTTTCAATATAATACTTATTACATCTGTTCACACGTATAGTGTAATAGGTTTTTTCTTCACGTCTAGTGTGTTATGTCGTATTCGGTCATCACATCGTACATATTTTTAGCTCTGATATCATGATAGAATGAAAGAGTCAGAATTCGTTCTAAAACCTAATTCAAGAATTAAAGAAATCTCTTCATATTATATATTGGACTTTTACTTCATCTTTTTCTCGACGTGGCACTCCTTGCGTTCTTTTATATTATAGGGATCTCTTTGTTTCTTCCAAGGATGAAGGCAAGTGAGGGACTGAGGGAGAGAGTATTTAGCTAATTACATTTTCAACCAAATTAATTTTAACAAATTAAATAATTAGAAAACATTATATGGCATGTCTTATCAAATTGAATTATTATAATAAATAGAATAATAACTTTTAAAAATAACAATATTGAAAAAAAAAAATTAAAATTTTATTCAATTATTAGAAAGAAAATTACATTTTGTTTTTTAAATTCCACAATCGACGTGCTATGATTGAAAAGGTCACTTTTTTACTCTCAATCTGGCAACTCTCATCTCTGTGCGTCGTGCTCTCCCCCTCTCTCCGCGCTCCTTTCTCTACCGCCGGTGGGTTTGATTGGACTGCAGATATTTTCGATTCCAAGTGTTCTATGTCAAGGGTTTCTTTGTTCTTGAGAAAATTGGCAGAACCTGACATTTAATAGATTATTGGATAAAATTGATCTATATTATGAGAATGAAGCCGGGATAGACTGTGTTGTTGAGCATTTTCCCTATGCGCATGTTGAAAACCTGACGAAAATTACGTTTTGAGATTAATCGTAGACCTCCGGTCTGATTGTTTTTCTTCATCTTAAAATGTTGCACTTTTTTCACAGCCTCTGTTTCATTTTGCTATGGATTTACTCATTGATTATAATGTTCCTTTTTGGTTAATAGAATTGGAGATTCTGCAAGCGGGGTTTTTTGTTCGTTCTTTTGCTTTTTCGTGAGAGAACGTAGGGGGATTGTTTGGTAGATTCTACTACAAATGTGTAAAATGAAAAGGAGGGTAAGAAATCTGAGGCGATGATAATAGTGTGGAAGAAATTGGGTGAGAGATAGGACTCAAACTAGCTATCATCAGCCCAATCACTCACTTTTTAAGATTATATTTCCTGTACTTCATATCGTAATCTTGAATTTATATCTGCATACCAACTTGGATGTCAATATTTTATATTTCTAAACACCCTTCTAACAATGAATGAGAAGAATTGGAGGAGCGGAGAAAGAGAGGTATATTTGGGCTTTAAGCCTCACGTACAACGACACAATTAGACAATCATGATCTCCTTCTAATTGTCTCCCTTTCTCTATCTATTGAAAGCTTTGAATATTGTACATGCTTTAGCTATTGTTCATACAAGTTAGGAAAACGAATCCATTTATTGGAAAATGATTAAGGAAATTTTTGCAGCAAAGATTGTAGCCGAAACATTTTCTACCCTCATAGAATTGTGAGAATTAATAAATGGAAGGAATAGAGCAATTGAAGCTTCAAGTGGAGCAATGGTCGCAACAAGGACTTGAATATGTTCAGCAACTACCTCCAATTCAGCTGTATGCTGCTATTGGCATCTTGCTGCTGACAACTCTTTTTCTCTTTTCTTGTGAGTTGTTTTATTCATACATTTTGCAATTTTTCTCATTTTATTTGGATACATGTCAATGAATTCACGTTCATACTGACCTTGAATTTTTCATATTGTCGACGGAATTCAAAGTTAAGAATTTGTACTTCCAATGGCTAACCAATTTTTGTTGTCCATGTGTGCAGTTCGCTTGTTTAAGCGCACAAAATCCAATACCGTAATACTTAGTGGACTGAGTGGAAGTGGGAAAACCACTCTTTTCTATCAAGTAAGCATTTGAAGTATGTATTGTTGAAACTTGAAAGGTCAATATGCCCTTACTCTTAGCATACTCTTTTAGTTTGGTTACTCATCAAAAATTTATTTTTTTAGTCAAGTGTATTTTTTCGTGAATTCCAACTGAGTAAATTACTGATAAAGAAGCCTTTTATGTTGTCGGAAATATTCTTTTTTTCTTCTTTAAAATATATGTTCTGCGTTGTATTTTCACATTATTGTCTTTTGGTTCAGTTCTGGCATACAACCGCGTTAAATGCTTAGAATGACTTGCATTTCTTCATAAATTGTAAATTAATATATTTTTCTAAAATAAAGCTCTGCTTAAGATTCTTGGGATGAACTTTGACGGCATCTATTTCTGTTTTTGGCAGCTCCGCGATGGTTCTCCTCATCAAGGCACTGTAACTTCAATGGAACCAAATGAAGGCACGTTTGTGCTTCATGCTGAAAAAGCAAAGGTGGTTATTGCTTATTTTTCTACTTAAATCCCAGCTTAAATTAAAATTTTCACATATTCTTTGCATTCTCATAAAGTCACACCTTGCATGGAAACTGATGAAAAATAAATTATTTGCGAATGTTTTTGATCCGCTAAGAACCTAATATCAAGAAAGACCGAAGGATCATAGTTATGCTAAAATTGTCGTTGAATCGAATTGAAACTGGTTTACTATTACTTTGTTTTTTTTCCCAGATAAGAAAGGTAAAACCTGTTCGTCTTGTTGATGTTCCTGGTCATTCTCGTCTTCGTACAAAGCTAGATGAGTATCTTCCGCAAGCAGCTGCTATTGTATTTGTGGTGGACGCACTGGATTTTTTGCCAAACTGTCGTGCTGCCTCAGAGTAACAATTTTTCCATGATATTAATATCTTGAAGCATAGTCACTCAGACACTAATACACGCACATAAATAGTTTACTCTTTCAGCCAAATAAAATACATTTTTTCATGGATGACGGGACCTGATGAGTTTCACATGACATGTGAATCCACCCTCTACAGCCCCTTAAATGCGTTCAATTATGGCGTGAAAAAGCTTTTGTATTATAAACGTATAAACGGGTACATTTGTTCATTGCGGTGAGCAGGTACCTTTATGATATCTTGACTAATCTAAGTGTGGTGAAGAAGAAAATACCTGTTATGATTCTCTGCAACAAAACAGACAAAGTTACAGCACATACAAAGGAGTTCATTCAAAAACAGATGGAGAAAGAAATGTATGTTTTCTAGTTCCTGTATGCTTTATCTAACGATCATCAAATTCATTGAAGCTATTGAATCGAATTTAGCTTTTGATTATAATCTTATTCATTGGTTTGGACTTTTTCTATTCTCCATCTTTTAACAGAGAAAAATCATGCGCATCAAGAATTGCAATATCAGCTGCTGATATTGCAAATGACTTTACTCTCAGACTGCCGGGTAAAGTTTTCTCGTTCTCTCATTGCCAGAACAAAGTTACCGTTGCCGAAGCTTCTGGGTTGACTGGTGAGATAGCTCAAGTGGAACAATTTATCAGGGATTATGTGCTGGCCTAGCTGCAGCGACCTCTCCATATTTCTTGTTCTTCTATATTTTTGCTCTGAATCCCAGTTTCCAGAGTGCCATCCAGTCTGGAAAAATCAAAATCAAGTTGCAGAGATACATTTCTGAATTCGGATGCAAGTGAAGTCGGTAAATGAAGAGAAAAGAGAATGAAAGACTGGGTAGTCTTGTAGAATCTGATATTTTGTGATCAGTCTTACTTGAAAATGAAATGCTGAATGTTTATACAGAGTCTTAGTCCGAGCCTGATCGTTGAGTTTACTCTTTGGCAACTTTTGAGTTTCATATAGTTAAAGGAAGAAGTGATTAACCAATGGATTTGAGTAAAGCAGCCAACCAGTTTCATCATATATTTACAGATATTCAGCTACTATGGAATTTTTTTGCACATGTTATTCAGGGCGAAGCTTCTTTCCTGTCCTATCAATAAGCAACGTTGCTTCTGAGATCCTCATCGCTTCCGTAGATGTCTTCTTCTTCTTCCCAGGATTCTCCATTTTCCCTATCGTTCTCTGATTCTGGCAATGACTTACTCGTATTGTCTCGAGAGAACAAAATCTGGATTGGCTGAGAGTGCTCTGCAGCCTGTGAAATACCCTCGAATTCCTCCACTTTATCCAAAAGTGCATTCGGGCTAAGGGGGGTATCATCGAGTAACCATGCTCTGTTCAATTCCACGGCACTTTTCCAAAGTGACAGCATTTTTGAGCTTTTGTCGGGGAAGGCAGCATTTACAGTCTGTGTCTCATAACTGTCTACCTTCGTATTGTCTGGAGAGAAAAAAAAAAAAAAAAACCAAGAAGATATTTAGTGAATTATCACCATTAAAAGTATTGATGCTCATGCACAGATAAACAAGCACTCATCGATCCAAATGGAATCGAATCAATACCAGCTTCATCAACACAATTGGCTCTAACAACTTTTGGAAGAAATGGAGCTTGTGGAAACATGGATTTCCAATCTTTTCCCCTCCACATTAAGATCTGTTCTTCATCAAAAGATAATAGCACACAAGGAACCAATTCCTGTATAAAATAAAAGACTGAAGGATTAGATATACAAGTGTAAACTTTTAACATCATCGCTAATATTCATAAGATAGAAAGAGAATTGTTGTGAATGCTCCCCATGTAAAGCGCAAAGGAGGATCTAAGTGTGAGTGATCCGCCCATACGAGGGAGTGCACAGTTCTTCATGGCTTAGGTGTGGGAAGGGAATGATTTGCAAATAGAGTTTTTTTTTCCACAAAGTGCAACGTGTTTTGGATTAATTTTAAAAATCAAATTAGAACGACTTTTGGCTAAACTAAAAAATATTATATTAAAAGAACTGAAGATGTTACATTTATGCAATAATATTAAAAAATGCATAAACTAATCATTGATATTTGTCATAAACTAAGCTTATATGTTCATAATATCCCAATTGTACATCTGAAACAGTATGAAGATGAGAAAATGTTAGAGAGACCAACCTTAAGCTTAACACCTAACTTCTTGTAATCACTTGCATGCATTCCAGTGCAATCAATTTTCACTAACGGACATCCTTCAAAAGCATGCCTAACATCATTCACCAGGCAGATATACACACCATTTTTGGCTGCAACAAGTAATTTGAGCAGATCAGCTACTTATGTAACACACACACACACACACACACGTATCATCACTCAATGTTTTGGTGCTTCATAGATTGTTAGCATCCCTATCGTGCTAGCAGCCAAAAAGACAGGTAAAAAAAATTGGAAATCTAGACAGATAACAAGATAATGGCTTCAGAAGAGCAAAAGTAATGGAATCAGAGGTACCTAATTTGCAAATTGGCAAAAGTTTTTTTCCTTTCATCCGAAGCTCATCAGCTTCATCTTTTGTCAGTCCTTCAGGTGCCTCTTGAATAAGTTTTGGATATACAGGAGCTGCTGGCTTCCATAGCATCACTGGATATTGTGGACGAGTCCGATAGTTGTAGTTTCTTCCTCGAAAAAGATACAAAACACCACCTACTCGATGTATTATCTTTCCTCCTGTTTTTTCCTGAAATGCACGAACAATTTATGGGCATGGCCTGACTTTAAGCTTTAATGGTGAATGTTTGAGAGTTTCAGTCCAGAAAAAAAAGAACTGAGCAGCAATAAAATGCTCAAAATCTCAAGACTGAACAAAACAAGCCCACAGTTTTACTCTTTCCAATCAGAAAAAAAGTCCAAATTCCACAACATTAAAGTACTCTTCAGCTTTGTAGATGTATAAAAACATATTTCATCAACTTCTTCTCGAGAAAAGATCTGTCATTATATTAGAGTGACAAAAGGGATCATCAGGCTCGATTTCCATTAATTTAACAGAAAGTTTACGTGTTATTTACGATGTAAGTCTGGAAGAGTCCTCTTTCAGCATTAAAGCCAATAAAGCACCATTTATCCAAAAGCTATAGTACTATTAAGAAATAGACATTCAGCAGACAGTTATTTGACATTTTAAATAACAGAATCATCACCTCAATGTGACGGCAAATGTTATTCATATCAACAGTCGGAACACCTTTACATTTAACTTTACAAACTCTCTGCCGCTTCCAATGCGAATGAATCAATTCCAACATATTATGAGTCAATCCATCCCTTCCTAACGATACATATACAACAATAATCAAGCATCATCCATGGCAACAAGTATAGCTTTAAAAATTCAGAAAACTGATTGAGAAGAAACAATTGTTCACCGAGATTAACTTGGCGATTATCAGATAGATATGGTTTTACAAGCATTTGAATCTCCAACTTCTTTAGTGGCTCCCCAAGTATCTCCGCCCGAGTTTTCCCCTCCGGATACTTTCCGAATGGAAACGGACCCGGCATCTCCTTGTGCTTCACTCCTTTTGACCCGGGTGGGGGTGGATTGAACGAATCAAAAAGAGGAATCTTTTTCTTGGAGCTCTTCAATGGGGCTTTACCTGAAAGAATTCTTCTTCGTTAAGTAAAAAACAGAAACTGATAGAAAAAAACATGGAATGGAATAATGCAGAGAGAAAAATAACAGAAAAGGAAAGAAATCACATAGAAGAGCCTTAGAATTTCTAATTGTATTGGTTTGATGATGGATCTTAATATCTTATGGGAAGAAAAGAAAGAACTAGGGAAAACATCTATCGAAAAATAATTAATGAGACTATATGATGAAGTTGATCTTCCTGAAATTACCAGTCCAAGGCCTCGACATAGTAGGAGGCGCAAACGGCAAGAAAGCTGGCTCCCGAATTGCCAATGGCTTTTCCTTGGGGATCTCGGAATAGCTGTACTGAAACTCGAATGGAGCTCCTGGAAGTTGATATGATACACCGGAGTCACCCAAGACGACGGAACGATCTCCGTCGGAGGAGATGACGCCGTCCTTTATTGGTTTGAAGTATTTTGTTCGGCGGTGGAAAGTCTTGAGAGCGGGATTGGGTGGCGTCGCCGTAGGAGGGGGAGTTCTAGATTTGGGTGGAGGGTATTTAGGAATGGGAATAGGGGGAGAGGGAGCTGATAAAGAGGCGGCCATGGCGTCATTCGGAGGTGGCTTTGAAGGAAGGGAGGAGAAGAGGTTGATTACATTTAGTGATGCAAGAATCGCCATTTTAGAACCCCCCTCAATCCTCAAGGCGCAATGGAGCTCGGGGTGGAGTGAAGTTCGAAGCTTTTCTGGTTTTTCTGTTGATGGAGGGAAGAGACGACACTGCCACTGTCGTTCCCCTTGTGAAGGAGCACGATCTATTCTTCCAAACAATTCGATCTGCTTTCTGATTTTTTAAACCTGGTGATTTATCTCAAGTAATTATTACTAATAAATATATGAACAGGTATCGAATTAATTATAATATATCATGATTAGTCTAAAATTAGGATAGACATTTATCATTACATGAAAATAAATTAATAAAATTAATGAAAAATTATAAAAATATAATTATATTTTAATCTGATTTGAGTTTTTTGTGTTTTTTTTTTAATAATAATAATATAATTATTTTTTATTAATTTGAAATTGAAATAATATCTAAAGAACATAATAAAGTGTAAATTTGTCTTTAAGTTTTTTAATAAGGAAGGGCAAGTAGTTGCTTAAAATCAATTTTTTTGGGCAAATAACCTCGTAAATTTAAGAGTGCTTGCAATTAAATCTTCTTCATTAAAGATGTCGCCGAAGAACTCAGTGATAAAACGTGTTTGAAATTGTTGTCGATGTGCAAATAGAAATAAATTGAAAAATTCAACGAAGAGTTGTTTTTTTTTTTTAAATTATTTAAAAAATTACTCAACGGTCAAGATGAAATAACAAAAGCTTGATTTCTTTGACGACGATGTCTTAATTGCGAACATCGCAAAGATCGGTGGGTTATTGGAATATAACTAAAGTTTAAGGATATATTGTTTAAATTTATTAAATGATATTATATTATTAATTAACAATTGGACCAGGCTCGGGTCAAGTTTTGAGAGTTATCCGGCCCATTTATAATAGGGCTGGAGAAAATCAGATTCCTAACCCTGCATTACGTCGCCCTACATATAAATTCGGACAATCTTCTCCATCTTCTCAATCCAAACCTAGGTCTCCTCTTCCTCTTCAATTCTGCGGCTGCTAAATCGAACCGAGGATGCAGATCTTCGTCAAAACCTTAACAGGTAAGACGATTACCCTTGAGGTTGAGAGCTCTGACACCATCGACAATGTAAAAGCAAAGATCCAGGACAAGGAAGGCATCCCACCGGACCAGCAGCGTCTCATCTTCGCTGGAAAGCAGCTCGAAGATGGCCGAACGCTCGCCGACTATAATATTCAGAAGGAATCGACGCTCCACCTTGTGCTCCGTCTTCGCGGAGGAGCAAAAAAGAGGAAGAAGAAGACGTACACTAAACCTAAGAAGATTAAGCACAAGAAGAAGAAAGTGAAGCTCGCGGTGCTTCAGTTTTACAAGGTTGATGACTCTGGAAAGGTTCAGAGGCTCAGGAAGGAATGCCCTAACCCTGAATGTGGCGCTGGGACTTTTATGGCCAATCACTTTGACCGCCATTACTGCGGAAAGTGTGCTTTGACTTATGTTTACCAGAAGGCTGGTGGTGATTAGGTTTTATTTCGTTTCGACATGATTATGAATGTTTCGGTTTGATCTTTAAAAATTCTGTTTTTGAATTAGTGGGAATAGCGGAGAATTGAACTTCGTATTTATCAAGGATTTCTATCGTTTTTTGAATTGGAGTTCCATATTCTGCTTAAATGGGAGTCTGATTAATGTGGAAATGTTACTCTTTATGGTTCATTGTCTTCCTATCATGGCTTTTCCATTTCTCTTACGTGGTCATTTTGATGGATTTGTTGTCATTTTGCTCACAATCGTTGTGTTTGTGTTGGTTATCACTTCAAGGCTGTGTTATAGAATAGGGAAGCATGGATTAGCTATTTAAGAATTCTACTTATTTTAATGCTTTTTCTTGAGATTGTATTTGGTAGAAGCAGCAAATTTTAGAAGTTGCTATTCACTTCCTTTGGAAAAAAAGGATTCTCTCTTCTCTCTAGCCTAAGATCCAATATTTCATTAATTGGGAACCAAACTTTCGATTTTGTCATGCAGTTGACTAAATCAATTTTGTTGTTTCTGAACGATCCTTGTTGCTGTGCTGAACCGAAGCAATAAAAACTTGTTGCAGTTTGGCTGTATGACGTTGATTGGCAAGATATTTCTGAGCCAAAGTATTTGTTCCATTGCCAATTGTTGAAGGCTTGAAGTTAAGCGATTTAGATGGACTGCATTTAGATAACACATACTCTTGTACATTATAGGATCTTTATGATTTTATTTATTGTCCTATTGCAGTCATTGGCAAGGTGCTACCGTTGGTGTTATTTGTGATTTGATAATGTTCCATGGGAACTACGCTTCAAACTCTTTACTATTAAGTTGGAATCTCCCTCTGATTGCTGTTACTGTTACAATGTATAATTTCTCCATCTCGCAAGAAGCTAGAAAGGAAGAGGGTATAATAATATGCTATAACTAGGCCTTGTTGAAACGAAAAATTTGATCCTATTTCATTATTCTTATCGGTTTAAATTGGGCAATTTTCATTGTTGTTTCCAGAATGATTTGCTATTCAGGTTCCGCAGTTGAAATGTAAGTTCATTGTATGTCTAAGGGTGGTGCTTTTAAAAACTGCTTTCAAAAATTGAAAATTAGAAATTAGGAATTTCAAGAAAATGGGATTTTCGTACTTTTCACCAGTTTTATTTGTTGAACTATCAGAATGTGTTTAGAGGCAATATGGGTTTGATGAAGAACTACTATCTTTGTGGAAGAATGATTTAATTAATCTACCTTCGCATACCTTGATTACTTCCTCTCTCTCTCACAAGGAGATGGAAGTTATGATGTGATTAAGGTAAAAACTTGGGTATAAACTATCATGCTCCAAGGCTCCAACTTTCGTCCCCTTCTTGAGTATTCACATTCAAAATGTAATGTTGGAAATGTTCAATCAAAACAAAATGCATAGTAAACAACCAATAACTAATGACATTTAACAAAGTATAATGCATCTCAATCTTTCAACATACAAGCGAGTAACTAGGAACAACATTACAGCAACCTCAGTACAGTACAAAGTTACAGCTCACATAAATACCTTAAAACAAAAAAACGAGCGTAGGAGCCAAAAACCAGTTGCAACTCTATGCGCTTCCTCAACTAGTGTCGGACTTATCCAGAGCTGCAAAAAAAAGATGGAATATCATCGAATTGAAGAACGTTTGCGTAAACTAATTGTGAGATGGGGAGGGAGATTACTGTTGTAATTTAGAAGCTTCTCAATGAGGTCAACGTGAGTCATAAGCATTCTCCTACAGCAATAGCGAACCAATCCCAATGCATCGAGGGCATCTCTGCATATCAAGAGGTCAAACCTTAATCTCCAATAGCTAGAGAAACCGGATAGCATATAGTTTTTGCAGACTTAATAATAGTTAGTAGGAATTGCATTACTGTACGACATCTTAACCTTTTTCCAACTGACCATTTTGAAAACAAGTCAATTAGAATAAAAAATAAAAAAAACTTAGCCAAAATTGCCTTTCAAACCAAACCCCCAGTCTGATATTCAATATTGATACAAAAAACCCAATAAGTTTTTGGTAGATCATCCACCATAGTTATCTTAATAACTACAGACTGGCTATATCATTTCAGAGTATCTATATCTCTCAGGAATCAACCTAAACGTTTGTTACAAACTCACTCACTTTCAAGAAACTGTGTACCATACAGTTATGTAACAACAAAAAGTTTATTAGTAGTGCTGTAACTGATTCGTAATCACACGCTGGAATGCAAACCATGAAGTAATGAACATCACACAGAGCATGATTTAATTGTACCCGAGCATTAGAAGTTTGATCAATTAGAAAACATTAGAGTTATACTTATCACTTGAGAGATGGTTGGGAAATATCACATACAACGGAATGAAAGAAATGAGAAAAGGAAAGCATTTTACCCTTCAGAGTAATCAGCCTGAAGAAGGTCAAGATAATTATCCCACTTGTTACCAATCACCTGCAAATCACAAACCAGCTTTAATATGAATAATAAAACCATTGCTGCAGCACACTGCAAAACCATATCGTCACCAAAGCGGCAAAGCTACAGACTTTACAGTGATATTTCTAATAAAAAGTAACCAACATCCATAATCAGGCCACTGAGTGAAACCTGAGTGGAAAATTTAGAAACTTCGAGCTTTTTACGCGAAAGCATGAGCACAGGACAGCATTGATGAGGACAAGCAGAGAAGAAAGCAATTGCGAAGCAAAAACAGAATTCTACAGAACATCACGAAAAGAGTGAAAAATTAGGAGAAACCAGCCGATTTTTCAAGAAAGTGCAAACATAGGTTTAGATTGATAAAAGAACAGGCAACGAAAAGAAAAGAAATAGAGATTAGCGAACCCAAAAATTATCAAATTAATAGAAGTAATTCAAAAGAAATCCCCAGTAACCATAACTGTAGACCAACGAAAGTAAAACCATAGTAAAAAATCTCAAAAATCAGGCCGGTTTTTTGAGGAAAATAGGAAAAGAGATCATTCCCAAAAACAAACGCGAAATAACAATAATCAACTATACCGAATTGAAACCCGAGTCGGAGATTTTTGGAGGAAGCATAAAAGGAGGGTTTAGATTGACAGAAACGGAGAGGAGAAGATACCTTGCCGCAGGTAAAGCAACGAACAGGAATGATCATCTTGGCAGCGGTTTCGAAAAAGAAGGGGGCTTTCCCTCTTCCACCGGGAAACCTAACGAGGGGCCCAGGTCAGACTTGCTTCGGGTATAGGCGGGGAAACAGAAAACCTATTTATAGGCGATCGCCTCCTGCCAATCCTTTTACTTGAAATTAATAAGACAGTTTTATTTATTATTGAGATAATTAAAATAATAAATTGTTATATTAGTTGATGAACGATTTATCAGCAATTGAAAACATTAAACTAAAATTAAAAAAAAAAAAAAGAATGAAAAATTATTAATCACTCTAATCTCATGATAATTTAATAGTTAATTATTTACTCTATTCAATTACATCTAAATGTAAAATTAGAGTTTAAGTTGAACAGTAAATATAAAGTTACCCGTCAACAACAATAACAATAACAACACTAAATATACAAATCATTTATCACGTGAATTCTTAAATTGAATTATTACAAATATTAAAAATAACAAATAATTGTGATAAAATTATTAAAAAAAATTGATATAATGAACATAAACAAAATTAAATTGTTATTTAACACGATCATTTATATCATCTACCTGATGCCACATGTTACGTTTTATTTCTCAAAATATGATGTTACTATTACTAGAATTTGAGTCGAGAACGAGCCGGATGACTCGATCAAGCCAATTCTACGTACCCAACAAAAAAATGAGCTCTTAGCATACAAGATTAATACCAAGATATAACTCTTATTCATCGACATTTTAAGAAATCATTTGGCATGGCATTTGATTGTTAGAATACATTGACCAATTTAAGAACTTGGTAACAAAAAAGTCAACCTACATTTATTCTTTCTGAAATAGAAAATGCTTGAACAGCCCAAAACTTAGAGCTTCTAATCCCCACTCGAGCATCCTAAGTTCAGGAGTTGAAGGGATTGTGGGTATCAAATAGAAGATAATATCACGCATTTTCATAGCCATTGCAGTCTAAAAAAAAGTTGTTCATGTTTTCATTGTAAGAAAAAGCACAAAAACTCAAATGACGTTGACAAACAAAAATAAAGCGAATCTAGATGCAAACTGTTTTGAAACCTCGTTGAAATCCATCTTCTGAAATAACAGCAAGCACTCACATGAACTCCAATACCTATCGGCTAACTTCTCCCATTCTTGGTACTGCTGGATGGACGTACCTGCATGATTTCAGCGTTGAAAAACAGAACACTTTCAAGATCAAAAGCAAAGTTTAACGATTAGAGCATTCACTGTTCCATGTTCTTTACGATCCAATCGAATTATAGATCATTGTAAATCACACACAAGAAAGAACTCTATAGAAATGTGGGAGTGGAATGAAAGTATGAAAAAGGGTGATTAGAGCTTTATAATGTCATATCTGCCATAGTGCGCAAAGTAGCACGTGACTGTAGTCTGTCCAAGTCATTAAGAAAAAAGTTGTAAAACAAGTTCTTGAAACAAGAAGCTTCCACCACATGCCTCAAAATAACTTCTGTTGATTATTTTATCAGGATTCAAGCAGGACTTTAGTTTCGTCACTAAATTTGCATAAAAAAAGCAGTTTTAACTCATCAGATATACCTTGAATCGTGATCAAGCTATAACTTCGCTCAATCAACAATTCAACATTAGTATTCCTGGCACTATATTTGTCACGCCCCAAAGGGGACACGCAACAGAACGGAGAACGACTCGGCCCGAAAAAAACTAGATCGTCCAACTCTTAATCTTATTCACTTGAAAAAAAACACAGCAGAACAGTTATAAATTTATATGAAGTCAGAGCCCAGAACAGATAAATAAACAGGTCCAACAAATGACACCAAATAATATGATAATATAAGTCCAAATAAGTGACAGTGTACAATAAACAAATTTAAAACTTACACATTCTCAATAAATGTCTAACCTTAAAATTTAAAATGAATCCACATGGAATTATTTATTAAAATTAGAAAATCTTTATTTCTGATCCAGTGACTAAAACTCTTCTTGATTTAATCCTGAAAAAAAAAAAAGAAATCGTTTGTGATGAGTCAACTAAACTCAATAAGGGTATAGTTTATTTTCAGTGGCAATAAAATATATATGCTTATGTTCAACAATTGATAACATTTTATGAAAGAAATTAAGAGAAAATGCAGTCGAAGACAACGAGTTCGTTTATGATTTAAAAACTTCGACATTCGACGGTCGCACGACATGATATGAAAACATAGACGTTCGGCGATCGTAGCCACATAAATACCTTGATCAGGTTTAAAGTTTCTCGCCCAATGACACGGTTCATACAACTGTCTTATTACTTATAGTTAAAACACAATCAATTGATAAAAATATGCAATTAATAAATATATGAATAAAACAATTGGCATAAAATTAAACAATAATTTTATATTTTAAATATACTTAATCAAAAATAAAATAAACCTCTATTTTGAAAGGCTATCCAATCCAAAGCTCAGTGAGTTAGCGCTTTAATTTAATAAATCAGTACCTAACAAAGAATAATATCGTTCATTATTTCAAATTATTTTTATCTCCCGGTAAATAATGACTTATATTCAATTAAGTAATTAGTCCATAAATTTTGTCGCAGATAAGCCCAAATCGTGGCCCAACAAAGTTGTAAAAATGAGTCCTTTTTTAATCTGCCAGCGGCCCATGGCTCAATTTTATTATATATATATATATATATATTTTTTTTTTTTCCTTCCTTCCTTTCTAATCTCCTGGAGTGAAGTTCCCTGTCCCGCAGAAGAAAGTGAGACAGTGCTCGCAGTTCTCCGACGAACAGCGGCAACGACACACTTGTCTCCGCTAGCGCACAGACTCTACACCGAGTACTCTTAGTCGACAGTACAACGTCCATTTTCTAACGACACTGATCAGAGAGTTTCTGTCGAATCTCTCCGATGGTTGACAAAACTCTGAAAGATCAGAGTCCAACCGAGCAGATCGAAGCAAAATCGCAGCAAGCTTATTCTAATTTGTTGATTCTCAATCTCAGTTTTTGGGTATTCAACAGAGAGTAGGGGATCGAGTCATTACCACTGAGTGTTGAGAACCAAAATCAAGCTTTTAATCTGGTTCTAGATCTCTGTCCCTTGTTTTTTCAAAAGCATATAGACAGCACCAAAAATCAATATTTCTCCCTTTTCAAAATCACCCGGACGGTGAGTGTTAATCCCCTTCAAAATAGAGAAGAAAATCATGTAAAATTTCAGGAGTTTGGTAGCCGAAGAATTTGAAGAATGAGGATAAGCAGTTCTTCACAGAAAAGAGGATTTATGGAGAGAGACACGGAGACAGAGGGGAGCGTAGAGTTAAATGAGGGGAAGAAATTTTCTTCTTCTCCCACCTCCTCTCTGTCGGCGTGCTCCCCACATAAAGAGGTGGGTCTCACAATATTCCATACTAATAAGCAACATTATAACCGTTTTCCCCTTCAAACAAAATCTAAAATTGTCGACAAACACAAACACCGAATTTTCCAGAAACAAAAAACAATTCTGGAAAGTACTAATGCAGATAATACGTGAGAAAACGAAATTATATCAATGAAAACCGAACAGAACCGAACAATTATAACGATTAAAAATCCTACGCGCACAGAAATGAGCTGCTCGGAAAGAAGAAAATCCCAGGCATTGAGAATTAATAGAGAAAGAGAGATCACTAGAGGAGAAGTTCAGTAATTTTACGTGTAGGTTCCAACAAGAGGAACGGGAAGAAGAGGAACTCCGAGATCTTGTGGTGGATTTTTCCAGGCAAGTCATTCCATAGCCCAGGCATTATCTTCTGCTGAAATGGCGATAGAGCGTAAACCACCGCTTTCATCCTCCGGTTGCTTCCCTATCGCTCTTCTTCTTCTTCTTCTTCCTCGCGCGAAATTCAGTCGCAGATCTATCGAATGCCCCAGATGACGCTTCACAGCCCGCCTTTCGCTGGAATTTACTTCCGCCGTTGGATACAATAATTATTGATCGGATGGACAATATTAGTCATCCATGGAAATGGCCTGACTTGCAACGCTATAGTTTTCTGTGGGTCAAAACATAAATATTTTCTTTTGCATTTCTTTCATAAAGTATAAAAAGAGTGCAACTTTAATTCTTAATATTTCTCTATTCAAGCCGGCAACTTGAGCATAATGCTAAATTACATTATTTATTAATTACCATAAATTATTATAGTTAATTAATATCATAAAATACTTACATTAAGAAATAAATAATACATAACATATATTCTAACTAATTGTTTTGATCATACAAAAACTTTATCCAATTATTCTTCCTTTCTTTAATTTCATGGCGACGAATTGAAAAAAAAAATATTATTTTAACATGTCATACAAACTAACAAGCATAATTCTCTTTGGCTCTTTTCGGGCGAAAAATAATGTCGTTAACTCATAAAGAATTAGTCGCACCCTCGTATTCTGACTTTTCCAGAGCCTCTCCGGTAGTATAGCTAAAATCGAAATTTACAATTTATTATGTATTAAGAAAAGTTTGTTGGTGTTAGTTGCAAGAATAAATGTTATTCATATTTGATTAGAATTTATGGCATAAGTTGTTTGAAGTTAGAGCGACTATTATTGTTATTTTTAATTAATTATAGAAAAATAAAATAATATATTTTAAGAAAAAGTTCAATTCAGACTATATCGTATGAGATTATTTGTCATTTGGTCTCTAATATTTTTTTATCCAATCAGACCCTATCGTATACGTCATTTACAATTAAAATCCTTCTGTTTAATTTTCTGTTAATTTGGTCTCTTTTTTATATTTAAAAATTATAAAGTTATAAATTAATTTAAAAAAAATAACAAATGATATTTAATTTATTTGAAATTTTTATCACATATTTGTTATATTATGAGAAGATAATCTAAAATTTTTTATCATTTTCTAATACTCGTACGATTTATTATAATTATAATAATCGTATAAGTGTTAAAAAATCACGAAAATTTTTAAATTATCTTTTTATAATGTGCAGAATATTTTCAAACTATAGCTTGATTCTGGTTGTTGGTCTAATTGAACTGAGCGTCCTCTCACATGTCCATGGCAAAGATAATTTTAAATTTTCGTCATTTTTTAACACTTATACGATTTATTATAATTTTAATTAATTAGTTTATAAAATAATTGTAATAAATCATATAAGTATTAGAAAATGACGAAAAGTTTTATATTATTTTTTCATAATGTGGTAAATATGTGATAAAAATTTCAAGTAAATTGAATATCGTTTGTTATTTTTTTAAAATTAATTTATAACTTTATAATTTTTAAAATTTTAAATATTAAAAAAGAAAATGATGTGTTCTGCGCGTGCGTGACTAATTTAACAAAAAATTAAATGACAGAGTTTGAATTGAAAATGGTGTCTACGATAATTTTTGAATGAGTAAAAAAAAAAATAGAAAACAAATAATTTTATACTATAGGGTACAGATTGAACTTTTTCTTATATTTTATAATTATTATTTAATATTTATATTTAAAAATACAGCTCGCAATGCCCACGCTGTTTTCCACCACTTTTAAGACGGCGTTGTCTTTCTTCTCCCTCAATCACAGAGAAAGGCAGAGTCCAGCGATAATCTGTAGGTAGACTTCCGATTCTCCTGTTGACTGATTTTTGGATCAGTTTCTTTGCTTTCTGTCTCTTTCTTACGGCGAAGGAACTGGGCTCGATTTTGTCCGTTCTCTGGGAAAGTGCTGCTTTCTTTTTGTCATGGATAAGATGCGGAATTGGTCTCCCTTTTCAGGATTTATGTTTGAGTTTTGATTCCAATCTTTTTGTTGAGACTTCGCTGCTGTATTTCAATTTTGTTTCATTTTTTGCTGAAGTTTTTCGCTTTTTGTTGCGTTTGATTCATAGAAATTGATGATTTACTGCTAGGTGAACATCAGTAGACTGATTTTGCAAGATTCTATTTCTCCTCTACATGGAAATTCTGGTTTTGAGCTACTCTTTTAGCTAAAAAAAACTAAACTATGCTTATCTTTTCCAAATTTAAGGTTTCGTTTCCTTATCTTCTGTATTTTAAGGAGGTGAAGTATTAACATTTAACGGTTAACACGTTTCCATTTTCTTTGATGGATGCCTAATTCAACCTGGCTTTGTTCCTGTTTTGAGTAGTTTCTAAATTTAGCTTTGCCATGGAAAGTTCTGTCTTCTGTGATGTGAATCATCTAGGAGATATACAAATCACATCTGCTACGAAAACATTATTGGATATTAACACTTGGCAGTGGTTGTTATTCTGTATTCATCATTGATCCGAGAAAAGAAAGTGATGAATTTCAGTTTCTCCCGAGATTTTCACAGAGAAAAGCTTTTGTTTATGTTTTTCAGGAGTAGATACAGAGGCAGAAAATAAACAATTGGAAACTGCCTTGAAATGGGATCTGAAGGGCCAAAGTGTGTTACAATCCACCTGACTGGATTTAAGAAATTCCATGGCGTCTCCTACAATCCTACAGAGGCCATAGTCAGTAATTTGAAGGATTTTGTTGAAAGAAAAGGGCTACCTACTGGTGTAACTCTAGGAAGTTGCACTATTCTTGATACTGCTGGCGATGGTGCTCGATTGATGCTTTATAAAATCTTGGAATCTGGCATCTGCACCACTGATTCTGCAAGCAACCAACAAGTTATATGGGTCAGTTTCCACCATATTGTTCATTATAAATACGCTTTGATAGTTCGATCGAGTTATTTGATGTGAACACCCTTCGCATGGTTTATAATTTTATTTAGTTCAGAATAGAAGAGTTCACAGCATGTTACAGCTCAAAAATTTAGCTGAACTCATTGCGATAATGGAAAACCAGCATTGGCTTACTACCTACCAACTGTGTAGATTAAGTTGATGCTTTGCTGGTATTTCCAAACATACATGTTGAATTAGAAGTATGCTTTTTGTTGTTGCTGTCATAGTCTCTGTACATTCGATGTTCTTGATCATCAAAAGTTTATAATTACCAACTGACGTTTTAAAATTTTTTCCATATGTCTTCTCTGCCTGCATTGGTGGTAATGTTTCTCCAATTTTCATTCGATTTCACTCACTTCCTCTCTTTTTCTCTCTCTAAAATGTCAAAGTTTCCATTTTTGAAGAAACTTCCTGTTTACCTGATCTTTGTCGACCTATTTCTGTTAGCAATTGTCCATAAATTCTACGCAGAGATTCTGGCTTTCTGATTCAGAATTTATCATTCAGTTTATGTATATTTTCTTTAATGCTTATTCAGCTTCACTTAGGGGTGAATAGTGGAGCACAAAAATTTGCAATTGAGCGCCAAGCCATAAATGAAGCGACATTCCGTTGTCCAGATGAACTTGGATGGCAACCTCAGGTAGAGAAATTCCTATTATTTAAATATATCCACTCATATCTGATAAATCTTGCAATATGAGAGGTCAAATTTGATTATAAAGATAAAAGCTGGTTCTTACTGCATTGCAGAATGATAATAATATCTTCATTTTTCTCAATATTCGTTTAATAACTGTTGTGGAGAATTTTTTAAGTGGTTGGTTGCTGTAAATTGTGGAAGAGGATGATATGTCAATAGTTGTACTCACATATTAATGACGTCTTAAAATAATTCATTTTCTTGCTCAGCAACTTCCTATACTCTCTGAGGATGGAGGAACCTCCGTGACAAAGCAGGTAAATTAAATGGGGACTCATATTCCTAGCATGTTTAAAGTAATATCTGATAATTTTTCGCATGTGATTGTTGTGGAAGACGACTTGCCCGGTCGATGCAATTTCAAGCATCTTAAAGAAGAAAGGCTATGACGTGACAACATCAAACGATGCAGGCCGTTTTGTATGTAATTATGTGTACTACCACTCGCTGCGGTTTGCAGAACAGAAGGGTCACCGGTCTCTGTTCGTCCATGTTCCTCTGTTTTCGAGGATAGACGAAGAAACCCAGAGAAGATTCGTGCACTCTCTTTTGGAAGCCATTGCTGCAACATGTTAAGCATGATCTTTGTGAATACTAAATTAAGGTTTTTATGTATGTGGGTCTCTGTTTCTTGTAAAAAAATCGATCATTTTAATCTTGTGTCAATTGTATTATAATTTGCTTGAAAGTTGTGAACTTGCCAGAAATATGAATTCTCATTGATCTGAATCTTGTCATTTTGCTTTTCATTCACCAGAAGGATAGCCTTGTTGACGGCAGAAAAAGATGGTGAAAAACGACATCATATGGGTTATTCGACAAATCGTCTTCTAAGACGAGGAAAAATCGCCGTTCCGTCCTCTGCCGTCTGAAACGTTTCATTTTATCTTCTTGCAATAATGCACTGTCACTGTATCAGATGGTTTGTTTGGTTTTTGATTTCCAATTCCACCTTATCTTATCCAAAAGCATCACCTTTCTGATTCTCAATCTCCCATTTAAGGACAATTTTTTTTTCCTCCATTTTTCCCAGTGACCATGCTTCAAATCCATACCCAGAATTTCTCTGGTTCATCTTCCCCATTTTTCTCATTCTTCAATGGCGAAAACGGCGGAGAAGGATTTGAATATAATGAAGAGGAGATTGGCCTCTGTAGCCAACCATTTCACTCCAGTTCCACCTACTTCCGACGCCGGCTACATTGAGTCATCAAATGATTCAGCAAACGACAGCTACCGTCGCATTCACGGTGAAGTCGAAGCTCACCCAGTTGTTTGGAGCGCTGCAATCGACGAATTGGGTAAAGAATTTACTGACATAATCTACGAGAAGGCAGTTGGGGAAGGCATAGCTAAGGTACGACCTTAGATTTTATCCTTTAGTCTGCAAAAGTGTTGAACTCTCATTTTGGTGTAGCTAGTTAGTAATGGCGGATTTATAGTAGATTACAATAAACAGACCAGAGAGAAGAAATGCTTTCCGGCCGCAGACAATTAAGGAGCTCGTTCGAGCATTTAATGATGCTAGAGATGACAGTGATATAGGTGTAATAATTCTTACCGGAAAGGTGCTTCTCTTTCACTTAATTTCACCTCAAAAACCTTCCTCATTTTGATTTTGATTTTGATTTGTTCCTCTCTTTTACTCTGTTTTTTGTTTGGCCAATCATGGAGTAGGGAACTTTGGCATTTTGCAGTGGCGGTGATCAGGCACTGAGAACAGTGGATGGCTATGCTGATTATGATAACATTGGCCGTCTCAATGTTTTAGATTTGCAGGTACTTATTATAATTCGTTGTACAATCATTTTGTTTGAGTAATGTGTGGCCAGATTGGAGTGTTGATATATAATTTGTGAAGAACAAGTAAGTTTTGTGGAAAGCTGTTCTTTTGAACTTGATTTTGAAATTCTGCTTCTTAGCCAATATCTGGGTCATGAATTTGGATTATTCATTCAATTTTGCTTTTGTGAATAATAAGGTTTGGTTTGGTTGTTTGTATTATTTTATTATATATGTTATAGTTTGATGACTCGAATTATATGGCGACACAAGTGATTAAACTAAAGATCAATAGTAGTAATGAACAGGCCTTACTTATTTCGCTATTTGGTTCTTGGGTTTTCATTATGTTTTCAAATGTCCTTTCTTGTAGTCTTTTTGACACAAGAAATTTCTCTCGTCAGACAATAATTATTTTCTCGTGAGCGATTCCATGTAAAGTCCGTGTTTTTCCTCTTCTATTTTTCTAGACTATCTACTTTCTTGATTTTAATCACAATGAGTATCTTCATTCAATACCATGTCGTAACCTATTCGACTAGTTATTTTTCACTTCTTAATTAAAGTTATTTATATCCTCATCACTCTGTAGGTACAAATTCGTCGCCTTCCAAAACCCATAATTGCAATGGTAAACTTCTTGACCTTTAGCATTTTGTTCTGTTGATCTCAAAATTTCTCGACACTTAACTGTCTTTATGCACCAGTTGATTGTAAAACCATTTGTGGTCTATGAAAAGTTTTTGAAAATTTGGCCGTTGTCTCAATGTAGTCAACATTAACCATACAAAACTCGTGCCAATGATTTGGTCTTTATCGGATTTACGGTGTGAAAACAGGTGGCGGGTTATGCTATTGGAGGAGGACACATATTACATATGGTTTGTGATTTAACCATTGCTGCAGACAATGCTATTTTCGGACAAACAGGTCCTAAGGTGCTTGCATCAAAAACATTATCTATAATTTAGACTATCCAATTGGTCAAGTTTTTCTTTTCATACTGCTAATGTTGGCTGATACAAATTACTCCTTATTTTTTGTTCTTCGATGGAGTAGGTTGGAAGTTTCGATGCCGGTTATGGAAGTTCCATTATGTCTCGCTTGGTAAGCTTTAAATGAAGATGCATTTAATTGTGCAGGCCGACGATTTTTGTTCAAGTGCATTTCCTGAAATTGTTGGATTCAAAATTCTGAATAGGTTGGACCCAAAAAGGCACGAGAAATGTGGTTTTTGTTGCGGTTCTACTCAGCTTCCGAGGCTGAGAAAATGGGACTCGTCAATGTTGTTGTGCCGGTGAGTAAATTTAGCTTTTTCCGGTTAAGAATAATATTAGGTTTACCCTCAAATTTCATTTCTCAACGTCTCACTAATAATGAGCATTTGATTTTAAATATTTATAATTTATTTTAATTATTATAAATAGTTAAGTTTTTTTTAGATAAGATTAAAGTGTAAGATTATAAGAGAAATCTAACTTACCTCCGGTTAATTATTCGAAGTAAAATTAGGGGAAACAACCCATCAAATATGCTTTAGAAAACTGTTTTCCGTGGAAATAAGTGGGTTATAAATTTGTTTTTGTTTAGAATGGTTTCTTCTCAAAAACAATTTCCATAAATATTTTTAATTTGACTTTGTGAAGCTGGAGAAGCTAGAGCAAGAAACAATCAAGTGGTGCAGAGAGATTCTACGAAACAGCCCGACTGCAATCCGGGTCCTAAAATCCGCTCTTAACGCTGTCGATGATGGCCATGCCGGACTTCAGGCACAGTTGACTAAAAGTTTTTGACCTTCCTTTCTTTCCTATTGACTATAAAACTATGATTAGTATGATTTTATTTTTCCGTTAGGAACTTGGCGGAGATGCTACACTCATATTTTATGGTACTGAGGAGGCTAAAGAAGGGAGAACAGCCTATATCGAGCGGAGACGACCTGATTTCTCAAAATTTCCGAGACGGCCTTGATCTTAAATTAACGACGGAGATGGTGTTTTTGTCGACTTTTGAAAGTAAGATCCGGGTTTTGATATGCATTTATTCTCGGTTAAAGATCTATAAAGTTGGAACAAAGAGAAGAACATGAGATAATTTTGTTTTTTTTTTTCGGCTAATTAACAATTAATTCGGCCAATTAAGACATGATTTGGCACAAAATTACGACCATGCATTCATCACATTAATGAATGAGTGACACGGGATAGTCGAGATATGAATCTTCTTGATCATACAAAATATGCCGGAAATACGTACTTTCAGAGTTTGTTGTGATTCTTAACTTATTTTTAGCCTTATTCCAAACTTCTAAAAACCAAAGTGGAGATGACAAGTTTCCATGCAATAGTTTCTTTAATGGCAAGAAACTAGATCAAGACTAAGGTTTTTGAATTTTATTTCGCTTGATCTTTTGTCGAGCCGGTTAGAATCGTCAGTAGATTGTATTAGATTGATCATATGAGCATTTGATCAGTGAGACTTGATTGGAGGACATATATTGGAATTTATGAGAGGGACCTCCATATTCTTAGGGTTCATGTTAATATTTGTTGGTATCGTAAGATGCTTCAGTTTTGTCTGTCTCAATGTTTTTATTCGGTCTCAGAAATTTCGGAAAAAAATTGTTCACTTGATTGTGGCAACAATCTCTAGATCACATTTGTTTTCTACCTTGTGAATTTCTTTCGTCTGCTTTTTTATTTTCGTAAAATTTGTGTCTTCTTATTTCTATTTTCCTCGTTTCGTTCTTGTACATACATAGCAATGGATGGTTGTATCTTGCATGTGTCGCGAAGCAAAGTTTATAAATAACATTACGTAACAATTGTAGTGAAGTTAAGAGTGGTTCTTCCTCAAAATTCATTGTTCTTGAAAAGGCCGTATTGACGGTGAAACGAAAGTTAACCCATGTTCATTCATGGCTCCAACATCTTTTGTCGATATAAAACGACATGAAAATGACGTAAAACGACCTACATTTGAGTCGAATTTGGATGCAATTTAGCATATGCTCTATTTAAGTGAACAAGTAAGCCATTGAAAAAGAATGAAAAACGCACAAGTTCACGTAGTTTTTCATGACATATTGAGAAATTACGACATAATTTCCATGGCCAAACATTCGGGGAGGGCCTTCGTGATGTTTTTTGGCCGGAAACGGCGTCTCCCTGAAAGGGGTGGTGGGGATGGCAAAAAGGGCTGAGAGAGGTCAAGAGTGCTTATCCTCTTGTCGTTGCTATTTTGGCAGATGTTCCTGAAGAACACCGCCGGATTTTGAGATCGCAAGGGGGTGTTCTTCGTCAGATTGACCCCTCCTGAAACTGAAACTGAAATCCAGTTTGCAATGCCTTGTTATGTCATCAGCTACTCCAAACTCCGCAATTGGAACGTAAGTTTCACTACTCTCTCGAACTGTAAAACAGTAAAATAACACAATTGAAGTTAGTTTGAGATGAACTCCGTCTGGGTTACATGAAAATTTGCATACAGTTTGAAGAGTACGAGAAGATGATATATTTGGATGCAGATATACAAGTATTTGAAAACATAGATTAGCTCGAAGATGGATATTTCTATGCAGTAATGGACTTCTGTGAGAAGACATGGAATCATTCCCCACAGTACAAATTAGGGTACCGCCAACAGAGTCCTAACAAGGTCACTTGGCCGCCGACTCAGCTTCTCCTCCGCTCTACTTCAATGCCGGAATGATCATATTCCGGCCAAATACTCTAACTTACCGCAGCCTTCTTGAAACCCTCCGACTCACTCACTCCCCCGACCCATTTGCAGAAAAGGTAATGTAATTGATTCTTCTGTTACCACTATGAAACCTCTAAAATTGATGTTTAAGGTTTGCTAATTGCTTTTTTTTTTTGTCTCAATCCATAGGATTTCTTGAATATGTTCTTCCAAAAGCAGTACAAACCCATTCCTTTGATTTACAACCTGGTATTGGCCATGCTATAGCACCACCCGGAGAACGTTGAGCTTCAGAATGTTAAAGTCGTCCATTTCTGCGCAGATGTAAGCTAGCCTTCATAATTACTGCCTCGAATTATTTTTTGGGTCGTGAGATATTAAAGCTTCATTTTAATGTACAGGGATCTAAACCATGGAGGTTTACTGGGAAGGAAGCAAACATGGACAGAGACGAGATCAAGAGTTTAGTGGCCAAATGGTGGGAGATTTACAACGATCCTTCACTGGATTTCAAGCCAGAAAGTGTCGTTACTTCTGCTGAAGATGAAGAAGAAGCTTTCTCCAGGTCGTCATTAATGGCTGCCATGCCTAAACGCACAGTTTCTTGCATTTGTGCACCTTCTGCTGCATGAAAAAGATGATCAAATTACATAATTACCCCTACTTTTTACTTGGTTATTCAAATAAGGGTTAAATGCATTTTAACCCTAACAAAATCGAAACAAACTCTCTCAATACATCTTAAAAAAAAAAAACTTTAAACTATCAAAAACAAACAAAAAGGGGACTGTCCTATTTTCTTCTAATGAATTAAATATTTCGAAATTAAAAAAGAAAAATCATCCTTTTGTCTGGTGTATTTGCTCTCGCCGGATTCTTTTGCCCGGTGGTTGTCTTTTTTCGGTGGTTTCCTTTACGGCGAACGTAAAATCTGTTGGAAAATATTTTGAAAGAAGAGAGACTAGAGAATTTAGAAGGAAAGACTACTTCTCTGATTTTGACACTTCTCTTTTTTGTTACACTCAAACTCAAAGACATTATCCCTATTTATACTAGTGATCATAATTGACTCTCTAGAAAGATCTATAAGCTTCTACACACCTCTATAAACTTGTATAAGCTTCTATAATCTTCTTCAAGCTTCTACAAGCTTCTATAGTCTTCTTCAAGCTTCTCTAAGTTTCTACAAGCTTCTATAGTCTTCTATAGTCTTCTTCAAGATTCTACAAGCTTCAAGAAGTCAAGTTTATAATTTCAACATCCCCCCTTAAACTTGATTTCTTGTTACTCCAATCAAAGTTCTCAATCTGACGAAGTTTTCTTGCTTGAGTGGTTTAGTGAAGATATCAGCTACTTGATCATGAGACTTCACGTACTCCACTTGTACATCTTTCTTCGTGATGCACTCTCGTATATAATGATAGCACGTGTCAATGTGCTTACTTCGATCATGGAAGACTGGATTCTTGGCCAAAGCTATTGCTGATTTGTTATCCATACAAATCTTGGTTGGCTCCTCTTGTGGAAAACGCAATTCCTTCAATAGGTTTCTGAGCCAAATTGCATGACAGACACATGAAGTAGCAGCTACATACTCTGCCTCGCATGTTGAGAGAGTGACGATTGGTTGCTTTCTTGACATCCATGTAAAGGCAGTTCCTCCCATGTAAAAGACAAAGCCAGTTGTGCTCTTTCGATCATCTATATCTCCACTCCAATCGCTATCGCTGTATCCAACAAGCTTGTAATCATTAGATTCAGAATAGTACAAACCATAATTTATTGTACCTCTTATATAACGAAGAATTCTTTTTGCTGACTTCATATGAGTTGTTGTTGGATTCTCCATGAACCTGCTGACAACTCCAACTGCATAAAGAATATCTGGCCTTGTGCATGTCAGATATCGCAAGCTACCAATCAAGCTCTTAAAAAATGTTGGATCTACTTTTTCTCCTTCTTCATGCTTTGATAACTTGATTCCGCATTCCATTGGTGTGGCAACTGGATTTGAATCATTCATCTTGTATTTCTTAAGTACCTCTTTGGCATAGCCTTCTTGAGTGATTAGGATGCCATTGTCTTTCTGCTTTACTTCAATTCCAAGATAGTAAGACATGATTCCGATGTCAGTCATTTTAAACTCCTCCATCATCTCCTTTTTAAACTCTTCGAACATGCTTGAACTGCTACCTGTGAATATCAAGTCATCTACATATAGGCATACGATCAAGATATCACCGTTTTGGATTTTGATGTAGAGTGCATGCTCATATGGACACTTGATGAACTTTCTTTCTTGCAAATACTTGTCAATTCGAGCATTCTAAGCTCTTGGGGCTTGCTTCAACCCATAGAGTGCCTTTTTCAACTTTAAAACTTTGTCTTCTTTTCCCTTGATCCCATAGCCTTGTGGTTGCTCGATGTAGACTTCTTCTTCAAGGACTCCGTTGAGAAAAGCAGATTTCACATCCATTTGATGTATCTTCCATTTATTTTGAGCTGCCAAAGAAATAATCAATCTAATAGTTTCTAGTCGAGCAACGGGAGCAAATACCTCATCATAGTCGATGCCAGCTCTTTGACTATAGCCTTTTGCCACCAATCTCGCCTTGTATCTTTGGACGTCTCCATTGGCATTTTTCTTTGCTTTGTACACCCACTTCACTCCAATTGTCTTGTGCCCTTTTGGAAGTGAAGCTAGCTCCCATGTATTATTCTTCTCAATTACCTTTATCTCTTCATCCATGGCATTTCTCCAATTCTTGTTTTCCACCGCCTCTTGAAAATTCATGGGCTCACAATCGACAAATAAACAAAAAAAGAGTAAGGTTATCTTGATTTTCAGTTACCTCATAGAGTTCATGTAAACTCCTGAAGCGTGGAACTCTTTCATTTGAATTTTCATCTTCTTGAAGACTCACAATTGGTGAAGTTGGCGGAGTAGTAGGCTCTTGCTCCATCCTTGATTGCTCCATGTCATTTTCCTCAAAGTGTGGAAAAAAAGTGTATTCTTTGGTATGTGATCTCCAATCTCATTCTCCTTCTTCATTGAATACGACATCTCGGCTGATGGTTGTCTTCCCAATATTAGGGTTGTAAAGTTTGTATCCTTTGGAGTTACTGTCGTAGCCAATAAAGATGTACTTTTGGCTTTTATCATCTAGTTTGCTTCTTTCATTGTCAGGTACATGCACATGAGCTATACTCCCGAATACTCTTAGATGAGCAATGTTGGGCTTCCTTTTACTCCATGCTTCTTGTGGTGTTTTACCCCACACGCTTCTTGTTGGTGATCGATTAGATAGATAGACTGCACATGCAACTGCTTCTGCCCATAGCTCCTTGGGTAGTCCTTTGCTTTTGAGCATGCTTCTTGCCATTTCAAGAATTGTTCGATTTTTTCTTTCTGCCACTCCATTTTGTTGAGGAGATCTTGGGACTGTCAATGGTCGTCGTATCCCATGAGTTTCACAGAACTCTTGAAATGCTTTTGAGGTGAACTCTCCTCCTCGATCAGATCTCATAGCTTTAATCTGTAGACCACTCTCTTTCTCAACGGCAGCTTTGAATTTCTTGAAGACTTCAAAGACCTCAGATTTTTGCTTCAAGAAATATACCCATGTTTTTCTTGAGAAATCATCAATGAAGAGAAGGAAATAGTTATTCTTACCGAGTGAGCTTGGCTTAATTGGACCGCACACATCCGTATGTATAAGTTCTAGTGGCTTCTTAGCTCTTGAGGTTGATTCCTTTGGAAAGCCTTTCTTGAATTGCTTCCCAAGTAGACATCCTTCACATACTTGATCAGGATGACGAATGCATGGTAATCCTCTCACCATCTCCTTCTTGGATAACAATTCTAGTCCTCCAAAATTGAGATGCCCAAATCGAAGATGCCAAAGCCAAGATGAATCTTTGTAACACGTCTTGAGACATTTAGTAGCTTCATTTTGAATGTTGAGCACAAACATTCGATTCTTTGACATCGACACCTTTGCAATCAAGTTGTTAGCTTTATCTCTTATAGAAAGGTTATTATCTCTCAAGTGAATATCATAACCTTTCTCTAAGAGTTGACTTAAGCTCAAGATATTGCTCTTCATGTTTGGCACATAATAGACATTTGATATGAATGTGCATTTTCCATTCTTTAAGCAGATGAGAATCTTACCTTTACCTTGTACTGCCACTTTGGATTCATCTCCAAAAGTCACATTACCACCCACTGATTCGTCAAGCTCCACGAACATGCTTCGTTTTCCGCACATATGATTGCTTGCGCCAGTGTCCAAGTACCATTTATTATCTTCTTCTTTTTTATTATCTTTGTAAGCCAAGAACACGGTGCCATCTTCTTGTCTACTTTCTTCAGCATAGTTGACATTTTCCTCAATCTTGTTGCTTTTAGGAGCTCTACATTCGAAAGCGTAATAACCAAATTTCTCACAATTGTAACACTTAATACGTGACTTGTCATACCTTGATTTAGAATTGTCTTTTCCATGACCTCTTGTTGAGTTTTCTTTTCTTTGAAAACTGTTGTTGTCGTCGTTGAATCTCCGACCTTGTCCACGCCAATGACCTCGTCCTCGTTCTTGGCCATGAACTCGTCTTTGCTGGTTCTTGTAACCGTTTTCTTCTTTGGTTGAAGCAACTTGAGTTTTGAGTAGTTGCTCCATGATCTCCCCCTTCTTCTTTTTCTTTTCTTCGTAGGCTTGTAATGATCCCAAAAGCTGCTCCATCGTCATTGTCTCCAAATCTTTCGTTTCTTCGATAACAGTGACGATATACTCAAACTTTGAATCTACTGATCTAAGGATCTTCTCCATTATTTTTACATCATCTAACTTTTCACCATTTCTTTTTATTTGATTGGTCACCGTTAAGACTCTTGAGAAGTAGTCGGAGATGCCTTCTCCTTCTTTCATATGTAAGGCTTCAAACTCAGCTCTTAAAGTTTGAAGACGTATCTTTTTTACTAGATCTGCTCCCTTGTAAGAAGTTTGAAGCTTTTCCCATGCTTCCTTTGCCGTCTTTGCTTCTGAAATCTTTTCAAAAGCATCTTCATCTAACCCTTGATAGATGAGATAGAGAGCCTTCTTGTCTCTCTTTCTTGAGTCTCTCAAACTATCCTTTTGTGTTTGAGATAGATTTGCATCATTCTCTAACTCGGTGTGACCTTTCTCTACTATTTCCCACACATCTTGCGCACCAAGGAGAGCTTTCATCTTGATGCTCCAATTGTCGTAATTGCTCTTGTTGAGTGTTGGAACTTGGAAAGTAACCATACCACCATTTGCCATCTTTCTACAAAGGATCTTCAGGCTCTGATACCACTTTGTTGGAAAATATTTTGAAAGAAGAGAGACTAGAGAATTTAGAAGGAAAGACTACTTCTCTGATTTTGACACTTCTCTTTTTTGCTACACTCAAACTCAAAGACATTATCCCTATTTATACTAGTGATCATAATTGACTCTCTAGAAAGATCTATAAGCTTCTACACACCTCTATAAACTTGTATAAGCTTCTATAATCTTCTTCAAGCTTCTATAGTCTTCTTCAAGCTTCTAGAAGCTTCTCCAAGCTTCTCTAAGTTTCTACAAGCTTCTATAGTCTTCTTCAAGATTCTACAAGCTTCAAGAAGTCAAGTTTATAATTTCAACAAAATCTGCTGTCCTCCGCTAATGATTTCTGCATGGGGAAGAGAAAGATTAGTGCCGTCTCAATCTTTCTTCCCCCCTAAGCTTCGGTCTTCTTCTCTATGGTTTTTCTTCTTCTTCATCTCTTCTTTTGTCTCTCCTGTTATATCTTTTTCCTCTGTCGGCTCACTGGTGCTTATTTCCTTCCCTCGCATTAGTCTTCTTCCTCGGGTGGTTTCTGCTCGTCTTTCGTTCATTTCTGACCTGAGTTTACATACTTTTTCGTTTCTCTCATAATGGGGTTTTTTCGCAAGGCACGAATGAGAAAATCGATAGATCTTTCAATCCCTCTCAGCTTTCTTTCTTCGAATTATCAAAAATAATTCAGGGAATTTTTGCATTTTTGTAAGCATTTTTTTATAATTTTTTTTTTTTTCTCAAAGGCATGGATGTGCAGCTTTACTCATTACTCATGTCGAGTCTTTGGTTGTTGGAAGATCTATTTTGCTTGCGTTGGAACATATTGATCGTGGGGCATCTTTCCTTGAGAAAGTTCTTTGGGTTCTTCAGACTTCTGGTAAGAGGTTCATATGAATATAGTCTGGCATATGAATATATATCATCTTTAGTTAGATATAAGGCTGTAAGTTTTTAGATCTACATAATTTTGTCTCATAAAAAATGGAATAATTGTGCTGATGAAGGTATTTACAAAAAAATTAACTAAGAAAATTGCTGCGACCTTGCTTTTACACAATATCCTCATAATGACATATAGTTCTATATCTCAACATAGATTATGACAAAAAGAATTTTTAGGAGTATCCTCATTTGGGGTTGCCTATATTTATTATAGAAACAAAATCGAGTTTCTATATGTGTATTCAAAAATTAATACTATTTGTTAAAGCATAATTATTTAGTTGATAGCAAATTCCTGGTTACAAATTAGCTCACCAATTTTTACCCGTTCATTTTCTAAAAAACATTTTGATGAGTCCGTAGTAACTTAGTTTTCTTGCTTGGCCGCAATTGAAAAATTGTCCAACAAATATGATGTAACTTTGTTATTTTTGTGAACAGGAACCAAGGCAGAATGTAGGAGCTTTACCCTAGAGTTCAAGAATATGAACAAGGTTCAATCTTCTCTTTTAGTTTTTGGTTGGTAAAGAAGTATGTTGGTGAAACATAATTTACAAAGATAGAGAAAAAAAAATCAACAAAAGTTTGACTAGTTCCTATCGGGTTATGAAAGAAAGACATTAGTTGATTTGGTTATTGTGTACTTAGTTGTTCTGTGAGAATGTGGCACATTCAATACGTTTTAAAACTGAGCTTGTTTGTTGTTCTTGTACCTTATATTGGATTTCTGTGAAACAGAATTTGGCACCGATGAGGATGCTCATGGAGTTGGTGATTGTACCAAGGCACTTCCCTCGCTGCTTGTGCAATTGGTGCACATGTTATTGATAAGCATAGTATAACTGTTGTCTGATTGCCATTTTATGTTGCATGTATCGAGAGAACTTCCAACATTGTACTAAGAGAATTTCCATCTTCACCGGCCCAACATCCTGCTGCACAACTTTGGTTGAAGCTTACAGTAAGTTTCTTAGTTCTTGTGGCGATCCTAAATTTCAGTAAATGTGTTTATGGTTTTGGTTGATCTTGTCTCTGCTTTAGACATTTTTGTTTTTTTGTTTTGAAGAGTTCTTAATTAGTACACTAACTTGTCACATAAAAGTAAAGAAAGACAAATATATGGAAAGATGATTGACAAATTTTGCTAGAAAATGCAGATTTTATTATTGAACCGGTTTAAATCATTAGAACTCGTCAATGTTTTGCGTTGCTGGCTGGAGATGTTGGATTCTTTATAAACACCTATCAGATCACTTAGACACTAAACTTGAATTATTTATTGAATAATCTTGTCCTCTGTTGATAGTTTAAGGACTGTTGAAAATTAGTATGGCTTTAAAAATGCTACCTATGTGGCTATGTGCCTTAAGTTTGCCAAGGAGTGACTTGAAATCCACAGGTTAAGCTGAGTATTTTGTTGTACTTATTCTTTTAAAAGAAGCATCGCTACGGTTTGTGTCAGATTAAATCCGGAGACTACCCTTAGCATAGAAAAAAGATTTACTTATGTATGGAAGTTAATCAAAGCTAGCATTTATTTTAAAATATGTTCATTGTTAGCCAATAGTAATTTTAAATTAATCAAAGTAATTATAATTTTTAATTATTCAAAGGCAGAAAAGCTGGGTCAGTCGCAGCTCACTCTGGACGAATCACTTTTTACTCTTTTTTCTTTTAAGGAAGGGAATAAAGATGTTACGGGACTTAATAGATGGAGACACTCAATTAAGAGTTTTAAGTAATAATTTGAAGATGATGCAATTATACATTCACACAATTGCATTGATTGAACCTGTTACAACGGGAAAGCTCGGTCGGTCTGGTGACTGCTCGGGATACAAATATATATAGAACACACCATCAGTATTCTGATTATTTTATCAATAAATGAATAACGTTTAAAACAAATTAAACGAATTTGTGTGAGGAAAATGAGCAAGAATATGATGTTTAAAATTGGAGCTTTAATTAACTAAAAATGATACCATGTAAATGAGTCAAATTGTTTCTTTCTCAGCGTTCAAAGCAAAAGAAACCTCCTTTCTTTCCAAGAAAAACACAAGGAATATCTTTATTAAAGAGTTTTTTTTTTCTTCTTTTTTAATAGTAAAAGTTAAAATGCATCAATTCATGAATTAAAAGTCTCTTTGAAATTTCAAAAATGACACGTAAACATTACGTCTGCTCGATAATTTAAAATATAAATATATTGATACTACTTAATATATTATAATGATATTTTTGCAAATATCAATTATAACAATATTTGAATTTCAAGTTTGTTACTAGTAATAATTTTATTAACGTGGAATGGTGACTAATAAATGATTAGTACGGCTATGAGCTAGAGGGCCACTCCAATATAATAAATTTGATTAAAACAATTAATTTAAAATAAAATATACATACCCTCTCATTATACATGAAATTCTCTCTTCCCAAGCGAACCTCTTAAATGTTCTTGCTTATTGCATGAGTAAAACTTATCTGCACTCAAAGAAGAAAATCAGAAACTATCTAACTCTGAAATCCCATTCCTGAAACCTTCAGATCTCCATTTGCTCTTTCAACAATGGCGGAGCTTCAACCTCAGTCGTTCGATCAGCAGCAGCAGCAGCAACAGCAACCTGTGCTGGTTTATCCCAACACTCAAACCAAACATCCTCCTTCCTACCATTCCAACGGTTCGTTTGGAACAGTTTTCATTGTTCTTGCAGTCATCGTGGTTGTGTCGGCTTTGGCTTGCTTTCTCGGCAGGCTGTGTAACCGGAGGATCTCTGGGCAAAAACCGAAGCACGACCTGGTTAGTTCTACAACATACATTATTGTTACTTCGAATAAAAAGGATAGCAAATGATTTTTCCCTATGAAAATGTAACAACGTTTGACTAGCTTTTCTTGGAGAACATTAAGATGTAAAATTTCTTACAATAATACTTTTTTGAGTAATGCTGTGTCATTTTCTTATTATTTATTCTCTTGTAAAATATTTATGTCCCAGTAGTGGATCATTCATGATAAACATAATGAATTGAAATACTTTTATCGGAAAAATCTTCTACTTTTTTCAAAACATGCTGTAATATTCGATGAAAAATGACCAAAATTGTTCTCATTGAGTGGATAGTACTAAAATAGCTACGTGTGTCTTCACTTTTGTGAAATTTAATTAGCAGAATCACAACTTACGTCCAATAGGACGAGATCCTAATTTTCATCCAAAAGGAGAGATTGAATTTGGATTTGACAAGAGGATTGGAGCTTCGAAGCCGGTCAAAAATGGGGGAAGCAAATGTCACAAACCACAAGAAAATGGGAAGACGAGAAGCAAAAGGAACCAAGGTGATCATCATGGCGAGCTAGCTGGAGGATAATATAAAGTAGATGATTATGGTAATGTAAAAAACATATCCATGTGTGTGACATTAACCTTGATTTGTCATTAGATACTAAGAACATGGTACTATTCAATCAAGGGTTGAAATATTCTGCTCAACCATGGGTACTAAATTTGGCCAAGTTTGATATATTAAATACTTGTGTCTAAAACAAGTTTTTTCAAGTCAAATATGGCAATCTATAAGCTTCCTATTCTTCTTATAATTGAGGGAAATAGTAGAAAAAAAGAAAAAAGAATTCTGTGGTACCGGGAATGTCGATCAATGATCAAATCCGTCGATTGTTGAAGTGAATTGGAGTATACTTCTGCTCGCTAGTACGAGTGTTGAACGCTCGTGTTTCTGATTCGCTGCTCGAAATGTCTCGATAGTTGGATGAATTTGGGATTGGTGAAAGCTCTCTGGAGTTGTATTCACCACTGTAAATTTCATATTCAGAGCTGTCTTTGCTGAGACCAAGAGCCATCTTTCTGAATCTGGTAATGTCTTGGTTGTATTGACCAGAATCATACATAGTGCTCTGTCCAAATTTTACTCCATTGGAAAGATCAGACATTTCACTTTCAGTATCCAAAGATCTCACCACCTGAAATGGACAAGGTCAATGCCAATGGCTGAAATTAAGACAAAATATCATCAAGAATTCGTTCGGTAGAATCACCTGAGACATGCGAGGCCGTTTTTGAGCTGAATGTCGAATGCAAGCAGCGGCTGCTTCAATCATTCTGAGCATTTCACTTTCAACATAATGCTTTTCAAGTCTTGGATCTACTAGTTCTCTAAATTCGAGGGTTTCAAGGGCATCAATAAGGAGTGGACGAGCCTGTTCGAGAATCCCCAGGAGTTGAATGAAATTCAAAAGATATCAAAAGGGAGAAAGAAACTGTAAAATTTCTTCATTTTTTTTTTAATTTGCATACCCATTCAACTAAACTCTCATCCCCCAAAGGCTGAGTCGTGTCAACTGGTTTACGCCCAGTTATGAGTTCGAGAAGCATAACTCCAAAAGAGAAAACATCTGATCTATCAGTTAGTTTCCCACTCGATGCATATTCAGGCGCCATATATCTGAAAGAACAACAAAACATTACCTTGTCAAGGAGAGGTGGAAACCATGTAGATTAATGACCCAAATGATAATGGGTTTCTTGATTATAATCTAGCCTTTGGAGAATTATAGCATTAATATCTCTTCAATATGTAAAGAAAGGAGAAGAGAGAGAAAGATCCACCCAAATGTTCCCATGACTCGAGTCGAAACATGAGTGGAGGTGTCATTAGTCAGTTTTGCAAGTCCAAAATCTGCTACCTGTGTTTAAGTGTGCAGAATTGTTAGAAATTTTCAACCAGAGAATGCTCTACCTAAATGGAACACAAACTAGTCTACACATGCCTGTGCCTCAAAGGCATCATCCAACAGGATATTTGCCGACTTAATATCTCGATGAATAATTTTTGGATGGCCTGTAAAAGCAGACACAAGAACAAGCTAGTCAATGTATTATCTAACCCAGATCAATCAGATACAATGAATTAATGAAGATTTTTTTTACGTCCATTGAACATTCCAAATGGTAAATATCGAAAGGAAATCGCTAAATTTTGCAACTGATAGTGATGATAGGAAATCTTAAGCCATGTATTTAAACTCATTTGAAAAGGAAGGTGATACATACAATCTTCATGCAAGTATGCCAAACCCTTAGCAGATCCTAAAGCAATCTTTATTCTTTTGGTCCAACTCAACACTGGCAGTCCTTTACCTACCATCTCAAATCCAAGAACATAAACAATAACCGTGCAACAAGACAGCTCAAAACACAGAAAAATAAGAGCGGAAGGTCGAGTTACCATGCAAATGGTGCTCAAGAGTCTTATTCGGAACAAACTCATAGATCAGCAATCTGTTTTGCTCGGAGATGCAATAACCGACTAGAGAGACCAAATGTCGATGATGAACGCGACTAATAATCTCGACTTCTGCCCTGAATTCCCTTTCTCCCTGTCCACTACCTGCCTTGAGCGTCTTAACAGCAACCACCTTGCCATCCGGAAGCCACCCTTTGTATACGCATCCGAATCCACCCTCTCCTAAAATGTTTTGATGGGAAAATCCATTTGTAATCTCCATCAGCTCCTCATAGCTGAAGAAGGTTTTAGCATTGCTTAGTACTCCAGAATCAGCACCTCCACCGCCACCATTATAGGTATATGTTCTTTGACTTTCTTTGGCGTTGTTTATAAACGAAGGAGGTGAAGGTTGAGAATGGAAGCCCTCCGCGGGACCAGAATTGACCATACTTTGTTGCTGTACATAGTAATTTCCATCTATACAAGAAGATTAGTGATTTTCAAGTCCAAAACTTAACCTATGGAGTTAAAGCTAATTTAATTATTTGTAACTTTATTGAGAATAAATTGTTTTATTGGTTCCGACCCGTAACTAATTTAGTTTATGATGCCCAAATTCTAAGTTGAGATCTTTTACTATGATCCTATGATAACTCAGTAACAATCTCAAAAATTTAAACAGTTGGATTGAAAATAATTTGATTAAATTATTTGTAGTCTTGACACAAACTAAAGATCTTTAGAGTACTAATTTACTTACGTGGTTTCATTGAAAAGTTAGCCGGCGCTACGTACTGGGGAGTGTAGATTATTTGCCTGCGTCTTTTTCTCCTCCTTGAGGCCAAAAATATGAAACCGATCACAAAAACTACGAAAATTCCGGCGATACCCACAGCAATGGCCGTTTCGGGGTTCCGATGAGATTTCGATCCTGTTGAAGGGGATTTTGCGGATTTAGAAGGAGGTGACAACTTAGTCGTTCGCGTTGTTAACGGAGGAGGGGGAGCTCTACCAAAAACCGCTGGAGAAGATAACTTTGATGGAGGCGGAGATTTTGAGAGAGGCGAACCAGGAGTAGGAATTACAGGGGAAGATACAACACTTTGTTGAGGGTTTAAGGGGGGAGGTGGTGGAGATAATTTAGGGCTTCCAGAAGTTGGTGCTGGATTTATATTCGAAGGTGGAGGAGGACTGGGAGAGGGTTGAGATGATTGACCTCCAGATGATGGGGGAGGTGGATCAGCAGCAACGGGAGGAGGAGGAGCAGCAGCGCTGGAAGATGACGTAGGCGGAGGAGGTGGCGGAGACTTCGAATTTGACGGCGATGGTGGAGGTGGCGAAGCTGGAACGGGAGGAGAACTTGACGGAGGTGGCGGGGATAGCAGAGGCGGCGAAGTTGAAACCGGTGGCGGAGGCGAGGGAGGCGAAGAGTTTGAGCTCGCCAACAGAAAAACAGTCGGCGGAGGAACCTCATCTGAGGGAGGAGGAAGGGACGAAATCGGAGGAGGAGGAGGAGGGTTCAGGCCGGCTGTCATCGACTCCACCGTGCTGTTTTGTAGAGGCGACTCGGGAGTCCACATAGTTTTCTATGGCGATCTTCCCCCACTTTCACAAATTCACTTCGAAATATCTTCCTAGAAATCTTATTCACTCATAAATCCATCGAAATTCTTCAAACCATTTGAACGCCCTAAACTCCAACTCCTAATCTCACAAAACTTGACCGATCCTCCTCATTTGCATCGCAAACAGAACCAGAAAAACAAAATTCGAACTAGAACGATCAGAGAAAACCAGTAAAAACCTAAACGATAACGATCGAGAATTGAATAAACAAAGTTGCAGAGATCTTCGCCGTTCTGCGTCTGTTCCTCCATAAAAATGGTGTTTATGAGAGTGTGCATCCCCAACTGTAATCTTGTTTCTTCCAGGAACATCGGGTTACCGCCAATTTCTACTAAACTATCCGGGTTGAAATAACAAAACCCGCAAAGTATTCGGATCCTTTTTTCTCTGTTAAAAAATGGGCCATGGCCCAATAAGATGTTAGAGATCTCGACCTCCGGCCCAACATTTGTCATGTGGCCCACTAGCCCAGTCAATCATGTAATGGTTAATTAGTTTAGGGAAAATAGACTATTTTCCTAGAAACATTACAAAAAAGGAAAAAAAATAGAAAAGTGAGAATAAAGCTTCACGAATGAATAATTATCCGAATAAAATAATAATCATTCTTATTTCTTTTAATTAAAGACTAATTGTTATTGAAATATAAGAAAATCAATTTCATATTTTTAAATAACCGACGGGCGAGCAACCTCACTAGATAGGGAAAAAACATTGATTGGTCCGTTCACGAATTGAATCAGCTAAAATGAAGCTGCTCCTTGATAATGTGTTATTCATTCGTTGATTAAATATTTTTTATTATACCATAATAATGTCATTAATGAGTTAATAACATATAGAATTTAATACTCTAATTTAAAACTAAAGTGTAAACATAACATCAATATTTCGTTTATTAATACTATAATTATGAAATAATACAACAAAAATAATAGTGTATTTGTATAAAGAATGAATTACTCTCAAACAACACATGTAGACGAGAGTGCAAAATGAGCATTAGATCGAAATATACTTCAAATTTCTTGTACGAATATTAAAATATATGTGTATGCTTGTATATAATATATGTAGTAGTTTCATCTATGTAATGCTTAAAATTAATGAATGTCTATGAAATTGGTGGGCTAGTAATCTAGTGTTTTGTCAAAATCAGCAACTTCATGATTGACCAAAACAAGTAGGCCTTTTAATTTGCATTTTTAAAACCAAAAAAGTCATGCAAAATATATAATTGACCCAAATTTGTAAAGGTCTATCTTTGACATATTTATATAGAGGAAAGCTAGATGTAGATTTTGATCTTACAATTTGCAATGTAATATAACATCTCTAATTCAAATAATATATCTCAAAGGACACATATAATATGTCAAATTATCAAATTAGAGAGTGCATCAATCATTTTCATCTAAGATTATAATTTTTCATTCTCTAACTAAATAATCATGAAATAATATTAAAATTTTGAAAAATTTATTTTAATAAAACTGTCAATTCAGTGCTACAGTGATTTTGTGATAATTTTTTTTTTTTTTTTTTACGTGAAAACAAGGAAAACACAATTTAAGATTCTATTCGTAATAGTAGAGGAGCATAATCTCACATCGTTTAAGAAATTAAAAAATACATGATTTATAAGTAAGTTTCTCATCTTTATCTAACACAATACGTATTGAGCTAATTTTAAGAACAAAACAATGTATTTTTTTACATAAAGCGGACAATATTATATTAACAGTACTTGGAGACGTTACAGGTTTAAATCGATAAAACGCATTATGTGCGATTAAATTTGTCACTTAAAGTGAAGATGACATTGACAAAGGTATTATTGTTAGAATCATAAATCGTATTATTATAACATTATAAAGTAAATTGCAAGCATAATCTAAATTGGTACAAAACTAATCAGATGTTTTAACTTTAACTTTGCCAACAAGACAAGAATAGTAGACGTAGAGGGAAGTAGTTAGTGACTGGTCCGCCATCTAGAAGGTTGACATTCTGACCAGACTTGATTCCATAAAGTCAACTCTTTCACGGGTCACCAAACTCAAGCTTGACTCTATCCAATCAAGATCCTCCACGCATATGGAGACTTGATCCCACGTGTAAAAGAGTGAACGCGTGCAAGTACCCAACAGAAGCATCTGCCAAAGGCGAATAAAGTTTCCGAGACGTCCACGTATCGGACCTCCATTAATATCCGAAACAACCGAGCCAGTTCAAATAAAACAACGCGGCGGCGTGGGTTTTATGGCCGTCTACTTTTGATGATTTTTACTGCAATTCGTGTCGGTTGACCAAGTCAAACAGCTGCCTACTTATAATACTTCGTCATCCAACGACCACTCCGTTCATTTCTCACTTCTATATCTTCAGTTTCAGCTCCGGTGAGATAACACCGGAAGAAGATATGCAAGCGGCTCAGCTTCTTTCTCTATCTTCCCCATACGATTCCTGCTCTGCCCCCGGATGTTCGGAAGTCGCCGGCAAGCTGAGCGAATTACTCACCCGGAAGCTTGACTTTAATGGCGGTTTTAGTAATGGAGTCTTAGAAGATAACAACGTCGAAGAAAAGGGTGGACGTGTAGATGAATTGCAAGAGGAGGAAAATGAAGATGAAGACGAAGGCGAAGGAGAGAGCGATGGAGATGATGACTTCTCTTTTGCTTGCCTGAATCCGGACGGATCATCGATCAGCGCAGACGATATCTTTGAGGACGGTCAGATCCGTCCCGTATTTCCGTTATTCAACAGAGATCTTCTGCTTTCTGATGCCACCAACTGCAATTCTGCGGCGGAAGAGGTGTTATCACTTCGGCCGCCGATCAAGAAGGTGTTCGTTGAAGAACGAAAAAGTTTGTCGTCAACTGATTCCGACGAGTTGGCTGGTGTAGCAGCTGGAACGTACTGCGAGTGGTCGAGAAAAGCGGAAGAAACGTCGCCGGAGCTCTGCAAGAAGAGCAACTCCACAGGATTCTCGAAACTATGGAGGTTTAGAGAATTAGTTCACCACCGAAGCAGCAGCGACGGAAAAGATGCATTCGTCTTCTTAAACAATCCATCGTCTTCGGCGGCCGGGAGATCAAACAGGGAGAAGGTCCGTGAGATTTCGGAGAAGAAGGAGAGGCCTGGGGGGGAGAGTAAGAGCGGAGGGGGGAAAACGACGTCATCCGTGCACGGTAGGCCGTACGCCGGAGCCAGAAGGAGGGATCAGAAGGAGGGTGTCAAACGGAAATCATACTTGCCGTACCGACAAGATCTCGTCGGAATGGGATTCTTCACGAGTGTGAATGGATTGAGTAGAAATGTTCATCCTTTCTAATTATTTTAGAGCTATTTTTTGTGTTATTTTCTTTTCCTTCTAAATTTCATTTTCTGAAATTGTTAAAAATACTGTAATTGATGTACAATCTCTAATTTTATACTAACAAATCTGTAAATTGTTGTGTAAAATTAAATTTTAATTAGGGGTTACAACCAAGCATATATGATTATTCTAAACTATTCATTAATAACATTGATTATTGTTTAACAGGCAAGTATATAATGTTAAATGAAAAATTATTCTTTATTATATTATTTCGATTTTAGAGGGTTTTATTTTTATTGAAACGTCTGACATTTCGACCAAAGGATCATAAATTTATCCGAAAATTCAACAAAATTGAACTTTATCATCGGAGTTTCTCTACCAAACCGAAGCCTGGACGCATTGCAGCGACTATCGGAATCGCCACACTTCCCCCTTCTTTCACTGCCTTCTCCCACAATGTTATTACGTAGATTTTCTGGAGGAGATCTTCGACGTTTTGGTTAGCGCAGTCGATGGCTAGATCAACACCAAAGCTCTTAAAAAATCCAACTTGTTTATGAACATATTTCACAGAAGTTGAGACGTGAATATTATATTAACGAGGGTATGGGGACGACATAGTTTGATTCACCTGTTCTTATCGTCATCCTGTATTTGTTGTCGCACTTGGTTACGTGAAGAATCTGACCAAAATGAAGAGGAATCGATTCTATTGCAGTTCCTCGACAGATTTTCTATTTTTGGGACGTTCGATCACGCAAAAGAATCAAACCAAACCGAACCCGAGCTTAAGAAATTAATAGTATGGTTGGCTTCAAGTTTATAGCTTTTGATTTAAACGATTCAACTTGATTGCAGCGATGGAGAGGAGAGAAATTCGGATTTAATCTCAAATAGAATCGACGGCGGTTGTTTCCTCGATCGCCTTCCGTTGCGAGGGTTGGGTTACGTTTCTCGAATCAAATCGCTTTCCCTTTTTCCAAATCCTTGATTGCTCTACTTCTTCGAAAAAGGTAACTAAAAGTCGAAGCTTTTATTTATTTCTTTTGATTTTCTATCTCGTTTTCTGATGATCCGTCGAGGATTGTTTAATGTTTGCCTCTTGATTTAAATTTCCGGTCTGATCTGATTTCACGACCTGGTACTTAAACATTCTGGAAAAAATTCGAAGTTTTTCTTATTTTAATGGTGATTTTATCTGTTTATGTTTCGATTGATGAATTTGAAAAAAATTGTGTGGACGTAATTGGTCCCGAGTTCTTCAGTTAACCTGGGTGGGTTGTCGATGCTGAATTTCTTTGATATTTTGACGTAAACTTTTGAAGGAATGTCCGTTTTTTTTTCATGGCCAACACGTTTCTAAGAGGAAGAATTGATGGAGCTAGAATAAATGTGAATTGGCGAAGGAGGTTTTCTGGATATTTTGATCTGGAGGCGGTCGGACGTGTATTGAAATTATTACTACTACTCCATAAGAATTTATGCGTGTTGTGATATGGATTTTGCAGGTTTAGTTTTGCTAGATCTGTTGGATATGGCGGATTCAAAACCAGGACTGAGAAAACCGGTCTTCACCAAGGTCGACCAGCTCCGGCCTGGAATCAACGGACACACACTCGCCGTCAAGGATGTAAGCACAAAGATGGTTTTGCAGAATAGTCCTCAGCCGCGGCAAATGCGCATTTCCGAGTGCTTGGTCGGTGACGAGACTGGACTGGTTATATTTACTGCCAGTGCCAGATACGAGGAAGATCCGATATGTCTCTCTTTTATTCTGTTCTTCGCTTCAACTCATAAATATAATGTCTTTGTTTTTGTTTCGCTGTGGAGTTGTTGGTGAAAGAGGGCAGTACTATATAATCTTTCTTAAGAAATGCGAAGATCGATATGTGGAAAGGATCGATGGGACTTGCTGTGGATAAAATGGGGAAGCGTCAAAGTCGCTGAGCCGGCAAGTTTTACCCTGAAAGACGATAACATCTGTCGCTGATCGAGTACGAACTGGTTAATCCTGTCGAGAGGTGACTTTTTCTGGGTCTTACCGACTTTCCTCCGGCTTCCTGCTAAAAAAATGAAGCAGAGTAAATTACCGGGAATGGTGTCGAAAAAGCTCGTAGAAGTTAGAAGAAGACATCTCGAAGCTACTCCGACAACCGGAGCCGGTGCGAAGGGGAACGATGAAACTAGATTGCTGCCGCCGATTCGGACCTTCGCTTGGATCGGCGAAGACGAGATTTTGATCTTTGTTTGGTTCGAATGGAACTGGATAATCATGAACTCTGAATCTCGTTCACTTGTTTTTCCACTTCTTGATCCGACGGCTGATTTAAATTTTTCTCCAGAATGCTAGATGATCATTTTGATATTATATTTAAGGGACCAAATTCAACCTTTATCATTCATGGTCCATTGCAATTTATAAGTTCTTTTATGACAAAATCCGAGGAACCCGCGTAGCGCTCTTCCTTATCGCATGGGAATTCTAAGATTTGGGCGGGATGGGAATTAAACTGAGATTAACAACAAAATTAGTATCGGTTGTAAAATCCATCAAAAATTTACTCAAGGTAAATTTTGTGTAAATTTTTCGCAAATTTTATGTGTAATTTTAAAAGGAGTGCAGCGTATAAATTTTTAACTACGCGTAGCACATCCGTGTAATTTAAAAAATTTAATAAAATTTTTTGTTAGCGATCGATTAATTTAAGTAAATTAATTCTCGAGTAAATGACGTTGAATTTTAATGAGATAATTATTCGAAAGAAAATTCAACAAATTAAAAATCAAAATTCGTTAAATAAAATTAATATGTATAAAATAAATAATTTTAATATAAAAATAAAACAATAATTTTTTTTAGAAGAAATCCTATTGTTTCCTTCATTCAGCAGAAAAGGTGAGCAAGAGAGAGAGAACTATCGAAAGAGAGAGAAAATTGATGCCAACCAAACGATGTTCGTTCGGAGCAATTTTGTTGTCAAACTCTTCGTCTCGAAGAGTAGAGCAACGTTTGTGAATAATATTTTTGAAGGATTAGACCGGATCAAAGATTTAGAGGATTTTGCTGAGTTTGAGACGATTCCCGAGGAGCCACCGGTTGCCGAGATTAAAAGGACTCGCCACAGAAGTATGGGTTCATATACTTATTACGTTATATCTAGCCTAGCATGCACGTATGTTATTTTTGGTGGGATACCACCAGTATTGACATCGGTATTTTACGAGAATGTGCATTTTACATTGTTGAGACATGTACATATTTTGTTGGATCTATACTGCCTATTTGAATTTGAATGTCATGTTTTACTCGCCCTTGCCAACAGGCTCGATTTGAGATTTACCGTGAGATTGTTATATTGTCATGTATATGTGTTTTATTCATGTATTGGTTTTCTCATGCAGGCCATTGTTTTTTGATGTGCATTGGAGTTTGATTATGGAGATAATCGTCTGGCACTCTCAGCCGGGCCCATATGCTGAGAGTATCAGGGGATTTTGCCCAGACGCACCCGTGTTTGGAGGGTTGTCGTGGTACTCCTCACACTTGTTTGGAGATAACTCAAAGTTGACTGGTTCTGTCCCTTCTGGATGATTGATTATTGTGCGGTACTCCCCGCTGAAGGAGTGATGGACTCTGAGCTATGCTAGCCCCGTTACCCGACGTGGCTAGTGTCTGTTTGTTGCTACCCCGGTTTATAAGTCCATTGTGCGGTTTCGTTGGGCCCATAGTTGAATGGTTGTGTCCCTCCTGATGTGTCCCTGTGCGTGTATCCGCGATGACCCAAGGTTGAGTGGTTGTGCCCCTCCTGGTTGATTAACCTTTTCTCTTCTCTCTATGAGGCCCTGCTAGTGTTCGCAGCCTTTCTTTGTAGTATGGCTCAGAAGATCTTTGAGCGACTTCTCTTTTCATTGTTCACCTGGTTTTATACGATTGTATGGTTGATGCGGGCTTATTTTACTATACCTACAGTATTTTTGAAACTATCCCCATTAATTGTTTTGAAAATGAGAAGAGAATTTGATAACATTAAAACTGGTTTTGAATTTTAAAAACACGTGCATTGATTTTAATCGGGCATGCATAATGAGATAAGTGGTAGGTATAACATCTCATATTGAGTTTGTCACTCACCCCAACTCTCCCTCTACAAGTAGAGGAAAGAAGAGCAGGAACCGAAGTTGATCGGCTCCCGATTTTGTGGTTTTCCCTAGAGATTTTATCTTGATATTTGTTTCATGTAAGAATTTTATTTGGTATTGTACTGATGCTTAGCATGTATTCTTTTTAATTCCTGTATTTCTACTATTGTTTTTATTATCACATTTGTTCCTTCGAGGAATACTTGGAATTGCTCTTAAAATCTTCCGCAACTATCATTAGGTTAGAAGGTGGACCTCTTTGAGGTTGATCGTTTAATCTGTCATTTCTATTAGAACCCCTTCCGAGTCGTGACATCGATGATGGTTGATAGGTTGAGGTTTGTTTATTTGGTCGAAAATTTTGACCCAAATGATAGATTTGCTATTTATCATATATTTTAATATATCATTAATTTATTTTGTTGTATGTTATTTAATATTTAAACTACGTAATTATATATCTTAATTACTCTATCATCAGGGTGTAATATATTCTTCTTTAACATGCCCAAGAATCTCACTCTTTTGTTAATTTTAAAATTATAGTGAGACAAATTAAAATTATGATGATTTAGTTGAGATTTTACCAATTTTAACCCAATGAATAATCATTAATTTACGTATGCACCATCACGATTGGACCGTTGACATAACGTTCGAATTTCTTCTCCCTCCTTCTCCTGAAATATTACCGTTACCAACGGCCAGCATCAAGAACCCACTGCTTCTCTTCTTTAGCCCTCTGAACAATACCAAGAAATTCAGGTTACAACAATAACCTAGGCGGAATATCTTCTTTCTGCGATCCGATTTGTCCAGCTGCTCTTCTTAATTTCTTGAATTTATGGCGGCGTTAGCTCCTGGAATTCTGTTGAAGCTTTTGAGCGGAATGAATACAGGAATGAAGGCCACGGGTGAGCATCGCAGCTCGCTTCTTCAGGTCACTGACATAGTTCCGGCAGATCTTGATGAGAAAAACCTCTGGCCAAATCACGGTTTCTACCTCAAAGTTTCCGATTCTTCTCATTCTATCTACGTCAGTTTACCTTCTGAACAAGACGATTTCGTTCTAAGCAACAAAATGCAGCTGGGTCAGTACATTTATGTTGAAAAACTGGAGCCTGGGTCGCCGGTTCCTGTCATTAGAGGCGCTAAGTTACTTCCGGGACGACACGCTTTGGTCGGAACGCCTGAGCCGATAATGGGTCTTAGAGAGAAGAGAGAGGAAATTCAGAGAAGGGGATCATGGGGGAAAGGGAGAAATGGGGAAGATGTATTTTCGTCGTTTTCATCTCCAATGACCCTGAAGTCTGTTCCTTCGAATTTCGATCACCGTACTCCGGTGAAAGAACGAGGGAAGATCGGAATCGACAGGAGCTCCGGAGGCAGTGTTCGGAGTTCTTACTATGGTGGTGGATTATTGGCTAAAATGGCGGAATCCAAGGGAGAAAGTCCTGGTTTGATGAGAAAAAGCTGCATCGTTTCTTCATCTGCGTCGAAAATTCCCAGAAGCAAGAGTGTTAATGAAAGATGTAGAAGGATTCCAATAATTCCCTGCAACTTATCTGTAGGTACATTTTCCCTCATAGCTAACCAACCATCTGAAACAATCTAGCTTTTGTTCTATCCATCCTCATGATCTGAATCTAGATCAAACATTTTAAAAAGTATTAATTTTTTCTTCAACTTTTGTGGGAACTGTTCGTGGGTGCATCTGGAATTCTCTGTGTAATTTCCCTGGTGTGATCTTTTTGTTTCGCTTATCTAGCTTTTGTTCTATCCATCCTCATGATCTGAATCTAGATCAAACATTTTAAAAAGTACTAATTTTTCTTCAACTTTTGTGGTAACTGTTCGTGGGTGCATCTGGAATTCTGTGTGTAATTTCCCTGGTGTGATTTTTTTGTTTCGCTAATGTAGGAGAAGAAAAGCTCAACTCCACCTCCAAGTTTGAGGAACGAAAGAGCATCCATTTTCTCAAAAACGGAGGTCGATGCTCAGAAATCTGCAATTCAGCAACCGAAATTGCAATCTCAGTCTGGTAACTTAGCCTCCACAGACAGCACCAGTCTCCCCATGAATTTACCGGGAAAGCTTAGCATACTCGGCAAGGTGAGAGAGGCTGGCTCCTTGATGAAAAGGTCTCTTAAAATGGTAGAAATTTTGGATTTGATTGAAGTATTTATTATGTTTTCAATAGGAAGCTATCCAGCAGAGCGAAGCAGCTCAGAAGATCGCTCTTCAAGCACTGAGATATGCATCAGCCTCCGACACATTAATTCGATCTCTCAAGTAAATATTATCTTCTTCTGTTCAAAGTTCATTTTTTGTTTAATACCAGTGATTTGATCTGATTTGGGTTGATTCAGGTTGTTTTCAAATTTGAGCAAAAACGCGAGAACGGATTCTCCGGCGGCCTGTTTCGACATATTCTTAGAATTTCATCAGCAAATCGCGCAGGCTCTCACTGATATGCTGTCAATTCAAGCTGCTACTTCAGCCTCAGAAACCGCCATAAACAAACCATCTGAAGCAACGGCACCAATCTTACAGGAAATCACGCACAAACGATCTCCACTGCCCAAATCATTATCAGAATTCCCAGGAAAACAAGATCAGAAGACGCCGACCCACAGAAAATTTCCAAGAACAGCAACAACAATCGGGGAGAACGACGAAAATAAGAAGCCATCATCATGGCCGGCGAGTTGCTGCAGCCTGAGCAACACGATCAGATTGGGGAAGCAGATCGAAACGGAAGCAGGAAATTGGTTCATGGAGTTTGTGGAGAAGGCATTGGAGAAGGGAATGAAGAGGAGGAGAAGTGGAGAAGAAGATGGTAGTAGAAAAGTTGGCCAGTCTCTGATAATCAAAGTGATAAACTGGGTTGAGGTTGAGCAGAGCGATTGCAAGAAGAGGCCTGTTCATCCAAAAGCTGCGCAGATTGCTAGAAAACTAAGGATCAAGATGAAAAACCCATGAATAACTCTGAAAAACATCGTCATTTTCAGGATTACGATCATTCATCCAGAACAGCTGCCCCCAATTCCTTCCTGTTGCTGTAGATTAGACATGCAGTTTAATCTCGTACCCATGTTGCAACTGTCAATTCTTATGATGACATTTATTGGAATAGTTCGTGATTTTGCAAGAAATACCCTATGCAAACAGAAGATAAACTTTCATAATAAAGTTTTAATTTGTAAGTTAAAAAAGGCTTTTTAAAAAAAAAAAAAATTAAACTTGGATATTCTCACGTTAATTATATAAGACTGAATTCCTCGACCAAGACTTGTGTGTAGTGAAAATTAGAATCTAAGTCAGTCCGATGATCGGAGAGTGAAGGCTGAAGAGAAGGGCGGCGCTGAAAGTTGGAGTACAAATCAAAGAAGAACTGTACTACGTGGTCCGTTTGAATCTCCGTTGCTAAACAAAATTAGGGGATTTCTGTTTCTGTTGCTTTAGATGGATCTTATTCAGGTTTACTCGGATCCGAACGACGAAATGCAGAATGAAAGCCCTAAATCTCTTTCGTCTTCCCCCGAAGCTTCTCCTCCTCGCCTTCTTCCTTCCAAATCGGCGGCGCCGAAGGTTGACGACACTACCCTAGCTCTTGCGGTGGCTGGCGCGAACCAGACTATGTCTAAACCAATCGATCCGGTTCAGCACGTCGTTGCCTTCAATCCAACCTACGATCAGCTATGGGCGCCTATATACGGTCCTTCACATCCCTATGCGAAGGACGGAATTGCTCAGGGAATGCGAAATCACAAGCTGGGTTTTGTGGAAAATGCTTCGATTGAGTCGTTTGTTTTTGATGAGCAGTACAACACTTTCCACAAGTATGGCTACGCTGCGGACCCGTCTGCTTCAGCTGGATACAATTACGTCGGCGACATGGACGCTCTGCAGAAGAACGACGCGATTTCTGTGTACAACATACCCCAACACGAGCAGAAAAAGCGAAAAATTGAGAAAAAGAAGGAGCTGAATGAGGATGCAGATGAAGAACTCGATGAGGATTCTGCCGAGTTTGATAATCCAGCTACCGATGCGTGGTTGAAGAGGAATAGGAAGAGTCCTTGGTCGGGAAAGAAGGAAGGGCTGCAAACTGAGCTAACCGAGGAGCAGAAGAAGTATGCTGAAGAACACGCTAAGAAGAAAGCAGAAGAGAAAGGAGGGGAGAAGGCGGAAGTTATGGCAGACAAGAGTACTTTCCATGGTAAGGAGGAGAAAGATTATCAGGGTAGGTCCTGGATTGCACCGCCGAAGGATGCAAAAGCTTCAAACGACCATTGTTACATACCAAAAAGACTGGTCCATACTTGGAGTGGCCACACAAAGGGTGTGTCTGCAATTAGGTTTTTCCCTAAACATGGACACTTAATCTTATCTGCAGGGATGGACACTAAGGTGAAGATTTGGGACGTTTTCAATTCTGGAAAATGTATGAGAACCTACATGGGTCATTCACAGGCGGTCCGAGATATTTCATTCTGCAACGATGGGTCGAAGTTCTTAACTGCTGGCTACGATAAGAAGATAAAGTACTGGGACACAGAAACTGGCCAAGTGATATCGACTTTCTCGACTGGAAAGGTTCCTTATGTGGTTAAGCTCAATCCTGACGATGATAAGCAGAACATTCTGCTGGCTGGTATGAGTGATAAAAAGATTGTCCAGTGGGATATGAACACTGGACAAATCACTCAAGAGTATGATCAGCATTTGGGGGCTGTAAATACCATTACATTTGTTGATAATAACCGGAGATTTGTCACTTCGAGCGATGATAAATCGCTTCGAGTGTGGGAATTCGGTATTCCTGTTGTTATCAAGTATATTAGCGAGCCTCACATGCATTCAATGCCTTCGATCGCAGTGCATCCCAATTCAAATTGGATAGCTGCCCAGAGTTTAGACAATCAAATCCTCATATATGGCACTAGGGAGAGGTTCCAGTTGAATAAGAAGAAGAGATTTGCTGGTCATATTGTTGCAGGGTACGCTTGCCAGGTTAATTTCTCACCGGATGGGCGTTTTGTGACGTCTGGCGATGGTGAAGGAAGGTGCTGGTTTTGGGACTGGAAGAGTTGTAAAGTTTTCAGAACTCTTAAGTGTCATAGTGGAGTTTGCATTGGCTGTGAGTGGCATCCTTTAGAACAGAGTAAAGTAGCAACATGTGGCTGGGATGGATTGATAAAGTATTGGTAAGTAAACCTTTTCAAATTATGCACTTTCATAACTGCTTATAGTTCTTCCAATTACAAATGCTAATATGTTTGCCTGGATGCGATTTCTTTATTCATGTTCTAAGTCCATTTATGTAGATTCCTTATGTGTATTTGTTGATGATTTTCACATAATTGTCTATGCTATGATGGAAATGGACTGTTGGACTTCAGTGCTGTGGCGATCAGTTGTCGCCTGGCCTGCTCGTAATACGTTATCATTCCGGGTGCCTATCCAGATATCAAGTGACTATAATTCGCTATGACTCATGGTTTGGTCCCCATTTTTCTTGAATCTATATTTAAGACGAACGATATCACAAAATTAGTCTCACTATTGTATTCCTTAAACCTTGGATTAAATTGTTTTCGAAGCTTCGAGGTCGAAGAGTCAATTTTTCAGTTTCTCATCTTGGCAGAAAGATAGTTTTCTTTTCTTTTCTTTTCTTTTCTTTTCTTTTCTTTTTTTTTATAGATTGGCTATGGCTGATCCTGTTGATGAGTATTTTACATCTGTGGTTTTGTGGTCAAGCTGTTGACTCTCTGTTCAAATTTTGGTTTTGTATTCAAGTGAGGCTAATTGGTTTTATAATTATGGTTTGCAGGGATTAGTTTATCCGAAGAGGATGTTCTGCTGCTTTTCGAAGAAGGTTACGCTTTAAACTCTGAGTCAGGATCCATTATTTCGTGCTAAAACCTCGAATCTTGTACTCGGAATTCCTTTTCTGTGATAGAATCTAGAACCTAGCTTCTGAGAATTTTTCTGTTTGGCTCTCTGTATATTCATTGATCTTCATTTCAGTCAATGAGATAATTAGGATGTCACTTTTATTAACCAAGTTAATGGTCAGTCATTGAACAATCACGTATATCACCCGTTAATAAGGCAACGATAATTAGTTTGATTACCATTAATCGAAACGATGGATTAGTGTGATATATCTACTCATGTACAACGTTTAGATTGTTGTATTGGATGATGCAAGTAAGATTCATCAAATTTGAGCTGAGTTTTGCATGTGGATCAAACTTTGCCCACCTTAAAAATGATGACCAAAAAGATTCATCAATTTCATATGCACAGAATGTACCATTTTTAATAAAGTTTACAATGTTTTAGAACAAACAAAGTTCATATCATACGACTTGCAAAGAACTAGATGACCCAAAACCAAGCACAAACTGAACCAGCAGCTAAACCAACGACCAAGAACAAGACAGTGACTATCCCTGCAGTTTCTGCATGTTGCAACGGGACAACTTTTGGAGCCAAGATCATCAAAACACTAGTCAAATAGCCATTGGTCACTCCCAAGAGACAGGTAAGGGTCGTAATGGGAATCTCTGTTCGAAAGACCTTCGGCCCGTGAATGCACCCCCAGAAGAGAGGATAGAACAATAACCTCAAAACACAGCCGCCTACTGCAATCTTAGGATTTTCAAGCATATAAACAGCAGTTAACGACTTTCCTACGAGATCAAAGACATTATAGCCTGTAATAAGAAGAATCGAGTACCAATCCTTGAGAATTTCCGAGTGCACATCCTCGGTGATAAACCCTGGAAATATCGATAATGTTACGATGTAGATGACAACAATGCCAAATCCGTACCATTTGATACTCCCTACAATCTCCCACAGAGTTGATCTCCACACAGATCCAAAGGTCCAAATTCGAGGGCCTTGCTCTTCTTTCTCTATTCTCACAGCCTTAGTCTTCAAATCTTTGTAATATTTGATTACTGGAAGCTTCTCTACTATGTTGTAAAAAACCATGCATATAGCCATAACTACAATTCCAACTGCGAAATAAAGGTTTGCACTTTTTCTCAAGCCATGGGAATCTTGTGGGTACACAGCTTTAGTTAAGATCCTCAAAACAGAAACAAGAACACCTGCATTCCGACAAATTGCACAATCACGTTAAATTTTCTTCACTAAATAGTCTGAAAAGGAAAATTGGTTGTTAACATTAGCCTACTCAATATTCAAGAGCAATTGAAACTCCTAACATCCATCATTCTGTCACATACCCAACAGACTTCCTTCATCATAATTGATTTTTTGATATAACGACTTACCTGCGAACCGACATTGGCTAAATGCCAGAATGCCAGAACCAAGGGAAGAAAATCCGAAACTCACTTTTTATGATTTTCACTTGTGAAATAACAACCATTATGTAAGAAAAATGACAGAAAAACCAAAAAAAAAAGCAAATTTCATAAGTCTGCTTAAGAGGCCATCAACACATTTATTGAAGTAGATAATCAGCAACTTAGTAAATGTTTGAACTGGAAACTTTTACTCCAATTTCTCAAACAGAATATATTCCTAACGATAAAGAAAATTGTTACATGCAAAACTGGCAAATTTTCCTCCAACCAGCGGAGTAAAAAGACTAACCGATCTGCAATAATGAAGATCATCTTGACAAACACAAGTCCACCTGCGATGAAAACTCAAAAAGAAATACCCTAAACAAGAACCCAGGTAAAAAGGAAATGACGGAGAATTAATCACTAGAGCCAGCAGTGCCAGCAACTACAGCTCACATATATTTAAAACAACTTTTTATTATCTTCACTATTGAAATAACAATAATAAAAAGAGAGATGCAGAGAAACAACTATTATAAGTCTGGGAAGGGAAGTTTTTTAACAAGCTGCTCATGGCACCGCCACACCATTACCTGAAGGAAATAGTTCGGTCACAAAGCCGTCGTTTATATTCCTCAAAAAGACTTCACGCACTAATAACAGACAATATCTACAAGTAAAACTAAAACTTTCCTCAAATTAGCCAACTACAAAGGTTCAGCTACCGACAATAACGACGATCGTGTTCACAAGCAAGACTGTAACCACAATCGAAAACTAAAAATGAGAACCTTATGCTATAAAGACATGAACTAGAATTACTAACCAGAACCAGCAGTGCCAGCAACCACAGCTTGCATATATCTCTCCGGAAGCTCGCCGGCAGAACCAATAACTCCACTCTGTACCAGCGCATCAGCCACACCGGATAACGCCGTCGCACCAACCGTCACATAAAATCCGTCATACAACCCAACCCTACCTTTAATATATACAACATCCATTACAGGAACCACAAGCAAAGCCACCACAAAGAGACCCAAACCTACGTTAATTCGAACATAACTATCAGATTTGTGAGCATATAGAACAATTAAAACGAGGCAGAATAGACCGACGAGCATGTAGACAACGGCGAAAGTGCGATCGACGTTGGCATCAGGGTAGAGGTAGGAGAAATAATCGACGGCGGTGATGAAAGCGTTCCATGGGAGAAGGTAGCCAACGCCTAATGTGAAGTAGATTATGTAAGCTAAATGGAATGAATCTTCCGGGACCGTATTTGGTGCAGCTATAGTGGATCTGATGGAGCCGGTGAGGAGGAAAGCAGATTCGGAATCACCGCCTCCGGCGTCGAAAACAGCGGTACTCATCGGAGATTGATGAGTCCCGATTCAACTTCTCAAATTATGAGCTTCTGCGCAACAGCGGATGATGTGGATGAAAACTCTCTTTCCCTTGCGACGACGTTTTAAACATTGTATTTACATCTTGCCTTACTGATCTTTGGTTTCACCAATTAGACATTAATATAATAACTAAGACAATTTTATTAACAAATTAACTCTTATATTATTATAAGTTAATAAATTTTGCATTTATTTTTTTTATTGACACCTCAGATGTAGGAAATTTGGAGCCCATCAACAACACAGAATTAACGACAGGATGGTCGTGTGATTCAATTAAAATAGAAAAAATAAACTCTCATCAAACATTGTCAATGGAGCTGTAATTATCAAAAAAGGATCTCGACCTGAGCCACACCTGTTAACTAAATCAAAATTATGAAAGATTATTTATCAAGTTCTTCTCAAAGAACTCAAAAATAAAATTATAAAAAAAATCAATCAAAAAAAAAAAATTTAATCAAATATCATTGGCATAATTTAAGGTTACATCGTGTTTAACTAGTTTAAAATTAATATAAAAAATAATTAAAATATCTTTAAACAATCGCAATATCTAAATATTTGAAAAAGAGTTAAAAAATAAAAATCTAAACTAAACTAGTAACACTCATAAAAGGAAATTCGAAGTCCATGTAAACCACTACAATCCACGTGAATCTTTATCTTTCTCTAATTCGCGTAAATCTTTATTAATTTCAAATCCCGCATGAATCTTTGTGCTTCTATCTCAAATCTTTATGAATCTTCATGCATATCTGTCTAAACTTCTTTTAGTTTACTACTTCTCTCTGTAGTATGCGTAAATCATTCATGTTTCTCTCTCTTATCTTTGTAAATCATCGTGCATCTATCTCTAAATTTTTTATTCTTTGAGTGAAACTCTATTTTTGGCTTTAATTTTTTGTTTTCTTTAGTTCGTATCATTTTAATTAAAATTAAAAACAAACGTCTAACTAGATTGTCCCCTTACTTCTAAAGGTCATCCGCTCCGATGTGTATTTTTGAACAAAAGTCCATCATCAGGCATTCATTTGAAACCTGAAAGTTTGCCCGCGAGACACTTTCCTACTCTTTTATCTCTTACATTTGTCTTGAACTATGAAATTTGTTATCGAGATACATTTTCCACTCTAATATTTGCTGATGCTCGCACATAATTCTAAATATCTAACCTTCAATTTTAACGAAAAAGACAAGTTTGCTAATAAAAAAAATTTAAAAATTAATTTTTTAATAAAATTAGTTTGAAAATTTGTTTGACACTACCCCGAGGCTTTTTAAAATTTTACCCTGTTAAAAATAAAATTAAATTCTCATCATTTGACTCGTTCCTCCCGATAAATTTAACAAATGTCAAGTGTATTTATTTTCATTCACGATCAACATCTTAATATCGGTAAAAATATCATATTGCCAATTTTTTAGTAGTTTGATGGCCCCCAAGAGTTTGTCAAAATGTAAAAATGAGATTGAAAAATTAAAATCGGACGACAAAATTAGATCGAAGATGACTTAGATGCTCAAGATCACTCTTTAATCATACCCTCTAAGATTGCTTGTTTTTGCACTATAATATTTTAGAACATCGAATCTGTTATATAATCTAATGAATTCATAACGCATGTAATTTTAAGATAATAAAATAAAATGAAAGTGCGTCAAATTATATTATCTCATAAAAGAAAAATGAGCCAAGGCTGAAAATAAATACAAGCATATACACAATTATCCTGCCTATAATCAAACATTTAATGGCTATCTGACATGAATGAACAATTCTTGTGAGAAAAGCGGATTCACAGATGGAGAAGACAAAGATGACTTCTTTTCATGATATCGATGGAGGATCCTGATCAGAGAAGTTACCCGCTTCCGAGAGCGAGATGAACGATGGCCGAGTACCGAATACAACGCCCCCATTAGAGATTTGCTCTTGGCTAACTGAGCTTCTACGTTTTCACCTCCGAACTTGCACAAACTGATTAGTAATGAGATACAATACTCCTTCCCGGCTTTCGATTCGATAGTGTCAACTAATCCGATGAGCAAATTCAATCCTCCGGATTGCAGTATCTCGGTGGCTCCGTCTAGCTTTTCCGATAAAATCTCTAGAATTGCGAGAGAATCGAGAGCTAAATCGTCGGTTTTGGATGCCAAAAGATTGATTAGCAAAGGGATTAATCCCAATTCTAACACTAATCTATGGTTTTCACCTTCCATTAGTATACCAAATATGGCTACCATTGCGTTCTTCTTGCTTCGATTTGGTCCGTTCCGAATCTGATCAATCAGACCCTGAATGGCTTCATAGTTTTCTCCTATTAGCCTCCGATATTTCTCAATTGAGGCGACGTAGAAAAGTATCCCGGCAGCATTCTGTCTGGCTTCGACTTTACTGCTGTTCTTCAAGACGTGAACGATGGAGTTCAACCCATCATTTTCCACTAATTGGCTTTTGCTCGTAGAATGTTTGGACAGATTCAAAAGGGCAGCACTTGAATTTTCCTGGCTCAATGAATCGGAGGAGTGGAGAAGATCTAAAAGGCTTGGAATTACGCCTGCTTCGACCATGCAAGATCTGTAAAAAATGCTCTTTTTAGAGAGTAATCTGATCTCAAATGCCGCCTTGTTCTTCCCTTCATCTGTTGCAGTCAAAAGCTGGGTGGCTAAATACTCCGCCAGCATTTTTGCAGCTCGCTCGGCTCCTAAACTTCCGGCCGATACCGTCATGGTTATATCTCTCTTTTTGTTGCCTGATTTGGGAGGAGCAATGCCGTTTTCGATGCAGTAAAGCTGAATTATTCTCCTCAAGGCCAAATTAGGAATCGCCTCTTTGCTGATAAGCTTTTCACCTGTTTTGGGACAGATTGGATTTCCTGCTCTTAACCACTTCCCAATCGAAGATCGATCATAGGTATGGCCTGTTTCGATCGTCACAGGATCATTCATGAATTCTAGAGAGATTGGACATCGAAAGTCATCTGGATTCAGACCTCTGAGGATAGTTCTATCGTGCCCACCATCTGTTTGTCGAAATGATTCATCCACAAAATCAAATAACACGCTTCTGCAATAAGCCGCCACCGCCATTAAACTAGTAAGCAAGTCAAGCTCTCTATTATCACTGCTTAACCACTCCAATGCCATTTCAGATTCCAAGAATTTCACTTCCTTGTTACACAAACTCCACTTCTTAATCCCCAGATGATCGAAAACCCGTCTTAGCTCCCTCTTATTAGGAACAATTGCATCCTCAATCGAATTCAAAATCGACTTCAAGACCAAAAAAGCTTCTTTATCTTTCGGCGCAACCTCAAATGTCGCCTTCCTAGATTGATTAGCGATCAACTCTACGAGCTCAGTAACTTCAGTAGACAAGCAGAGCGAATTCAGAGGCAAAACATCGAGATCTGTCGCAATTGATCGGAACAGAACTCGGAACTGATTTGCTACGAACTCGGATTTCATCAGCATCCATAGCCGAGCCCCTTCTCGCGTGCTGTCTTCTAGAAGATGAAGAATCTTCTGAAAGGCCAAATGGAGTTCCGAAAAGCTTAAGACAGCTGAGTTCGGAAGATCCACTTCCAACCCGTCAAGGGTTTCTTTCAGGAAAACTAGAAGAACTCCTACTTGACGAATCGCTTCATTCGCATTTCGCCGGTTGCTTGCGAAAAAACGTGATTTGTATCTACAAATTTCACGAGCAAGGTCAACTAGGGAGGTTAGGAGGGTCGCTGGAGATATACAATCGGAAGGATGAACCGCAGGGAACGTAAGAATCCGGCGATTCAACCCATTGGGTTGCTGGTTTCGGATCATTTAACAATAAAAGAAAACAAAAAACTTTCCGTCGGTTTTTCCAGTAGTTCGTCTGGTGTGCACCTTCCAGTTCCAGCCATGATGGGCACTCATTTATGGAGGAAGATTTACGGACACGCGTCGAGCAACGACGCGCTGATGAAAATATTGACTTTGACGAGAGCACGTGTAAGGCTGTAAGGAAGAATTGAAAGGCGGCTTCGTTGATCGTAAGGTAGTACGTCAATTGACGAAACGTGGAAGACAATAAAGGAGCCACGTGGTGACAATGATGCTCGCAGAGGAGTAGCCGACAGCCATAAACGTGGAGGTGGTAATATTAATAAATTTAAGGGTAAAATTCAGATTAAATTTTAGGATTAAAATCATTTTAATAGTTTAGTTTTAAAAAATTCTTAAAAAATATGATTATGCTAAAAAAATTTTTTAATTATTAAAAATTAATAAAAAAAAATCCCTTACTGAAGTGTTCATCCTTTCATCTTTTGTTCAACCTTTTTATTTATAAATTAATTTTAAAAAATATTTAATTTATTTAAAAATTTTATCATATATTCACTGCGTAATATAAAAATAATCTTAAAAAATTTTATAAGTATATACGATTTTATTTATAAAATAATTATAATAAATTTAAAAAATTATGAAATTTTTTAATATTATTTTCTGATTATGTGGTTATAATGGGTTAAAACTAGCTAAGTATTAATTTTAATAATTGTTAAATAAGAATTAACAATCATTCAAAACATTAATTAAAACATAAAATTAGATTTGGCATGGAATCTAATCAAGCATACATGCATTGTGTGGGCCCCAGATGCCACCGACAAGTGGACGATTGAAGCCCAAAACTATGACGAGAAAAGAAATCACCGAAAGGGCATCTGGCAAGAAGCTACGATAAATCATCGTATAAAGCATGTATTTTTATTCAGGACACTCAATCCTAATCGATGCCGCTCTTATTTTGACTTTTTTGATTATAAAATAAGGTGGGAATTCATCTTTTTTAGCATTTTGGGTCTTTCTGTTTTAAACGAGTAACTCAGTGGCTGTCGTTTCTTTCCTTCGTTTCTCTGCTCCGTAGCCGAAAAGGGATTTAGCCATTTGCTCGATAGAGGAAGAGAGAAGAGGAGAGCCGAGGTATGGCTGAAGAGAGCGTTATCGGGTGTTCGACTGATTTGCCATTGAAAAGGCCGAGAGAAGAGGGTGAGAATGGGTTTTCTGCTCCAACTGTGGCTATGGCGGCGGAGGGTATTGAAGAGCCCGATTGTATTTCCTCTGTTATTCCTGGGTGGTTCTCGGAGGTCAGCCCAATGTGGCCTGGTGCGTGCTTTCTCTATTTCGTAGTTTGGCTTTTGTTACGTTTTTTAGATGGCTAAGAAATCGTCGGTGAAGAGTATCAACTTTGAGTTTCATTTAGTGCTATTTCTGATACCAAATCAAACATTTTCTCGTATTCAAACACGAGGTATATGTTTATTTTCGCTGGTAATAAAGGACGGTAACTAGTACTTGCGTTTTTTAAAAAAATCTTATGGAAATTAGCTATAAAATTTGTTTAAACTCCATCCATGCCTTAGTTTTGTTTGCCTCATAGTTGTTTGATATAGAGTTCATCCAGGCATCTGTTTTGTGCTTTTATTTGGTTCTTTCGGCGAGTCATATATTTGGGAAAGTATGTAGCTTTTTGTACCTTCTTGAATTGCATACACTAATATGAAGTATTTACAAATTCACAACGAATGATCATTTGGTAAAGTGTAGTAAAACTTGTTTTTTTTTTGTCATTGTTTTTGTTTGTTAGCTTTTTTAGTCACGCTGCTTGGCCTGTACTTCGTGATGCAATTTCAATCATTTTACTGTTATCAGCTCTTGAGAATCCTCCTTATGTTTATGCAATGATATGTGAAAATATGATCGGCACTTAATGTAGGGGAGGCGCATTCCTTGAAGGTTGAGAAGATTTTATTTCAAGGGAAGTCGGACTATCAAAATGTCATGGTTTTTGAGGTATGTTGGAGGCTGATGATGAAGTTTTTGAAAGTGACATTCGTTTTACCTGTGAATGAATTGTGTGTGATTTTCTCTGTAATTGTTGCAGTCGTCGACTTATGGAAAGGTTCTTGTGTTGGATGGGGTGATTCAACTAACTGAGAGAGATGAATGTGCTTACCAAGAAATGATCACCCATCTTCCACTTTGCTCAATTCCAAACCCAAGAAAGGTATATAATTGTCCTATAAAGTTTTAAACAATTTAGAACCATTTTATTGCTTATATTATTGGTTTGGCTTGCACAATGATCTTTAAAGTTTATCCTTTGAAGAACACTACAAAATCTTCAAATCTGTGTATATGGCACATTACTTTTAGAATAATCTGTTAATCAGCTGAAGTTTGTGTCGACATAATCAGTAGTTTGTCTTCTTCCTCACTAGGTTTTGGTTATCGGTGGTGGAGATGGTGGAGTGTTACGGGAAGTGTCTCGCCATTCATCTGTTGAACAAATTGACATATGTGAAATTGACAAGATGGTGATTGACGTGAGATGATTGTGCTATGTTCATTAATATCTTTGCTCTTAGTTATATTGTTGTCATTGAAAATATGAACAATAATTTTTTTATTTTTAAATTTCATAGGTCTCCAAAAAGTTTTTTCCGGATGTAGCAGTCGGGTATGAAGATCCCAGAGTGAAACTTTTCATAGGCGATGGTACAAAATATTATTACGATATTTTTTCTTTGTCTATTTTGCTGTTTCTAACTGTTAACCTTATTCTTTCTGGTCTTTCTCTAACAATGCAGGAGTTGCATTTTTGAAGGCTGTTCCTGAAGGGACTTACGATGCAATTATAGTCGATTCTTCTGATCCAATTGGTAATTTTCACAGTTACACTGTTGAAATGGTGTTGGGAACGTCAGGGACTAAATGATTTACTTTACTCAGGACCTGCACAAGAGCTTTTTGAGAAGCCCTTTTTTCAGTCAGTGGCAAGGGCTCTTCGGCCGGGGGGTGTTGTGTGTACTCAGGCAGAAAGTATATGGCTTCATATGCACATTATTGAAGACATCGTCACAAACTGCCGCCAAATATTCAAAGGCTCAGTTAACTATGCATGGACTACTGTTCCTACTTATCCTAGGTATACTTAATCAGTCTCTGATTTTTAGGCCACGAACTCAAACAGGTCTTGACCTTTTTCCTTTTCTTTAGTATATTTGTGGTGTATTTTGGGAAACCTGGGTTTAGGAGTTTGAAAAAAAACTAGTTACTTGGGTTTCTAAAAGTAAATATTCTAGTCTTTGATATTAACATATGCATATTGTTAGAGTTGAGGCAATCCAACTTATCAAGTTAGAATGATGCTAGAACAGGAGTCAATGATTTATGGCAAGTTTTAACTATCAATTTTGCTGGAGATCTGAATAAAATTAGTTACTTGACGAAAGAACAAAACTACGTTGTTCTATCAATTGCTAGAATAACATTTTTGTTAATTATAACTTGAATAGTTGTTCATTTTAATTCAATTATGGTGTCTTTGCTTATGCAGCGGGGTGATCGGTTTTATGCTGTGCTCCACGGAAGGACCCACGATCAATTTCAAGCACCCGGTGAGCTCAATCGACACAGATGATAGTTTCAACAAATCAAAAGGACCCTTGAAATTTTACAACCCCGAGGTATGTTCGCTCAGACCAACCCCATTCCTCATTTCACCCCCCACCTTAATCCTCACATTAATATTCTCTCGTGTTTGGTCTCGCCTTCAGATTCACTCGGCAGCTTTCTGTTTGCCAGCATTTGCAAAGAAAGTCATTGATTCGAAAGCAAAATGAGGTCGACGAAGCTAAATAAACTGAGCCCCACAGCAGAATCAGCATGTCCAGATTCAGTAATGTTGTCATTACCCATTCTGGTCTTAATAATGTTTAAGTAGCTTTTGCCTCCTACATTCATCTACAGAAACCCACTTTTATGATTGGGAGTTTTCATTTGGTTGGCTACAATCTCGTTTAAGACAAAATTAGATGGTTTTGTAGCGTGATTTGGGTTTGGAGTCATTTAGTTAGTTGCTAAGAATTTAACTTCGATGGTACTAATGTTAATGTTATTACATGATTCATTTGTCTTTTGATTCCGTGCTAGTATGTTTTCCATTGTCCATTCAATATTTACACCTGTAGAATCATGCGACAACTATATTTTAATCTCTCTAATCTTATCCTTATAATATGATAAAATAATCTTATTATAAAAAATGATAAAACTAATATTTATTTAATGACTAACAACGACATTCTTTGTAACAATTCTTATTGTCATCCAACGTCAAACGTGCCTAAGAAGTGTACAAAACAGGACCACTCCAGCATAACCTGATTTGCTGGAAGGGGACATCTCATTCATTCTAGATGCTATCATGGCGTCTTACCATTATGGCCGGTGAATAATTACAACGCAATTTTAAAGGAAAAAAACAACATGATCGAGGTTGCTATTTTCAGGGATTCAGTCGTTGGTGAGATAATCCTATCCTCTTATTTTAAAGAAAAAAAAGGTCAAAGCCCTTAAAAAGATACGCCAGCAAAGAATCTATTTTTACCAGAGAAATGCTACGGGCAGAGAGGAAGTAGAATCTAAGTAGACCACAAACGGCTTCCATCTTCCAACCTCACAGTGAAGAAGATATTAAGACAAGATGGCCATTTGCACCAATTGCTCAGACGCCTCGACACATTTTGAGAATGATATAGCAGTCGAACTAGCTCTATAGAAGGGGCAAGTAGAGCAGAATAGCAGTTGAGGGGAAGAGAGTAATTGCCAGCTTCATCTCCATCAACCAGCTAATAAAATGCTATATATATCTTAGAAGCTTTAGTTGAAATTTAACAGTATGGGTCCATCCAACCACTGTTTATGGACATTGCTGAGACTAGACGAAGAGACGAGCACAAAAAACCAGACGATGCCGTGAGTGGCGAAATGCAGCTCTTATAGCCGAGAAAATCACACCTCAAAACAAAACATGTGAATTTTTTAGAAACATTAAATGCAGAAAGAGGACAATGACAGTAATTAATAAACGCGAAAAAGTTAAATATAATTGACGAAAATTAAATCAGAAAGAGACCTCCACGTTTTCAGTAAGCTGTAGAGAAGGCCGACACAAGGCAGTAACCAGACGACCACTTGTGGTGACTAAAGACACTTCTTAGACATTATGCAAATCCAAGTTTCAAAGAAAACTCATACTGACGTAGCTAACATGATTCTGGCTCGTTCGTTCCACATTTATATGGAAAATACAGAGCATAATACTGTCCTACATTTCCTTCCAGCAACAGCTCAAACCCCCATTACCCTCTCAATCTCTGCAAAGATATAAGAAACCATGAGCCCTAAGAAGGTTACATTTAAAATAAAAAATAATGATACTGTTAACATATTAACCACAGCTCCAAAAAAATGGCTCCGTTACAATAACTCATTCCTACAAACTGTTTTAAATTATAACTTTGAATTCGCATGTAAGGACCATTTCCAAGTAAGTTGCAGTTAACATAGATTCTTCATAAATATTGCATCCACCATCTTGTGATGATAAAATCTCCATGTATTAGAATAAAGCATGACATACCCATTAGCATATGGTGAGACGCGACGTGCATGGCGATATGGAGGGGACTTGCTGTAGCTCCGACCATGCTGCGGAGGAGTAGTGCTGCGGTGTCGAGGAGGGGATCGTTTTCCACGAGGACTGTCACTCAATAGAATGAACCACAATAAAAGTCAAGACTTGAGATGTAATTAGAAACTGTAACCACTTTTCAAATCAGTGTGGCACATCAGCTTCAAAACATAAAGAATGATATACACTTTAAGTCGTATAAAATGATAAGAAGAGTCCACAGAGGTAGATGGCAAATTTGTAAACTTAAATACAAACAGAAGGACAAGAAATCATAAACCTCAAAACACACCTGCGCCCATATCTATCATAACTTGGACTCCTACGACGTCGTGGGGAAGGACTTCGACGTCGACTACCTCCCATACCCCTTGAACCACCCTTAGAACGGCATTCACGCGCAAAATGGCCAGGTTCACCACACTCATAACACTTTGAATCTTCTCCACCACTGCGACCACGACGACCTCCACCACCAGTCTTAGAATTATGTGAAAGTTCAACACGCCAGCCATTTTTCCCTGTAAATAGAAAAAACCACATTTCAAATGAAAAATAGCAGAGTTTCAAATGACACTAAATAAATATCAGTCATCGAGAAAAACCAAAAATGGTACCACACAAGTCAAGATAGATTGTATGCTATATGAAAGCACGAATACAATTGTTTAGGAGAATACTTTTGGTATAGGAAGTTTCAGACCATGGTACCAACTTCAACTATCGCAATAGGATGTGTTAAGAGACACAACTTCGTTGTGCTTCGGCAAGTGTATTTTATTGAAAAAACATATAACATCAAGCAAGCATTAAAAATACTAATTATTCACTACTGAAAAACCAAAATGATGTGTAACTATAGGAGAACTGAAATTTGCAATACCTATTGGCTACTAATAAACAGCCAATTTAAGTGTCAGTTTAATAACAAGCATCAACTTAAGATTTAATTTTGATGAAGATATTTTGTAGGTTAAAGCATAGTATTATCCAACTTTAAATGTTGTGACATCTCCTTTTCTAGAAAAAAGCAGCCATTCAACTAGAATGACAACAATAATAAAACAAATAGATAGGAAACCAAATTCATGAATGTTGAGGAATCCAGAAACGATAAAAAACTACTGGTAGAATCATTCTTTAAACTAACCATCCAAGGCTTGAATGGCATCTAAGGCATCTCTGCGATCATCAAACTCAATAAAAGCATATCCCGGAGGCCTTCTAGCGACCCAGACACTGCGATACTTATGTCAGATCAGAATTTTACATACAAACTATCGCACAGAAAAAAAGATGGAAAAGAAATACCGTCACAGAACCAATCCTGAAAATACAAGAACAAATTGCACGATAGAGACGACAAAGTAGAAGTCACGCGCCAACAAGAATACCGCTATCATGTCGTTCAAAAAAAGAGACAAAAGAATGCTACTTTCACAAACTTTGGACATCGCCAAAAACTTGTTTGGTTGTAACACAGGGTTGACTGTTGAGCTCATATGGAGGACACCCAATTTGAGAATAACATAATGTAATAATACATACTCTAAAAACAGAAATCCGAGAGAAACTTAATAAAGTAAATTTTATTGTTTTACCTAACATAAAAATCAAAATAAACACATCTATGTGGATTACCTACGAAGAACACCATATGTCCGGAATTCATCTTCCAGTTCTCTCTCAGTGACTCGTGGATCCAAATTTCCAATGTAAACCCTCGTCATTATCAGCAAACAGCTCCCAACCTGTAGACAAATAAACAGTAAAAGAACCTCAAATCCTGTTCATCTGAACCAAGAGGATTATCTCAAAACCCAACAGCGCTAATCCAACAAAAAGGAAACAAAATCCCGCGCACCCTTTTCGGGATTCAACGCAAGTGAAGCCCCAAAATTTTCCGCATACTAGGTATTTGGAAAACCAAGCTTACCAAGACAAAATCTCTTCGTGAAAGTAGAATCAAAGGATCAAAAAAATCCAAAACCCTAGAGCATGTGCTCCTCTCCGCGGTAAAACGCTCGCGCTGGTCAGATCGAATGATGAATTACCCTCTGCTTTTTTTCTCCTCTTAAAGTAGACCAGTTTTATGAATTGGAATGGGCTTAATGGGCCATGATATTGAGCCCATTGGGCCTGGAATTCTGGAACCTAAAGAAGGCCCAATTAAGCAAATCAATAATAAATAAATATTATTAGAAAAAATATTAAAAGTCATAAGATACAAATATATAATGTCACGATTTAAAACTATATTATAAAAACAATTAATAAAGTTATCAAGAAGAAGGGTGGAAAAAACCTAAAGATTAAAGAGTGCGTCCCACTATGGGGGTGTTTTTGTGGATAACGACGAGGACGAGCTCATCGGACTTGATAAAGCGGGGCCCACTGTCCATTCCATCACGTGCATCCACGTGGCCCATGCCTGTTCCTTGGCATGTCGACCTGGACCATTGTAGTGGGTCCCGCTTTTTTAGGTCATCAAGGAAAGTGTGGGCCAAGTTAGCCAAGGGAGCGCTCCCGCAGACATGATGCAGAGTTCGAGGGACGTTTTCGTCCATTCCATTATTATAATTTAATCTTAAATAAATTAATAAATAAAATGTGCACTTTTCAAATTAAGCTATTATTTTAAGTATGGTTGTTCTAAACAAGCGTGCCTCTTACTCCCACACGTGCTGGCCGGTGTCGAGTCTTGTCCATTGTCGGTACGAGCGTGCTGAGCTGGATCAAAGAAGAGAGGAGTGTTACACGTGTCGGAATGTCCGGAAATGAGTTGGGTGGGACGTGGAAAATTGATGAAGATTCAAAAAAACACACTAATAGAATTAACGTGACTCTTATCATTAACCTTGTCTTTACGTGTTATTACGTAATTGCCCTGTTGTTTGAAAAAAAAAAAAGAATTATTTGAGAATTATTTTGAGGAATCCTCGCGTTAATTTAAAGGATGTTTTGGTGTATAAACAACGTTCCAAATTTATATTCAGGCTAGCGAGTGATCCATTCCGACCACAAATGATTTCAATTTTTCTCAAGTAAAAAACTCTCACAAAATCGATTAAATTTATATTTTATATTTTCAGTATTTCAATCAAATGAATATTAAAACTAATTAAGAAAGAACTTGAATTAGCAAATTATTTAATAAAATAATATTTTTTTCCAGATGAACGATGCCGCAAGACACCAGTAATTCATCATCGCTAATCGTTGAGGAATAAATATTTTGATGTAAACATAATTTTAATTTTCAAATATATTTGTTAGTTTCTTCATCGAAGAGGTACTTTTGTAGATAAAGCGAAATAGGAGGTCTGACAAGTATTGCTGTTCTTATCCTAATGCCAGTTAGGATGGTCTAAAAAGTCGTGCTGTCAGCCTTCCATTGGCCCAATCCAGCTCTATCTTGAGCTTCGAGCCACGGCCTGTCTCGAGCAACCAATCGCCTATCAACACGTTTACAACACTGATAATATAGCAATAAGACCTATTTTTCATTTTAATTTATTATTTTTACTAATTATTATTAATTTATTTTAGAAATAAAGGAATCACACTTGGAAATGGAAACCAAAGCGAAGCGTGGAGAGGAAAGAAAGATATTACAAAATATCTAAAGCGAATATCTTTTTGCCTACGTGGGTAGAGTCATTCCTTTGACAGTGTGGACGCATCACATTGGATAATATCTTCCAAATATATATATATTTTTAAATATTATCCTTTACCAGCTGTCGTTAACCAGTGTCCAGCTCATCCGTCACCTGTACCTCCTCCAAACGATTTGGCTAAAAATTCAATTTACGCATCTTGCCCCTATACTTTAAATTATCAATTAATTAAACTCACGTTTTCGCAATGATGAATGATTCGGATATTCTCTAGTTTATACCAACATGTTTTTTTATTAACAAAATAATTATATATTATATTACTTTGATTAATCTAATTAATAATAAAATAAGAACACGGTTAAATAAATAATTGGTGTAGGAAACATTATTTTAATCAATTGTGCATAAATCGTTTCATATAATTGAGTTTAGCACTTAATTATACTCGTTAAGACACCAACCCCGGTTATTAGTAATGAAAGGCCATTTGACACTATAAATGACCCTTTCCACTTCTGTTATATTTTATTTATTTAGATCTATCTTGGTTATGTTTGGGAACATGTTTGTTCGAGACCGTTATCTATTTTTATGACGACATTATACCGCTAAAGCATTGAATTACCCAAGATGATCCACGAATTATGTTTGTTTTCTTATTTGATACGATCCTCCTAGCCATATATTTGTAGCATATCATGTTTATTTGAAATTGTCATCCATCTGATGATCATTTGTCCGAATTAAGAATTTTTTATTTATATTAATATCCGTGAATATTGCGACAAATTTAGCTAACTTTGCTAACAATATTTAATGTGCTTAGACCTGAGTTGATTGTCTACGTTAAGTCCGCGTTACAAAAAAACAAACATTATATTTATATAGAAATGTGTAACAAATAAATAATAATATATAAATAACAAAGAAACTTACCCAATATCTAAAATACGATGCGAGTTTTAAGGCTCGATTACCGTATATATATGTACACTGCATATAAACTTTGAAAAAAGCACATATCGATCTATCAAGTGTATTCGAGTTACGGTTTCGGTCTCATTAGCTTAATTCTTCGTTGTTACCTTAAGCCTTTGAAAAACATCATAACTTCATTTTATTATTTTTATTTATATTGAGCTTTTCAATTATACTCGATACAAATTTAAACTATTAAAGTCTAACAAATCATAATTATTTTGCAAGATTTAGTTAAACAGACGATTAATATTGTAAATTATAAAGAATTAAAGCATGATCAAATCATTCTTGAAAACTTTAGATTATATAAATTAACTATAAAAAAAAACAATAAGAAAATAATTTTTTTTAGAATTTGATTTAATTTCACACAGCTTCAACAATGTCACGATGATATTAAATATCAAAAAATCAAATAAATAAGTTGAAAACATACAAAATACAAAAGAAAAACATTGTTAAAAAACCCGATCATACTAAAAATATATTATCGAAACATTGTGACAGAGGGAAACATATAATTAAAGGATAAAGATGAAGATAACTTAAGTGGAGGATTAATGTACATTTGACCACGATCATTAACTATAAAATTATCTAATTAAAAATTAAGCGAAATAGAGTTATTGGAAGATAATGTTGTTTATAAGTGCCTATATGCTACCCTAATCTATAATTTTTTCATATTATCCCGACCTTATTGCACTTCTTCGTTGCAAAAGACGTTCATCATAATAATTTTTATTCGAACAACATAAACACTTGAATCTTAACTCGCAGTTGTGTCTCGCTCTTCGGTTCTGGTACCTGCTCATCAAAATAAAAGTAAGAGGCTACTATATCAATTAAAATAAATATTGAAAAGTTTAGTAGAATTGAAAATGTTGGAATAAAGAAGCTTATCCAAAAGAAATAAAATAAAGTTATATTAAGGGCAATTTGGTAATTTCGATGAAAGAGTTGAAAATCTGAACTCCAATCCAATTGGTGGAGCGATAAAATAAATAAATAAATAATTATTAATAATAGTTATATTGGATTAAATTGTAATAACATTTTGTTTTTTTGGATTTTTTTCATTTTAAATCACAGAGTAAGGAATTTTTTAAAAAAATCTCCAAAATTTACTATTTATGAGATAAAACTTTAAAGTATCAAAAATTAATAATTTAAATTTTTTAGATCGGTTTGGAGAGTGGCTGTCGCAGTCGGTCTTTTTTTTTCAGCCCAAAATACTAATTTAAATAGGGTAAAAATCGTCCAGTTCGACTAGCTAACTTTCACCCATTAAATTGGTCAAAACCGTAACAAAAGTTACGGGTTTAGCCAATTTAATAAGTGAATGCTGGTTGGTTTAGTCGGACCGGTCGACGTTTATCCTATTTAAATTAGTATTTTGGATAGAGAAAAGGAGGCTAACCGGTCCAACTAGATCGGCTGCGGCCACTCTCCAAATCGGTTTAAAAAGTTTAGATAATTGATTTTTGATATTTTAAAATTTTGTCCGATTAAAAAGTAAATTTGAGGAATTTTTTAAAAAAAATCCGTTACTTTGGGGTTTAAAATGAAAAAACCCTTGGTTTTTTCCTTTCACTTTCAGTCTTTCAATTCCTCGTTTCTCGTTCAGCGCCATAGCCAACTGCAGCTATCCTTCTTCTTCTTCTTCTTCTTCTACTCTGTCTCTATCTCTAGGTGGACCCACCTACTTCATCTCTACTGAACCTCGTCATATTTGGCTCAGCAACCGTCTCCGATCGCGGGAACCGTGAGTTGCCGGTTTTTACTCTTCAATTTGGTGTTGATATCTGATCGAGCTGATTTTAAGGTTTTCTGTTGTATCCATTTTTTTCTGTTTAAGTTTATGAGTAGAATAATGAACGGAAATGAAACTGAAGTTTCCATCTTTGACTCTCTCTCTCCCCCTCCCTCCGTCTCTAGTAGCGAGAATTTTGAATCCAGGGGTTTAGTTGATTATTGGAACATATTTAGGCAATAATTAAAACATATTGTTTGTTCCATTAGCTTTCTGTCTATAATATAACTCCCGTGTCTTTGCTATTTTTTCTGGCCTGGCCTGGCCTGATAGTATCATAATTGTTGATTACGAGGAGATCCTCCCGAGAGTGAAATTATCTTCTAGTACAATTCAGGTATTCAAATCTTATCTAGTATTGACCATTGTCTGTCTATGGTCATCTATTTAAGGTTGTTCCTGAATTTTTTGTATTAATATTTATAAATTTTATATGCTGGGGATTTCTCATCTTTTTTTTTTCTTTTGAAATTTTTCTTAGATATATTTTTGGTTTAATCTCTCCGCGTCATCTGTACTGGGTGTGATTCTTGCACTGATTCATGGGATCGCCTTCTTAGAGAATCTATATTTCGAGACTACTTCACCTGATCATGAACCGGTGATTACTTTATTGAAAGTATTTTAAATAAACCATTTCCTACTATCTCAATTTTCAGCTTCAATTTATTCTCTTCTTTTCCCCTTTAAAGATACTTCATTTTTGGACACTGTTACTCTTACAAAAAAATTATCTTTTAATGGTTGATACGACTGACACTAAGAACAATGTGATATAGCTGAAGACTTGTAATCTTTTTTACATGTACACTTCACATTAATGTTTCAGTGATTTCATCGTAAGTAATCGTGTCTATATGTTCACTAGATAAATATTAGTTCTATTAAATATATAGTTTTATGCAAATGATAGGTGCAGCAATCTGAAGATTCTAGGAATGATATCTTACTCATTTGTTCGAGGTTATTATTGTTCATTCTTTTATCATTATGTCTCAAATGGCTGGTTTCGCTTCGTGTCTTGTACTGTACAGCCTTGTTGATATTATTATGCCCATCATTAACTTTTTTTCCTTGATTATCAAAATATGTTTCTATTCTCTCATGAGAGCTAGGTTGTGGGGAGAGTACTAGTGGTTGGGGGGATTTCTTTGAGAGATAGCGTAATTACAATTTTCACAAGAGTGAAATTAACAGACAATGGGTTGGAAATTATCAAGGGTTTCGTGGAGACGTATTAAATTGTACGTTTGGTTGATTGGTATTCCTGTCTTGTGCCCTCTCTGATGGAGCAAATTCGATGTGATGTTTCTTCTGTCTTCTCTGCTTTATTATTTTTTTACAGATAAAAGAATGTTGACATTGTGTTGTGGCTGTAGTTTTACAGATACCTATATCATAGTAAGAGTTTTGTTTGAAGTAGGAAGCATTTCTTCACTGTCATGGCATCGAGATCATGTGCAAACTTTTTGGACTTGGCTTCTGGAGACTTGTTGGATATTCCAGATACTCCCAAGTCATTGCCACGAGTAATGACTGTTACTGGAATAATATCTGACATGGATGGTTATTGCAGTAATGATGCCGATTCAGAATCTTCTTCAGTATGTCATGATCGGAAAATTATTGTTGCAAATATGTTACCATTGCATGCTAAAAAGGACAGTGTATCTTCCAAATGGTGCTTCAGTTTGGATGAAGATTCCCTTTTATTACAATTGAAAGACGGGTTCTCATCAGATACTGAGGTCATCTACGTAGGCTGCCTCAAGGTCGAAATAAACGCCAGTGAACAAGATGAGGTTGCTCAGAGGCTGCTTGATGATTTTAATTGCATACCAACTTTTCTACCTCACGAACTTCAGAAGAAGTTCTATCTTCGGTTCTGTAAACAACAGCTGTGGCCTTTATTCCATTACATGCTACCCATGTGTCCTGACCATGGTGATCGCTTTGACCGCTTGTCATGGCAAGCATATGTCTCTGCAAACAAAATTTTTGCTGACAAGGTCATGGAAGTTATTAATCCAGAAGATGACTCTGTGTGGGTTCATGATTATCATTTGATGGTTCTTCCGACATTTTTGAGGAAGCGCTTTAATCGAGTTAAACTTGGGTTTTTTCTTCATAGTCCATTTCCGTCATCAGAAATTTATCGTACCTTACCAGTTAGGGATGAAATTCTTCGTGGTCTGCTGAATTGTGATCTAATTGGTTTTCATACATTTGATTATGCTCGTCACTTCCTCTCGTGCTGTAGCAGAATGTTGGGTCTTGACTATGAATCGAAGAGGGGTCACATAGGACTTGATTACTTTGGCCGCACGGTGTACATAAAAATTTTACCTGTAGGTATCCACATGGGGCGGCTTGAATCTGTAATGAATCTTCCTGCTACATCTGCTAAGGTGAAAGAGATTAAAGATAAATTTAAGGGGAAGAAGTTAATTCTTGGTGTTGATGACATGGACATCTTTAAAGGCATTAGCTTAAAACTTTTAGCTTTGGAACAGCTATTGCAACAACATCCAGAGCTGCAAAGAAAAATTGTGCTGGTTCAAATAGTAAATCCTGCAAGGGGCTCTGGGAAAGATGTCCTAGAAGCGCAGAGAGAAACTTATTGCATTGCTGAAAGGATCAATGAAATTTATGGCTCACCTAACTATAACCCAATAATTCTAATCGATCGCCACGTTCCTCGTTTTGAAAAGACTGCATATTACGCACTAGCGGAATGCTGCTTGGTTAATGCTGTGAGGGATGGGATGAACTTGGTTCCGTACAAGTATATTGTCTGCAGGGAAGGAACTCCAAACATGGATGAGGCTATGGGTATTGAAACTACTTGTCGTCGGACTAGCATGCTCGTTGTTTCTGAGTTCATTGGTTGCTCTCCTTCTTTAAGTGGAGCTATCAGGGTGAACCCTTGGGACATTGATGCTGTTGCTGATGCCTTAGATTTGGCGATTAGCATGCCAGATTCAGAGAAACAACTGCGGCATGAGAAACATTATCGTTATGTCAGTTCTCACGATGTAGGGTATTGGGCCCGCAGCTTTATGCAAGATTTAGAGAGAGCTTGCCAAGATCATTATAGTAAGCGGTGTTGGGGAATTGGTTTGGGCCTGAGGTTCAGAGTGGTTGCTCTTAATCCTGGTTTTAGAAAGTTGTGTGTTGACCACATTGTCTCAGCTTATAAACGAACTCAGAGGAGAGCTATATTTCTAGATTATGATGGTACTATCGTTCCACAGAATTCAATAATAAAGACTCCTAGCCCAGAAGTCATTTCTGTTCTTAGAGCCCTCTGTGACGATCCGAAGAACATCGTGTTTATCGTAAGTGGAAGGGGGCGAGTTCCTTTGAGCGAGTGGTTTTCTTCTTGTGAGATGCTGGGCATTGCAGCTGAACATGGCTACTTTACAAGGTAATTACCAAATAAATTTAGATCATTATTGCCATATCAATGCTTGCTATATAAACTTCGGTTTCTAATTTTTTTTCTTCTTTTGCAGGTGGGGTGGAAATTCAGAGTGGGAAATTAGTCCGGCAACTTCTGATCTTGATTGGATTAAAATTGTCGATCCAGTGATGCGATCATATACAGAGGCAACTGATGGTTCGTACATAGAGACTAAAGAGAGTGCATTGGTTTGGCATCATAGGGATGCAGATTCTGACTTTGGGTCTTGCCAAGCCAAAGAACTACTCAATCATTTGGAAAATGTGCTTGCGAATGAACCAGCAGTTGTCCACAGAGGCCAACATATTGTGGAAGCAAAACCACAGGTAAAACTTCATCCACTTTCACCCAATTTTATTTCATGCATAACCTGACCTAAGTTTTGTTCTATGGCTTATTTTAATGCACTTTCGTTTGCCTACAGGGGGTGAACAAGGGTCTGGTGGCTGAAAAGGTTCTGATGAAAATGGTGAATGGTGGGAAGCCTCCTGATTTTGTCATGTGTGTAGGAGACGATAGATCCGACGAAGACATGTTCGAGAGCTTACTAAGCACTCTCTCTAGCTCTTCCTTGCCAGTAGCTCCTGAGATTTTCGCCTGCACTGTCGGGCGGAAGCCAAGCAAAGCCAAGTTTTATCTCGATGACTCATCAGACGTCGTGAAATTGCTGCAAGGCCTGGCTTCTGCTTCATGTCCAAAGCCTAGGCAGCTTACACAAACCCAGGTATCTTTCGAAAGCATCACTTGAGTTAACAATTTTTGCCAAGTTTTCGACTCTATACAGAGCCCAATTCTACATTAGGTTGAGAAACGATTTGCTCGGCTTGAAAAAGGCGTGATTTTGCTGGATTTGTTAGGATCATTAGGGGCTATATAGTTTTTTTTTTACTTATATGGTGACATTGATTGTGAATTTCTGGTGCTGCCTGAACCAAATTTGTCCATATCTGTCTCTCCTGAGTGCGCCATAACTTGTACAGAAACACTTGGTAATGCCATTTTATCTCATGTTCTTTCTTTGCAATTTTTATTAGAAATGTTATTTTTATTTATCGGTATTATTCATTGATGACATTGATTTTATCATTTTAATTATTTAAAATTTATTATGATTATTCTAAAAAAGTTTGTAAAATCCTAGGATCTTACAACTTTGTGATAAAATACCCGAAGCTACTTATGTAATTCAATACGAATTAGTAATTTTGAGGTAGCATTAGAATTAAACTACCAAAGATGGTCCTTTTAAGCAATCATATTATAAAGTAGGTTAATATTCTAATTTATGGATATCATATTATAATATTGAGTTTGCTCATTTACTGATTAATCTATTATAAAAATAAATAAATAAATAAAACTTCTTCCCAACTGAAAGAAAACCAATATACACTTTGATTATATACTATTACACTTTATAAGTTTATCTATGTGTCTCGTTGGGTGTGTATTTAAGATTATTGGAAAATTTTTTACGAGGAAAGAAGCGCAGAACGACGTTACAGATGAATCTAACGAACCAATAAAAAAAATTAATCGAGTCGGTCAACTGATTGAAAATTAAATAAGTTAAATCTTAATTTTTCAACTTCATTTATTTTATTTAAATAGGTTATGATATAATATTATTTTAAATATTTATATTATGTAATAATAATTTTATATAAGTAAATAGGTAATGTCATATTAAAGTGCGAAATAAAGTGATAAAAAACTTAATTACAATAAAGAATTTCATCTCCAAAATTATACTCGTATATAACTTCACCTCCAAAGTTAACCAAGGAAGACGAGGAACAATTGCGCGCACTTATCACCGCAGGTGGAAGGAGCAGCCTCCGATACAGACTCGTACATACTCTCAGATCCAAATTGTTTCTTCGCTCTTTCTCGCAGATCTCTCCGACGACCTATTCTGATCTCTGATTTCGTTTTCCTACCTCTGCTTCGGCTGCGAAATCTGGTCTATGAAGTTTTGGTTTTTGTTTGAATCTAGCTGAGCTATCTCGGAGCTTCGTCGTGGACCTAATCATGAATCCGTTTTCTTCGGGGACACGCCTGAGGTGAGATATAGGCAACGTATTTTCATTTGATCAGTCTCGATTCCGTGTTCTTTGTTGAATTTCACTGTTGTTTGGAGATATTTTTTTTGTCATTTGGATTTCTGAAGCTGGAAAGTATGTCGACTGGCTGTTTTCTGAATGGAAATTACGTAAAGCGAGGCAATTATCATTGGATTATTTTTTATCATTTGTGATCATTTTTGAAGTGTGTATTTAGTTTTAACTGACGTCGCCATTTTTTCGATGATTCCTGCACGTGGAAAGTTTTAGTAAATGCTCAGGATGAGTTACCTGATATCTGTGCAGTGTACTTGTCAGTGCCAGCTGATTTCTATGGTCATTTACGTATGTTCTCAAGCATTGGAATGTAATGGGTGTTGAACTATGCTTACGAGTGTGTTCACATATTTCACAACTGGCTAACACCGTTTCTGTGTCCATACCTTGGCTAATCTCGCTTTTTGTATTACTTTCTTTCATGCGGTGATGTATATAATTTTCTTAGTTCGTAGTGGTTATTGATATACTTATGCCTTTTTGGGATACACACATCTGTATTAATTCAGGGACATGATTCGGGCTGTACGTGCCTGTAAAACTGCAGCAGAAGAACGTACTGTTATAAGAAAAGAGTGTGCTGCTATTCGTGCATCAATCGATGAAAATGATCATGATTATAGACATCGTAACCTTGCTAAGCTTATGTTCATTCACATGCTTGGCTACCCCACACATTTTGGTCAAATGGAGTGCTTGAAATTGATTGCTTCAGCCGGTTTTCCTGAGAAGAGAATAGGGTACCTTGGCCTTATGTTGCTTCTTGATGAAAGACAAGAAGTTCTGATGTTGGTCACAAACTCATTAAAACAGTATCCTTTGTCAATTATTTTATTTTTTTGCTGTAAACTAGGTAAGTCTTTCAAAATTTTGTAGTAAGTAACAGCAGGAATAAATAAACTATAAAGGAACGAGTACCAAACCAAAATTTCATTGAAACAATCTTAACTTGCACTCATAGAGATTTGAATCATTCAAACCAGTATATTGTTGGACTTGCTCTTTGTGCTTTAGGAAATATTTGTTCGGCTGAAATGGCGCGTGACCTTGCACCCGAAGTTGAAAGATTATTGCAATTTCGAGATCCTAATATTCGGAAGAAAGTGAGTCTTTGTAGTTTATGCTGCGACCCTTTCTCCAGTGATTTTAAGTGTGCCATCAACTGCTCCCTATGTGCAATTTTTATTTTCAAGAGTTAGATGGAAACAAAGGGAATGGAATATGAACATTCTAAAATTTTTCTCTGGTCTCAATCAATACTAACAAGTGGTACACCTTCTCATCATTGCGAGAGTGCTTATTGGTCGTGCTCTCTTTATGAATTATATCTAATGTAATCAGATTGTTTAAGCCACTCTTTTCCAGACTGTAAGTTGACTCAATTTGTCAAGATTTTTTAACTTGCTCAACTAAAAGGTTTTGGTTCCTTTCTTATATTTCTGCATCAAGATGGCAATGGGAGCTCTCTGATAATAGTTAGATTTTATGATTTGTGGTTTCTTACATAAGAAAATTGCTGTGAATTTAATTAGTCTTGATGTAGAATTATTTAGGTAATTTCTTATTCAATCAATTGGTCTATATCATATGTAAATGTATATAATTTTCATTCAAAGAAGATGAACGGATCGGTGTGGAACAGGCAGCATTGTGTTCTATAAGGATTATAAAGAAAGTCCCAGACCTTGCAGAGAATTTTGTAAATCCTGCAACCTCTTTGCTAAAAGAAAAGCACCATGGTGTGCTCATCACAGGAGTTCAGCTATGTACAGATCTTTGTAAAGTTAGTTCAGAAGCTCTTGAATATTTTAGAAAGGTAACTTGGCAGTTGCTCAATGGGCATGTAGTATATAATGAAATCTAGGCAAATGTGTAATCCTTCTTGAATTCATTTCTTCGTTTTTGGTCTTAGTTTGTTGATTAGGCAATCACATTTTTTCCGTACCCCCAATATACTCTCTTAAAAACATGCCCTCTTCATTCTTATCCAAAAAGGCACATGCCTTCATGATTGGACGTGTACTTGTAATTTGTAAACAAATATATTCACTATATTGAGTACGGTAATTGTTAGATGTTTAAGGTATTCTACCGATAGTGAAAGGAAAAAAATGGATAACTGATCTGGGAATGAAGTGAATAGTGATGAGGCTGAAAGCAAATTTTGTTTCATGCACATATTTATGTAAAGTTTAAGCTGTGCATATTTATATCATATTTCAGTTATGTCTGATATCTAGTTGTAGAAATTCAAAATTTGTTAATCATGCCTTGGGTGTCCGAAGTAAAAACTTTGTTAAATATGAAATCCTTAAATTGCATCTCTGCGGGCGTAGCTGAACTATGATCCTTAGATTTTCTTTGTGATAATCAACATGACAAGAAATTATATGGACCATTACTGTAGAAATGCACAGAGGGCGTGGTCAAGACGCTTAAGGATTTGGTTAACAGTCCATATGTACCAGAGTTTGATATAGCTGGTATCACAGACCCATTCCTCCATATCCGATTGCTTAGGTTTCTGCGTGTATTGGGCCATGAGGATGCTGATGCCAGTGACAATATGAATGATATACTTGCACAGGTTGGTTCATATGTTTCTTCTAATGTTGGAATGTTGGTTCTTGGTTGTTACATGAAGCAGTGTTTTTCTCACTTGGTGTTTCCGTAGGTGGCAACAAAAACGGAGTCAAACAAAAATGCAGGGAATGCGATTCTCTATGAATGTGTTGAAACTATAATGAGCATTAAGGATAATGGTGGTCTACGCGTGCTAGCTGTAAATATCTTGGGAAGATTCTTATCGAATCGTGACAATAATATCAGGTACCTTATACTGGCATGTATTTGCAATCGGTATTAGTCCATTTATTATGTATGATGGAAAAAACATGTTTGGTTCGCTATATAAAATTTGCTGCACCTCTTATTTTCACGTTCCATTGGATCAAGTTCCCTTTTATTTGTATTCATCAATGTATGGAAATTAATTTTGATGAGAATTTAGCTTGTCATCATGTTGAAGAAGGGCTGCTGCATCCTTAATAGTGTATGATAGGTGCATTATAATGATGTAAGTTAGTTTGCCAGAACACATTTAAGTTTAAGGAAATTCATAGTTCGAAATTGAGTACATAGTGTTAGAGGTCTGATGATTCACAATCATATGGTATCACAATCATATGGTACAGTTCACAAAATGGCCCGTTACTCCAAGACACTGATGGGAATTCTCCTTTTCCAGTCTATGTTGTACCCGTACCTTTGTTTATTTATTTTATTTCAACATAATACAGTTTTTTTTGGCATTTGGCAATGCGGTATCAGTGATTGATGATTGATTAGAAGAGTTAGTCAAAACAAGTTATGGGTATAGTGAGTTTATTTATTTATTTCAACATAATACAGATTTTTTAGGCATTTGGCAATGCAGTATCAGTGATTGATGATTAATTGGAAGAGTTAGTCAAAACAAGTTATGTGTATCGTGAGTGACTGCGGATCAGGCCTTTTCAGTTTACAATGTCCAATCACATCTTGGCTTGCGTGTGTTTATAAAATAAAGTTTGTGTAGAAAAACCAAAAATCGCCGTTATGATTTAAAATTTGACGCATCTTATTTCATATGTTTACTTTTTATTAATTACAATTTCATAAAAGTTGCTATTTTCTATTACAGATATGTGGCGTTAAACATGCTCATGAAGGCTATTGCAGTAGATGCTCAAGCAGTACAGAGGCATCGGGCAACAATATTGGAATGTGTGAAGGTAGTGTCTCCAAAAGAGCCTTTTCCTATTCTTGAAGTGCTAAAAAGCGTCTTTGAATTTAAGCTAAGTTATTTTCTTGGTAAAAATAATTTGGTGCGTGATTTTCTTACATCAAATACCACCTATTATATATTTTTCATTTCGTGTTTAACTCACTTTTTTGTCTGTAGCTTACCGTTCTTTTCTTCATTACCTTCTTGGAAATCTTTTATTGTATTATTTGCTTTTGTTCCCTGACTCTCAATGATAGACCCCAAGATTATCTGCTCAATTGCAAAGTGTAGTACATTTTTATTGACTTTCCCCCTATATTAGGAAACTTCTTCAAGGATTAATTCACCTTATTTCTTAGATTGAAGCATCATTAAATAGATCATCTGTTCTTTTGTTTCTATGCATTTTAGCATTGTTTATTCATTTAGGTAAATATAAGTTTTTTAAATATAAAAATAAAACTTGGATTAATGTGGGAATGATTACTAGATAGTAGGATAAAATCTCTCCCCAACTTAAAAAGAGGTAATTACAAGTCAAGATGTTGCAATGTTGTTTCAATTAGAAAGCTTAAAATGAAAGATACTTCCCAAATTTCTGTCTTGTAATTCCATTTAATTAAATATCGGTTACAATTAAAATTTTACTAATGGATATTGAATACAACAATCTGCAGTAGTTTCATGAAACCTGATACTCAGCACTTGTATTTTACTGTGATATATTTTATTGTGTCTTGTTGAAGTCAAAATGCTTCTAATAGAAATTTCTTTTCCAGGATTCAGATGCTTCAATTCGTAAAAGGGCCCTTGAACTTGTTTATCTTCTAGTGAACGAGAGCAATGTAAAGACTCTTACCAAAGAATTGATTGAATATTTGGAAGTAGCTGATGAAGAATTTAAGGGAGATCTTACGTTCAAAATTTGCTCAATTGTTGCAAAGTAAGCTACCTAATTTACGATAGAATCAAGTTTCACATTTCCTCTACCAAGTTTAATACTCCATGAGGTTTCTAGTTTCCGATTGACGATAAAATGTAAAAAAAAGAAAATAAAAACAATTAAAATTTGTTAGAATGTCAGCGTGAATTGTTCAGTCTCATTAATGTGAAACTTGCCAGTCTCATTTGTTTATGCTGGACCTCGATTTATTTTCCTTTTCCACTATGTGGGATGTGATGCAACTACATGGACTATAATCCTTTCTCGCCAAGAAGACTTTTGGTTTATTAACACAATTTTGGGCCTTCAGGTTTTCCCCAGAAAAGATTTGGTACATTGATCAAATGCTTAAGGTTCTTTCTGAGGTACGCACTCATCCCCTATAGTCTGAGACTTTAACTTTACTGATGGTGTTTGGTTTTTGAATGATTATGTCATTATGAGATATAGTAGTTAGAATAAGAAGGCATGCATTTTTTTTCTTGTCATATAAGTTACTCATCTCAGATACATGCTTCAAAATGAAATGATCGTTTAAGAATGTTGCAAAAGAGAAATCAAGACACTGATGATTCATTAATCAGGAAATCCAGGCGGATAATTGAATTAATTACTATCAAATTTGGAAGATCCTGTTATTTTTTATGTATTTGAGGACTCAAAATTTGAAGCACACTTTACTTAGCTTAGGCCCCGTTTCAGGTTGTTTTAGATGCACTTAAACATGTTATTGGTTAATTCTGACTTTCTAATACTGTTTGATAATTGAAATATTAACTGTTTTTTTAATAATTCATAACAGATTTGAAAAACAAAAAAATATAACTTCTTGACTCTAATTATCCCATAAGCAGTTCTAGTTTTTAAAATAAGCCATAAATTTTCTAATTTGCCTTTATACATTTTAATGATTTATTTATTTGTTTTTATATATTTTACCTTATTTAACTTCTCCGGTCATTCTAACTTAATTTTAGATGAGGTTTAGTTTCTGAAAATTAAAATAAATATCATCACATGCTTTTATGTGATCAAATACCACAATATCAATCAACTTTAAATTTCATAAATTACTTTTGAGGTGGTAATTTGCTAAATATTTACACGTCTCTTTTCACATTAATATTTTAACTGCACACACTGACAATTATTATTTAAAAAACTAGAATAAGACAGAGCTGGCCGTGGATATGTGAAATAACTGAACTTCCGGGAAATTGTGCAGTGGGATGATGATGTTATGTTGCCAAGAATTTAAATTTTGTGAATTATTTTGGACACATTAATTCGCCACCAATGATGTTATTAAACAAATTAAAATGTATGAAGCTGGCCATTAATATGTGAAATAGCTGAACTTACTTGAAACTGTGGCTTGATGATGTTATGTTACATTCATCTTGTAATACCTTAATTTATATAATTTAATTTTGAGTCTAACTATCAAACACCACAAAATGGGTTTCTATAATACATACTCCACCTTACTAAGTCTGAGCATTTACAATCTTATTTATGGGGGAAAAGTCTGAGCATTAATCTGTGAAAGTTATTTTCTAACTGCCTTTGCTCTTCAAGTTGTCTCTTTCTTTCTTCTTCTGAATTGTTTTGTGGACTGTCTTATATCTTTATGCTTTTTACAAACTGCGTTTTTTAAATTCTAATGCCGTCTTATGAATAATATAAATTCTCATAATATTTCATCAATGTTTCTGTGAGGTATTTAATTTTATTGGCTTTCATGAAAATGTTGAATATCCCTCTGCTTTGTAGGCTGGAAATTTTGTTGAAGATGAAGTTTGTCATGCACTTATTGTTGTGATAAGCAACGCATCTGAGCTCCATGGATACACTGTGAGAGCATTATACAAAGCGTTTCAATCATCTATTGGACAGGTAATCATTTTTACTGCATTTATAAATAACTCAACTAAACTCCTTTTACATTGAGTGGATCTGATCACAATTCATGAAGGGAAGCTTAAAATCATTTATTTATTTTTTTTCAGGAAAGTCTTGTTCGAGTGGCTGTATGGTGCATTGGGGAATATGGTGACATGTTGGTTAATAATGTTAAGATGCTAGACATAGAGGATCCTATAACAGTATGTGAAAGTTTTGAGTATAAGTTGTCTTATTTTATCATAGTATTGGCCTAACTAAAAATTTTTATGAATGGTTTCTTTGAAATGAAGACTTGCATCCTGAGTATGAAAGAATCTCAAATTTTGTGTAGTTTTTTTGCCTTGTCAAATCCAAATTTTTAAGTTGTACGAAAACTTAATATGTACTCTTTAGACATGTTTTAACTTGGTAACTATTTATATGTTACTTCTTTTCCTTTTGTGGTGAGTAGGGGTTTGGCGTTGGCCATTAGGTTATGTTTGTATCTGTTTCACAAGTATTTGATGTATTTGGGAATTCCGAGAAAGTTATGCCGTTCTTCCCAAAAAAAAGTGCTTTTAAGTATTTTGACTGCTTGAGCATGAAAATAATTGGAACAGGGCACCCAAAATGATAAGTTATTCTTAATTTATTTTTCAGGCTATGTTGAAGTTCTAGTTTGCAATAGACAAACGAAATTTATAGTTTACTCTCTGTTTATTTTTTAACAGTTTCATCCATTTTGGGCTTATAATGTAAGCAGGTAACGGAGTGTGATGCTGTGGATGTCATAGAGAGTGCTATTAAACGCCATACTTCTGATCTTGCTACCCAATCAATGGCGCTGGTTTCTCTGTTGAAGCTTTCTTCGCGTTTCCCAACTTCTTCAGGGTACGTAAATATCTGTAAGTGCATACGGTTGATGGTTGTTTCATTTTCCCTGGAATCCTTTGAATCAGCCTTTTTTTGGGCTCAATTTTCCTTTTCAGGAAAATATACTAAACTCTTAACATCAACGAGGTTCTTAGAGGCCTTTTCCTTTTTCGAACCCTTTTTTTTCAAGTACACCTCAGACTTGTTTACATCTGCTTTATAATTTTTGTTTATAAAATGTTCATTGATACTATAGTAAGCAAAAGTAGGCTTCCTCATTTTTGTACTTTTTCCTATAAAATTATCAAAAAATGAAAGGTTCGAATTATTTTATCAACATGAGTGTTATATATCGACAAACCAAAGACTGCCACACCAATATTTCTTTTTATGTTTCAAGAAGTATAGTGTATTAAACTGATGATTAAGCTAAAATTATGACATTTACTTTTCTTACTGATAGTACTGTGTGCCACATTCTTGAAGTCTCTGCTAGTGAGTAAAACATGTTCTTAATGAATATAGGAGGATCAAAGATATAATTGTCCAATACAAAGGAAGTCTGGTCCTTGAATTGCAGCAAAGATCTATTGAGTTCAACTCAATCACTGCAAAGCATCAAAATATCAGGTATTAAGTCTTGGTCCATGTTTAGAAATGAAGTATGTTTCAGAAACTGATCAATTAATTGGTTAAGGTCCACGCTAGTTGAAAGAATGCCAGTTCTGGATGAAGCAACATTTCTTGGAAGGAAGGCGGGTGCTATGTCGGCAACTGTCTCAACTTCTAATGGGGCATCGATTAATCTTCCAAATGGCGTTGCTAAACCTGCCGGAGCTCCTCTCGTAGATTTACTTGATCTGAATTTAGATGATACTCCTGTGACTAGCTCTTCAGGCAATGATTTCCTCCGAGATCTTCTTGGTGTCGATTTGTCACCGGCTCTGAATCACTCTGGTTAGTTTTATATAAACTGCTGTCTCATATCAGTTTCACTATATATCAAGTTATCAGTGACTTACATAAATTTAGATGATCCATTCATTTATATCATTTATGGGGTGGGACAAAATAACATTGGGACTTCCTTGCTTGTTGTTCTTGCATGTGAATTTGTTTGAAATATCAGATGCCAAGGAGGTCCAGAGAAGTGGTACAGATGTTCTACTGGATCTTTTGTCAATAGAGACACCTTCAGTAAACACCCCATCATCAAATGACTTATTGGCCAATCCGGATAACAAGACACCTATGCCATTAGATGAACTGTCATCTCTTTCTCCACTTCCCACACGCACTACTTCTGCTCCTGTTGTGGATTTGTTAAATGGCTTTGCACAAAACCCAACAAATTCTGGTAACGTTTTCCAATCACAATGAAGTTTGTTTAGCTATTACCATTTCGTCTAACTGCTGATCAACTTTTGTTCATGTACAGGAGACATGAGTCCACAATATCCATCTGTTGTTGCATACGAGAGCAGCTCATTGAGAATTACTTTTAACTTCTCTAAATTGCCTGGGAGTTCACAAACAACGTTGATCCAGGCTACTTTTAATAATTTATCAACTAATACCTATACAAATTTTATTTTTCAAGCTGCAGTTCCAAAGGTAACATATGATTTCAGGATTTTGTTAATATTAAAATTTTTTTGTATTTTCCTTCTTTCCGCAAGTGGTTGAGTTATTCCCTATTTTGTTTGTGCTGTCAAACTGCAAGAAACCTTTCAAATCATGCTTGCTTTCTTTTAATAAATTCTTTATCGATCTACTTCAGTAGCTCTTGTTTGTTTTTCACATGGATCTTCTGATTCTGAGATAACTGAAGAGCAACACTGTTATTTCTTCCTTTTCACTGATTATCCTTCAAACCTTAGCTGATTTGACGTACCTTGACTTTTTTTTTTTTTTATGTATTCTTCAATGTATAATTCTGACATCCCTTTCATCTTGGTTTTATTGGCAGTTTCTTCAATTGCAGCTAGATCCAGCAAGCGGCAATACTCTCCTTGGAAGTGGAAATGAATCCATCACTCAAACTTTAAGAGTGACTAATAACCAACATGGAAAGGTAGTTGCTGATATTACTCTCATTATCTAAATGAAACGAAAACTGCATCACAAACAGACATTTGTAGGTTCGCTCTCTAGTTGTCCTTTGGATGTTGATTATGCTTTTAAGTCATCTTAAATTCTTAGCCCACATGACATTTGGTTGACTCATGGACGCAATAGATAAACTAAAGATGTGAGAGAACTTTAGTTGGCGCATTAGATAAACTAAAGACGTATAGTGCAGCATTTTAGGTAGTTCTGCTTGACATACATTGGTGTCCTCTTTGAAGGTCCACTTTCTTCACAAATTTTGACGTATGAACATAAGAAGGTTTTAATAACAAAACATATGATTTTATGCGCTATTTTTTAGAATTTTCTGCTGTTGGTTTTGGGCTGATTTAATGGATCAAACTGACGAAATATTGATTTCAAATAAGGATCGCTTACTTTATACAAAGTTCAGTTATTGTTTATTCAAAAATATTAAGTTATTAAATTGAAGGTGGTAATGACTCAAATTCTTATTACACCCTTACCTCTATATGTATATCCTTTGAAGGAACAACTGAGATCTTATATCTGTAACTGGCAGACCTTATGGTTGATTTGGATTTATATCTACAAATTTCCATGCATTTTTTTCTTGTAGATATTGGGTTGTTGACAAAATTTACACGTTAAGAAATATTGGATAGTTTACGAAATCTGTGTACTTTTAGAAATCTCTTGTCATGCGCATAAGGATAGCTTACAAGATGAACGACAAAGACATTTTGGAGGAAGGACAAGTCAACAATTTTCCACGTGGCTTATGAGAATGAACAGCGAACACAGATATAAAGATTACGACTTTTGCTAAGCTACTTGTGGGGTTAGTTTCCATCTTTTATTTTAGACTATTACTTTCCAAGTTTGATTTGCAGCAATTTGGGATTGGTTTTGCTTGACGGTGATTATTATGGATCCAATGGCCTGAATCCTTGTTTTTCCTCTTTTTTATTCTTTGTTTTTTTCAATTTTTCTTCCTCAGGTGGTTTTTGTACATTAATAGAGAGCTTCTGTGCCACTCTGATAAACGAATTTTGCCTTCTGATCCACGCAGAGGATGGAGCTCATGGGTCATTTTCTGCATTAGAGGTACTTTCCTTTTGACATTATTGTTTAAAATCGCTTTTATTGGATCAAATAGAATTGACGAATGGAATTATAGTGTAAATGAATTTGATTTTTGTATCATTTCCATCAATGTTATTGGCAAATTATTTGTCTTTCATTTGCAGTGCTTAACAATAATAACTGACGATTTATTGAAGGATGAATAAATCTTGGAATAAATCCTAGGATGTTCTTAACATAGGGTCGTCCTTGGATTTTGATTGGGTACACAGCGCTCATGTCTCCTTTGTTTTATCAGTCTTTCGCTAGATAATCTAACATTCATATTCCTAACGTTCACGTTTTTTTTTTTTTTTTTTTTAGCATTTTGTTCTGGCATTAGTCATTTATTTTCATTCTTTATTAAATTGTGGACTATTGGATTGATATCAGTAGACAGATTTAGTTAAGATAAACACTTGCAAAAAAAAAAAACAAAAAAAAAGAGTAAAGAAAACAGCAAGAACTGAATAGTTTTTCTTTGAAGCTACACTTCGCAATACTAATTTGCCATCATTTGTCATATGGGTGGGAAGACTTTTATAGGTTAAAAGTGTTTTCTTTTTGGGTTTTGGCTTGAATGACTTTTTAAGTTTTAGAAAAATGACGTTGTCATCAACTTGACTTATGTTTCGTATCATGAACAGTAATTACAAGTTGAGGAAAATAGGCGTCGATTGAGCTGGTTTATAGTGATCGTTTAATAAAATTCAACGCTAATCATTTTCTTTGCTCTCAAGAGAGACTCAACATCTAATAATACAGGGCTCGGAAGTAAGCAAGATTTTAACAAATATGAGAAGAAGAAATTTGCAAGCTTTTGTATTTTCAATATTTATTTTATGATTATTTTCTGCCATTAAACACGAAATTTGAAAAATTCATAATCTCTATGTATTAATGATTTTGATTTAGCCATCTTTAAAGTGCCAAAAGATGCTATTGGTACACGATGAAGCATTACTTCTCAACATATCTCTAGTGCTTTTTACCCGAGAGAACGTATTTCGATGAGAGTACGTTAATTGCACACTTTGATGCTTCGTCTATTTATTATTATAAGTAATAAACCTAATGAATTGCTTGCTTGCACTGTGTATTGTATAAAATAATACATTGCTCGTATTGTTGATTGTATTATGTATATTTTAAGCTCTGTTTCTGGAGTGGGTAGCTACAAAAGTCGGTGGCTTTTCTGCTGGCTTTCACAGCGCCTGCGTGGTTAGTTACGTGACGACGGGCTTCAATCTTTTGGAAAAACAAAGACCAAGTCATCAGCCGGCCCTCTCTCAATCATACTTTCTTTTGTCTTATTACCTCTTGAGAATCTCTCGCTTTCACTCTTATTATATTTCTCATCAACCAAATTAAATAATTGAAATAAACAAGAATCAGATTGGATCTATACGAAAAGATTCTTTCAATTTAATTAAAAAAAAAAAAAAACATCCCAAATCAAATGACTACAATCGTGTTATGTGATGCAATGCTTATGTGTTAATCATTAACGGACAAAACCGACTGGTTATTGTAAATTATACACTTAGCATCAAAACAAAATACATGGTAACGTTGTTATACCTCATTTGGCAAGAAACCCATAAATTTAACGTCTAGAGATTGGTTCAAGAGCTGCTCACCCAACTATCATTACATCCCTTCAAAAATTTAATCTTTAAAAGTGTCCAACGTTTTATGTTTCACAAGAATGTGGCAAAGTCTCACATGGCCACTCCCCAAACAAAACCTTACCTCCTTTTCTCAATTGGTAATTTTGAACAAAAAAAAATTCAAATCAAAGCAGACCCCATTTTCATGTACCTTGAGGTTTGTAATTACACGGCAGACCCACTGCAACTGATGAACTCCCTATTTGAGGGTCTGCAATACTTGGATATTTCCCCTTCTTTGACCATTGCCAGATTTTCGAAACAGAGAAGCTTTCGTTTTTACTTGTAAAGTTAAGTTTCTTCCCCTCGTCGTTTTCATCCAAGGCAAAAATGCCCTTTTCGGTGCTTCTTTCTTTAGTGGTACCACCATCGGCCACTCTATTCGGGCATAAAGCCACTCGTAAATCTGAATCATCAACAACATACTGGTATGACCCCATTGAGTAACATCTTCTTCCACCCAAATCACTCCTACTTGTCTCTCCTTCTCTCTCTTCCCCTCTTTCTTTCTCTCCTCCATTATTCAGGCTCTTAAACTTGCCTAATCTCACAGAAAATACCCTTTTTTCCGGGTCAATTTCACAATCTTCTGGCTTTCTTTTTGAGGAAAACTCACTCCAAGAATTTCCTAAAAACTGACCTCCATCTCTTAGATCTTCACAATCATAAGCTGAATTTTCGACTGTAAATCCGGGTGTGTAAAGACTCCCTCTACAAAGAGGGCAAGTTGAGTTAGACAATAGCCATGTGTCGATACAGTCGATGTGAAAAGCATGGCTGCACATAGGAAGTAGTCTTAATTTGTCTGATACTGAAAATTCACACAAACAAACAGCACAATCAAACGGCTCTTGCAGGCCCACAATCTCCTTGTAGAAGAATACAGGAAGTGCATCTATGAAGGCTTGATCTAAACCCAAATCATGGAGATGGAAGAGTTGCTGTAATTGTCTCCGATAAGAGAACGAATCATTTAGTTCTTGGATTCTATTGGATTCGGATGAAGATGAAGATCTTTGGCCAGTGAGAAATCTCACAACCAAGTGAAGCACACTGGAAATGAAGAATATTACTGCTAGAATCACTATGATAAGCAAAATTGCTGGGCTTATTTTGCTGCCCGACGAAGAAGCAGATAGAGGAGGAGGAGGAGGAGGAGAAAAAGAAGAAGAAAGAGAAGTAAAATGCAGAGGAAACAGAGGATGGTTAGTAAGAGAACCTTGTTTCTGCCTGAATTGAGAGCGAATAGAAGTCATTTCTGGACATGAACATACAAAATTCACCACCAATTTTCTCAAAATGTCTTCAATCCAACCCAGACTCAACTATTTCTTCAAGTTCAAGGTTCAACTTGATAAGCATTTGCTTTGCTTCATTCGAGATCAAACCCACCTCATAAATTGAGTTCGAGAAGCAATAGATACACTATTTACTGCAATAGCAAGAAACCCATTACAGTTGACCTATTAAACAAAGAATAAATTCAACAATTGACTAAACTTTTCAAATAAACCCTCCAACTCAGTCCGAAGATTGTTTAATGTCAATAAAACCTACTTCTCTACCCCCCCTTCTCTAGCAACAAACCCTGACGATTGGCTCGCAAGGATACTCAAACTAATCAAATCGAAAATTTCAAAGTTGCAGTTCACCAACCTCCAATCTGCCATCAATGGAACCACCCATTTCGCAAGCGGCTTGTTGGTCTAACTATTTCAAACAGAGACACAGGCAAACAGTAGCCGTTTGAGGGTTTCAATTTTGCTGTCATCAGAAGGACAAGGACACTGAGAGTGATTCCACTCATGGTTGTTGGAGCTCCTAACATGGCAGATTACAAGAGTAAAGCCAAAAACAGAGAGATGAGGCCAATATTGTTTCATATTTATTCCAAAATACATATTCTATTTTTTCTTATTTTTTATATAAAAAACAAAAACTTGGCTTTATTTATATATAGACACACACATGCACTGATGATTAACACAGTTAAATAATAAAAGTCTCGCATATTATTTTAGGGTAAATATCAAAACGGCCTTTAAAGGATAAAAATATTTTCAATAGATACCATTGCTAACACCTCAAACTGAGAGGTTAATTGATAATTTAAAAGTTGAAGGTATTTATTAAAAATATTCTCAGGTCTATTTTGATATTTATTCTTTATTTTAATTACAAAAGTCTGAACTATAACTTTAAGAACTAAAAGCTGTAACCAAAGAGTTCAGTCTAATTCGTTGTTATTAGGCCTTAGCGTTTGGGCTTTGAGCCTAATGAGATATTTGGACCTCTGTGTCGGCCCAAATCAAATAAAAGAACGGAAGGACGATAAAATTGGAGACTTGATTGGACAAACGCTGCGAATCATCTGGTTTGATTAAGTTGTATGATCCACGGGCTAGCATCTCGACGGCGACGTGAGCTCACACTGTCTGAATTCGTCGTTTTTTATACCTAAAGTCGGAAAATTGTATTTCTCTAATCGAATTTGTTGTTTACGCAGTCCTTGAGTTGGAGTGTGGTCTCAAACTCTGCATTGGTCTCTGCACCGCAGGAGAAAAGGTACGGTCATATTAGGGGTGTAAAGGATTATCATGGGCGCTCTCTATTTTTCCATGTTAGTAATTTAATATCCAAGTTAGATTTTGTTAGTTCGGATTCTAATTGAGTGTATGCCCTCATATGATTGAGTTTTCATCTTGCGCTTTTGTCGAAGTTGCATCTTGTGAATTGTCAATTGAAATGCATGGATTTAATTTGATGCATTTATAATTTGGCGTGAGCAAGGATCAGCATTCTGAAAGAATTGACTTGGGAGCTGTCAGTCTCAACGCTGTCGCTGGAAATTAATAGGTGGAATGTTTTTTTATTGGGTTTTTGTTCTGGTATATTTAGAGGCAGTGAAGGTAGAGTTGAGTGAAGTTACTTTTAACTACATATTTCCCATTATAAAACTCATGGCCCTGTCGGAGTTTTGGTGACTTTTGATTGTTGAGACGTCCTTGTGTTTATGAATTCTTGGGGATTGTAGTGGATTTTAGAGTAAGAAAGTTGTTGGCAGCTCTTATTATCGTATGCAATTATCGATTGAAAAATGCAAATAGAGGAGTGCAACTGGTGTGTATGGGCAAGAGATAATTGGGTCACCTGAACAGTTTAGAGCTTACCCAAGGACGAACTGAAGCTTTCCATTATGCAATCGTTTGCAAAAATCACTTCTATGTGATTTTCATTTCTGTCAAATAGAAGGTTAGATCTTCTTGTACTATGATTTTGCAGTTTTAAACCTAGTAAAGGTGCTTCGGCTCAAGGCGAGTCTCCTTGGATCTTGCAGAATTAATATTCAATCGTAATTCTCCTAATTCGTTTCTTGGACTGTGGTCATGACATCAATGGATCAAAACAGAAAATCAAAACTCATATATTGAAGTAGGCCCAAATAAAATAAAAAATCATAAATCCTTTTGGCAGTCGCGAAAAGGTGATTAATTTGTCTGTTATCTTTCAAAGTTGTTGGATCATTGGGCTTTCATAATTTCCCAAAAACCTTGCAAACATCGTAGAATTAAATATGATCGTCCTTATTTAAATTTACTGTGGTAGTGGGCATTCAAGTTCATATTCTCCGGAGTTGCCATTTGCTGCACACACAATAATGTGAGCGCCATTCAGGAAAAGTCGGTAGTACTTGGCAATATATATGTTTGGAACAGGAAGACAGCCCAGGAGTTATTCGGCAAAAGTGGGTTCACTAGTCCATTTATGTCCTTCACTCATGAGTATCTACGGGCAGTACGGACTAGACAGACTACTTCAATCTATCAGGTTTCATGTCCATTTGCTTCTCTGCTGAATAGTCTATTTCTTTACATTTGTTGGTTCATTAATTAGATTAACTCTGATAATGTTTACTGTATATAAGAATAGTAATGAAAGAAAATTACAGAATTACGCTTAAAACCTAAAAATGTGATTATAAATCTGAATTATTTGGAGGAAAAGTCTGTAATTGTTGGTTAGAGGAAATAAATCCCTAAAGGAGGGGAGGGTGCCCTTCAATATGGTGGAAAGATATTCCTATCCCTACCTTGAATGGCACAATTAAGAGTTTTTTTGCAATTTGATGGCACAACATGTTCATTTTCGTTGATTGATTTTAAAATACGATCAAAGAGATGGTGAATAAAGAAAGCAAACCCAACTTGAGGTAATACAGAAACTAACTTCCCTCGATTAAATTAGTTTCCTTGATGTTCACTAGATTCGGTATTATGAATATTCTTTAAAAATGCATTGGTTTATGGTGATGATTATGGAGTTGTTGATAATGATAGGCCAGCATTGAATCACTGCTTTCGCCGGTGTCCTTTTCAGGCATATACGCCAGCGCCTCATCATCAACCTCTTCCTTCGCCGGCAGTTTTTCAAAGCCGAGCCCTTTGGGCGGCGTTTGGGCGGAGAGTAAATGAGGATGTGCAGGATGGGTCAGTGGCGGCGCCACTGACGGAAGCTTTGCTAAGAGAGCTTCAAGGCTGTTCATGGAGGGAGTTACTCCGAGTTGGTCGCTGAAGTTTGTGTAGAATTGGTCAGTCGGAGATGGAAGGGTGGGTTCGAACTGCCATACTTCTGGGTTTCCTCCGCCGTAGCTGTCCGCCTTGACTGGAAAAGATGTTGAAGATGGGTGAGGGAGAAGCACGCCGGGAATGCTTTCTATGTAACTGAACTTCTTTCTCAGCAGCACAACGTAGCTCAAGTCTTCGACTACCTTGTATTGTGCAAGAAAATGGGGTGGAAGTCAATACTTATTGAACGGAGAGAGCGAGAGAGAGAACCCATTTGGGAATAGGAGAAAGGAAATGATAGAAGAGAACCCATTTGGGAATTGGAGAAAGAAAGTGAGAGAAGAGAGAGGTGACCCATTTGAGAATTGGGGGAAAGAGGAGAGGGGGGGAGAGAGAGAGAGAGAGAACCTTTTGAGCAGATCCCAATTGGATAACACCTTCGCTAACTGCTATTAAAGCTATTGTCTGGAAGACACAGTTAAGAGTCAAACAGAAGTAGATCTAAAAATACTTGTCAAATTGGGAATTGGAGAGCTTTCATTACACAACACGATCAATACCTTTACACCCGACTGAAACTGAGCTTCCCACGTTCTTGGATGCTATTTGCACAAACAAATAAACCACATTATTCTCCCACAAAACTAATCAACCCACACACTTTTCTAATAAAAAACCTCCAACTCTACTTCAAATTGCATACCCAATCGGCCGAATTATGCCAGGAGGACAGGAAATTCAGTTCTTGATCATGAGATTGCTTATAAATCCATTTGTGACCTTGATCTGAAGCCACTTTTCCAATCAATCTGCAAAATGCAAGAGAAGAAAGAACTTTATAAAAATAAATAAAATATAGAGAGACAAAAAGAGAGAGAGAGAGAGAGAGAGAGAGAGAGAGAGAGAGAGAGTACCCTTCTCCGTAATTATAAATCTCATGTGACATCTTGAAGAAAACCTCTGGTTGCAGGCCTTGATTGTTCTGAAAATCATCAACCGTCAATCTCCGGCCGGCAGCCATTTCCGAGGAAGAAGAAGCTGTGAAATTGCAGAAACCATCTTCCCAAACTAAAATCCTGCGGATTATTCGCGTGTATTTTTAGGATTGGATTTCTTGGGAGCCATACAAAATTAAAGAATGAATACCAACCAGTTTCTTCTGTTTCCTCTTGACCTGTCAGAAGCAGCTTGACCATCCCATCTGCAAAGAAGGATTGAAGATGGTATTTTTATTGAGAAAAATGATGTTTTAGAGAATAGGGTATTGATTAATGATTAAAATAAACAAAAGGGTTCCATTTTTCTAACTTGGGTGGTGGGTAATTTCGTGGAAGGATTCTCCAAAAGACTGCATAAACCCACTGAGACGGAGAGTTTTCATGGATGCACATGCTTCTTAGAGCTTGTTGAAGAAGTTGAGTCACTGCCAGTGGGTTGACATGTTTTCCCATCTCTCTCTCTCTCTCTCTCACTTTAAAGTCTAAAGATATCCAGCAGCAGTCCTTGTTTTTCGTCTCCTGCTCTTTAAAAAGTAAAACCCTCTGAGAATGAAGAGCTAGAGATAGGGAGGCCGAGAGAGAGGAGAGAGTCGGTCTAACTACATGACTATTCTCATATTCTAGAGTCTAAACCGTCCGTATGATATTATGTGCAATTCTAGATAATCATATTATCTCTTTCCCATTACCCATGGTTGTTTCTTTGTTTTACCTTCACAATTTCAAAAAAGCTTCCTGATTTCGTCAATGGTGGAGTTTATTTCTTCTTATCTCTCAACTGGGTGTTTGCCATTTGTCCTCACTTTCAAGGACTGTACTATATCAGAAATTACACTTCACCAACACTTAGTCATCAAAATCATGCTCAAGTTCATGCATTTTGATAAATGTATGATAAGCAATTATCATATTTTCTTGGGCGAACTATGATAATCATTCAAAAATGGAGATTTTTCTTTCTATGCATTAACTCATGACGTTCTTGAAGATGCCTAGTGATTGTGTGTATTGTCTTTTCAAGTGTACTCCTTTTATGACCATATTTTAAAATTATTTGCACTTGTAGTCTTATAGCCATCTCTCTCTCTCTCTCTCTCTCTAAACTAGTTTCATTTTCTAATCCAGACAGGCAGACACAAAGCAAGCTTGACAGATCGTTTGCACACTGTTTCTTGTTCATCTAATTTGAGTTACAGAAAAATCCTACATTTTACTTCAACCGATATGAAAACGACCTGGGTTTTGTTATATACAGTTGTACCTTCATTTCTCCTTCTGAACCCTAAAAATACGTGGTGCCATCCTTATCAATAGGTTTTGTGCCCTACACAAAAGTCTCTTATCGTTCATTACTGTACGGTTCTTAAGGGTGAAAATGATAGAGTTTTAGGCAGTAGGATATATGGGAGAAAAAGGGTGATGAGTATATATGCCCTCGCCTTACTTTTTATTTTCAAGTACTTAAACGATACATTTTACCGTGAATAATACGAGAAAATTAGAAGAAAGAACACATTGATTTTAGACGAAAACTCTTATGAGAACAAACTACACTACGTACACAAGAAATAAAATACGAGAGAAAGAGATAGAGAGTTCCTGAGTAACAATAATATAACGAAACTATTCGACAAGTGACAAAATAACCAAGATTCATACAATGTTGATCTACTCGATTCAATTCCTTAGCTATTACCCGAAATTCCTAAAAAAACAAAAATTCAATTCAAATATGGGGTGAAACCTGTCCCTATCTTCCAATAAAGTAGCAGCAACTATGCGTCCAATTTCATATTATATAATTTTTTTTTTTTTATAAAAAACTCAAATAAATAATTAGTTTTTTCAAATTTGTTTATGCTGTTTGATATGATTAAATCTCCATTTAATTAATTTTTAGTTTGTTTTTCTTTATCAGTAAGTGATGGCAAAGGTCTGTACAAGATTTAAACCTCCATTCAAGTTAGTGTGGGGTAAATAAGGCGATGTTTGACATGATATATTATGCCATTATCTATGCAGTTTTTAATGAAATATTCGATTGTCAATATGGGTTAAGTGTCGATTCCGGATTGATGAATGCTGTTATTCATTTCACAGAAGAAATGATATCTGTTCTTATAAGTATACATAATATTATGTAGTGATTACATTTCCCAATATGATGCCTTTGACCACTGATTCATGCATTTATGTGTTTGCAAGGAAGTAAAAGTTCAATGGAAGGAGAGAGAGAGAAAGAGAAATAATGGAGGGATTGGGGTAGCTGAAGAGAAGCAGGGCTTTGAATTAGGATGATGGAAGCACTTTGGAGATACAGTGAAATGAAAAAGACCTTCAATATCATCATAAGATGCGATGAAGCAAGAGGAGCTCTGGGCATGGGCATGGTCATGGTCATGGCTGCTATCTGAAAATTTGAACGATAACCATCTGAGTCAGTCAGTCACTGTTCTTCCATTTAATATACACAAATCTGGCAAACAGGAAGAACTCTCTTACCTCAACTGATTCACACGGGATTCCTCGTGTTACGCGATGCTTTCGGTTACCGGACTCTCGCCGTCTAGGGTGCAGCAATCAAACTAATATACAACCTTGATTCATAACTCTAGTTGTTCATTGGAACTGAGAATAACAAGACAATCGAACTTAACCGTCTTACTTCTTCACCATTTTCATAAACAAAACAATAACTACACACACAGCAGCTGGGTTGGTATGCCTTAATCTATTCACATGGCCGTACAACATCAGCATCTTCAGCCTTTTTGAGCTACAATGTCCTTGCTCTAGGCTTCACCCTTTTATTTTTCAACTCTTTAAGACCCTTTTGAAATGCATTCAGAAGAAGCTAATAATTTCTCCACCATCTACTAAAACATGAAAATGCATTCAGAAACAAACAAATTTGAATCCAGTGTAAGCCAACTATCACAGACAGAGCCCACCATTTTCAACGGTTGAATAAACCACGATAGTAGAGAAGCTCTTTCCCCACATATCAAATTCCTACTTTTGTCTATATTATACCTATATTAAAATTTTCTAAACATTTATTAAAAAAAAAAAAAAGGAATATCACATAGTTGTGTTGAGGGATGATATGAAGCATCTCCACACAAAGAACAATTGCAGTCTCCCTGCTGATTAACTCCAACTTCATGTAGTAATTACACATCAATTTCTTAATTGAATCTGTAAACGCCCATTAAAAGATATTTCTAATTAGACTGGTGAAAATTCTGAACATTTCTTCACAGAAGCATGCCTTTAAAGACAGAGAAATTAACTAAAGGAATGATGATGATTTTATGTGCTACAAAATTTACAGCAGTTATGAACTCATCAGATATTACACTAAAGATTTATCAGTTGAACTACAGTCATGCTAAAACTAACTCATACATCCGGTAACGAGGAAATTGCATGATCCATGTAGAGTTTCCGGTCCTGATGTTAGTATAAAAGTCAAAAAGCAATATATTTTATTTCAATTTTAACGTCACAGCATGGACATCAACTAAAGTACTGGACCAACACAATGCTTTTTATATGCTTTTTAGCTGAGCAAGTTGAAAACAATTAAACGAAAGAACAAGGCAGGCCATATGGAAGAAAAAGGAAAAGAAATGAGTCTAAATAATAAACAAAGGGATTTTGAAAGCAAACCCTAAAGGGATTTTGAAAGAAAACCCTTGAGAAGATATTCAAAACTCATCATTATTTCAAGCTCCTTTAGGATAAATTACTCTTTGCTCTCCTACATAAGAGTCTAACATTTAAAACCAAGCAATTATCCACTTTCAGCATAATTAACAGAAACCACTATTTCTAGGCTAATGGGGTTACGATAATAAACCTCAAAGAACAGTGGGTGTGTAGGAGGAGCACTTGTTCCAACAGTGACCTTAGCCAGGACAAATAAGGTAGCCCCTTGAGGCTATGGGACCCTACCCTTCAAGAAGACCAAGCAGAGCGGTCCAGGACCTAAGCCCTAGAGAATTTGGAAGCATTAGAGCTCAGACAAGATCTTCACTGTGATCTATACACACTCTTTATTGCTCTTCCAAAGTTTACCTCATTGACAACTCCAAATTTGCTGCGTCAAAGTGAGCCTCACTCTGATGGTTTTTTGGCATCTTCCAAAGCTTTTTTTCTAGTGGAGCAGCTGCAATAAATACAATCAATTTAAATAATTAGAAACATGCTATTGCTTATTAAGGAGTAAAGCAAGATAGTGAAATGAACTATATAACTAGCAACATTTTTATGCAGCCATGTTTCGTAGAAAAGTTATTTTTCAAATTATTTATCGTTTTGCATTGACCTTCCTATGTAGTTTAAATAAATGCACTAGACGTGGTTTTGGGCAATCTGACTACTTGGAACTTTCTCAAGGTCTTTCATCTTCTTTTGCAGAACAGAACAAAAAACTGATAACCTTTCCTCTTTTCCTGGGCTTCTCTTTTCTGGGTTTGACAGGGTTTGTACTGTGCAAGGGCAGGAGGATTCTGAATTCGGATACTTCACATGCAGATTTTCTTGCATATATTCTTTCATGACAGAGAGAAGTTGAAAGTAGGGATGCTCCAGTCTGGGTTAAGGATCTAATTTACATTAAATTGGGCTGGGCCAATCCCTGGTTCACCAAGAATTTTGTCTGAGCCCGAGCCAGAAAGTACTTTTAAGCACAAGATGACTCGAAGAACATGAAAAAGCGATCCTACTAGCAATTTCTTAGCAGCTGCTTCTTCCTTGGCAATTTCTTGCTTCTATTTTTTGACTGGTTTTATTTGTCTTTCAAGCAAAAATAATGGGTTTCCTTTTCTTATTGTACAGCATTTCATCCGTCAAAACTCTACATTCTACAACTACCTGAAAAGGCACAGCCGATTACTATTATTTACCCATACAGCAGTTTACTAAGTTGAGTTTGCAAAATGCCTAATCTGCCACGATACACGGACTTTGGCAACAAGATTTCATTGCGTCTGCAGGAAAAAACTCCAGCAAATTATGCTTAAGATCTTAGTGAATAATCTCCAGTCACTTGTTGAACGCGATATGGCCATGCGCTGCATTAATCAAACTCTGCACAGGTTTTAATGATGAAAAGATAAACCATCAATTAAAGTATACAACAAAAATCAGTGATTCATCAGGAAAAATTGTGCTACAGACCTGTTGAATTGCCGCTTTGAAGGTGTAGAGCCTGATCTAACATTAATTATAGAAAGATTTTGTACAACCCATCTACCTACTGCTTGATAGGCGAATTTGACTGTAGGAATGTGCTGAACCTTCAAAACTTCTTTCCGAGTTAAGAATATGTAGGACATGTCCCATAATTGAAGCTCCTGTAGGTTGTCAAGGTGCTCAATGCCTGAAGGAATTTCTTGTAAATGATGGCATGAAGTAATGTCTAGTTCTTTGTGCCCAGGCATTGCCCCTCTTGCTACTCGTACTTGTTTTAGGTTCTCCATTTCCGATAGACAGAGCCTTTTCAGGTGCGGATACCCCGTTGACTCACAACACAGCTCCTCAGATGTGGAAGCAGCCCGAAGTTCAAGAATCACCAATGTTGGCAGTTTCTGAAGCGCCTTTAATGGGTCAATATCTAAGTTCGAATCTTGGAGGACCAGCTTGGAGAGGTGTTGAAGTGAAGTAATCCATTGAGGCAAAGCTACTAAAACACATTTCAGATAAAGACGCTGAAGAAACTGTGGCGGTGATGAAAGATAGTTCAGTTGAATAGTTTCAGTCTTATCAACGGAAACCAGGTACAAGGAAAATAGTTGTCTCAATTTTTCCAAGGAAGCGCACAAAGGCAGACCATCTCCTTTTCTTAATTTTACAACACCTAACCTCTTCAGCTTGGTCAGATTTCCTAATTCTTTTGCTGTGCTCTCACTAATTTCTACACATCCAAGCCTTTCTAAATTTGTAAGAGATCCTATTCCATCGGGCACAATGAAACCATAGGTATCAGCAAAGAAACGTGACGTTTGGAACCGGTAGCGATAACACTGGAGCCTCAAAAGATTCTTAAGCTTTAAGATTCCAGCAGGCAATTTTGACACAAGTGTAAATTTGAGATCTAAATTTTCTAAGCTCTTCAGTTTCCCAATGGAGTCAGGAAGCTCACTTATTCTTGTCCTCCTCAGACTCAGGTATCTTAGAAGAATTAGTTCATTTAGCTCTTCAGGGAATTGAGAGATGGGTGCAAGTTCAAGCTCCAGCACCCTTAATAGACTAAAACTGAAATAGATTGGAAATTGATCTGCGGATAAGGAACTTTCAGATCTAAAAACCAACAGAGACCGAAGATTTGGAAATTTCATGTCGGATGGAAGGTAATTGCAATATTCATGGATCGACATTCGACGATCTTTGTCACTATAACTGCAGCTGCTTCCATTCACTACTGTTACTAGAGATTCTTCCTGGCATTTTAATTGAAGGATTTCTCTCATTAGATCATGAACTCTACAACTTCTAATCTTGTTGAAATCATTCATCTCCACTACCTGAAGCAGGCTCCTACTGACAAGATCATTAAGGTATTGTTCTGCCACCTCTTCTAATGAGAACCCTTGCTTTTCTTCCACAAGTCTCTCAGCAAGCCATAGCCGAATAACTCTAGATGTTTTTATTATGTAATCCTCCGGAAAAACACTTAAATATAAGTAGCATGATTTCAAATAATACGGCAATTGATTGTAACCTATCAGAAGAATCCTCCCTAAACTCTCGAGACTATGATTGTTTTTCGTCTCTACAGCAAAGCTTTCGTAAACTTTCTTCCACTCCAAAACTGTTTTTTCCTTCTTAGACAGTAAACCACATATTACCACAATAGCAAGTGGCAGACCTCCACACTTCTTCAGAATACTGCGAGATAAGTCCACTAAATCCACAGGGCAGATGCCTTTATTCTGAATTTCTGGGAATGATTTCATGCAAAATAGGTTCCAAGCTTCTTCTTCCGGGAGAGGCAGAAGATGGTAAATTCGAGTATTAGTTTCTAATGATTCACCAATGTCGCGTCGACGTGACGTGAAAAGAATTTGACTCCCGCATTTAGAGTCAGGAAGTGCATATTTTACAACTTCCCAAGTATTAAGACTCCACACATCATCAAACACTACCAGATACCTTTTCCCCTTTAAATAATTTTTGAGAGTTTCAACTAATTGTGCCTCTTCCATTAAATTGATTGATTCCGGAATTGGCTCCTTTGTTGCCTCCAGGAATCCCTTCATTGCACACTGCAAAAGCTCTGCATTAGTAAACGACCTAGAGACAGTGACCCAAGCTTGGCAAACAAAATGGTTTTTAATCAGTTGGCTATCGAAGATTTTCTTTGCTAGAGTTGTTTTTCCCATACCACCCATCCCTACAACTGAAATGGCAGTGAGATCTAATTCTCCCTCCGTCAGCCATGAAATTAGCAACGCTTTAGGTTTTTCAATGCCCACTAGTTCGGATTCTCTTTTATAAAGAGAAGCTGCTCGCGGATCATGCCAGCCCTGAAAGTGGGAATTAATATCGGAATTCGTTGCTTCATCTGTTTGATTGAACGAAAATGCATTTCTTCGCTCGGAAATTGCCCTAACATTCTCATTAATCCTACGTAATTGTGTAGCCAATCTACGCCGAGCCCTAATATTCTGAATGTGATGGAGAAAACTGCGATAAAATCTAATCCGAGAAGGAAGTTCTAATCGAATAAAGAATTCTTCAAGAACATCTTCAGCGTCATAAGCAACTTCTCGCACTTGCTTCACCCAAGTTTTGACACTTTTATCCATCTCGCTTCTTGCTTCTGCATCCTGAAGAAACGATTTCATGCTCTCGAGATCTTCCTGTAGCCTTTTGACTCCCTTTCGCACTCCGCCCAACAGTTGAGCTTCCTCTTCCACCAATTCGGTCAATTTCTGTAGCACTATCTTGACAGCTATCGTCCCCATTTTCGAGGATCTCTCTAGATACTAGTGTCTAATATGTGATATATCTGCTCGCGGTTGCATCAAATAAAGGAGATGGTTATGGAGATCACAAATCCCAACCCAGGCATAGCTTCTTCAATGATCAATCGAAATCTAAGTACAATCTGAACGACTGAAACTCGGATGTTCATTTGAAGAGTTGAAAAAGACGATAAATAGTGAACCTTAAGCTTCCGTCAGCGTAGACTTACTGGCAAGCTGCACGGTTTTTCGCGCCGACAATTATAAAAAATGGGACGAAAAATAAAACTAGCTTTCTGGACGAACATGCCCTTCGGTAGTAATGTCAAATGGCCTCGACAACGGATGGGGAAGGACCAGGCCGGCTCGCAGGCTGAGCCCGACAGGCCTTGGGGAGGACTATGGTTGGGCCTCTCCCGGCCCAACACCCCTGCCATATGGTCGGGCTTGGGTGCCTCGCCGGATTCTAGAGAAATTTTTTGAAATCTGACAGAAAACTGTCGGAGTCTATCAAGGCCCGTTGAAAGTCTGGCGGAGGTCCGCTGGCCGACCCGTCAGACAAAGTCTACGTGTGGGCCTGCCATCCTAAAACTAGACCGGAGCCAAGCCCACGACAAATTTCTTTTTTGTAGGCTTGCCCTCGAGCCAGTTGCGAGATTGAGTTAGCTCGCTTGTTTACTTCCTAATATAATTTTAAACTCTATATACTGGACATAAATTATTATTTTAATTATTTATAATTTATTATAATTACTCAACTAATAAATAAATAATACATACGGTGCTTGATAATATACATTAGTCATAAATTTAAGGACGAATTGTTTATATGTTAATTATTAATTAATAAAATTATTATGATATCGTATAAATATTTAAAATAATATATTATAAAAATTAAAAAATAAATTACTCACGCAATGACGTGAAATTAAAAATTAAATATAAAATTATTATTTTCGTTCAATATATTAGAGGTGGAGAATGAGAACATAAAAACTCATATTCCATTTGATTAGCCTCGCGCGGCTTCAAATTACACATCGGTTGACATAGAATTCTTATCATGAAATGGTATTTAATCGAAGTTGATGAAATTATAAAGGTTGTCACGGTTAAGTGTCATGTTGACTCTAATTCAAACATTATTGCAATCAAACAATCGGTAAAGATTTTGTTGAGCGTTTTATCATCGCCCCATCGAATACTAACCATTCACGAGTATTTAACAAATAATATTCACAAATAACTTAAAAAGTCATTAATTAGTAGAAAATTTATGACAAATTATAAATTTTTAAAAATATAAATTATAATAATAATGAATAAGTATCGTATAAACATCACGTTACAATGTAAGATTAGAAGATATATAGCACTATCGGTATAATATAACAATTAGAGATCCTTCCTTGACAATAAGAGGCAAAAATGAGTGGAGAGATGAACATACAATTCACGAGTTGATTGGTTCTTCAACTGAGGAAGACGAAGAAGAATCTAAATCAGAAGGATTGGTCCAAACTGGGAGTTGTTTCCGCATCAAGTGCTTGCGTCTCTGCAGCGTTAACAAGATCAAAATGCTGTCCGTTCGAAGAATGCTATAACCGGCTTTTGTGTACATGTCAAACGGAGCTGTATCGATGGTTCGGCAGTGTAGGTAAACTTCTCTTGATGAACTCATTTGAGATACTAATTCTTCACTTGCCCTCAGAAGATGCCACCCAATTCCTCTCCTGAAAATCAAACAGCCTAAAATGTTAAAAATACTACTGGAATGAGACCATCACTTTGCTCGACACAGCTTTTAAGAGTCATATCTTTGGCTTCTTGGTCCCAAAAACAATTTTCCGATAGGTTCCAATGAAATATTAGAACTACTTGTAAATTTCTGTGCATATCCATTTTTCTTGGTCGAGTGTCATTTGAACATTATCTTAAAGGTTTTAACACGTGATCGCTTTTCCTGAGTGAGTAAAATTAATGTCAATAGAAAGGTATAATCGCGGCAAAATCCGAGCAAAATGGCCAATTTTGGCTCAGAATCTGTTGATTGGGTCATTGTTGCTCTTCCTACACTGATTCTTAAAAAGATTTTTGCATAAAATTGCTCATTGCTACTCTAACTACACTAATCCTAGTTCCATTGATTTTACAGAGAAAATCCATGAGTTCAGCATAAAAACGAGTTCAGTAATTCAAGGGTGGGGAGATATACCTTCGAAGAGGTATTCTAACAGTCATGTTGCAAATATAAGGTGAATTCTTTGGAGGAATAGGCGTGGGAGGAGAAGCATTAGAACCCCTTTTATCAAAACAGACTTCAACAGTACCAGCTAACTGTTCATCATCTTCTTCTTCCTCTTTTCCTCTGTAAATACCAATTAAGGTAGCTGTATGCGGCATCAAAGCCCTCCTCTCAATCAAATACTGCTTGACCAAATATCTAAGCACTGAGACATAAGCAGTTGGCCAAAGCATTGATTCGGCAAATGATTCAGCCAACAACGCTACAGTGTCATCCATTTCTTCAGCCCGCATAACCCTAATCCACAAAAAACCTGATTTCAATTCATGAAAATAACTGAAATTCTCGAGGAATTTGAGGTTTTCAAGCTCTGCGTTGCTCAGAAATCGGCCCGTGAAAAGTGAATCATCGATATAAGATGAAGTGGACGTTGTTGAAGGGGAATGAAAGGGGGAGGAAGAGAATTTGAAGGGATAACGCTCATGGCTGGAAGGAATTGGGTGTCTGTAAATGAGAATAGATCGCCGGAAGGGGAAGGTTTTGTAGGGTTTAGAGAAATGATGAAGATGGTGAGGGAACAGTTGATCTGGAGATAGTGAGAGTGGCGCTGTGGCAGCCATGGACGCAAGCTGTAAATTGAGGTGGCTGATCGTTTAGCAATATGTTTCTATTTATCTAAATTTCTATATATGTAGGGGTGGGCACAGGGGTTCTGTTTGGTCCCGTCCTGAATCAGGATCGAAATCGAACCGAGCTTTCGAGATTTTTTTTTTCCAAAGACAAGAACGAGTCCCTCCCACCCAAATTATCAAGCAATATTGAACAGCAAAAATTGCACAGACAGTGAGGATGAGAACATTGTCGTTATGAGAGGCAGAGAAGACGGAAGACTGAAAATTGAAGCACCGAGTGAAACAGCGACTAGCAAGCATTGAGCGAGAGAAGACGGAAGACTGAAGACTAAAGCACCGAGTAAGGCAGCGACCAGCGAACACCGAGCGAGGCAGCGAGCACAGAAATAAAATTGAAAGATTTGGAAAGTGAAAATTCAAAGCAAGCCGATTAGTCAAACCCTAAATTTAGAATTATTTTTAAGAGTTCGGTACAGTCTCGGTTTTTTGAGATTTTGAGTTCAAAGCTTGAGGACCGGATTGAAAGCGGTGGGAATCTTGACTCAAGGATGGAAGAGCTGGGGCCAAAATCAGATCGAAACTGATAGTACGATTCGGTTCTTGATTCTCGGGCCAATTTTGACCACTCATGATATATACAAAGAAGACATTCTTAATTTTTTAAATTGATTATTTTAATTATTTATAATATTGTACTAATAAATATATAATAATGTTTAATCTCGGAGGAACCGACTTTAGCACGAGGTCTGATTTTAACTTCTACATGTATCATAACCCTAACTATGACACACCGTTTGGTTCTCAATATTGAAGGATTAGAATCGCAAAACCAAAATCAAACTGTAATCACAAAATTCATTTCAAATTCAACACAAACTCAAGTATCGTTAATTCAAGATTCAATTGTCTCAAAAACGGACCAAATCGGGCCCACCCGGCATATATCCATTTGTAGACAAAGCCTCGATTCGACCCGGCCATTCTCCCATCTACCCAAAAGGGTTCTCACAAACGCCGAGCTGATAAAAGGTGTTGGAATATTTGGAATGATTTTGTCTGATTCTGCTCTCTGCCATGGGTCGTTTGGGCAAGAGCTCCATAGTTGTAACGGACGAGGTCTGTGTTTGTAGCCCATATCTCCCAGACCCGCTGCTGCTAATGATCGGGTCAAGAAAGTGGTAAGAACCCCAATGAAATTACATCATCTCACCGTAAAAAATCAATAATTATTCACTTGTTATATTCTGATCTCTGTAAATGATTTTTATAATTCGGAATCGTAACTCTAACGTGACCCTCAAATGTGCTCGTTTTTTTATTTATTATTATTTTAACTATCTATAATTCATCATAAATATTTCTCGAAGCATTAGAGTAAAAAAATAGAGCCTAACATTGAAGCAATAGTTGAAAACCAATTTCTCGGGACCCTTAAAGACACTCAAATCTCATGTTTTCAACCAAAAATTAGTAAAATTGACCTTTAAATGTGCCCCAAATTAGAGGCAAAAGGCGATTTAGGTGTCACATAATCCACGCAACGTGACAATTCGACCTCATCAAAATATGGTGGTCTCCCGCCATGATTCTCACTTCACCTCTTGGCTTGTCATTTCCCACCCAATAATTCATTCCGTGACTAGTCACTTTTTTTAATTTTAATTTCGATTAATCTTCTCTTTTTTATTTTAATTTTCTCGTATTAATAGCCACTAAAATCAGATTTTGCTTTTATTTATTTATTGCCGATGAAAGGTCGCTCTCGTTGTTGAATCCCACAAAACAAGTTTATTCTCACTATTGAATAAATTTGAAGATATAAAATATCTCTCATCACACATATATATTTACCTTCAAATTATATACTTTAATCTTAAATTTTGATGTATCGTTCAATAATTTATATAATTAATATCGTATTTTAACTTTATATTAATTACTACACAAATTAATGAACGTACGTGAAGAGATAAAATTATAGTGAGTGTGTATGTGTCATTCAAGACTATTACAAATGAGCGGAATTATAAAGATGCGCTTATTTAGTTATCTTTTTATCGCAAAATCTCGAGCTTCTTATTGTCGTGCAAATTTAAGCAAGCAATCTATTATTTCAAGAACATTCTAGTAGCTTCTTCTAGAATCAATAACATCATCTCAAAGCACTGATTTCTAAATGTCCAAATTTAATAATATTCAATTAAATTAGTTGAAAAAGTTTAATTATGGTATATTTTATTTTACTTTGCGTGGTGTTACATTGTGCAATCATTACGTAATGTAGGGTTTATGTCTTTATGACCCATAATTATCATCCTCGAGCTCCAGAAACTCCATTTAATTCTTTGACCAAATATATTAAGTTATTAATCTATATTAAATTTGGTCTCTTCCTTTTTCTTTTTTTTCGTTTTCAAAATTTTATTAACGTTCGGGTTTATTAATGACTATCCATTCAATCATGAATATTTTTTTACTTATTAATAATACTGTGACAGTCCAACGTGTGAAGATAATAACAAATCAAGTGTGATGGTACAACCAATATTATTGTAGGTACACGATCTCACATCATTTGAAATAGTAAAAAATACATAATTTATAAAAAAAAATTTCTTTCTTACTTAATATAATTTTTATTAATTCAAAAAATAAAATTATACAGATTTCAACTCAAAGCAGATAATTTTATAATAAAAGGACCGAAAATGTTGCCATAAATTATCTATCATATGATATAATCCACGGAAAAAAGTGAAAATTTAAATGATAAATTAGGGAGCAATTGTTTAATTTATAAGAACAAAAAGTAAAGTGATGGGATGAAATGGTCCAGTCAAACAGCATTGAATAAAATTCTATATAATTAGAGAAGGAAAAGAGAATATGGTTGATGATTGAACATTACACTTTAATTTTGTTCTCTTGAAGAGTTCATTGACTAACTTGAAATCCAACAACAACATATCTTCCATAAAAATATCTCATTTTAGATTTTCATTCTTGAATAATTACTCGGGAATTGACAACGAATATTGGATAAAAAACGGACAGCACATACGAACGTTAATTACGTTTTTTTTTTTTTTTTTTCACTGCAAATTCCACTTGCTTCGTTTTTTCGGTTTGTTTTAATTAACAAACAGAAAATTTTAATCAAGTTGAAAAAATGTAGATAAATAAAAACTATAATGTTACATTATTTGGTGGTAGTGATAGTGGGGATCGTATAGGTTTATGGACATTATTTGATTTGATAGTATATTCTTTGGATTTTATGAGTAAGAATGTGTGTAAAGCAACTTTATTTATTTATTTTTTTCTTTAAATAAAAACTAACAAATAAATAAATAAGATATGTCCTTCACAAAAAAGATAAGAATAAGAACCCCACCAACCCTAGTTCATAACACTAGACTCAAATTCAAAGCAATGGGTTATTAAACTATAATTTGGAATCTCTAAAAGCCCTCTTCGCCATTTTTCAGAAACTAAAAACTACTTATCTAAAGGGGTTTTCAAAAGTGGTTTTTGAAACTTGAAATTCTCAAATTATTGGTACCAAAATACATGTACTTCAGAAAGAGAGTCGAGGAATCTGCCCACATAAGCTCCCTCTGAACTTGAATTCTCTGGATTTAAGCATTAAAAAAAGGTCCATAATTGAGAAAATTTGAGAAAGCCAAATGAGACGTGAAGCTGATATTAATGGCGGCAGGGTGTCGTTTGGAGAAGATGGAGTCTATTCATCATTTATTACTTGGAACCCTAAATTCCCCAACACCTCACATGCTCCATGCAACTCTCTCTCTCTCTCTCCTCCCCCAAGACCTACTCAAGTTGAGTTATATAAGTTCTAATGCAGCATGCTAACTCTGTGAAAGATAAATAAAAATTGGGGTAAACTCAAACTTATTAGCGAGTTATTGTTTTATAGAATTACAGACAAAATTGTTAACAGAGCGCCAAAAACAGATAAACCGGGAAAAAACATGAAATCCTATCCGAGCACAAGCAAAGTAAGATTCTCGTCCGCTGATGATCTTGAAGCTAATTTTACGAAAGAGGTGCTAATAATTTGTTTACTCGTCGACAATCTAATTAAGGGTTCTTGTTGGGTTATTCGAATTGCAGAAATACTTCCAAGTTATGATAGCATTCTGTTGAATTTTCTCAGCAACCGAAAAGAAACTTCATAGTCTAGCAGGTTGTAGGAAGAAGAAAGGAAGCCAAACCTTGTTGAAACTTCAATCTCTCTCTCTCTCTCTCTCTCTCTCTCTCTCTCTCTCTCTCTCTCTCTAACCAAACACCCAATTACATGCCGCCACGTGGCACTAATTCTATCTTCTGAAGACTTAGAACCAAAAGACATAATTCCTGTGTGGGAATAATATTAATTTAGTTATACTAAGTCGGACTGTTGTTCTGGGATTTATCTTTTTATTGCTGTTGTTCTGATTGATCAAAAATTGTTAGAACGAGACCTAGAAATTTAATTAAGGACAAATATTCTAGGAGTGCCGCTAATCCTAGTTTTTGGTACTAAATTAAGAAACTAAAGTTGACCGACCCATTGTCCCACCTGCAAGAATACAAAAGCCCTTTTGATGAGTTCCTTTTTCCTGTTTTCATATCAATGGCGAATTGTGGGGATAGCCAAGGAGCTGTATAGATAGAGACTTTTGTAGAATCCGTCCGTCCTATCCCTCTCTTCCTTCCTTCTTCCTCCTTATCCGCCCTCTTCTTCTTCATCTCTCTTCTTTCGTTTCTACCGAGAGAAATGGGGAATTGTCAGGCCATTGATGCAGCTGCTCTGGTTATACAGCACCCCAGTGGCAGAATAGAGAGATTCTATTGGCCCGTCGCGGCTAGTGAGGTGATGAGAATGAATCCAGGTCACTACGTTTCTCTGATCATTCCTCTGCCGCAGGCGGAGGAGGAAGATGATCGGAATAATCATCACCAGGAGCCTAAAACTGTACGTTTTACTCGTGTGAAGCTTCTCCGGCAGACTGATACTCTCTCTCTCGGCCATGCTTACCGGCTTGTCACCACCCAAGGTACGGCATTTTTGAAATTCTTTGTTCTGAATTTTTCATTTCGATTGAAAAATGTTGAATCTTGGTGGGTTCTTTGGCTGTGACCAGAGGTTATGAAGGTCTTAAGAGCAAAGAGAGGTGCGAAATCAAATAAGCTTCAACCGGAATCTAAAGTGTTGCCGGTGCTGCCATCTGAAAAACAGAGCTCCGATCATCATATAGAGAATAGCCACCAGGTAATTGAGCCATTTCTCACTCCAAATTCAACAATTCAATTAGTTGTTAAAAATTCCACTAACCTTCAGAAAATTTTCCAGGCAACCAAGCAGGAACGAGCGAGAGGAAGAGCGCCATCAACGAACGGAGCTGCCATAGCCAGGTCGAAATCATGGCGGCCGTCCTTGCAGAGCATCTCCGAGTGGTCCCAAACGCCATGATAGTCGGTTAGTTTTTTTCAGATGTTCTTCAGACAAATTCCTCAAACATGGAAACGTAGATCCAAAAAACCATATCAGGGAGGATCAAAGCTTATGAATCATTGTAGACCACAGCCCCAAAATATGTCTAGTGCATTTCAGATAATAAGACATCTGTATAAAGACAAAGGCATATATTTAGTGGGCATATCTTCCATTCTATCTCCATTTCAGCCAATTCTACAACATGAAAAAGACAGTAAAAATACGCAAAGTACAGTAGAACGAGCCAATTCTACTGCTTGGTGCTCGCTTAAATGCGAGAGCTACGCTTTGAGTCCAATTATTTTTCCCTATATTGACATTGTTGCTTTGGAAAATTCTAGCTGTATCGGTTTTACCCGAGATGAAAATAAAATTAGGGAAATTTGACAATAAAGTTGAAATTTACAATGAGATAATTAGTTTGGAAGTTTTGAGTTCCAGATTTACCAATCTTGATGAAGATGATTTTTAGCTCATAATAGACAAGCCCTTGCAGCCATTGACGCACCAGGAAGCTTTTTGTTCTTGAGAGCAATCAACATGTCAGTGAAAGGCTCCACCATTAAAGTTCCGGGTCCATGTCAGAATTTACTAAATATCTGGAAGAAAAATACACCCGAATTCAAGTTTTAGATCAGAACATTTGTAGAAAAATGAAATTCAAATTGAAATCTTTTACACAACTTTGAAAAATGCAGATAAAATGTCACGTCACACAACATGGCCAGCATCGAAACACGCACGAAAAGTTTGAAAAGTTGGATTAAAGATGTCTGGATTAAAAATGATTGTTTTGTAGTAAAGGTGGATATTTCTTTTAGAATCAGCTCATCAAACAGTACAGCAGCCAAAAACCAACAACTATTTTCTAGAAATTGTTGAGAATACAATCAATCATGTAGAGGAAGAACTTTTCAGTGCAATTTAAGACGTTGATGATGAAGAAATTTTTCGTTTCGTTGCTGAATGAAGAAAAATGTTCTCGCTCGCGCATTTTGTCAAACAGTTACAGAGCATACAGACATTGCTCCCCAAACCCACATGCCAAATAAGATCAGATAAGCGTTGATCATTCTGAAAAAGAACCCTAACGATGATTATCACGGGATTATAATATGGCAAACATTTGAAACAGTAAATCATAAATTTCTCTCTGTACAGACCTGCACAGCTGAATCAAGATCATTTCCGACTGTTTCCCTTTCCGGAGATATCTTCTCAAGAAGCTCTTCGACAAACTTATTTATCTCCGGTGTCATTACACTTGTCTTCGTCCATAAAACACAGCAGTAGCCGAGAAATCACGTTAAACTAATGAACAATCACATATGACAAACTTTGCGAACGTACACTTGGATTTAGATTAAGTTTCGCAGAATGGACAAACATAAAAAGACGCAGAAAACCGTCGGTTCGAAACACTGGACATAGATATATGAACTACACAAGGTGGTAACATTAACTGCCATGGAAGGCGGTGTTAGTTATGTTGGATAACAAACCCAGCGTCAAAGCTCAGCTAAAAGTAAAAATGGAGGAGGGAAAGCCCAATATGAAGCCCAGTCCATGTTTCCACAAATCACTCAGTTTTCTTTTGGGCCTTTTAGTTGGGCCAAATTCAAAAAGATTTGGCCCAATAAAATGGGCTTCCAATGCGTCTTTTTTTGTTTTAGAAAACTACTTAAAAATAAGTACCTCATGGAGGATCATATTACCCATAAAATAAATGACCGATAGTAGAGTATTTTTCGTGCGTAATTGTAGTATTCATTTTGTAAATTCTTCGAGATGCTTAAATCTTTCTAGAACCTTCATTTTTTCGTGTATATGATGAGATTTGTTTCTTTGTGACTTTGATAGGTTACTTATCAATATGGATTAGATTAATCTTCTTTAATAGTCCTCCTAAGGTGTTAGATAATACTAGTATAAGAGTAAGACGTCACGTGCATGTCCAAATTTCGTGCAAAAAGGAGGTTACAATCGAACGTTACGTGAAAAAAGAGTTTGAGCATCACCTATTTGTCTTACATAATAAAAAAGTATATTCATTTTACACTCTAATTTTATATTCTCATAGTCATATGTCTTGCATGACATCTATCAGTGCAAGTGCAAGTGATATATTAAGTTAACTATTTATAATTTATCATAATTCTCTTAGAATTTTATTTGAAATAGGTCGATAGACCCACATTAGAGTTTTGTTTTCTATATAAATTTATGTAAGATAAAGTCGTAAAATTCTTCGTAGTGATACTATTCTTTACCCATGAATCTTTTTACTCGAAAGAATTTTTTTACGTAAATCTTTTGTCTTACATTCGTATTTTTTTTTCGATTATCGTTTGGTTTCTAACAAAATGAACAAAATATCAACGTTTAAGAGTGTCACAATAATCGATAGAAATAATTGTTGAGGAGGAGCCACTCATCTACCATTGAAAATTATAATCTTTAGTGGAGATTCTTGAATGTTGATGATTCTTTTGTGGACCCACGAGTGGAAAAGCACTAAGAAAGAACAAAAGGACATCATCTTAGACGCTCCCTCGAGAATGTAGCCATTTTGCCTTTTCATTCTTTCTCATCTCCTATACAACACCCACTTCCATGTGCTTTAGAAAAGCCAAACCTCATTTCCTTCTCCCCCACCACTTTTTGGAACCCCTTTTCTCTCACCTCCATATCCACCTTCCCTAAGCTTTCATTAACTTGAATAAAACATGTTTAAAGTTGCCTCCATTACACTTATTATTCAAAAACGAGCTCGTTCTTGTCGGAGTAAGTATTGAACCATATTTTTAGTTATAAAGTACGAGTAAACTTCAAGGAAGATTTTGTCCTATCCATAAATCTTAAACCAATCAATCATATTTTTTATGCTCACGCAGCACATTTATGACTAATCGTCTTACTTAATCATGGTCTTACTAGGTTACTGCAAGTCTCAAAAAACCACGATGAGAATTATTAATTTTAGATAGATATGATCGATTTATCTTTTTCATTCGTTGAATTTTCTTTTCGATTTCTTTTCTGTTTTCATATAGAACTTTGACGTTGAAAGGAACAACATGTGACCCTTGAAGTCGAGTATGGTGCTGTCTTGCATTCAGCATAAGATCAAAAATCATATCTTAAAAATATAATTTTTAAGCATCATTCTAGCTTTTGAAAACACTTCATTTCGATCTGGGGGCCAATCTCTAGCCTCTTTACAAAAAGTCCCTGATAATGTATGATTTTCAATCCCAAAATACATATCTTAAAGTTGAAATTGAAAGTCTGAAGTATCATCCTCATTCCCCACTCAACCCTCAAATTCAAAAAAAAAAAAAAAAAAAAAAAAAAAAAAAAAAAAAAAGGACCGCCTAAAGAGCTTTATGCTTGTTTGTCTCATTAAAAATTATAATAATAATTAAAATCATGAAATGAAATTAAACGACCGATGATGATTTTACTAAATGAATTTAAAGCTCAAATTGGATCATAAGTTCAACATGGTCGAGAGAGAAATTATCTAAAGAGAACTCATCGACCACGGAGTTGATGTTCTCTTTAAATTTGTTGTCTCTACTAAGCAAAACAATTTCTACAATCTTGTCTCATGCACTAAGAATCACATGTACCGAAAAAGTGAAATGTCGAATCTACCCTTTGTCGAGCTTTATGGATTAAATCGACATAATTAATGGTTGTTTTTTCTTTCTTGAGATAATTTTCAACAACTATTTAAAAATTTACGTTAAAATTAGCTTGTATTATTATTAGTATTTTAAAAATATTTAAGAGTGAAGGAAAGCATCATTGCTAGGCTAAAACAACAGTTTATGCTTTTGGATAATCACTTAGGATTCCTCTCTCCATAAACTAATTTTATAGAATAGCCATAAGCCATGCGTGGGCAAGTTTTAGGCGGTGGAAGGCCTTATTTTCTTTTGGGTTTTTTTTTTTTTAAATTTAAAATTTAAATTATGAATTAAAAAAAAATCAGAAAAATTAACTATTTATTAATTCAAACTTTAAAGTTTAAAAAATAAACAAAATGAGCCTTACCAGATGGCTGGTCCACCATCGAGTCACTGTTCACGTACGGACCGGACTGCCACTTTAATTGACCGACCGTTTGATCCAATTTTTTATTTTTTTAAACATAATAACAATTTCATTTTATAAAAATATCAAACAATATTAGATTCACTTGAAAACTTATAAATTATTTTTTCATGGTGTGATGAACATTTTACCACGTGTTCATCACACCACGAGAAAATGATTTATAAGTTTTCAAGTGAATCCAATATCGTTTGATATTGTTATAAAATTGATTTGTTATAATATATAATGTACGTCTGTTTTGTGATTTAATTCACTTAAATGGTAATAAATCGTACAGGTTTAGAAAATAACAAAAATTTATAGATTATCTTCCCATTGTGTGATAAACATGTGATAAAATTTTTAAATAAATCTAATATTGTTTAATATTTTTATAAAATTAATTTGTTATAATGTGCAATCTACTTCTGTTTTATGATTTAATTCACTAAAATTGTAATAAATCGTACAAGTACTAAAAAATGACTAATTTATAGATTATATTCTCATGGTGTGATGAATTTGAAATAAAATTTTCAAATAAATCCAATATTATTTGAAATTTTTATAAAATTAAATTGTTATAATGTTTAAAAAAAAAAAATTAGACTAGACGGCCGGTCTAATCGTGTACAGTGACCGGACGGTGGACCAACGAGGTTCATTTTGCATATTTTTAAAATTTTAGAGTTTGAACCGATAAATAATAAATTTTGAGAATTTAAAAAAAAATCATAATTTAATATTTAAATTAAAAAAATTGTTTTCTTTTTAATCACGCTCTAAAGTCATATGTGGGGTATACGTGTGATTGGTGTTCTCAACTGTTGGGATTCAATTCAACGTCAACATATAATTACATGAATTGCTACCCACAATCTCAACTGTGTACATCCTTCAGGAGGATACCGAATTTGGACAAGTAATTACAATTTGAACGATATCTTGACGTGTTGACTTTGATCCCGCTTATGATAAGTTAGTGAAAGTCCTTACCTTCAAAGTGAGATTTTTTCAAACTGTAAGACACAACGAGAAAAGTCCATGAAATCAATCGATCATTATGAGTTTTTGAGAAATCGAATGATGAAAACACAAAAATGTGAGCATCAAAAAATAATGTCGATCAATCATGTAGATTGCATGTCATAGAGTTGATTTAATTTGATGAATTATTACGTCAACCAGTCGGACATACAATGATTTCTCTATTTGTACACGCTTTATTATTTTAGCTTAGATCAAGGATTATGCAATTGCTTTCAATGGTTTGTCCTCTCTTCTTTTTCATACTAGTGTTATCTTATATTAGTTTGACAAAATTGTTGATTAATCTAAGCTCTAATCCCACTTTCAATAGTGGGATGGGTTGATAAGATTTAAGGATTAATTAGGGATTGATGATCACTAAAAAAGGCCCACATTTTCTCTGGTGTTGGCTTTTCTTATTAAAGCGGATAAGATTGATGGTGATTGGTGAGGATCAAATTCAAATACTGGTGGATCCCAGCAATTTTGCTTGGTTATTTTGGCTAGGGGCGTCAATTCTAAGACCATTTGGATTCAAGCGTATAACTTTTGAGCACAATCGAAGCATTATACTATCGCATTATTTTACTTAAATTACTTGAATGCCATAATAAATAAATAGATAATTAAATGTTCATTATTGTTTATTCTCAAAAATTACAAGTACAATAATAATTTATTTATTTTTTATATTTAAATTTTACATTATAAGGTATCATTCATCTATTAGTTAAGTAATGAAATATATTATAAATGAATTCACGTGATGTGATAAAAAACTATAGTATACTTCTAATCTTATCCTATTCTAAAATGGGGTTATGCAAAGGAGATATCAAAGGAGCCATAAATAAATAATAAAAGAAAAAACCTGTGAGGGTAGGGACAATATTGGCTCTAGCTGAGCTCTTCTACAACTCCCATCCAAGAGAAACTAGAGAGAACAGTAGCAACAAAATTATGCCCATAAGATATGGTCCGTGATTGAAATGCATGGCCAAGGGGGTCAGTGAAATAATGCAAGTAGGAGCTGAAGGGATCATAATAATAATGTGGGATGACAATTGATGGGTATACCTTTTATGACATGCATGATTTTAATGTTATTATCTGCTAACATGATAATATACTCTCTGTCGGAATTCAGGGCTAAATAACAGGTTCATCGATGCTAACTTTGTACAACTAATGTTTCGTGTTTCTTCACATGAGTTTAGTCTTTGATGGTTTTTACCACAAAAAAGATTAATCTAGAAAGTTTGCTTTTTGAAAAGGTGCTGAAATAAAGAATTAAATTTCAGTACCTGACACTTGCTAAACTGATTGTCTGATCAGAAGCCATGTAATGCGCTGATATGAAACAGAAGAACCTAAAGAAAAAACAAGGATGAGCTGTATTCTATAATTATGTAAGCAGAAATGGGAGGCGGAGGCAGAGTTTGGGTCTGGTAAGGAATAACCAAGGGTTAAGGTCATACCGACTGAAGCTGACTACTTAAAATAATTGCTCGAGCGGGACCAGACAGTCTCGTCACCGAGCCCTGCCTCACATCCTTCCACTGCGAGCCATTTAAACATCTCATACATTAGTAGAACCAAAGCACATAGCTACAAACTTTCACGTGCCTGGACAGTGAGAAATAAAGACAGAGGAGATAACTTAACAAGGCCCCAAAGACCCTCTTTCGTTCATATTTCAGGCCAAACTTCATGAATAAATTAAAAAAATAAAGTAGAAAAAAAAATATACACGTGTGAGCCTCTCGGACGTGCAAACACCACTCAAAGATTCAAATCTAGTGTGGTGATGCCAATTGCCAAAGAAATCCTCATGCACTGAATTTTGGGTTCCTCCCACTGTGAGACAGGAGTAAGTTGTGAATGATGATGGCTTGTAAGCAAACACCCTGTGTATCTTAAGGACCCACCAAAGACACTCTTTCATTTCAGCAATCAATGCTGGTTTTGAATTCAATCCACACTTCTTTAAAACTCCATGGCTCCACTATTAGACGCGTCTCGCACTTTCTATACCAAAATAGTGACAAACAAATCCTCTTCTTCCCCCATGGGAATCTGCAAAGCTATAAATGAAATTGCCTGGCGAAATGCCAACCGAAAAAAAAAAAGAAGTTACTTCAAATTTCTAACCGCACCAAACTCTGGTATATCCACTCTTCTTTACCATTCTACACCACCATTGTGTTATTTAATCTCATAATCGCCACCAAAAAAGTTTGAGGTATTTACGTTCTAGAGAAGGGGCCCGTCCCATTTCTCTTTCTTTGCTTCTTATTTTTGTTCTTATTCCTTTATTCTCGCTCTCAGTTTGCTTTGCCATTAGCTACCCACAAGCAGTTACTCAATTTTCTCCTTTTGCTAGATGAGGACAAGGACGAAGATGAGGACGAGGAAGGCGATGGTGATGAGTCAATCAGCCTCATATCAGCTTGAAGATTAACTCGAAACTGTGGTAAGATTGTTGGGGATTTCTTACAGCTACCATGAAGCATCGATTCTTGTGTTAACCGATAACATTTGATGATTCTTTCCTGCAAAGTAGTAGACATGCCTCAGTCTAGGCAGTGATAGTGGATTATTGAAAATATCCCGCCTGTTCATAGGCACTTACTTTGCTTAATCCATTGCACCATAACTCAGCATGTTCAGGATTAACAATAGGTAAATTTGGGATTTCATTTGCTGCACAAAGTAAAGCTGCGGCAGCTATGCATGATGGCCGGTACTCCAGAAATCTAGTTTCTATGTGAACATCAATCATAAAGCATATCATTAGTTACGTGTGTGTCCAAGGGACAATATATGTAATAATCAACTATGCTAAGTTAACATGATTTATAACCTTCAATATTGGATAAGATAATTTCTGAGGCTCTTGAGATGAGAAATGCAATGAAAGTTCCCGTTGGATCAACCTTGAAGGCAAAGAAATCAATAAAATTGAATGGGGTTATGGATCTCAGACGCCAATCCAGGACTCCGAGGACAAGAAGCTCCATCCTACATACTGTTTTGGGTTCAAATACATATTTGGCCCCCTCAACCTGAAATGTGTGAGAGATAAATACAACAATGTTTGTACTTCCTGTATCAACCAACAAAAAAAATTTAGATTCAGTAAAGATCAAACAAATTGAGCAGATCATCAATTACCTGAAGATCCAATAAACGAGGAGCCAAAGGCTCCTCCATTTTAGCAGCTAGCGACAAACAAGCAACAGATAAAAGTTGCAAATGCCACCCGTTTGTTTGCTGAATGACACCAAAAAACAGAGACCATTAAAGAATAAAATATAATAAATTGTCAAGAAGTTAGCAATCTATTGCGATACAGTGCACAGTCATATAATTATTTCTGATGATAGAATGAATAATAGCCCGTTGCACGCATACTGCACGTGCCTCGACAAGGACAACTAACTTTCTAATGGACCAACATGAAGTCGTACTTTCAAACAGTATATTTATATTTTTAGCCTAATAGTAAGTTAGATATATAATAGCTTGAACTAATTTTAACAAATATAATAATTTCCAAAAATAAAAATCTCGGTGATTAAGTTGAACTTTTAAGTTCGTGTTCTAAAACCAGATAAATATCATCGTTAAGCGGTCGTTACCGGCAAGCAACGAGAGTACAGGAACCGATCCAAGTAGTTAACGGATAGATACGCCGTCAAAGGATGAAATCCATAGTAGGCCTGAATCTGCAGAAATCCAAAAAATAAGACAATAACAGAAATGAAGCACATAAGTCATTTTCAGGTAGTTCAAATCCACAAACAACGGGATGCTATTGGTATTGGAGTGTTATGAGGTGTTAAAAGGGCGTTGCCAATCGATTAGTAGAAGACTAATGGCAAACTGGATGGTTAGGCGGCGTATTTTAGTAAACAAGATGAGAATAATAAAATTGTATTCGATACAAACATAGAGACGAGCGAAACAGATCTGTGCCTCCGTCTCGGCTAAAGAAATTCCGACTCACCGTAGTTATGTTTCGCGATTATCCGCCATTGTTATGATAGGAATGAACTTCTATAGCGATCAACAAAAGTTACAGAAGAACAGAGGAAAATAAACCCGTACCAGGAGAATCCAAGCAACAGATTCGGCTCTAGCAGATGCGTCCAGAGACCTCGTCTGGAATCGAGAGAAATAATCGACACCAGGTATGAACTGCCTCTCCTCTTCAATACAAGCGGCAATCGACTCCTCGACGCACGAAACACAATCGCTTTCGGACGAGTATGTGAGAGAATCTCCGGACAAGAATCCGGATGAATCCTCGTCGCACAACAGGTCGGAGAAGCAATCAGAAGAGTAAGATATCGACATGATCGATATCGATGTATCCTCATTCTCTTCCCATCGTCACCTTCCGATTCCGAAACGCTGCCAAATAATCAGTCCGATGAATCGTCGAAACTTTTATGCTGTGAGGGAGGGAGGGAGGGAGGGAGGGAGTGAGTGAGAGTGTGTGTGCGTTTGTCTCCTTCTGCACCTTTGATTTTGGTTCACAGTTCAGGAACACTTTCTCTGGATATAAATACTGAAACTAATTCGTAATTTAAAATAAATAAATAAATAAATTAATCCGGATAAAAAAAAAAAGCGGGGATTTTAATTTACCCAGCAAAATTATTTCCCCAAAGAGATCTTCGTTAAGAAGAGATTTGTCACTTGTTAAATATGGGATAAATTATTTTTCCTAACAAGGTTAAGAAGCCTAGTTTTAGACTCTTTTGACTAAGTTTTTGCTCGATTCTGTAAAGAGTCCCACGTCAACAGAAAAAAAAATAAAATGTACACTATATAATATGAGAAGATTCTTTTAATTTTTAAGTTAATTTTTATAATAAATTCTACGTTTTTCATTTTATTAAATTTTAATCTTTTTTTCGATCAAAAGGTCTTTTTTGATGTGAGATTCTCAAACAATTATATGCAAAAACTAAAAACACCATAATAATTGTTCATTTCATTTGGGTCGTGTTTTTCAAAACTCGACCTTTCTCCTAATTTTACGTTCTCAGCAAATTGTATTGTGTTAAATTTTGATGTACATTTCTCTGCCTCTTAAATTCTCACTTAACCATATATTTTTTTTATGTACATATAAATCAACTATCTGTCAACCTGAATTAAAACTTCTGAAAATATAATTTAAAGCATCGTACGGTGACCAAGATATTCACCATTAGAAGTAACTTATAATAGTATGATGGGACTGAAAATGTAGCGTAACAACAGCAAATTAAATGAACATAAATACACATGCAGTCCCACCTAGCTCTCCCCTGTTTTAAAATTTAATGGATGAGGAGTCAAGCTTTCATTTATTAACTATGGTGGTTGAGGTACATTTTCTTCATCAACCTCGCACGTCAAGAACTTAGAACTACTTTTCTTTTCTTTGCTCGGAAAATTAAATAAATTGTTTGGATCTCAAGACATACTGCTCGTAATTTTTATCTATATTTTTGTTGAGTTCCTCGCTACTTTAATAAATTATTAATAATTTTAAAATTTAAATTGCGGATTTGGTACTAATTTGTAATTTCAATTGCTTTTATTAATTCTTGCACATAAATATTATATTTATGTAAAAATAAATTACCCAAATTGATTATGAATTTTTGTTTTTCCCATTTAATTTTCTCTTGTGATGATTGTGTTAATATATTATTTTTCTAATTCTAATTCTATAGTGTGAATACAATATTTGTAAATTTTATGTTAATATTTTCTATTTGTTCTGCATTTTCTTAATTTCAAATAAACAATATCGATTATCATAATTTAGTTAACTTTTTATTATTTGTTATTAACAAATCCACTTTTTCTGATTTGATTTTGACTTATATGATCATTACACCACCCTGCTTTTTACTGTATTTCATGTGGGTTAACCTTAATCGTACATGATTAAGGCTAATATCCTTTATTTCAATTTAATAATAATCTTATTTATAAATGTCATACACTCATCATAGAGTCCTCTTGAAAATATAATAATTTAATAACTAAAATTAATATAGCGTCACAATATACTTGAATGATTTTTCTATGACTTTTAATATATATCCAAACATCGTAATAACAATAAAATTGATTTTTTTGGGGTAATTAACAAAAAATTAAATTATGGAGACATTAACAAATGGTGCTTAAACTATATTAATTAATAAAATTGCTCTCAAACTATTTTATATTAACAAACGAACATTTCTCATCAAATAGCCATTAAATTCATATCTAGGCGTCCGTGCAGATTCGTGAAAGCCCACACTCAGAAAATATTCCACTTTAAAAAACCAAACGTTTGCAAAACAAATTTTTAATAAAAAAAATTGGATTGTGATGATTGTTTCGTTAATGAAACATAATTTGAAGATGAATTTATCAACGAATATAATTTAACGGCGTGTTTGTTAATAATTCTATAATTTGACAGTTTTTTAATTCCTAGAATTTTGAGGATTAGGCAAAATTGAAATCATCATAGTAAGCGAGATCAAATGTGCAGAGACCATATCTTATTGAATGCGAATTTAATTTGAGAAAAACAAGCATATAAGGAGAAACAAATGGTGGCTAGATAGATCAAAACATAAAGAAAAACAAAACAGGTGTATGGAGACATTCTTGTTTTTTTCTTCCTTGGGAGAGTTCAAGTGTTAGTATATTTACATATATTAAGTAATGTGTGTGTTACATGGTGAAATTAAATCAATATTGCCAAAAAAAATATGTTTTGAGTTTGACAATTTTGACGTGAATTATTCATTATTAATTCTACCTACAACATGTTTGTTTGTTTTTTTTTTGTCATAAAAACATTAACATCAATTATTACTATTACTATTGTTTGATTTTGGTACACATGACACTTCCTAATGGGTCGAGGCTAGTAGATGCTTAATGTTACGTATTGCGTCGATGAAATAACTCCGATGAACGGAAGACGTGGGGACATAATTTTATAATAAATTAGTAATTTTTTGATTATTCATTCGCATGATTATTATTTTATCGAATAAGTGTATGACTCATAAGACAGTCGAATCATCTTTGTGACAATTTAGTCTCGTTTAAAGAAGTGCATTTTATTATCAGTTCTATTCGATTTTGACCAACCCTAGTAGCTCGTCTCATGCCATGAAATACGGGTATGAAATTGGTTTTTTTTTTTTAATATTATAAAAAGAAGTAAAATAATTTTATTTGTTAGTTGAAATGTCATTGGTTTTGGTATGAAATAATAAAGGAGTCTTCTATTTTTCTAGACCCATCTGGAAAGCTCTATTTACCTAATCAACACTGCCTTACGTGGAATTTTCTCCCTTCCCCAATTGGCTGTTTTTTAGAGTTGTTAATGTTAATTACTATTTATATTTGGACTTAGTAATTATAAATTTAAAACGTATAAATTACTATTATGCTAAATTATCGAATAAATTAATTTTTATTGTTATATCATCCTACGTTGTTTTTCATAAATTGGGCCTACGAGGCCCATTTTTGGAATTGGTCTTCTTGCGAAGCAAGAAAGGAAGCAGAGCCTCCTTCATTTCTGCCGATTTCCGAGCTTCCGTAAGCTACAGAGGATCCAAATCCTTCAGAGTTGCACCATTGGTGATAAAAATGTTGCCGAGAGGAATTCTATTTCATCGCTTGTTTACATTAGTAGTGGCGGAAAGAAGCAGAGTTTCCTCGTTTCACTTCACCTCTCTTCCTTCTTTAGATTCACTTCATCGGTCTTTTTCTTCAAAATCGTCGTCTTCCAGACTTCCCGGAGCTCCGTCAAACATTGCAGACGGCGGAGCTAATTTTACTCATATTTCTGGTGAAGGAGTTGCCGATGATTTGATCTTCTCCGACTCTTCCGTTGACGCCGATGCTTCGGCTGCGGCTTCGTTGCTGCCAAATCTCCTCCAGCCACGTGTGGTCGTCTATGACGGTGTCTGCCATCTCTGCCACAGGGGTCAGTGTTTCTATATTCTGTTTTTATTTCTCTTATTGTTGCAGCATTGTGCTTTGAAATTTCCTCTCTGCTACTCTGTGCGATCGAAATGTATGATTGCTTGTACTATTTGGACTGCTAAAAAAAACGTTGAAAAACGTTAAACAGTTTATCGCCATTTTTTGCTCTCTTCTTTTCTTTTACATTTGCTATTAGGCATTTCCTTACCTAGTAAAAGCTCTATCATATACCAAACTATTGATGTTGTCTGAAAATTTTAGACAATGGGATTCATCATTTGGCTTCAATCGTAATTTCCATCAGGAGTTCAATTTTTCCTTTTCCTTTCGCTGTTTCTTTTGTAAATCGATTAGAAATGTGGGATGTTTGACACTCTCTTATTACTTCAAAACTTTTAGGGGTGAAATGGGTAATCAAAGTGGACAAGGATAAGAAAATCAAGTTTTGCTGTCTTCAGTCCAAGGCTGCTGAACCATACTTGAGACTGTGTGGGCTTGAAAGAGAAGACGTTCTCCGACGCTTTTTGTTCATTGAAGGCCCATATTCATACCATCAGGCATCTACAGGTCAGAATCTTTATTCAGCTTGTTAGATAGAAAATGCAACCATTTCTTATTTCATCCCTGTTAACTTTGATATTGCCTTTCTAATTTACTGACATTTTATGGAACATCGTTTATTTGATATGAACCTTAGCTTTATCAACTTGATATTGTTGTAAAATATGGTGCCACCCAGATAGTGGTTGGATTGATATCGAGTTTTCTGAAGCTAGATTTGTGTTCACGATGATGGGTTTGGACCAGCTACTGGAAATATTGTCGTGGAAAATTATGTCAATCTAGGTTTAGTTGGATCGGTTAGTGAAAAGTTTTTTAAATTTGGCGTCTTAGTGGAGAAGAAAATAGCAAGGTTTACTACAAATGTTGCTTTGATTCGGCTCACAAACTTTCTTACTAGGTCAAATTGAAAGACTTTATAAACTGTTTAAAGTTGTGCAAATGAGAAATAAAATTTTATGTGGCAATCGTGGGCCTTTTTTTCTGGAGTATGTGGAGGGAGGATGAATAGTTTTGACATTTAAAAAACTTGATTTTTTGCAGCTGCTCTTAGAGTTCTTTCCTACCTGCCATTTCCTTACTCAGCGGCAAGCTCACTTTTAATTATCCCAACTCCACTTAGAGATGCTGTATATGACCTTGTTGCCAAAAGACGCTACCTCTGGTTTGGAAAGGCCGACGATTGCTTGGTTATGCGAGAGAGCGAGCTTCTTCATCGTTTCATTGACAGGGATGAATTGATGGATCGAAAACAATGGGGTTTGTAGATCTTTGGTCACGGGTAACATATGGAAATTTTGAAGTTTTTAGAATGAGATTCTACCTTTACATGAAATTGAGTGGAGACTACTTAAGAGATAGTCTCTTTGGACCTATATTTGTCATATCTTTAAATGAGTTTCGACTTGTGAGTCTTACCAACTTGTCTCATATTGATCGACTTTGCTTCTAATTAGGAATTTCTTCTTTCTTGCCAGTTGATTTGATAGAACTAGGAAATTTAAAAGCAAGATGGAGATGCCAAAAAAAGGGACATCTAAATGGAAGCTATTTAGAACGTCTATTAATAGCATTGAACTTGTCTTTCTCATAGTACAGATTTTTTCCCACAATTATTTCAAGCTTACAACTCAAGTGGCTCATATGATTCATGGTCTTGAGAATCCCATTGATCTGGATCCAAAACAGCTGTTTTAGTTTCAGTCATCGCCATTCCACTCTTTCCAATCTTTGTCTACATGATCTTGTGCCCACTTAACAGCAGCTCGAGCAGCTTGTGATCCTCCAGGTAATCCCCGTTCATTCACAGTATCAGCCATATCAATAAAGGGTATTACCAGGAGAGTCCCAGGGCCACCATACTCACTGTGTAAGAATGTGCTGAAGATCTACAACATAATGTAAGTATGAGTTTCTTTCCTCAATCAAAGTATCATGGGAATTTGAAGATTATGGTTTCATAAGAGACTTCCTCATCTTTTTCTATTTTCTATATGATTACAAGTTTGGTTTCAACTTAGTCTTCATGATTATATTTCCTTTAGTTCTACCATTTTTTTCAAATGATTTATCGAATTGTTTTTTTTAGTTAATAAAACTTTCTTTTACCTACATCAGCATGTGCATGTCAACAAAAGTATCGAATTTGGCTCATTGGCCAATTAGACCGAAACTTGGGATCCATCGCTGGAAGGCAAATTTTCCTTTGCGTTGTCATGAACCAGGCGTTCAGTCAAGGACAAGTTTCGGCCAGATTGACTGAATAGCCAGGTGAACTTGCTAATGTAGATAAAAATAAGGTCACGACACATGTTTCGTTAAATTTATTAATTGATGGAATTATTTAAAAATAAAATCAAAATTAAAAAGTAGCCTCAAGGCTGAAACTATGAAACAAAGAATATGCTTTATCTCAATTAAATAATAGATCAATAAACTTAATGATAACGATGCAAAACTAGAACCCAGAGGAAGCATTATCCCTGCTCCTAAACAATGATACGGCTGTTCATGTGAAATTAAAGTGAATTCGATACGGACAGTGATAGATTCAATCTAGAACTTCATTTTAATTTCTGGAGTCTAAAAAAATGGTTTGTTTCCGATAAGAGTTGTTCAAGGACATCAAATTACCTCGGTGCAAATTCCGACGACTTGTTCAACGGAGTCGCCGTAAACATCTTTCTTAGATAGCTTGTTTAGAAGATGATTTCTGAACTTCTCCGTCTCCTGAACACCAACATTTCAGAAAGAGAGAAAAAGGGAAGGAAGTAAAACCAGTTTCCAAAAGAGGACTTACAGCGTCAGCAAATTCGGGAATCGGATCGGGAAACTTGTATTCAGCAGCTCTGCAAATCTGTCGTCTGAAGGGATAGGTCTGCTTAGGCGGGATTCTCACCGATTTTCGATTAAGTTGAGGATTGGAATAAGCACATCTGAATCCGATAACGGAAGAGAAGTGGCATGAGAAGCAAAGTGAAGCGCGAGTTACAGAAGAAGCGGAAGGGAAGAAAAGGGGGGGAGAACGAAGTGGAGAACTCGACGCCATTTCCGTCTCCTTCAATCTGCTATTATCAGGTTTTAGTTTCGAGGATAGAGGTTTATCAAACCCAGACTCTGCTTACCCGTTTTGACCAAAATGCCCATCACTAAATGGATATATGCACTTGGGCAGCTCGTGATTTCTACTCAGAAATCAACAACATGCACATTTATCTAACATAACTCAGAAAAAAAAAGGCCAAAATTTTAGTGGAAACCCAAAAGATTGGATTTACAGTTTGTACAAGCAAGTTCAAAAATTCAGAATCTACAACGGGCAAAGATCTTCTCTTTTGTTGTTTTATCATTCTCTTTATTCAGGATAGAGAATGAGAGGAAGGGTTATGATGTTAACAAGATTTCAACAGGTAACAAAATAAAAAGGTTCAGAGATTCCTTTGATTTGGCTGGAGCCATGGAAATCCCAAGAAATCAAACACCTCTTTCTCTGTCTCAAATTTTAAACTTGCACTCCCTTTTGCGCCCTGCAAATCACACCATATCATCTCCCACTCACCATGAAATTCATCATATTCCGCATTTTTTTAATTACCTTTTTACCCCCAGACCCGTGTGTCGCAGGAAATAGACCTGTATCGTCGAGTCGAAACCCTTTCGATTCTGCTAGTAATCTTAGCCTGTAATTGTTGGGCGAACATCATATTAATCATTACTCCATGAAGAAGTGCAATTTTATTATAAGCAATCCGCAAAGTAAAATATACCGCCTATTTACTACGTCGTTTCCTGTCCATGCAATCAACCCATACGCATATATGTCTCTTGGATATACCTACAAAACGATGTCATGTTTCATATCGTTCATAAGAATATTCATCGTAAACTAAATGGACTAGAAAAATGAGAAGAAAATGTTTGCTTTTTGTTAATAATCAAGTACCTTAAAATCTATTCGGTGTCTAAGCTCTCGCCCGGGATATGTGCAAAGGCCGAAATACGTGTCGACACCAGAATCAGCTCCCTGAAGTTTTGCATATTATCTCAAAGACTTTGAGATACAGTAGCAAATGCATAGCAGAAATTAAGGAGAGTGGACTGCTAAAATGAAGATATTAAAATAATACCTCCTCACTGTGAGTGCTGAATATTAAATCCTCTCTCAAGAACTTCATCTCCTTTAAATACTTGATATATTGTGCTAAAAAGCCTTTATGACTGAAAAAAATAAGAATTCAGATATGGCTTCCATGTTAAACACGAATCTAAAATTGTTCAAGAACTTCTATTTAGGATGCTTCATGATTCAAGTCTGGGACCAGATCGAGTGACAAATTCGAGAAAATTACGGAAATTTAGTGAAAAACATCTTCCACTGCCTCTAAGACCATTAAGAAAGGGGCAAGAAATACTCATCAGTGTTAATTGAATTACAACCAGCAATTAGATATTTGTAGTTTCATACCTCTTCCCATCAGGATGAGTAATTACAATGTCCATATCCCCACAGGAAGCTTTACCTCGCCTAAATGATCCTCCACAAACAATATCAACCTACAATGTTAAAATTAAAACATCATAAACCATGCAAACTTCTACACGAAAAAACAAAGGCATTCCTCAATATTAGCATTCCTTGATATTAGTAAACAAAAATTAGATCCATAGTAAAGGATGATATCAAAAGATCTATAGTAAGGTCTTCCACAAAACGGTTTCAAGATCCCGTTCCAGGGAAAACTACAAAAGGGAGTATTATTGATTTAAAGTGTCCTAAAAATATTTACATAATTTACATCCATCTTCCTGGAATGAATTACAAACAGAGGAATTGCAGGTAAGAAAGGGGATAAAAGTCTGACCCCAGGCAAAACATGTTCCCCAGCCTTTTGCAAAAGTAGTTCCATTTCCTGAACCTATCAAATAAAAAAAGCTTCAAATGTTTTAGAGAGAGAAGTTAAATGATAAACCAAAAAAGAAGAAAAACAACTGCACCTCATGGCGAGGGATCCTCTGCCGGATATCATTAAAATATTTCAACCCTATCTTCTGGGCATTGGTTAATGATTCCTCCTTCCTCAAATCATCAAGCGTACGGTGCCCTTTATCGTATAATTTTAATGCTGTGGCAGGACCAACGCCCCATATTTCTCCAAACAGGGAGATTGTCTTTACCTACAAATTAGTACTCAAACTGAGATAAATGACAATTAAAAGAAAGTTCAAAGTATACATCATTTTCAGTGAGCCAATAACTACTTTTCCAAGATCCAGAAACTCTATAAGAGTGAAATGGGAGTAAGATATTAATTATTAGGCTCCAAACAAAAATTTCAAGAGTGAAACAGGAGTAAAGGGGAAAGCTTTCCGCAATTTTTATCAAATGGACATGGGAAAACAGTAGAGCATGGAATATTGATTAGCAACATTGAAGCCTCTACTACGATAAGGTTTTGTTCAGAAATTGTGAACACTTTTTCATCTGTCTCAAAGTGCTCCAACTTTGACAATTTCCCCGTGTCCACAATCTCCTGAATCTGCAGAAAATAAGAAACCATTGCTGTAATTATTTGAATAAAAAGTACTTAATGCCCTCCCGGGCACTAGAAGTTCTCTCTTCACTTATGCTCTGGCATTATGGAAAAATAACAAAGAGGGTCCTGAGATTCAAGTCATTTTATTTCTTTGAGAGAAGAAAGCAGATTGCCATCACTTGCATCATGAATATTCATAGGCAGGGTGAAAGAGATGATAATTACAAAAGGAAATCAAGAGTTGAAACGAATGAGCTTCTAAAAAAATAATTAATAGTATCCTGTTTACCATTGGGAAAAAAAATCTAAGATAAGGTTATCCACCTCAATACAGATTCTGTTAGTTAAATGTATATACCTTGAAATGAACGTAGCTTACTTACATGATCCTGCAATGACTTTCCAATGCTGGGCAGGTCTTTGACTTGTTCGGCGTTCTCAATTCTAAATGGTACCTTCTCAATTACTGAAATAGCCTTGTAGTAGCTAAAGGATCTTCTTTCATCACCCAATGCTTCCACGTTAATCATACAAACTCATCAGATTTTTTGTTCTTTTTTAAAAAAGAACAACAGAAATGGGTTGAAGGTTTCATTTGACACTCACCTCTGTAAATGTTGATAAGTTTTCCAAATATCTCAGTTATGTTTCTGTTCATATCAGGTGGACTGTACGTCAATGATGCCTGAAATTAACAACATATTAGCATATTTCAACAGACAAATTCAAGAATGGTTGGTGATTAAAATTAAAACTTCTCAATTATTTCAAATCATATCGCATTTAGAAAGTTTTGCTTCATCTGATCTGTTATCTGCATTGAAATGGTGGAGAGAAATGAGTCACTTACATCCTTATCAATAACATCAGGGATCTTTGAGCTAGCATCTGATCGATTTTGACTATCAAAGGACTTCTCGGGACCTTTAGCAGAATATGTTGCTATAATCAAAGAATTATACTTTTAAGTCGTTCGTAATTTCAGCTTTCACTGCTTACTAAATCTAGAGAAGAAGCTAAGAACTTTCACATCAAAAAACTTCATTACCTTTCGCAATCTTTTCACCATCGGTTTTAAAGGCCAAAAACTTCTCTTGTTTATCTACAATATCCAAATCCAGATTTATATGGTATAAATCCTCTGAAACTTTTTCTCCCAGACTCAGACTATCCTCTAGCCATTGATAAAGGAGAATCCTCTGAAAAAACCGATGGAAAAACAAATTTCACGAACCCCATCAAGAAATTATGCCTTTTCCAACAGTTCGAATCAAACAGAAGAAACTTGAACAGGAAAGAATGTGATCACAATTCTACGCAGAAATTACCGAAGAACAAAACCAATCAGAAGAAAAAAATAAATAAATATATTTCCTCACCCCTTTGAATCGCGACAACCGCTCTTTGTCAAGTTTCTCGAGAAGCTCAACCAAGCTCACTGCAAATACATGAGTGACGCCTTTTGAAAAGCGTTCCTCAATACTAGCCCCGTTCTGCTCCAACTTTTGCTTCCATACCTGTAAAAAAAAGCCCAAATAATTGCTCGCAAATGGAGTCCATTACGAAGAGAAAAAATAGCAAAACAAAAGAACATTTCAAAACGGAAATGGCAGGAAAGAAAACCTGCAATCGACGAGCTTGAACTCCCTTTTGGACTAAGAAAATGAACATCCCAGCAAACATTCCATGTGGGTCCGGAGAAGAACTTCGGCTCTTGTTTCGTTTTGGCGCCATTCGAGCTTTATTCTCTGCATTTCGTTTCGGTCTTCTTCGACAAGAGAACCGTCTGATAAAAAGCAGGGTTCAATTCTGTTCTTCAAACGTTGACGAACGGTTAACACGTGTGCATGATCGCAAAGTAAACGTTGCTGATTTTACACCGTTCGATCTAACTGATGGAGCTTATTCTACACCGTTGGATCTAACACAGACGATTTTCGCGGGAAAATAATTTTACTAACACGGTAAACCCTAAACCCTGGGACAGAACCTCTTGTTCATTTCTGAGAAATTTTCAGCTCCAACCGGAAAACCAGATCAGGATAATTCGATTCCGTCAGAAGATATTCTTTTCATTATTCTGATATTGGAGCCGATGCTTCTACACAGCTCTGTCTCGGTCTCTCTTTGTAGCCGACTGTCAATTTCGTCCAAGTTTCTCTCCGATTTCAGGCATTCCTACTCTTTGCTGTCCCATTTTTCGTCTTGTTCCGATCGATTTCGTTTGATTTTCCTGAAACCAAAATGTTCGAAGCAATTCAAGACGTTTGGAACTTCTTCCGCTGTCGCTGCTGATGGAAATGCCGATACGTTTTTTGCTGCGGAAAGTGTTTCATGGACGTCGCTTGGTTTGTCTAGTAAGATTTCGCAAGCTCTCGTTGATTCTGGCATCGAACGGCCTTCTCTGATTCAGGTACTCTGAAATCTATTTTGCAGAGTAAAAGAACTTTTATGGTCCTGATAATTGAAAATCAACTATGAGGATAAAATGGAAGTTGAAATCTTATGTGTGCATAAAATGGAAATTGAGAGAGGTTTTGGAGCTCACAGTAGTTGTTCATCTATTCATACTGATCAAAAAAAAAAAAGAAAATCACTATGCACCGAATATATGTGCTCACTTTTTTAAACTCGTCTCATAACCAAATGGAGATTCATATTATCTTCCTTCATAGAAAAATTAATTGTGATGTTCTTTCTTTTCTTTTCTTTTCTTTTTTGCATTTCAGGCTGCTTGCATCCCGTCTATAATATCAGGAAAGGATGTGGTTATTGCAGCAGAGACTGGTAGTGGTAAAACACACAGTTACCTGGCTCCCCTGATTAATCAACTCTGCAGTACGCCAGATTCCAAATCCACAGATTCTGATGAAGGGGCGAATCCTTCTCATAGGTTTGTTCTTGTTCTCTGCCCAAATGTGCTCTTATGCCAGCAAGTGGTTCAAATGGCCAATAGATTTTGTGATGGAAGCGGCAGACCACTGCTCAGGGTTGCGGCAGTCTGTGGAAAACAGGCATATTATATATTCTTCCTTGAGGCTTGTTAATAAATTTGCTCTAATAATATTTATAAGAATTTGTAACTTTTTCAGGGTTGGCCAGTCGATCAACCTGATATTATTGTGTCAACACCAGCTGCTCTTCTTAATTATATTGAACCTAACAAAAATCACCGGATACTTTTCTTGCGAGCTGTAAAATATGTGGTAAATCTTTTTCCCCATGATGTGTTTTTCTTCTTTATTTATTATTTTGAAATTAACTAGAGATATGGAATTTGGATAAAGGATGTCTTATGTGCAGGTATTTGATGAAGCAGATATGCTTCTTGGTGGTGGATTTTTGAATAAAGTCATCCGCCTCCTACACATGCTCCGATTTGATGAAAAGTTATTGTCTAGTTCAAAAAAAGATCCTGAGCAGTCATTGGATTCGGAGTCTGATTCTTTGTTACATGTTACTTTAGAGGATGAAAATGAGTTACAAACTGAAATATTTTTGGAAGCAGAAGAAAACAATAACGAGGTTATGGATGTTGACGACGACTCACCTGAGGTGGAGAATCCTGAAGCTGGGTCCATTGGAAGAAAAGACTGGAGGAGAGTGCGGAAAATTTATGAACGCAGTAAACAGTACATTTTTGTTGCCGCAACCCTTCCCGCGAATGGGAAGAAAACTGCTGGGGCTGTTTTAAAGAAACTGTTTCCTGATGCTACCTGGATTAGCGGCAATTACCTCCACTGTCATAGTCCCAGGTAGAACTTCATCCGCTCCATCTTGAACAAATGAGGTTCACTTATGCTTTATCGAAGAAAATGATAATGGTTTTCTTTTCATTTTTGTGTGTAAAAGCTCCCGAAGTCTCAATAATTGATGCTTAAGAGTGAACTTTTTAAGTTCTTGATGAGGAAGAAGTTATCATTGGGAACAAAATCAAATATGTATCTTACAAAGCCTTGGATTTTTGTGGGAATTATTTGACTGTTTCAGTTTTGTGCATACCTTTTAATCTAATGTTGGACGGGTGAAGTTCTGTTTCCGGTCAACCTTATTTTTATTCCTTAAAATAGATTATGGAATAACTAGTTGCTATTCGTAAAAAAAAATTGGACAAAACACATTTGTCAACTGGTACACAATATTCCATCTTTCCTTTAACTTTATCCTCTTTTACTTTTGCTGTCTATATTATGGTCAACTTTTTTCTTCTTTGCTTATTTAGATTAGAGCAGAGGTGGGTAGAAGTTACAATTGATACCCAGGTTGAGGAACTTATTAAGGCTGTGAATCAAGGATCTAAATCTCAACCAGTACATTGTGGAGATGGAGTATCTAGATCGATGATATTTGGAAACACTGTTGAGGCTGTTGAAGCAGTTGCTAATATATTGGTGAGGTCTGGAATTGAATGTTTTCGCTATCATAAGGACTGTACTTTAGAAGAGCGTGCCAAAACCTTAGCTGAGTTCGGTGAGAAAGGTGGTGTTCTTGTATGCACGGATGCTGCTTCACGAGGTGTTGACATTCCGAATGTTGCTCATGTCATTCAGGTAATTCTCTCTTATTAATTTAGTTATGAACAAAATGCATGAAAAACAGAAGCTCTAATATTACCTGTTTCAAAAGCTTCAAAAAATTATATACATTCTAATATCAATTATGTCGTGGATGACAATAAGTTAGAAAGATTTTGACGGTTGTAGTACCAAAAAATATTATATCTCCAGCTTTTCTTTGTGGAACAACAAATATTAACTAGAGGTTGTGGAAAGTGTTGGCTTTTTTACTGTAATGGAAAGTTCCTGCTCTTTTATGTTAAAGAATTAATTCCATTTTAGATATTTCACCTCTCCCACACTCCTTCAATCAATGATTCTAAGATAGTTACCATTTCTTTAGTGTGAGGTTTATTTTTGTTCAACATCGCTATTATGATTTTGTCATTTCCAGGCAGACTTTGCAACATCTGCTATAGATTTTTTGCATCGAATAGGACGAACTGGTAGAGCCAGTAATTTTGGACTTGTCACTAGCCTGTACACAGAATCCAACCGTGATCTCGTTTCTGCAGTCCGTCAAGCAGGAGATCTGTGTCAGCCTGTGGTACTTCTCGCTACTTTCTAAAATAAAGGAAAATTTGGCTTTATTGATAGATAGCTTGGTGTCAGCCATTTAAAATAAAGCAAAATAATTTTGATAAATAATACAGCAAAAATCTTAAGCTTTTTCCACTCTGCCTTTTTATCCCAGACTCAAAATCGAAGGGAAAAGGACTTGTTCACAATTTTCAGCAGCAATGGACCATTTATATGCTGAAATCTAACTATCCCTTTGTTGATTTTGGTTATCCAGGAAGCAGCTTTTAGCAGGAAGAGGAGTTTTCGAAACAAGATTAAAAAGAGAGGTAAATATGACGTTCTCTTTGCCAAAATTCTCAATAGAAGCATGAAAATAAAAAGAAGAAACATATAGTTTTGAGCTAGCTTTACAGAAATATTCAGGAACTATATATTTGCTTTTAATAGGCACATCTTTTGTTGGGGCTGTTACTTAATTGTGCATATATTACAGATCTTCTCACAGAGAAAGCTCTAGCGTGACACACAAGAATAAAGGTTGGGGAAATCACAACTTCTCCATCTTCCTTATAGAAATTTTAAGATGTATGTTATTGATTTTGGGACATATTTCTTCAGATAAGCTGTGTTTGTATAACAAACAAATTTAAAAAAAAAAAAAAACACTTGTAGCCTCGAGTTTTCAGGTTCAAGTCTTGATAAAGTCACTCAAAACTTACTCGGTTGGTAACTTCATTGGCGTTCGAGATGAATTGAGGAAGTATAGGGTAAGTTACTTGCTCAACGCGCATATCGATGCATAAAAACTTCGTAATCCATCATCTTTTACTGGTAGTTCACGAAGTGAACATATCTTCAGACATTCAAAAAGGCAATGCTCCTCAGGTTCTACTCGACTGCAAGAACCCTACTGTTAAACTTTTAGTTATGCTAGGTTAATACTTACTCAAGTTTCAATTGAGAAAGATTATAATTATTTACTGGATTGATTCCCGTCATTCTATTTGTTAACCAAATTTTGAATTCGCTTTCGATTATACTTTTTTTTTTTAAAAAAATTGTTGATAACTTCAACTAAAGGAAAGCACTCGATCAAAGTATAATTGCCAAGGCAGTGCGACCTTCTCAGATTCTGATCTTGTATTTATGCAGATAAATCATTGGACTGGAGCTTGAACTTGAATTCATAATGTTTATATAATTTGCAAAAAAATTTATATTGAAAATTACAAATTATGGATCAAAACTGAGTTTAAATCTAACAAAATCGACACAAATCAAATTTAAACCAAAAAAATCGAGAACCGAAACCAAATTGAAAATTGAGGTTCTAAAATCGACTCGATTAAGTTCTAATTCTCTCCAAAACAGACCGATACCACCCTTGGTGCTAACTGAGTCGACCTGGCAATTGCGAGCGAATGAAACACAAGTTCAAAATTATTGGATGGCTACCCAAAATATTGTTTGAGAAATTAAAAAAAAAAAATCATTAATTTATAATATTTGTGTAGGGATGGCTCCAATATATATCTCTAGTTCTTGTTTGGCACTTCACTCTTCTTTGTTCGGTTACTCCAAGTACATGTTAGGCAGGTGAATAGTTAAGATATCACTCGAGATGTTTGTTTAAGAAATTTCTTCTGTTTGGATCCTGTCGAGTGGCACTCTTGTTATAAATGATTCACATTGTATGCTCAAAACTAAGAGTTTGCAGAGTAACCACGATATATTACAAGTAGTTAATATAATAGATCACTTGGACAAATGATGCGTAGACTACACCTCTAATTGAAATAGTGAAATAGAATGTACATCTAAAATCAATCTTAAACTGTCGCAATTGGACTTAGATCATGAAAATTATCCAAGAATAGATCTTTTTCTTTTATTCTTACCTCATTGATGTGCTTTGACAACCTTCACTTCGACAACTCAGCATGTCGATCATCAAATCTTGGACATTCTCTTTCTCGTGTCTAACTCTGTGTTAGATCTATCAAAACGAGCAGGCAGAAGGGCCAATTTTATGAGATCCAAGAAAGAAAAGCAACATACATTTCTCTGTTTCTACTGCCATAACATATATGTACAGATATTGAATTCTATCCAGTGGAAGACTTGATCATGTTTTAATAGACACTAGAAGCTCAGTTCCATAGATGTGGCTTTTAGGAGCCACTACAGGAAGTTGATTGAGTACAGATGTCAACAGCTGATTGGCCTGAGGTATGAAGGAGGTAAAGAGGGGCAATTCTCATTCATCTTGGCATATGGCTCTAAGGTATTATACTCAGGCAACTCCATCCGGTACTCGCCAAGAATCTGGCAAAATGGGAGTTGGTGAGATTCGTTGTTGCACCAACTCGGTAAGCGTGTCTGATTATCTTCAAAAATCTTTAGCATATATGCATCACGGATCTGAGAAAACCAATAAAACCAATCCATATATCGTAACCCAGATGATCAAGTCTAATTTCGATGAATAAGTCAAGACTGGCGTAATAATAACTTACAGTGAACTCTGTTACTTGAATGGAGCTAGAAATAGGCTCAAATATGCCAGCCTCCTTGTACATTGCAAGAATAAAGGCCACACATGTTGTCGATTTTCCGTCACTGTACACCCAATCATCTTGTTCTGGAATGGTTATTAATTCATCGAAAGATATACCGCGCTTTTCGGTCTCTATTAGAATATCATGCAGCTCCAAATCCTGAAGAAAATGCATTAGAGAAAATGAGATAATAGAAGCTGCCTAGAACAAGTGGCAAACAGAGTGTGCCAACGAGAACAGTCCATTTTTCTAAACATTTTTTCTCTTTTATACTTTAGAAAGATACTTGATTCATCGTATGATGAAACCCTCAACCAGCTTATATATATTCTAAACTATCTACATCAGCAAATGAAAAATGGATGTAGAACATACCTCGGTTCCTAGACGCTTATTCAGCGCCTCATTCCACATGTTCGCAGCATAATCTGGCTGCAATCTAGTCCACATAGACATGACAGAAATAACCTGCAACAAGCCCGTAAGTGAAATGGAAAAGAATGCCATTTGTGGGAAAAAAAAATGGGATTATGGGAAATGAACTGAGTGAAATTTCATCCTTCCCAAGGCTAAGGAAACACAAGTACTTACCAAGTGAGCATCAAGAGGCGGAGGATAGTTATCACCCACAGTGTCAATCCAACTAAATATCATATTGTGATACCCGTATGGTTTGCCCGTCATGCTCCGAGCATATTCCCACGCTGCAGTGGAGTTGAATTTGGCACGCATCTCTGGACGCAGGGGCAGCAAAGCTATGTGCGGGTTAGAATTGTCATTGAGAGCCAGTTCCCACCACTCATCCCATGGAATCACAACAATTATTTCTTCACCCTGTAACATTAGAGGCAAATACAATCACATTTTAAAGCTGCTCATAAACCGTAAGTAGAGTCGACATAAAAAAAATAGTCATCATGCTTCTGCTGCACCACTGTATTGATACCTTTTCATTCTCGTGACCTGATTCCCCAACCCAAAGAAACCCCATTTCATCTTTCAAACATACTGCAGTGTGACCAGCAAAAGAACCTGTTACCCATTTTTCCAGAGTCTCAAACCCACCCCACCGTCCACGGATCTTTGATACGGCCAAAAAGTCACCAGAATGAACATCGTCCGGATTTATGGTAGCACGCCATGGCTGCACCCTTTTTTCGAAAGAAGCACCCATGTGTTTCTCAAGAAAAGCTAAATTAGCATTCTGGCCCCATACTGTATTAGAAAATAGGGGTAAGACGTCCACTAAGGAGAGCAGAGTCCCTAACATCCCAGATGGCATGAGAAAAACAGATATGCCATGCTGCTTTACCTGCTCAATTTTCAGTGATCCTCATCAGGCCACTATGTGGCGGACAGTCAAGCATTACTCACTAGAAATGTAGAGAAGCAAAATCTTACATATTCTAGTTCGGCGGGCTCTTCCCATGACTCAAATTTCAATGTATGCTCTCGTGCAGAAAAATAGTAATCCCATGTAATCCTGTAGGGTGTTGCAAAAACATACAGATCCATACAAGTCCAGCTATGCGCAGCAGATGTCTGTAAAGCAAGGCAAATTGTAATCTATGCCCTAGGGAAAGAATTTTTTTTTATTTTTTTAGATCAAGCCATCACACAGACCATGAATAACAAAAGCCAATTTGCAAATCTAGATATATCACATCCCTCGTTGCACGATGATGCAACTCTCTATAAACAAAACTGAGGCATTCGACTATTATTACAGCAAAGTTCTTCACTTTTGCCTCAATATGACAATATTCCAATACTTTTTATGACAGTATAGATACTTGTACTTTCATCTTCTATACGATTTGCATGGCTTGAATGAATTCTCTATATTGAAGCACACACAGAAATTGAAATTTATATACCACCGCAAAAGAGGAAAATATGAAAATGGATGATCGCGTGCAATCACGCCCTAAGAGCTAAGAATCCAGTAAGTGCAATACTTAGTCTAATCATTGCTGTAAGAAAAACCAGCCAAAAAGCAAAAAATTACGAACCTTGAGATAAAGAACGCCACCTCCCAGATTTCTATTGCCCTCAGTAACCTCCAAACGCGCTTCGTTACCACCAAAGCAAGCTCCCTCCCACTCAATCGTCCCATTATCAGGGCCCACCGAGCCCACAAACGCCGGTAGCAAATCCACCGCAGTGTGAAGATTGTTAAGCACCGGCCACGATATCTGCCGAGGAAGAACCGGAAGCACATCGTTGACCTTGAAGGGCATCTTCAGAGATAGCCCCAAATTCGCACAAAACCCTAGAACGAAAAGGGATTGCAGCAACAGCCATTGAAATCTGAAAGAACTAAACATTGATGAAGTTCTATATACAAGATTGCCACCGATTTCAGGCCGAATTGCAGAGAATTAGGGGTGTGCCAAATTTGAAGACGACATCAATGATCCATCTGAGCTTCCCCTTCATCTCTGGCAGGAATTAACAAATTATGATCTATTTATTTATTATTTTTACTTCTCGTTTAATATAACATTAATATATATAATGATTTAATTATAATGTAATTATTCTAAAACAAACTACTAAGAGTTATATTGTTCTAAAAATAGTGGTATGAATAAAAAAGAAAATTACACTGCCAATTGAGATGGATTAAGATTTAGAAAACTGAAAACACCATACTCGAATAGCGCCGACCGAAGATCGCATCGACAACAAGACGCTTTTATAAATATGTTTCATATTTAATTCTTCGAATTCGTAATGAAACTAACTATTGTTATAATTTTGTCTTGTTTTTACTAAAATTAGATATTCTCCTGGGTAAATTTTGAAGCATGCACACGTGCATTAGCTGGCCCTGCTCGATCTCAATAGCTAGCAATACAAAGAAAGTAATTGACACAATATATTAAAAACTCTCGACGTTATATGGACAGTTGACTATGAATTTAAAGACACATAACAAATTACACTACTGATGTTTATAACATTGGTCTTATTTTATGTTCCTTATTCTATAAATGTCTTCGTAGTTATTTATAAAGGCTACTTGCTTTGTTTGGAAACGGGGATAACAGAGTCGAGAGCAGAGGCACCTGATCTGTCTGACAGGGGCAAAGAGGGAACATACGTCTACGTAAGTTAGATCAGACGGCGTAGCATCAGTCTATAATTCCACCCAATCAAAATCCGAAACGTGGCGCCAACAAAGAGTAGTGGGTCGCACTTTTAGATTTCCGGGACTACCCCAAATATCTCTCTTGTCTCCTTCCCAAACGTTCCTACACTCACACATATCTAATTTTATTAATATATATAATCATAATATATTATCAAGGTCTTTTTTTTTTTAAACGTGCAGTATTTATTTTTTTTATTAAAAAATTCTCAATATTTTTTATTCATTAAAAAAAATTTTAAATTTTGATTAAATAAGTAATTTAAACTCAGAAAGAAGAGGGTTGAGGAGGCTGGCCTTTCCAAAGAATACGGTTTGTCCAGTTGGTCAAGCTGGGCACCCCTGGTATTAAAAAAAATTATTAATTAATTAAAAAAATTATGTAACGATATTAAATTTTTTTGAAAATTTTATTACATGAGCATTATATTATAGAAATATAATGTAAAAATTTATATTATTCTCTATATAAGACGATAGTAGATTATTTAAAAATTTTACCACATGTTCAACACAGCATGAAAAGATAATCTGAAAATTTTACTGATTTTGTAACACTTATACAATTTATTGTAAGTTTAATGAATTATTTCGTAAAATAATTATAATAAATTGTACAAATGTTAAAAAATCACAAAAATTTTTACATTGTATTTTTATAATGTAGAACACATATAGTCAAATTTTCAAGTGAATCTAATACCGTTACGTATTTTTTTCGAATTAATTTTTAATTTTTAATACAAGGGGAGAGCCGAACTGGAAAAAAAAAAAGGTACAAACAAGCCTCTAGCTGGCCGGTCCAACTAGATCAGCCGTTCTCTTCTATCTGGAGAAGCTGGCCTCCTCATTCACTTTCCAGGTTTAATAAATAATAAATTTTGAGAATTTAAAAAAAAATAAAACTCATACTTTAAAATTTTTTTAAAAATCCTATTATCAATAATAAATCTTTATACTAATAAAATAATACTATTAACTGGAAATCTACTCATTCATATTATTTTTAGATCATAAGAATCAAATCAAAATGCAGTTTTAATAAATTGTTTTGTATTAGCAATGAAATTTCTCTAGTCTAAGCACAATCATAATATTTTAATTATTTATTTTTCTTGTTGTGTTTGTGGAAAATTTTCTGGTAAATGGTTAAATTATACATTATGTCATAAATAATTGTTAATTTTTTGGAAAAAATAAAGTGAAATAATGAATTACTGTTATATAATTAGCACACTACATATATGACCAACACTTAATTACTAATATTCATAGTTTCAGAAGCTTATTTATTTAAAAAAAATTAAGCACTTGCTCTAATTAATATGCATGTTACTAAAAGTATTAGAAAAATATAAAAGTTATAATACAGAAAAACAAAACACGAGGTAGCACGTGTAGGACAGCAGGCATGATGCGTTAAGTGTAGAAGCAAAGATCCTGCCTCCTCTTCCTGTCCCACCCAACCCTTTCTAACCGACAACTCAACTTAATTCCTCTGTTATTTATTATTTATTTTATTCTATTTCAATTAATTTAATTATTAACCTTTTAAAATTACTTTAGTCAATAAATATTTATTTTAGATTCATCACAACAATTGATCCATAGAGAAATTAAATACGATTATATTCCTGCTGTTAATACTTTGATTTTCGAAAACTAAAATAAATATTTATTGACTAAAGTTATTTTAGTAGTAACATGTAATTACAGATTAAGACAGTGATCGACCTGATAATTGAGTTTAAAGATTTGACTTTGTCAACTTTTAAAAAATAAATAAATCATAATTAAAATATTAGCTTTTTTGTTCGCCAATTTCAACGAAGCCGATGGGGAACCGCGTCGGTCTTTTCCACTTCCGGATTTGACGGTCTTCTCCGTTGACTCATAGTCAACGCCTTCAGACCCAAGTGCGCGTCCTCCAACCTCGTCGTTGACCGTAACTGTGAATGTCTTGTTGTCTCGGGAAATATCGGGGGCGAGAAACCAGCATTGTATCGGGCGTTGATTTGAAGATTACATCAAAGTGGATTACAGAATCTTAGTGTCAGTGTCGTATTCGTTAATTTCAAAGAGAGATTTAAAAAAAAGAGGAAATCGAAAAGCAGATTTGAGATTTTCTAGAGAGAGAGAGAGAGAGAGAGAGAGAGAGAGAGATTGAGATTTGATTTGGGAAAGCGACTTATATTGGTGGGGATTCGAGGTAGACAGATGGACTCTATTAATTTCATTCAAGCTAAACAACCGGAGTTTTCAGTTTGTTTCTTCTTCTTCTTCTTCCTCCTCTGCTCTGCCACTGGTTTTGGAGATGGCGAGAAACGGCGTCGTTGCTTGGAGGAAACGGTTCGGGAAAACGCAGAGTGGATGCTGTGATTCATTTCCCATGTCTGATTCAGATGAAGTTCACGTCCTCGCCGTGGATGACAGTCTGATTGATCGGACTGTGATTGAACGCTTGCTCAAAATTTCTTCCTGCAAAGGTTTGCCCCCCTCTCTCTCTCTACCTTCTTTTAAGTTTGTTTGTCGGTAAAACTCAGTGGGAAAATCACGGATTTCGCAGTTACGGCGGTGGACAGCGGGAGGAGAGCTCTGCAATACCTCGGATTAGATGACGAAACAAGCTCCTCCGATGACTTCGACGTGAGTGGAAAACGCAACTCCGATCATCAATTTCCTTGCTTTATATTGGATTTCCGTCCAAAAGCTCAGTACGAATTGATTTTGATTTTTAAAACGTTGAACTCTGTTTTGAATTCAGGGTCTGAAAGTGGACATGATCATCACCGATTACTGCATGCCGGGAATGACCGGGTTCGAGTTGCTCAAGAAAATTAAGGTATTAAGAATAACTTAATTAACAAAATCTGCAAAGGTCTAATTATTCTACTAAAGAGTCGACTAAATTACTCTTATTCTTGTTATTGTTAGGAATCATCTACGCTAAGAGAAATACCCGTGGTAATCATGTCGTCGGAAAATATATTAGCCCGAATAGACAGGTACATTAGTTTTCTTAACAAGTAATTAAACAATTAATCAGATGATTATGTTTATAATTAATCAAAGTTTGGATTAGCAGGTGTTTGGAAGAAGGGGCAGAGGATTTCATAGTGAAACCGGTGAAATTATCAGATGTGGAAAGGCTCAGGGATTACATGAAGAGAGACTCCATTAATGAACATAGCAGAAGTGGGGTCCACAAAAGGAAAGTGCGAGATTTCATTGACGTGGAGTCATCGTCACCGTCCATTTCATCATTTTCGCCATCAAGATCTTCGTCGTGTTCATCATCGTCTGTTCCATCTTCTCCCCCTACGTCCCTCGATTCGCCGATCGGACGGCTGAAAATGACCACGACCACGATAGATTGAACTGCTATAGATCATCCGTTCATATTTTCTTGTTATAGTTTTTGATTAAACCACAGTTTTCCACCGTTGATTTGGCAGGTTTTGTTGGATCACCAATTTTGATTTTACTGAATCTATTTGATCAATCGTCGATATTACTAACCCTAATCAACGAATTAAACCGTTTGTAAACGCTGATTTATTGTATCAAAATAAATATAAATTCCAATAGAACACCAAAATTCTGTATTTTTTTAAAGTAAACATAATTGCGCTCCTTGTTTGGCCGATTGTTAATTATGATTCTAAATTATTAAAATCGACCTGTTTAATGTAATAAATTATTTATTAAATAAACTATCAAATTTTATCAGAGAATTTTTTAAGAACTTATGATTATCAAGCAATTTGAAGGAAATTATTCATTTGGTAATTGAGGTGGGCCAGAACTAAGATTTAATGTTTTTTTTTATATCAACGGTGGAGTGGTATCCTAATTATAACTTGACCTAACCTCGGATTTATTATTTATAATATAAAATATTATCTTGTCAAATAGGGAAAGATAAACCTTGTAAAATCATTAATTTTGTAAGAAAGATCACAAAATTGGGATTTTTGCAAGGAGTAATATAAAGATGTTATAATATGTATTGAATTTTAATTTGCATTAAAAATGTTGCGACAGAAAATTTGATTTATATGTACTTGATAAATAAAATAAAATAAAATAAAATAAATTCATTTTTCAAATTTCTTTAAATAAAATTTACATGATTTAATTATTAATTATTTTAAAAGTTGGCAGTATCTACGCCTTTTTGGCCGGCATATTAATAAACTGCTACATTTAGGAATCTGTCAACTCTGTATCCGTCCCTCAGCGACTCCTCCATTTAATTTCTAAAATTATTTTCTTACAAAAAAATTTTTATCATTTAATTTCATTTAATTTAATTTCATTGAATTATCCTTAAAAAATAATTTTTATTATTTTATGGAAAAAAAGTTGGGAGCCACCACCCTCTCTTAATTACGGATGGCCTCTTTTTTTTATTTAAAAAATTATCTGATTATTCTAAATTAATTAGAATTTGACAGGGAAGCAGTTTCCAGCAGCCCTAGTGATTGAGAAATAAGAAATTCCCACCCTTCTTTGACTTTCTTCCAAAGGAATCCAACGCGTCTGTTCTTGTTTTTTTTACTTATTTTTCTCAAACTTCTCACCCTAATAAATAAATTAACATATTAGTTATTAAATATTTCCCCTAATAATAACTTTCATGGGTCGCATTCATACTTAACGAACGAACATTGTAAAGGCCAAAAAAGAGTGGTATAATGAAAAATTGCACAGGTCGTACCAAATAAAGTTGTTTAATAAAAAATAAAATCTAAATTAATTGATTTTACAAACATATTATAAATTTTGATAATGTTTACGAGTATTTTAATCATTATTATGTTACCACGGACCATATTTTTTTTAAAAATAAATTATGATTAAAAAACCATAATCTATTTTTTTAAAATAATGTAAACAATTCACCATTTCAACTTTGCTTGTTTGACTTGGTCAAAAAACGTCACCCTTCTTCAACTGAGTGCGGTTTGCGGGACTAAATCCAAGTAAAAATGGCGGAATCCTGTTGAAAAATACTATATTTTTTCCTACCTACTTTCTTTGAACGTTTCAACGCGACGAAGGAGAATTTTTGATTCCCACTTGATCATTGATGGGGTTTTTTTTTTTTATTTCTGTCGTAAGAAAGTTGATTATCTGCCATGGCTGTGATTAAGCCATGGCGTCCTAACTTTCTCTTTCTAGTCTTAGTTTTCGTCGCTGAATTTTTCCCTCTCTTTCTTTGCCAATCTAATTCCCCTCAAAATATTGAAACTTTCTATCCGACTCAGATTTCTCTCACTCCTCCGGCGAATTCTACACCTCCACCTCCACCTCCGCCGGTATTGACGTCGCCGGGAGCAGCTCCGTCAACTGGTTGGGCGAGGACCAAGACGATCGCGACGGCAGTAGTGGTTACTGCGGTTGGGACGCTGTTGATTTCTGCGCTGCTTTTCTTTTTGATCCAGAAGCGTTCGCGGAGTCGAAGAAAAGGAGAAGTAACTGGTTCTGGTTCAGATTCTAGGGTTTTGGGTAGTCAGAGGCAGCCGGTGATAATGTCACAGAATGAGTTTACTAGATTGAGTGGAAATCTGAAGGGATTCATTGTGGATGAGAACGGACTGGATGTGATCTACTGGAGAAAACTCGAGAGTAGAAGGTCGAGGAACGGTCTGCGCAAGGACACGGTTCATCATCTGAAATACAAAGCGAGGGAAGAAGAAGGAGGAGGAGGAGAAAGAAAGATCGATAAATTTCAAGAAATTCCTCTTCTCAGAGGAAAATCTTCAACTTCGCATGTGAAATTTTCGCCGGAAGTTGAACGTCGAACCCCGGAAAGTCGCCGTTCTTCGGCGCCGCTTCGTCAATCTGTTCAAAAGCTTCAAATATCATCAGCGGCGCCGCTTCCATCCCAGTCTTTAATGGCGGTTCCTTCAAGTAAAGGACCAGCTCCATCGCCTCCTCCTCCACCACCACCTCCAATTTCATCAAACAAAAACGCCGCCCCGCCACCGCCAACTCCACCGCCAAAACCTGTAATTTCGAAAGGGGCGCCTCTTCCATCTCAGACTTTATTGGCGGTTTCTGAAAATAAAGGATCTGGTCCGTCTCCTCCTCATTCGCCACCTCCTTTGATTTCTGCAAACAAAAATGCCGGACCACCACCTCCACCGCCACCTGCTTTGACTTCTGCGAACAAAAACGGCGGGCCACCACCTCCACCGCCCAATCCTGTATCTATGAAATCGGATCCAAAACCGCCACCGCCACCGCCACCGCCCAATCCTGTATCTATGAAATCGGGTCCAAAACCGCCACCGCCACCTGCAACGGTTGGGAAACCGATTGAAGAAGCATCAACCTCGAATGCTGATCAGGTTAAACTGAAGCCATTGCATTGGGATAAGGTGATTACTAGAGATACATCTCATTCGATGGTGTGGGACAGAATCGATGGAGGTTCTTTCAGGTAACGAATGCCGCCATTATTGAATTAGCAAAAATCAAACCAAAAGATCCTGGAAATCGGTTCATATGTTTTTCCTTTTGTTCATTTCTGACGATTCAGGTTTGATGGAGATTTAATGGAAGCTCTGTTCGGAACCGTCGCAACGAGCAGAAAATCCCCTCGGCAAACGAGGGATCCAGCTGCTCCGACCGGTGGAGACTCCAAAGCACCAGCGAAGATCTTCATCCTCGATTCAAAAAAGTCTCAGAACACCGCGATTGTTATCAAGTCCATGTCAATTTCTCGCGACGAAATCGTCGACGCTCTCATGGACGGCCACGGCCTAGAGTCAGACGTTCTCGAAAAGCTCACAAGAATAGCTCCGAATCAAGAAGAACAATCTCACATACGGAATTTCGAAGGAGACTCGCTGAACTTAGCCGACGCGGAATCGTTCCTCTTCAAGCTTCTGAAAGCTGTTCCATCCGCTTTTACTCGATTAGATACGATGCTTTTCCGATCAACTTACGATTCAGAGATTCTTCATCTGAAGGAATATCTAGAATCTATTGAATCAGGTTGCAAAGAGCTTCGAACTCGGGGACTCTTCATGAAACTACTCGAAGCAGTTCTCAAAGCCGGAAATCGGATGAATGCAGGCACTTCAAGAGGCAATGCGCAGGCTTTCAACCTAACCGCTCTCCGGAAACTCTCCGACGTCAAAAGCACGGACGGAAAAACCAGTCTCCTCCACTTCGTCGTCGAAGAAGTAGTCAGATCGGAGGGGAAGAAATGCCTCTTGAACAGTAACAAGAGCTTCAGCCGGAGTAGTAGTAAAAGTAGCAGTAACAGCATAAACTCCGATAATTCTACGTCGAAAGACGAAAGAATGAATGAATACGCGACGCTCGGATTACCAATTGTTGGAGGCCTCAGTGCACAGTTCTCAAACGTAAAAAAGGCCGCCGTCATTGATTACAACACCTTCTCCGGCATATGCACCGGACTCATATCCCGTACTTCCGAAATTCGACAAATTCTCCCTAAATGTGCCGGCGATGGAGGAACGTTCGTCAAAGAAACGGAGAATTTTCTTGAATCATCGGAAAAGGAACTAAAGAAGTTAAGGGATGAGCAGACGAGAGTGATGGAGCTTGTGAAGACGACGACCGGATATTATCAGGCGGGAGGTTTCAAGGGCCAAGAAGCTCAACCTCTTCAACTATTTGCAATCGTAAAAGAATTCCTAGACATGGTCGATCAGGTCTGCGTCGGAATAGCTCGGAATCTACAGAGAAAGAAGTCATCGATGGCGACCACTGGTTCTCCTTCAACAAAATCTCCGCCATTGAAGACCCAAGTAAGGTTCCCCTTCCCCAACTTGCCTGCGCATTTCTTGTCAGACAAATCCCTATCCAGGAGCTCTTCTAGTGAGGATTCAGATGATTAAAAATGGCTTCTTCTATTTTTGAGAATTTTTTTCATCAGGTGTGTATAAAATTCATGAACAAAATCATACCAAGATAACAAATTGAGGGTTAAATTGTGTACCCATTTGCTACAATCAAGTAATCATCGTCCAAATCCTTGTAAACATTCTTTTAAACACCCAAAAAATGATGGTTGAAATGATGTCGGTCTCTACCCAGCAAGAGTTAGAACACAAGTTCAATTCCTATAAATACACTCTGATGGAAGAGCTTTACCTAAAAATCGATCTACATTCAAAAATTTGTCTTTGATCACAAAAAAAACTAAAATTCAGACAGAGGATTGGACATTATCAGATCAAACCAATGTTTTCTAACATCATTAGCAGAACAAACCGGAACTGCAGCAGGAACAGTGAAATAATGTACTCTAATGAATATGAATCTGTTTAGGGACCATCTTTTTCTTAATGTCAATACCCAAAAAGCAGAGCAATTTGGTGGTGAAGCTAATGAAGTTCGATCCATGTCAAGAACAGAACATAACAAGTTTTCACAACAAACCATTTTGAATTCTGGCACAAACTTCACACTAGATTTTAAGACAGCAATTGAGAATATAAAAATTTATAAACTAGTGATGAAAAGATTAAGAGAAATTAGAACAAAGTATAACCATAGCTAAAATTCCTATTTGACGATCTTTGTCGTTGGGAAAACCTTGGCGGGTGCTGCTCGGAAAATAGAATTCTTTCTTAGGTTCTTCATCTCAGCCTCCACCTGCTCCGCCTGTATATAATATGCGGTTTGATGATTAGAAAAACCAGTCCATCAGACTGTCTTGTAATCTGATAATGGTTACACTTTTTACCTTTGATTTTGGTTGTAAGCTTCTTCTCTCTCCCTCTTTGGATTTGGTTTTCTCCTCAACATTCTTCAAAAGCTGTACATTTAGCAGTGAAAACAGATCAGAAGATGAAACTGGTTTAACATATAAGAGCCTGGGTAAAGGTCCTAAGACTTCAAACCTCTTTTGTTTTCTTTGTCTGTTCATCACTACTTCTCAGGGAAGAAACAGAGTTTGGAGCTTTCAAATTTCTAAATGTCTCTGCACTGTTTTCAAATGCATCTAATCAGATACATTGACAAAAATGATTTTTCTCAACCAACCCTCTCGAAGAAAAATACGTATATTACAAAAGAATATTTTAAACGCTTCGAAATCAAACCTGTCGTCATATAAAAACCGACTATATTTCTCCTAGTATGCAAACAACAAAAAAATGCAAAAAGGGCACTAACTTAGACAGCCTGCTTTTTCTCCAACCCCATTTTCTCTAACTAAACACATATTTAGAACTTTTGCAAGGTTTTATCATTAGTCAATTCGAAAAAATGAGTAGCTTTTAAATGTGGAAAGGGATTTGCAAAGAATAATTGACAACCTTCTATTGGACTATAATCTTCTTAAGTATTCATTATAAATCCGAAATATAATGAGATAGAAGCTAGAGTTAATCACAATGCTCCTGAATCTATTGCTCAAAATGTCGATTCTTTTATCGATAGGAGTTCTTTAGTTAGTCCTTAATATACCTCCATCGGACAGACTACCTTAATTGTAAGCAGACCAAGATTTAATCTAGTTGTCTTTCGACTTCTCAAACATCTTTCCAATTATGTAACCATTTTCATTCGAACTATAACATATGTTTGAATTGTAAAATTGCATACCCTCTATTTTCTTTTCGTGCAGTCAGAGATGTAGAGATCCTTGATTCTGTCCCTTTTGCAGTTACCTGGTATAAGCAAAGAAAACAAAGTTCCCCAAGGAAAATGATTTAGAAGGAAGATTCTTTTGAAAACAACTAAAATCAGTCCCTCATGAAGAAAAAGGAAGAGAATGAAACCTTCTTTGAAACAGATCGATCTTCACCAGAAGAATTCAACTGGCTAAAATTGTTAAGACATGTCTTAAATGCTCGTTTTACGCTGTCCTTGTCCTCCGTTTTCTCCATAATAAAAGATTTTGACAAAGTGACAGAAGAGGGATGAGAGCCATAGGATCCCAAATTAAGAGACATGTTCAGGTATTTTGGAGTAAGTTTTTTGTTTTCTGCAGAAGAATGATTTCTGCTCCTCAATGAAGATGAATTATAATTAGCCTTTGACGATAATTGTGAGGTCGGAGTAATAGGAGACAATGTCGTCTTCGAAACTCTCGGATTCATCAGCTTATGCGGTTTAACAATAGAAGACATTTGCTGCTTCTTCGCAGTGGCCGTATTCTTTTCCTTTTTTGATTGAGCGATCTACATAAAGATACAGAAAATAAAGATTAAGATCCAAATAATACAACACACCAACCAATCTGTTAAAGAAATGGCTCTACTTCACCTTCTCGGGTGCCATGTCCTGATTTGATTTCACCACTTTCTCTTTCGTTGGCACTTTGTTTGGTTTCTCACTGATCAGACTCTCTGGCTGTTCTTTGATGTCCTTAGATTCGATGCAATGAGTTTCTTCAAATTCTTCGACAAGATCCGCTTCTCTTGGTTTATTCATCTCTAAACAATCTAATATTTTTTCGAATTCTTTCTTCTTCCATTCCATAACACATGGAACGTCCTTTTCTAAAACGTCGCTGATTAATGTAGTTTCTAGCTTTACTTCTCCCTTTTTAGGACTCCCTTCGAAAGCTTTACTAACAAGATCTGCACCAGTCTGATAATCAGGCCTCAATGAATTATCCTTATTTTGTTTCTCTTGCTCAAATGGCTCAGTCTTTTGAGTAGCTATCTTCTGGTAATGTGCCTCGAAGTAAGCCTTCTTCTGAGCGACAGATCCGGCTGTTGAACATTTCTCGACTTCTTCCAAGTATTTATTTGGTGAGAAATTTGACCGTTTTTCGCAAGAAAGTAAATCGTTCCCGAATCTACCGAATAAAACCGAAACTTCAAGAGCAAGCTTGGAAGAAGTTTTTCTCACCTGCATTGAAAACACTCATTCAAGCATTTTCTCAAACAATGGAAGAACACAGAAAACTGTAAAGACAGAATTCAATAATTTAGCCGAAACCCAGAAGAAAAAACAAACGGAGAGTGGAAAAACACAAAAAAAAACCTCATTTAGCAAATGGGTCATTATGGTTTTAAGGTAAGAACAAGTGGATTTACCTTATCATCATCTGTAAGAACATCCATGGCTGGATCCTTAATGTCAGTTTCGATTGTATCGGCGGATAATTTAAGCAAAGTAGTCCACCCCAATGCTCTGGATCACGAAAAAAGAACGTGGAATGCTAAATTCCAACAAATGAAGACAAAAACAAATGTTCATAAAAGCCAGAAATGGAAAATAGAACTAAAACATGGCATGTGCATATGGGATGTCTTTTCTTTCTTTCCATCCGCACATCCATTATTCCTTCCTCTTTTTAACAGCTTTGAAGTACCTATCTGTTAATGGTAGCTCTTAAAAGTTGATAAATGATAATCTAAAGATTAAAGCAAGAGATGGAGAGAGAGAGAGAGAGAGAGAGAGAGAGAGAGAGAGAGAGAACGTTCAAAGCTTCAATGAATGGCAATAATGGGAGCATAGGTTTCTTAACTTTCACTACAAAATCTGGCAAGAAAAAGTTAAAAAAGCGTAATACTAGAAAAAGGTGAAACCAGAAGGAATAGACGGGCAAAGACAGTAAATAAATGCAGATTGAACTGAAAATTCTAATAAACAAATCAATACCAGAAGCAACCTCTACAATGACGGATAAATCTCAGCTTTCCTAGCTGCGGTATTCTCAATCAACAACCCAGAAAGAAGCAAAAAACACAGCGCTGGATAAGATCGGCCATGACAGTAGACGATGAAGAAGGGCCAGTTGGAAAAGTAGTATTCTAGAGAGAGAGAGAGAGAAGAGATTTTTTTAACAATTATATCCAGAGTTAATACTGATTAGATGCGGGGACCGCCATTGAATTTTCTGAACGAACCTTGCGAAAGATCTAATCTTCAACAAATGTCTGGAAACCAACAACAATGCCACCCAACGTTTCAAAGTTTTTATTTTTTATTTTTTCAATTATTTAATATTTTAAGTTTGGAGATGGCATCTGGCTTGAAATAATCATATAAACCTTTTCAAATCTCCTCTAAAGCCTTAATCATACTTACCATTACATCTCTATCTCTTTAATGTTTGTAGATCATGTTTGCTCAAGATGGCACGTTGAGCTGTGTTAAGATCTCGAAACATGGCGTGTAGATGATAATGTCCTCATGTCTTGTGTTTATCTAAGAAATGCTTATAATGCCATAAGTAAGTGATTACGAGAGGTGTGATCGTGGGTAACCTCTTTTGTTGCATGTTAACGTTGTCGTTTCTGCGTGCAGATTTGAACAGACCGACTAAAATCAACTGTGAATTTTGGCATCACATGATATTAGTAAGTGATATGGTATCAATTTTAATACATTTTAAAACCATGGTTAGACCTAAATTACCAATAATTATACTTCGTACAATACTCAAGCGTCAATATGCTCTCGAACGACAGGTAGCAAGTAAAGATGGGCGTACAAAGAGTGTTATAGATGGGGCAAAACTGGCTTTCGCTGAAGCCCGTAAATTTGTTTTTTTTGTAGTACTTATAATATTATGTATTTTCCTTATTTTAAACCTAAAGTAAGAATTTATTTTAAAAAAATTCTTAAAATTTACTATTCATCGATCCAAACATCATAGTATCAAAAATAAACAATTTAAACTTCGGAAGATGACCAATCTCACCGTCTATCACTATACACTTACATAATAGACGGCCGGTTTAATTCGACCGACTAATTTAATTAGAGCAACTGTCTTTTATCATATGTGAATAAAGTCACGAGTTTTGTTTATTTTTACTAAAATCCATGATTTTAATCACAAGTCTTGTCACTTCTCCTCCTATTCAAAGGAGAATTTCTCATTTTTTAAAAACTTTAAAAGTTTTATCAAGTATTTTTTTACTCCGGTAAAATTTTTTTTTATTGACGGGCAAGATAAGAATTATATATATATATATAATTTTAGGTTTTATATTATTTATAGCATATCTTTATAAATTTATTTCATAATGCAATTTAAAAAAATCTTTTAAATATTTTATTTTCTTATTTCTAATTTATCTTCTTTTGTTTTAATATATTTTATTTTCTATAATACTATCTTATTTTTATCTTTTATAAAAATATTTAAATTTCTTTTTACATATATTTTTCTTTGTAATTTTTATTTGAAATTCTTTTAACATTTTCTATCTAAATTCTAAAAATATGAACAATTTATTTTTGCAATATTTTTATTTATTTTATTACATTTTTTATCATTTACATTTTTTTTCATTCTTTTACATATCACTCACTCGACTATTTTTTTGCTCCGACTAAAGTTCTCTATATTAACGACGACTATGGATTTTGATTCAATTAGATCAATTGATCTAAACAAGAGATCAATTGGGGATGTCGAAATGGATTGGTATACGGACGACACGTCTACATATGGTGATGTACAAACATTAGACCACATAAATGAAATGAAGAACAGAGGTGTATTCGACTTTCAAAACTCTAGACGATTAGCTTCGAACACCGGTCGACTCGGATGAATAGGAAGTGAAAAGCATACCAGTAAGAGAACAAATTTCAATGAGATTTTTCTTGGGTAGAATATATAGTTCTTTACAAGATATCAAATATTCTTTGGCACATGATTATAGTATAAAATTCACCAAAAGTGAAAAAAGATGACTGACGGCTGAGTGTGAAGACAGATGTTAGTGGCGACTGCATGCTTCGAAAGTGCCAGACGGGCTTACGTTTTAAATAAAGACGTTGATCGATTTTCACAACTGTTTAAAAAAAATTGAGAATCGACATACTACAACAAAATGGGTGACGAATGAGAATCTGAATAGGTTCAAAAGTCACCATACCTGGGACATTTCTTTTATTATCGAAACAGTGAGAATGAATTTTACTGTTGACATCTCACTCAATCTTTACATAAGAGCAAAAGCGTAGCTCGAACCTTTAACAAAGAGAAGTACGACGAACAATATGGGCAACTGTGGTGATACGCAGTCAAAATATTTAGATCAAATTCGGGTAGTACAATAAAAATTGATGGTAATACAATGGACCGTAATTCATTGGGATTCCAAAGATTGTATATTTGCATGATAGCTTGCAAGACAAGTTTGCTGCTTTGCTCTCCATCTAATTCTTGACCCTCTCATCTAGCTCATCGACTCTTCCTATGAAGAGCTGGATGTCCCGCTGATGGCTTGACTGCATCTCATAAAGTTGCTGCATTTGCTGTTGATGCGTCTGCTGCATCTTATACATTTGTTGGAGATATTGCCTCGTGTCTCATTCACTAGCCTCCTCCATCGGCACTGCCCGAGAGGTGGATGCCTCATGATCACTCTTTAGCACTCAAGTGTTGTCGAATTTCACGAGGTTCATCTAAATCAAATGATTCATGTCAACTACATCAATGGATCTGTGAGCTATCATCTGCTCGCCAACTGGTAGCTAAATCCCAGCTCCCTTGATGATTTTCAGAATCAGTGAGCCGTATGGGAAATTCTTGTTGGATGTCTATCTGACCTCACATTGCCCTAAATTCAAGAAGCAAGGTCAAAAAGCTTTCTATTACACAGTTTTTCCATGACATACAGGTCTATGCAACTTACGAGATCTTTATATCCATCTCGTCGCAGAAAGGTGTAGGTTAGCATATTGCAAAAAATCCGACCTCTGACATTCAAATATCTCGATTGTGGCTTTACGAACGTCCCAATGTTGGAATTACGATAAATTCTCCATAGGAACTCTACTCCCTCGGGCAATGTGAAAAAAATGCAGTCTCGGAAAGCATGGTAATCTTGTTCCACCCTTTCAATAGCAAACCCAAGTACTCCATTCACTGTCTCTGAACGCATCACAAGCTCTGTACCAAGGATATAAGTCCTCAAACCAATCAAAACTCTTGACCTCCCAATTACTGCCAAGTTCGCGTAGAACAAGCAAATTATTCTTTCGCAGCTATCGTCATTCAATTCATACATCTCGCTTAGGCCAATACTGTCAAACAACTATTCGATCTTCAACGACTCTCAACCTTTAAAGTTAACAGTCTAGTAATAAATAATTAAGCGTTTGTGCAAATTTTACTCAAACTTTCTCCGTCACTCTTCATTCCAAAAATTCATGACAAGATATTGTCAAATGCACGTAGAACAAGTGAACTTGATAAAAATTTAATATGTTATGAAAATATGACATTAGAAATAAACTTTGGTAAAATTAAAAAATCATATTTATATCTTAATATATTTTATTATAATATTTATTCAAGTACTACCTAATAGACAAATATTCACTAAAAAAACAAAATATATTAATTTGGAATATGTATCATCATAATATTTAAATAAAAAATACAATAAAAAAATACATCAAAAGAAATTTAAATATTTTCATAAAAGATAAAAATAAGATAGTATTATAGAAAATAAAATACATTAAAACAAATGAATATAAGGTAGAAATAAAAAAATAAAATATCTTAAAATATTTTTTTAAACTGCATTATGAAAAAAATTTATAAAGATCTACAAGAGATAATATAAAACAAAAAATTATAAAAAAAAATATCATAACTTGCCAGTCAACTAAAAGATATATCGTCAGAACAAGAAAATACTCGAGAGACGTTTTAGAGTTTTCAGTATGGTTTTAGAGAAGTAGTAATCCTCCTTAAATAGGAGGAGAATATCAGACCGACCGTCTTTTCTCACTTAAAAATTAGACCGGACATCCATTCCGTACGTGAACAGTGACAGATGATGAGATTGGCCATCCTTCGAGGTTTAAATTGACTATTTTTGATAATTTTAAATTTAAATCGATAAATAATAAATTTTTAGGTTTTTTTTTAAAAAATAAATTCTTATTTTATGGTTTAAAATAAAAAAATTCTAATATTATATTCGAAAATTAAAAATAAGAAATATTTTAAAACTAGAATGTGAAAAATAATTTTAATTTTAAATACCAATGCGGAATACCCATGTTTAAAATCACATTGACAGGGAAGAGACGACACGTGGCACATGAACAAATAGTGGAGAATTCAAGTGATTGGTCAAATTTATACAAATATACAACCCTAAGATCATACGACCAAAAAGGGCATAAGCCGTGTGAGAAAGAAGCACACTTGACGTTGGTAAATCTTTCAATCCACCATTATTGGACTCTTAAGTTGCTTAAAGCTTCAACCAGTAACAATTTTATCGAGTTTTTTACGTTGATTCTAGAATTGTTACGCTTACGCTTAGGGTTTCACAAAAAACGATAGGGCGTGGCATTGATTTCAAATTTTGCTAGTTGCTTTGCATTTCCTAAGGTAAGTTTCCATCATACCAAAAAAAAAAGGAATTAATGGGTGAAAAAATAAAATAAAAAAGAGGAAAAAAAAAAGGAGAAAATGATGAATAATATAAGACTTGTTCATGGAGACCCCAAAAAGGAAAAGTCTTTCTTTCCCTTTGGCTTTGCCTTAGCCTAGAATTAAAGAGAAAAGTGGATGGCTTTAGTTGCAATTTCAGCTTTCATTTTTAGTTAAAAACTTGTTGATAATTAAAAAAAAAATTAAAAATTGCTTAATTTGTAAGTTTACATCCTCTAATTGTGCTTAAAGATTAAATCTTTACTACAATTGCTGATCAAGCTTCCTTTTTTATGAACTGATTGGTGACAACTCGAGGTGGGTGTTCGTTAAACCTTTGCAAAATTTGTAATTGATGAAGGAAAACAAACAAGAATTACAAATCTCAAACACCCGATAAAGTTTATTGAAGTTGAAATTTCTATGTAAAACCAAAAGTTACAATAATTTCGGAAAGATTGAACGAATGAACATGATTTAGTAGGGAAGACAGGATCTCGTCTTAATCTAATCTACACTCTCAGTTTGTACAAAATAATGTATGAAAGAATCTGTAAAAATTTATCGAATTTGTCAAACCATCCGGTGACGTTCAAGAAGACGATGAAAAAACCAGGAGATGGTCTGCAGATTCTCAGCTGCTTTCATGGCTATTTTGCTTGTAAAGATCGTATGGCTCCCATAAAAGATCGAGAAGACATGGTTTTTTGGCGTCTAATCTCACCCATGGCTTCCCCTTCCCACTCCAGTGCAGCAAACTCACCGGACCAGGATGCAGCGACCGGCAACTGTCCTTCACGTTGTCACCTCCGAGACCGTGCTGGTTCCACCGATGGTCGATTGCCTCGACGTTTCCGGCGAAAACGAGCAGAAACGGCGGTAGTGATCCCAAATCGTATATTCTCTTCTTCTTCTGCAACTCCATCCAATTTTCTATCCTCTTTCTGTAATTTCCTTCTCTCCATCTTGCTAAATCCATCACCATTACTCCGGTGTTGAAATAGCAGGGAGTTCTGGAGGAGAAGACTCGAGAAAGAACCGGATCAGACCAGAAAGAATTGGTGAAGTATTTCGTGAAATTCGCGTGGCAGTATTCCGGCGCTCCGATGACCCTTGATCTGGTGAGTTCGATGCTCCATAGCTTGTAAATGTCGTCGACGACGACGACGTCGGAATCGAGATAGATTATCCGATGAACGCAGGGATCTAGAATATCGCCCAAATAATTTCTCGCGTAGTTCAGTGGATTTTCGAGAGCTTGACGAATAGAGGAAGAAATCAGGTTGATCACAGTATCTTCTCTGAATATGTAGACCTTGAAATTCAGAGAAGGGAAGGTGGATCGGACTAGCTGAGTCAAAATCCGAGGACTCGCTCGGTCGAACTCGGCGGCGATGAAGTGGAAAAACACGTTTTCTGGACAGGAAGCGTGGCGGAGAACTGAATGAACCGCCGCCATTGAACCTCTGAGATACTCCAGATCTAAGGTCATAGCAATGTGAACCAGAGTAGGATCGCAAGAAGACGCAAATTTCCCGGTCGCCGGAACCGGACACTCAGCACCATTCCTATACTCCGGCGCTTCATTGAAAAGAGTTAATCCATCCAACCTTTCGCCACCTCTGACCGAAAACGACCGAATACAGCGGCAAAAAGGCGCGTTCATCATAGAAACGATAACGAAGAAGACGACGGAGGTCCATCGGAAGGGACCCATTTTCAGCTCCGCCTCTTCTCAAAAAGTAAGAAACAGAGACACAAAAGGAAACTGTTCCCGAAGAGACAAACAGCTGGAAGAAAAGCTTAAACTCCGACAATGGAGAATCCCTGTTTAATCGAGTTTTAACCTATAAGAATCTGAAGAAAAAGAAAAGTAAACTCAACCTCAACACGTCTGCAATATTCTTCTCTTTCTCCTCTTCTACTTCCTCCTGCGCGTCCTCCAAAACGCGGTTTCACTTCTCTCTCTAGACGGTGCAGAGAGAGAGAGAGAGAGAGAGAGGAAAACGAAGAAGATGACAGCAGCTTTTGAAATGGGGAAATTTATTAGAACTTGCTGGCTGTCTCTGCCTCTGTTTTCATTATTATATTAATAAACAATAATTGCATAATTAACAAAATTAATTAAACAATTACTTTGATGTAGTCGTAATTATATTAAATCGTCACAATTAAGTGGACTCATTCCTCTTCTAATTTACACGTACGTAACGCGTTTAAATTTTAACATGTACTCTATGCAATTTATCTATTTCCTCGTAATTATTTTACTAATACATGAACGAGTCATAATCTAACGTTACATGTATATGGTAATGTACAATGTATCCATAATAATGACGACACCCATTATATTAAACATTTATTTTTTTAAAGTAATGTAAAAAATATGAAAAGGAATAATGTTACAGCAAATATGAAGTATGGTGCAGCCAAATATAATAACAACAAGAAACAGGTGGGAGTTATCAAGTTCTAGATCAATGGGCAGCTAGTTCTCGATTTAAATAATTAGATAAAGCGTAATTTACATTTTTCCGAATCTTAAAACTTTGAACGGGAGTTCGTGTGAAAATCAGAACATGCTCGATAATATGTTGGAAATTCTTCATATTAGAGTCTCTCGTGCGAAGTGAACTATTGACGATTTCTCTTAGCTGCTATCTCGAACAGAAAATGCTAAATTCTTCGTTTTTAACGGGTAATGTATTGTAATAAACGATAACTAAAAGAATCAATTAGGATTGTTAGACTACTCACTTGTTATTCCTTGTCCAAAAAGGTTAAGACAAAAACATTAATTTCATCTAAAAAAAAAACATGTAAAATTCCAACCGCTTATCATTACTCTTTTGGTTTTTTTTTTATCAAGAACCAAACGACCAGCATTTAATTCATAGGATTTTTAGATCTTCATTGTAACAAAATTTAGCGTAAAATCTTATAATTCTGCCATAACCCACGACGATTAGATTTATTTCGAGTTCCTGAAATATAATTAAGCTACGCATATTTCTTGTATATGTATATATTATAATTTTAATATAAATACCAACTTTAATTGACATGAAATTGTACCAACTATCATAGTAAAATTAATATCGTTTGTCACGTTGATCGGGACAAAGCAATATGATGCCGGCCGACCTTAATTGATGACTTAGTGTTCGACAATTTGATTTCATGCATCATTTCGATTGATTAAAGACACAATCCGTCACGACATTAGCACAAAAAGCACACGAGATTATTGTTCTTAACATATTTGGTTCATGAGTTGACAAAGTAGTATGAACCATTAAAACCCACAAATTAAAAACAATTAGGTCAAAGCATTACGCACGTGATTCAATAAAGTCTTTCTTGAATGAGAAGGCTTTTCCTTCCAATGCGTGTTCGAGCCTCATTCTTTTGTCAAGCTTAATATTTGTCATTAATTTAAATAAATTATTAAAATATTAATTTATAATATATGCTATGTATACGCGTCTTTAGAAATAGAAACTATATAATTGTCACGCACACCTTGAGCCTTTTCATTAGTCTATAAAATAGCTTAATAATCAACTCTATTATTAAATATTATTTGGTTAGGTCTAGTTTTTTTTAATCTAATTTTAATTTGAGTCAACTTGTAATAATAAAAAATAAAAAGATCAAATTAATAATTTGTAAGTTCAATTAATTAGAAAAAAAAGAGACACGGGTTGTTGTCTACATAATTGTCGTATCGATCTAGCCATTTGATTTTTTAATCATACAACTTACGTTTATAAAGTAACGGGTGTCTTTCATTAGATTATAACTCTTTCGAAAAAATAATGTATTAAAATTAAATAAATTTTCATTAGTTGATAAACAAGATGAAATTAAGTTATATATATAAATTTAAAGTTGGATGGAAAATGATTTATAAAGTAATATTCTTGAGATGCCAGCTGAAGCGGACAGCTGTAATGTCAGTGTTGATTGATGTTGACGGCTATGGTCGACCTGTCATTGGACCCACGTTTGCCTCTGTATTGCGCCCATGTCGCACGTGATCACATGCTCCTCCCACCTTGCTTCATACGCCGTCGTTTCCAATCCTGGGTTTTAAAATTCTCAACTCAGTTCAGTTTCTTGGTTCATGAATGCTCTTTTTTTTTTATTTAGCTATTTAAATTAATTACTTATGAAGAATAATTCATTAATCTTGTTTTTATAAATACTAATAATTAACAAATTATTAAATTACATCAAAATACACTAGACTTTAAAGGATCTATATATATATATATATATTATAATTGTTTTTTTTTTTAAGAATAGAATATTAAAAACTATATTTTTAAGCTGGTCAAAATTGTAGTGACTTTACAAGAAAAAAAGATGAAAACGTTTTCTTCATTTTGCTCATTTTTGCTTTAGATTTACAAATCATTCAATCAATTTATTGTGATTCCAAAATCTTAATCAATATTGTTAATCCTAAAATTTCAAAATTAGAACAAATTGAAATATGATAATTTTATTTGCCTTGAAATTGATAGTAGTTATGGCATATATGTCATCCTGCTTTCGCCATTTTTGAAGTCTACAAACTTATTCGACACACTAACCACAATGATGCAATTATCCGTTATCACACCGAGACTTGTAAATATCTTTGTCATATAGCAAGTTCAACACCAAGTCTCGTCGTGGAAGCATATCTAACATAAAAACATAAAGGCGAATTTCCCAACTAATACCAATAGTTTAGGTTTAGAGATTGATGTTCTTATTGTTTATTGTTTGGAGTTATTTTAATTTATTTCTGGCAATAAAATCACATTACCATTTTCAATATCTATATTTAAATTTTGTTGATACCAATCATAATTTATAAATGCTGGCGCTTCGATTAAAATTTTATTACATTAATTATATAAATTAATATCCATCGATTTAGTATTAAGAAGACAGTAAAAAAATATAAATTAAAGTATTCTAACCCTAAAAAAAAGAGAATTAAAAGTGTAAGAGGTTGTGTTTGGTGCAAAGGATACTGCGACAGTGACAGCCAAAGGAGTTGATCATTGATCATTGATCATTATATAAAGCCGGGCTGCCGTCGGTACAACCACTGTCGGCCACAGGGGAATATTCTAAAACGATGCTACGCCCCTCGTCAGATCACGACGTGTTGGTTGGTCACGCCGTTGATTTGTAATGATTACTTGGGAACTTAGCTGGCCCCACTAATTAATCGGACGGCTTAAGCTCGTCCTTAAGAGAAGCGTGATCCACGAGCTTTTTATAATGGACGTACGTGATTAAATCAATGACGCAACCTATGTCGAGTTATGGAAAAAATACACATTGGATATTTATAAAATTAAATAAATAATATATATTAATTTTATTGAATATTTCAAATTAGGTTATTATATTATCTTAAGTAATTATATTATAATTATTCGTGAAATTAGACAATAATCTCAATATAGTACTAATGAGCTACTTCCCATGATTAGCAATTAATCTTATCATTTAGATCCAATGATTTGAATCAAATCTAATGACAAAAATTTACTTACATGCATAAGATGACGTAAATCAACTTAACATGGTAATATTACTTTTATTTTTTATTTTTACTCTATAATTCTTAATCTGATATGAAAAATATTAATTTATGTAATTAATATAATAAATTATAAACAATTAAAATAAATCATTTACCAGATTCATTAAATCAAATAATTAGCTATATGCATATGATCTGTACTTCAACAAGCTTAGAGAAAATGATAGAAAACAAAGAAAGAAATGGACTCATCCAATAATTTATTAAAGCCATGATTCAAAGGGCACAATTTTATGCCAACAGTTAAAAATAATCACAACTCAATCGAAGGATGTATTTCAATATCACAGGTTGTGCAAGAAGGGGTAATACAGAAAAGCAAGAACAACTAGCCTACCCAAAAAATTTGAAGGTGAATCATAGAATGCAAGAAGAGAAAAAGCATGGCACAAACCTTTATTGTTGTGTTTAGGCAGAGAATGGGCTGCTGGGAAAGTAGCAGAGCAGGAGGCCAGGTGTGCTTTGAATTAGGGAAGTACCGCTCTAAGTTCTTTACGATCGGCCCCAAATGCCTGGAAACCGATAAATTACAGTTAACTCACTGAAAAAGGCGTGTATTGTTGTTGAATGGAGGAATCATTGAAGCGCAGCCCGTTGTTTACAGAAGAATGCAACATTTAGAAGCAGATCAAAAGCATATTATTGAAATAAATGGAATATGGTCAGAAAATCTTTCTTCAGGTCGTCATTCCAAAACTACAGCACATTATGTGAAATGGTGAAAAAATATGTCATCCTAATCATAGAGTTGTTAAAATATTCTTTCTTGTTTTGAGTCGAAAAGAATGCGGAAGGCAAAACAACTAAAATACGAACTGAAAATAAAAGTGATAATAGATGTGAAGAAAATAAGTTACCTCAACTCCGAAGCCTTTCACATACACATTTGTAAAGAGTTCGGAAGGATCTGGCAATGGACATTCCTACAAAAAAGGAAGCAAACAAAACACAAGAACGTGAGGAAAAATTGTCATTCGATCATTAATAAAAGTAATTCTCCAAAATAGTATGACGTGTACAAAACTGAAATAAAGGAAACAACGAAATCAAATCCGTATTACAAGAGAATGGAATGAAATAACACGCTTCTTTCTTACCTTAGCTTGAGCAATAGCTTCATCAACTTCTTTTCTTACTTCCTTCTCAGTATCCTGATTATCCAATTAAAGATATAGAGTTAAATTTAATTATTTAACCCCCAGTATTACTGATAACTGGAGAACGAAAAGCTAATTTTCTCCCCAGAAAAAAAAAACATCAAAATTGGCCAAAAGCTAGCAAAATTTCTAGAATTGAACCTCAAGTATGTATAAATTGTAATATATAATCATGATTTTAATCCAACGTTAAAAAAGTACCTTAAGTTCCTTTTCGGTGGCTAAATCGTGTGATAAAATGAGTTTTCTTATTCTTTCAATTGGATCACGCTCCTGGCAACAATTTAGAAAAATACAGTCAGAAGAAAGATCTAATAGACAAAACACTTGTCATAAAAATTAATTTCAGGCAGGAAATGACCTGTCTCACGCCAGAAATCTCATCACGTGTACGGTAGGTACTTCCAGGATCAGACATAGAGTGACCATGATACCTATAAGTATCCATTTCAAGAATCTGAAAAACATCAAAGAAAAAATTATCGAAACAAAATTTCAAGTTTCAAATGGACAGGTAACAAAGTAATGACCAATCAAATAACAAAAACAAATGTAAATATTCTTCTAAACCGTGCATGTCCTCGTTGCAAAAACTAATTGTAAATTATGTGAAGGTTTCTAGGCCTTCAATGTATCAAACAAATAGAGCCAGAAAATCAACATGGAGGAGAGATCTTAAACAAAGCCTATTCAGAGAATCCATCTCATGTATTACTCTCAAACCACTATAAAGTTCAACTTAATGATGACAGAAGACACTAAATCCATCATTCTTGGTGCGAAAAGATACTGTTAAAAATTCAGATATTCAAATTTTTTTAAAATCTAACTTCCATAAACAACAGATCCAAAACTAAATGAACGCCTGTGTGTGAGAAAGGAAAGGGAGCTCACAATGGGTCCACTTTTCAAAGCATACTCCTTTGCAAATTTGCAAGCTTGTTTAACAGCAAGGGCATCCATGCCATCAACCTGTGTAATACTTTAGTATTATTGTAAATCCAAGCTAACATACACATAAAAAAAAAAAACATCAAACAGGAATGTAGGGCCTGCCTACAGATTTCCTTTTAAAAAGACATTAAGATACACGAAACTATCCGAAACATATCCTAGTACCAGATGTTCATCATGGTTTCGTCATCAAAGAATGTTGAATATACAGTATAAAACGCATTAGCAGGTGAGCTACGAAGAACAGTGGTAACTATGCATATTGTCATGAGCTCGTATGATTTCCATACAAAATCAATAGAAAAAGAATAAATTTTTCACCTTCAGCCCGGGAACATAGTCTCCACGCTTATAATAAGCTGGGCTCTTGGCAGCTCTCCATTCTGCCGTTCCCATACCATCTTTTAAAGCCAAATATGAATTCAATTTCCAATCCGAGTACAGCACTATTTACATATAAGAAAAATCAAAATTCAACTCCATTTACTTACAGTGATTATTCTCGCAGACCAAAATGGCCGGAAGATCCCAAAGAGCAGAAATATTCAGTGCCTCAAACAACTGTCCCTGATTCGCTGCACCGTCACCGTAGAGCGCAAAAGTAACATTCTCATCCTTGGAATACTTTTGCGCGAAGGCCAAACCACAACCAAGAGGAACTTGAGCTCCAACAATTCCATGTCCACCAAAAAAACCAGCATCCTTCTTGTAGAAATGCATAGAGCCTCCTTTCCCTCTGGAACATCCATCCCTGCGGCCCATAAGCTCCGCAAAGACCTCCAGGAGAGTCCCTCCGCGGCCAAGAAAAGTGCAGTGGTCGCGATAAGCTGTAATAATGGCGTCCTTCTTAGTAATAGCAGCCTCCATTCCTATAGCAACGGCTTCCTGTCCGTCATACAGATGGCAAAACCCCCGAATCAGCTTCGCCTTGTAAAGAGAATCCGCAGCAATCTCCATCCGCCGCATCAATGCCATCTGACGGAAGAATCCGCGGAGCTCCTTCGGAGACGTTTCAACAGAGCGAGAGGGCGCATCGCACTTGTGAGCGACGAAAGGAACGGAGGTTTCGATTGTGAGAGTTGTGGAATCCTCGGCGACGGAAGAGATAGGACGGCGTAGCAATGGTGTCCACGACCAGGAGGCAGTTAACGGCCTGAGAAGATCGGATCGAGAAGACGAAGAAGCAACTCGATGAAACGCCATTACCACCCACTGGATGAATCTTCCGGTTAGAAGGAGGCGAAGGCGTTTCGTTGGAGGTCGTCCAAAAATACGATCTACCCAAAATTAACTCTCGCTCATTAACCTTAAATTACGTAAAGCCCAATTGTGACTTCTATGACGTTGCCAAATGATGATAATGAACAGGACAAACATACCAACATCAAACTATGTACGTATTAAGTCTTAATTTTGAATTGAATTGAATTGACTGAAAATAGGTAGTATCAATATTTTAATCTATTTTTACTCAAATAAATAAACATAATTATACAATATAATGCTCATATTAATAATAAAAATAATATTATGTCTATTATCTTATTTTATATTTATTAACATATTAAATAATTAATTTAATAAAATAATTATTTATAATTTATTATATTAATTATATTTTTATGCGAATAACTATTTTATCGTAATAAAATAGAAAACAAACTTATAAAAGAAGTGGAGAGAATAAATTAAGCTAACATTTAATTAGATAATAAATTTTCATTTTTATGAATTTGAAATTAGGAAATTTATGAAAGTTGAAGGGGTTGGCATTTTTTATATATAAATAATCAATTTTTCATAATAATACTTTAATCAATAATTTGAATTACTAATAATCTATTTATAATTCTAAAAGGAGGTTATCTACATTTGAAAAGGGTATGAATTTTTGGATAAAAACAATAAAAAGAGTTCAAAACAGAAAATTAGATAAATTGAAAGGAACATTATAACATGAATTCATCAAGTTTGGAAGTGTAACGTCACAGATTACCTCCCTATGTACACTGTAGCCAATAATCCCTCCTTGATTATCATTATTAATCTTTGTTGGTAGAGGGGGGTGGGGGTTACACTAACAACAATCATAACCCTGCCAAAATCTCCCGTTCCGTCTCTATTTTTGTTTTCCGTCATTGTGGCACTGAAGAAATCTACTGCTCAGCACAAACAATCGCACACATTCACTACCCGATATGTGCTTAATCTACTTGATTAGAGGAAAATAAAACGAGTTATTTATCGACCAATTTCAACCTTCAACTTTCAAATGTGTATAATTTTCTAGCGTCATATTTGCAATTATCACTTAAGAAAACATGTACCTTATTTACTTCATATGTCAAAGAAAGGTGTGTTATGAGTTCTCGAGCAATCTGTGAAACCGTTGTACTCTACTTGAATTTGAAGTGCAACCACTCCAAGACCGATGGCCTCGGCATTCACCATTCTCGTTCGAAGTTGTTCTTCTGCATTTTCTCCAAAACAAATAGTCTTCCGTATCTAAAACATACGAGACCTGTCAAATATGAAAACGCTCCTTTACTAGCAGCCGAGTTGTTCTTTTTCCCATCTTTTCTATTTGTTTAAACATAAAATGACAAGAGGACAAAGTATGTTGTCTGTTAACTGAACCAACCAAACAAGCGACAGCTACAAGGCATATTGCATCCATCAATTGGATGTTTATAATAACAAAAAAAAAAACATATATGCAAAATAATGCACAAGATTGTTCCGATCGAGAATTGCCTAATAAAAAGAAAGAAATCTGAAAAATAGTACCTTTGATGAATTGCAAGCTATCTTACACTCCAGACCATTGACAACTTTAAGTTCTTCGTTGGCCAGGGATGTAGAAACAATGTCATCACTGGAAGCAGATTTTCGTTTGTTTCTGGGAACACAGGCAAGCTTTAAGATCCAACACAATAAACAATTGCAGTAAGAAAACAAATTTTTAACATTATGAAGAATACCTCTTCAAGAATATCCCAGATTTCCCGTTTTTGTCGGGAAGGACGGAGAGGAAGTCATTATGCAAATAAGCTGAAAAATTCGGGTCCACTGAAACAGCAGTCACTTCAGGCTTATCGTGGCCATAGTCCATAAGCTGAACGGATAATCGAGTTGGAGAGGATGACTGCAGTAAAAAGAAATAAAACCTCAAGAAACCACCTAACAAAAATCAGACAGTGAATTCATCAGCAATAAAGAAGAAAAGTACATGAAAAAACTTACACATTCAATCCGATAAATGTTCTCATCATGCAGAATAACACGAGCATTTTCGTGATAAACTAAATCAATAAATCTTCCAGGTTTTCTTGATGTTTCATAAGCATATAGTTGGAGAAGCTTATTATCCATTTCATCTGCAGCAATCACCTGAAGCTGAGATGGTACAACTTCAAGGTCAAACGGCGGAAAAGGAAAAGGAAAAATAGTGAAGGAATAAAAAAACAGTGAAAATTTCTGTATTCACCTGTTTGACAATTTTGTATATCAGCTTGTCTAATGTGAATAGAACATATGACTGGGTTCCAACTACAGCCCGACAATCGTCTTCAAATTTAACACTGTCAGAGGAACCTTCAAGTAAAGTGAAAAGTGTCTCCATGAACCTGTGCGCATGTAAATGGGGTTCGTGATGAGTACATAAAATCAATGTAAAGCTTCTAAAATCTGGTATTAAAGTAATGCTTATACATCTACCTTGCATAGAGATTGGTAGAACTCGCATCATTTGAAGCCCTCCACTTCCTCTCAGAAGATGACGAATTGGTCTTTGCCGAAAGTAACCTCTCATAAAGCGTCTACAGGAAAGTAAAACAAAGCATAAGGAATGACGATTATACAAAGAAAAAATTCTATTTAAGAAAACTTTTGATATACAATGAGCCTTACCTGGTGAAGCCGGAAAAGCACATAGAAAGCGTCATTTCCATAATAAACATGGGAGTCCTTTTCTTGTCCATGAAGTGCAGGTGGGACAAATTTAGCAAGAGGCCGAACAGAAAGTAAAAATCGTTCAGAAAATGGTAAAGATATTCCATCTCCTTCAATATCATGAGCATCAGCCATCCCTTCGGCCTCGCCTTCACTCTCAGCCTTATTGTCATGTTCCTCATGGTCCCCGTCTTCCTCATGTTCTTCATGAGAACAATCTTCGCCCTCTCCAGATTCACTAACAGAGACATCACCATTCTCTGAAGCATTTTCACTGTCCTCTGATGACCTCTGAGCACTTTCTTCACCTTCATCATCAGCATCTGCGTCATTAGCTACTCCAGCCTCCATGCAACACACTTCTTCCTCTCCAGGTGCACTTGGATATTGCACGCATGTGCCATCCTTTTCCTTCTGCACTACTTCCAAACCAGCTTCGCCATAACTGGCAAAATTATCCTCCTCAAAATCTCCATTTGGGGACAATTCACCCTCTTCCCTTTCTACCTTGAAGTGTCCAACAGATTCTTCCTTATACTTGTGATTTTTAATACCTTCAGTTGTAACTCCATTGGAGGATATTACAGGTCTTGTTGAATCACCACCCTGCAGAATCAAATAAAACACAATTGCTTCGTTAAAAGGTAATAATAATCACATTTTTTGTATAAGAAAGGTTATAATAATCATATAAATCTGCCTACCTTGACAGATTTGAACAGCAAGAATTAGATTGACAAAAGAGGCCAAACAATACATAATATCTGAGATTTATTAAGATTGACCTAAGTTCTTCAGACATCAACGGTCAAAAAGACCTTCTGATTCATAAAATACCTTATCTAGCCAAAAACGACACCTCAAAACATTTTATTGTAATTTAATGGTAATCAAAATCAAAAGGTAATCACAATTTATTCTACCTCAGCACAGCAGAGTGACCTGCCAGCTACCACATACTATCTTGAAAATCGACTTAAACACAATCTTTATAGTATGAGAGCAAGTAGTAGTTGTCAAAATTCGATAACCACATAACAATTTGGCCTTAGCTCAAGGCAATGGGATCAGTGCGTTGCAATTCAAATGCACTATACAAACACTATTAAGTGCAATGCTATAACAGCAATTAGAGCTTTCATTATGATATTTTGCAACAGCAGATGAATGGAACAAGCATCCCCCGTGAAATACCTCTGAAGCGGGTAACTCAGGTCCACTATCGATGGCACCATTTCCCAGTTTAGAAAGTGTAATATTTAATCCTTGAAGAAAAAAAGAAGGTTTGTCAAATGTCCAAGTCATGCAAAGGAGAAAGAACAAATATAAACAAAGAGACAAACTAACAAGGAAAGATGACACTTAGATGGATAGAAAGAAAAAAAGAAAGATTGCAACCTGATAAGTTTTCTAGGTTAGTTTTTCCATTACTTTGCTCCCCTGCACAAGCAAGCGAGGTTTTTGAACTGACTAAGCGTTCTTTGGAATTATCTTGCTTGCTGACTCCACACAACTCATCAGCTATTGATACATTCGGCTGCACTTTAGAATGCATGAGATTGGAGAAAGCATCACCTTTACGTGCAGTGCGATCCACCTCATGAAAACCATCCCTTTTAACTCCATTATCCCCATTCACAGGCCAAGTCCTATAAGAACTTGATTGTTCTGGTGGAATAGTTTCATCTTCATTTCGGGAAGAATTTGGTTGCTTCAAATTCATAATAATGGTAGCGCCACCAGGGCTACCATCACTCTCAGCCACATTTAATGTACTACCTTTTGTAGCATGATTTTTCACCTTGACAACATCTTCAGTGTCTTCAGCAACCTGAGGACGGGTGGGAACACCAAACATGGGTTCGAGAAAACTTGTCCAAATCTTCATGATTTTACTCAACTGTTCAGTACTGCAAACTTCTCCACATGAAAATTTCATAAGGTGATAAATATCATCATGGATGGCTGGATCAATATACTCAAATTCTAAATTCGGAATGATAGGCCTTCTATTTCTTGCAGCAATAGCAAGCAATACATCATCTTCCTTACGCTTCTTCTCACTTATTTCTTTGATCTCTGCCAATAGCCCTGTAAAATCACGGTAATTAGCTACAACACGTAAAGAGAACTTTATGAATCAACAGTCCATGAAAAGCTGGACAGTCAATCAAGTTTTAAAATTGTAAGTTACCTTTAGTGCTTAAGCTTTTTGTATCCTGCTGCTTGAAGTAGAAGCTACGATGATCGAGTGATTTGTGATAGTTCTTTGCATATATATCTGCCCATACTTTATTGAAGTCTGTACGGCACCGTGTCCACTCTTCTTGTTTCTGCTTCAAGCGGGTCAATATAACTGGCAAAGCAAGAGGTGAATTCTTCTTCAACACATCCATCACATCAAGCCCATGGTCACCATATAAGCGTTCAATGCACCTCAAATTTAAAGCTAAAGAAAAGAAAGAGAATTCTAATTAGAAAAAGAGAAGTCAGATACTTAACCATATGTAAATAATGAAATATCTTCACATAAAGAATGATTTGAAAATAACCGGTGAAATGATCCTCAATACGGATTGGACTGTCTGTTTTAATAGTATTATTGTTTATCTTCTCCAACAACTCTTCGGCACGCTTGGTTGTCACATTGACGGACTCTAAAAGCATGTCTAGTTCAAACCTGTCAGTAATAATACAGAACAATCAGAGGTCACTAAAGCAAATGTAACAGAACATGACATGATGCTATAGGCAATATTGTCAAAGTTTTATTGAAGTCTTTTAAATGTGAACAGCGTATTAAAAGAAGGCAAGTAACATTGTAAATACTCACAGAAAAAGGTAACATGACAAACTATGACAAGCAGTAACAATTGATGGTATGATAAACCAAAAGGAAGTGGCATCATCACCCTAAATAAAATATGAAAACAGTTTATAAAACAAATTAGCTGATGAAATTTCGGGGGCAATCTAACCTATCATCTTCGCATCGGAATAAGCTTTCTTCATACTGGTTTTTGCGCATATGTTTGAAGGAATAATCCTCACTTCCTGACGTGACAGATACCCAAAAATCGTTCAATACCTGATCTGCGATATCTGATCTTTGGCTAGCTGAAGGGATAGGATACTACATCACAGAAAGATATTCAATTGGTGAACACAAAGTAAGCAAAAAACATGTGTGCGCTTAAGTTTAACTTCATACATTTTTGGGCAGAAGACGGTAACTGGGAGTGCAACGTTCACAGTTTGACAAGTCAAGTTCATTGATAGGTTTTGCCAAATACTTGTCTTTGCAAGGAAATAAAGACATCTTGTGACCTCCAACATCTTTACTACCAAAAGCAACATTTTTGTCTAGTCTATCCCTCCCTTGGTTTTCAGATTCTTTATACCCATCTTCTCTCTCATGATCTCTATCTTCTACTTTCACTGATCTAGAGAGACTTCCTCCATTCCACAAGGTCTCTGCATGAAAAATTAGCTCTGTTAAAGAAAATACAAATTGACAATGAAAATCATAAACTTTTGACATATATTCCAACATTTTGCATCAGTCACACTAAAAGTTCTGTTGAGAACCAGAGCAAACCCAAAATGCATTCTATGATAAAGAAATGAATCAAATATGGTAATGATTCAAGAGACAGATGAGTCACTTACTTTTACTCATGACACCAGCAAGAAATCCACCTGCCAATGAGACTTGATTAGTTATGTCTTCAAACAAAAAAATCCAAGCAAGCCACACATGAGGCACGAGCATTTACCATTCTTCTCACAACATGTCAAAAATTCATTAAATCCATCCATCAAATCTGGATATCTTCCAAGCAAATCGCCCACCTGACAGATCAACACATGTAAAAACTTGAGAGACATCATTGAAAGGATTCTTGTTTTCAAGATTCAAGCATCACCCGGCTAGACACTCAGAAATATGCCTACCAGAGACTGCAGTTCATCTCGTGTTATAATCTCCTTGCTATAGATATGGAGGCACTTTAAAAACTCTTGATAGTCATCAGCATTTCTCAACTTCTCCTTTACTTTCTCACAAAATGCGAGCTCTTGACAGTACATGCCTGCCACATAGAATAAGAAATGAGGAGTGACCAAAAAAGCAGTAGCAAAATGAATGAGCACATCAAGCTCTTATAAGCCACATGCCAGTACATGTTCATATCAATACCCATTACTCAAAAGAAGTGAATTTCTTCCGTAAGTTACACAAGGAAACTCTTCAAAAGGAAACTACAAATAATCAAAACACAATAGAAGTGGTGACTGGATAAAGACAATTGCTGAAATACTCACTCTTAGCAGAATTTTTATCATCATAAGATGACATTGGACGCAACGCAAAGTTCTCATCACCTTCTTCGCCTTGATGCAATGGTTCAGCATGTGAGTCTTCGACCCTACGAGACTTCCTCTTATGAAAAAACCGTTGCATGTTGAAATCCCTATTGCCATCATGTTCATAGTCCCTATCCTCTCGTTCCCGATCACGTTCTCTTCTATCTCTGTCCTCCCTCCTTTCCTTATCTTTTTCTCCACGCCTACATTGTTCTTTATCTGCTTTCAACAAGGCTCTATCATGGTCAGGATCAGGACGGTCAATGCTAATATCGCGGTCAGTATGTGAAGCAACTTTCTGAAAACAACCAAAGAGACTTGATGTGAGTTGAATATTCAAATCTCATACAATAGAATGTGGGAAGATGAAAACCTTGTCAACATGCATTGATCGCATTGTAGGTACAACGGAGTTCCGATCACGTAGAATAGAATTTCTACCAGGAGTATAGTGAGTGGAGGCTGCTGCGGATGACTCAGGTAGAAAATGAGTGAACTCAGAGAGTAGATCTTCGTGATCGTGGAAAAGTGCAGAAACCTTCAATAATTAAGTTAATTATCAAAGATAAAACCACCAAGAGAAATATGACCATTTACAAGAACATTGAGTGAGCATCTTAAAGAAAAACATACCTCCTGGTAGACCTCATTGATGGACTTGTTTTCTTTTCTATACATATTCAAAATGTCCAAAAATGATTTGTAGACGTGATCGTCCCCTTGAAACCGAGTCTGAAGATATGAAACAAATAATATAACAACCCCAAAAAGAAATTGTCACATTAAACTAAGGAAACAAACATTTCAAAATTTTCTGACCTTAATCTTATTCACAAAATTGATGGCTTCCTCAAACTCAACAGGTTTCTTTTGGGCAGGTTGTTCATCCTCAAGTGGAAGAGTAATCTCATAACCTTTGGGCAAGAAAGTATTGAAGCCCAAAATTAAATCACGATGACCTTTAAACAAATCCTTTACTCTTGCAATGACTCCTGCAGTATCGATTCTACAAGAACGAAAATAAAAAAGCTCAATAAGACAGACACAGAAAATTTCTCCTTTGCTCCTTCAGCAATTAATATAAAGGAAACAAAATCAACTTAAAAGAACGAAGTATAAATTTTATCAAGAAAAAACCTTTGCGCCTTAAAATCTTTCATAACTTCAAGAAAATCTTCATATTTTTCTTTCTTCTCTTGAAATATGTCCTTCACATCCTTAAGATATGCCAAGGCATCGTTGGTTGTTAGTTTTTGGGCAGTTCCTCCTCCCATCATTTGTGCTTGCCCAGAGCTTCTATTCCCCAACAAAAGTTGTAAACAGATTCAGTAATTTCCACATTTTCCCCGTAGATCAGCAACACCAAAATATATATATATATATATATATATATCATGACTTAGACTAACAGCAAATATTTATTATGATCTACCCATCTACATCTGAAGAGAAACCAAACGAAACAAAAAAACTGATACGCATGAAACGTCCAAAAAATCTGATTTTTTTTCGCAAGTTCTAATGTAAGAATACTCTTGGAACAGTTCAAACTTTCCATGAGAAGATGAATCGAGAAAATAATAATACAATTCATACAACCGAAAAACAAAAATTATAAGCGGTCGGTCGCCAAGAGATTTAGAAGTTCAATCCAATCTCAGAAATAGTGAATGTCGGTAATCCAGGGGAAAAGCCGAAAAATCCCTCAGGATGAGTATCCACAAATTAATCCCCTTACATAAAAAATGAAAAAGCAGAAAAAGAGCGGGAGAGAGGTTGATTATCTTACGGTTCTCCCCGAGTGGTGACCGCAGATCGCTTGAGTTGTGAGCCCATGTAAACTTCGTCTCTGGCCCTCTTCATCTCTGAAACAAACTGTACTCTGTTCAAGAGCAAAGTATGCTCCAACCTCCGATTGAAAGCCTAATCCTGCACCCCAAACTCTCCCATTGAAAAAGCAGCAACAAGCAAAAAGCAGATCTATCAAACAAAACAACGACGAAACACAAAAAGAAAACACACGGACAAAAAAGGAAATTTGAGTCCAAAACTCTTCGCGGATCACCTATAAACTAAAGCCCCCCCCATAAACCAAATCAATTTAATTTCAACCGGAACACAAAGCGACGCAGAGAGAAACAAGAAACATTACGGAAGCAGAGATTAAACAAAAGACGAGTGAGGATCGAGCAGGAGAATCAACAAAAGTTTTCCAGCAGAAGCCTTTAAAGAACCCGGAAAATACAGTTTCTCAAAGACTGATTCTTCAACAACCCAAACGCCGAAAAGGAATCGATAACAGCAACCAATTACAGAGATTTCTATCTCGTCCTCTCGGAAAACAATGGGAGACAGAAATTTTGCGAAGAAGGGGAGAGGATTAACGAATGCAATATGATTACACAAGAATTACAATTTTCTATTTATACATCCATACATTAATACATATATATATATAATCAGAACAGTCTTCTACTACCAGAAGGAAAACCGGGGGTGGCTTTATCAAAATCGACGCTCTATTCCCGGTTAGTATAGGATTGGTTACCGGCTATAGCAGGTTCAAAATTAGGGCTTGATTCGATGAGAAGAAGAGGAACTGGTAAAATCTGAGACGTCGATGAAAACTCCTTTTATTTAATTTTTAATTATTTTTCAAATTAATATTTTTGACTCAATTAGAGAATCCAAAATCCAAATTATTTTGGTTCAAATTAATTAGAATTTGTACCTTTTTTTGTGTTGTAGTGGTTGCCAAAATAATAATATCACTTAAAATTTAATGTGAAGTGAGATTAAAATTATATTTGTATAAACTTTTATGACATAAATTTACTTTTAAATCATTTATTAATTTAATTATTTACAAGGTAAAAGATAATTTACGCAGCTTAGGATAATCCGCAATTATCAGTTCCTCAAAATTACAGACGATGGAATCCAAACAAGCAATCGGAGAACACTTGTACTAAGAGCAATGCCATGCTATGCTGACTCTCTTAAATTTTTTGAATCCTATCAGATCTTCTTTTTTGAGTATTGAATGCACCCCTAAAGTTTCGTATTTAGTAGTAACATTTTTTCCTATATTGAGAATTATCGAAATAAGCAACAATACATTTTCTACGAAAAAGACCATTTATGGATATTTCTATCGAAATGTTAGAACTGGGCAATAATTCTTTCTCTAGTTCTTGAAGTGATTCTAGTTGAATGATGAATCTATTTATCCGCTTCTTTGCCAATAAATCATTTTTTCTTTTTTGAAAATGCAAGGATATGCTAGACTGCAATAACCTATACATATAATACGCTTAATTTATGAATAATTAAGAATTATTGTCAATCATTGATTGATGTAATTAATTATATATAATTCATTATATTAATTATTATTTAACCCGTCGACGTAAATTTTATAAAATATAATAAAAGAGTAAACGTAAAATTATTATTTGTACTAATCACGACATAAAACATATGATTACGAACAAATCCAGCGTTAAAAATCTGTTAAAATTGTAGAACGAGTGTATGAGTCGTATCTATCTATAGTATTTTCAATCAAAGAGAATCAACTCACTTTAAGCCTTCAACCAATGAACTAAATACCTGGCAAGAGACGACATTAACTCTCCCTTGAGCTCGAGTCACCAATGTGAAATTGTCTGTTGTTCACATAGTTTGCTAGTGTTGAATCCAATTTCTCTCCAACTAATGAAACCCACGCCTGTCACGTTTTGAAGGAGGAGAAAAAAAGCATATAGATAATTTTTTTAGTCCGATTATCCACTTAAAAGTTAAAATTATGCGCAATCATGCATTAACAACCCGAACATTTTCAACATTTTTTTGAGTTATTCTCAGTTCATTTATACCCAAAAATGGAGTTGATACAATGTATAGTAACTTACAGAAAACAAGCGTTGATCAAGTGTTTCATAGGGGGGAAATTGAACATCCAAAAGGTAGGCAGGTGAATTGTGGGAACTTAAACCTTTTTTCCGATGAGTATTTTTGAAGCTAAAGCTGTGAACGAGAGGATAAAGTGTTCAATACGACGGAGGATCCATGCGGAAATATGTGCGCATCAACAATTAGCAACAGTTATGGGAAAGATTTGGCAATCTTCTTTCTATTAGTACAATTCACCTCTCGAGAGTTATTCATACTTCTTACTATTAAGGAATACATTGATTTCAATCTTAAAAGCTATAGAAGGTGGATCTGTCTTTTTTTTTTTAAATAAGAAACGATATATATTAATAAAAAAAATAGAGAAGATAAATAAAAAATTCTTTTCAAGACAACACAAAGATAAACACTTATCAATTTATAACAATATTCATCTAATTAGAAAGATCTAAATTAAAAAAATTAAAATTATAAGTTTATTTAACCTTGATAAAATTAATGTTATCCCAAATATCAATAGTAAGCTCTTTGTGTTTGAAGGCAAATTGCAGGGGATATGTCTTGTAAGCAAGAGTTCTCTTTTCCATGAGGGCAACTTTAAAGTTAAAATTATGAGGCTGATAGAAATGACAAAGAGGGATGGATACTACAAAGCCTTGCGCAAACAAGAAGCATTGACAAGGAGATACCGCTGTAGAGGTAAGATGGAAGAATGGAAGGGTTAAAAAGAAGTACCTGATCGGAAGTTGTGAAGCCTCTAATGGTGTCGCCACCGAGTACTGCAATACCCTTGTCTCCAAGTGGCTGCAATATTACTGCCTAAAAAAACAGGAACTGTAACATCTATTCTTTCAAATTCTTTTCATAAGTACATTCTGTAAATTTAAATCATGTAATAAGGTCTTTTCATGACCCAAAAAAGGGATTCAAGGCTGAGAAGTTCCATAAACTAGATTCTTATCCATTTCTCTAATCTATATCTTCATTAATATCACTGTCGATTTTGAGAAAAAAAAAATCAAGAACAAGAAATAATCCTACCTGCGTGTTGGAAGGCAGAAATGGCAGCTCAGATTTTCCTGGATAAAGAGATAAGTTGGCCAAGTAGCTCTCTAAAAAATCGAAAAGGTGGAATGTAGATAACAATAACATAAAGACTCGTGCTCGGAGAGACGAAGGATGGACTCTAACATAATCGAGGCCAATTACTTACGAGCACGAGATTTCATGATTCCTCCGTAGAGGGAACCTTTCATCAACTTATTTGCTTCTACAGTCACTGCTTGAGCCTCGCCATCTTCTTTCCAAGACTCCGCTGCAAAACCAATTTGAATGATGCAAATGCCATCATACACTATAACCAGAGACACACAGCATGTAACATCTGAGAAGGTTTCCCATGCCCTGAGAAACAAAAAAGAAGCAAAAATAGAGCTATCCCATGAATTAAAATCGACTTAAATGACAATTCGAAACTCTTATGTAACCAACTCCTCTCAATTGCTTTAACGCTCATGTATAATAAATTGAATTTTGGCATAAGAACTCATGTAATTCACTATTACAAGAAAAAACAGCACTACGAGTTATTAAATTTTTTTGTGACCTAAATTCTATCGGAGTCAGATCGGTTAGACCTACGTTGAAAATCACAGTAGAATTTTGTTTTTTCTATAAATTCATATAAATTAGAGTTGTAAAATTCGCGTTTGTATTTCGATATTAATAGTAGGTTTATTTCTTTGCCCTATAATTTTTTTTTTTTTAAAGATTTTTTCACGTAAATCTGATATTTCATGTTGTACTTTCTTTTTCTGATTATCATTCAATTTCTAATAAGAGTTAATCAATAACACATCAAATATGAGATTTCTGTCGTTCAGTTAACTCTATGGGCAACCAGAATTTGAGTATTAAACCACTTTTCAGCTTGCAAATCTCGAAAGAAGAAAATGGCAGGACATGAGAGTGTAGGAGATGATTTGATAAGGTTTAGCATCGTATGCATTACCACATCAACTCAGAAACTACAGATTCAGGCAGATTAGAGTTAATCCTTTTGCATTCAATCCCTTGAGGACTGACCTGTATGTAACAACGAGACAAAACAATAAATTAATACGAGGAAACCAGTGAAAATAGAGCTGATCTACCAATCATTTCAAGTAGGAGTGTTCATCGTGCAAACGGATTCGATTCAAATAAGATATGCACAGTCCAAGTCAAACAGATTATTCAAACAAAGTGAGTGAACCATGCCTGTTATTTTTGCGTTAGATTCAAACAAAACAAAACCATGAATAAAATGTTGCACAAACGTGAACATTAAAGAAAGAAAAACTATAGAAACACAGCTCATGAACTCTTATATATTTTATTCAATAATAATATTAACTATCCATATTATATAACATAATTGAAATTGCAAAAACTTCTTGATAGGAATGCAAATAGAAGCCTCGCTAAACACCGGTGATGACTTCCTTACAATCGAAGTTTATTTTTACGACTAAAATCCAAACTTTTTGGAATCTTACATCAATAATTCTTCAAAAAATGTTTATTTGAAGAGTAATATTACATTTATCTTCTATTTTTACCTTATATGTTTATCTCGTGACATTTAATAATTGTTGTAATTAATAAACTTATTTTAAATATTTATAATTTATCGCGTATTGCATCAATTAATGAGTGTCGCATCTAGAGGTACGAAATTGAATATAAGAATAGACGGTAAACTTGACATTTTCCTTATTTGATATTTTAATAATCTAATGTAAAATTGAAAAGTATAAAAATAAGATTCTGTTTATTATAATTTGCTAAACTTTTTAAAATAAATCATAAATTATTTAATATTTTGTATACTTTCTCCCATTTAAATTTCTATTTGATTTGGACTTTAATTTGGATAAGATGTAGCTTTTAAACACTAACATAATTATCATAATATACTTAAATCTTAGTAACAACAATTCACTATCATGATTAAACAAATATTTAAATTTCTCAACGTGATAATTTGTCATAAATTAAACAAATAATACTATATTTACTTTCTAATTATATTATATTCTCTAAAGTGTCAAATATAATTGATGTAATTAATGTACTAATTAATGTTTAAGAAGGACTTTAAAAGAGCAAAAGTATTGTTACTCAGTTTAAAAAGCTGACAATTTACAATACAGAGTATCAAGGAGGAAGGAACAGGGAAAGGAGACCTCACCGGCGTTATAGATTTCGGTCTGATTGAGAGCCAGACAAGTCCAGTTAAGATATTCGTTACAGCCAATCCAATTGTCAATAAATCAGCTCTAGACTGTGAGCTAAAAGCACAAACAAATTGCAGATAAACACGAGCATGAATTCATTTAGGTCAAATCAAATTTGTTATTCAAGGAGAAACCTGCTAGCATCGGCGACGGGAGCAATTCCAGACACAGCGCGATTAAATAGGACAGCTAGAAGTGAGAGTCCTCCTACGTATATCGGCAAGCCTCGAACTACGTCGTCATTGTCTGAAACCCAATCTGCAACCAAATTCTTGTTCGGCTTCTGGCCTCTGTAAATTCCGCCCGAAGAAGCGAAGAAACATGAAGAAGCTCCGCTGAAAGTCGGCGATGAGTGAGAAAAATGGTAGAGGTGGGGTCTCAGATTGGATATCCATAGAATTGAAGGTTTAGAGAGAAACATTCCAGCTTCCATTGAAGTGAAACCATAGCAAATTATCCCAATTGATAAAATGCAGCAGATCAACAGTAGCTTTGCTCAATGAGTTCTCCATCAACTTTAACCGTTGGATCTGGATAATGTTTACCCGACAATTGTTGATCATCAAAACGTAATCTCACTCGGACCATTAATCAATTTGGTCTCCGCCACTATTGCCAAAATTACTGTGTCATGCATATTAAAATAAATTATTAATTATATTTATCAATATTTACTGTTCTAATAAATAATAATAAAATATAAATATGTCATTATTTAATTATAAATTAAATATTACGGGAAAAATTATTTATAATAGTGATACGCATTATTAATTATGAGAGTTGTGTAATTTACAGTAAAGTGTACCGTTGAAAGCCTCCTATGATACTAGCACTTACTATTTAATACGATAATGTTAGTATCATTTATCTCGAGTATCTAATCATAAATTACTAATCTTAAAGTATAACGATATCACGAGTAAGAGGTATTATTGGTACAAAAATACTTATGAGATAGCGTCAGTTATTCCTGTAACAATTTCTAAGCAACAAAGGTCATAGTTGCCATCCACGAATAAAAATAGTAATTTTAGGTCTAAATTTACACTATAATCTAATATTTTTCGGTGTTATTCGTAAATAAATAATTAAATCAATAAGTTACATGAATTAATAAATAAATTATCAAATTTTCAAGGTCACAGTGCTAAAAGTAGAAATTAGGGGAGGATGATAATTGGAGGGGGGGAGGAAGGAAGGGAAATATGGTGAGAAATTTCTCTGTATTTCTACCTCTTCTACTGTTTCTCTCTTCCGTTCCCGTTCTAGGTCTCCATAAGTAAGCCTAATTCATTTGATTTATGCCTACACTGTTGGATTTGTTTGGTGGTCGATCGATCGCTGATTTGCTTTCTTTACCTTTTTTTTTTTTTTTTTTTTTCAGAATCTCCGATGGCGATGGAACTGAGAGATGGATTGGGCGCCGGGGTTTGTTTGGTTTCAAAGAGTCTCCCAGAGGTAGTAACGCGACTTTCGAGTGCTCTCCATCTGGTCCTTGCATTGCCTGCCTCTACTCTGAAAAGGTTTTCATTCTCAATTGCTTTATTGCTTGACTCAGAAAGCAGTCTAGAAAAGGAATTAGCGTCGCTTGATGCTTTCATAGGAGTTAGATGGATGAATAGCCGGATTCTGCATTAGTTTGGGCGTGCCTTGTGATGCGGAGCCATAATCACCCGTTTGGGGGAATTTGTCTACTATTAAGAAATGATTCTAGTTATGAAATCTAGGATTTTTTTTTTTCTTTTAGAGCATCTCTCAATTTGGGATTTTGGATCACGGTTCTTTCTCACGAATACCAGGGGCTCAAGTTCTATTCAATGTCCAACTAATGTCTGTATTAATTATGTTCCCCATTACTTCCAAAAAACTTCCTCCAAACTTATGCCAATTTTTTTTTTATTATCATCATCGCTCAACTGCAACTCCTGGAATAGGCAAATTGCTGTGGAAACTCATCTTAGAAAGTCAGATGTTGTTCTTCATAAAGAACCTTCCGTGCCTCAAACTATTATCTTCAACAATTTATCTAAGACTTAACTCCTATTTAAAGGTAGACATGAAAAATTCCCTGTGGTCATTGCCATATTATTATTTTTTGTTAGGTAGAACTATAAGCTACATAAGGTCCTTTTATAAAGAACGATGAGGTTGGAGATTTTTTTAAAAGCTTATATTCTTGTAAATATCATTATTGATATAGTTTTTGTAAGTGTACAATACACCCTAGTTATTTCTCTGACTTGGATTTTCAAGAAATTACTATTGTTTTGCCCGGTTACTGTGATTTAGTTTAACAATTGTTTTCATCAATGTCACATGAATGTCGTCGTTGTCTTGAGTTTATGTCTATATTTATAAAGTTATCAATTTCCCTGCAGAACAATGAGAATTATCGCTGCAGTGAGACTGGCTATCGTATCCCTTTGAAATGTTCAGAGATCAAACAAAGTTCTTCAGTTGAAAGAGGAGGAAGATCTCGAAAAGGCCGATCAATGTTGGAAATCATTGGAAAAAATGTAAAGTTGATTGCAGGACGCAGTAATGTAGGAAAACCCAGTGCATCAATCACCCATAGAGATCTACTGGGTGATTCGACATCCTTGGATGGAACCTCACAGACCTATATTACTTATCGAAGCTGCATTCCACCAATTAACGAGGAGAAGTTCTCGGTGCTCGGGTTTGAGGTGCTTCATTTTCCCCATTTTAAACTCCCTCGCCTCTGGTTATTGATTGTTTGCTGTAATGACACTTTTAGCACATTTCAAAATACTAGAATTCTCTGCCACAATGATAGTTTTAAATAGCGTAGTGTAAATATTTTCATAATAATCTGGGTTTTCCATTGTTTTGTAATGACAACCTATGTTAGTAAATGCACCTTAAATTTTTTGCTTTCATTTTTTCTTATAAATGCTACAGCTAACAATATTTCACTCGAATTCTAGTTACTGGAAAACACTTTTTTTGTCTGCCTTTCGCATGTATTCCACTTTGTTTAAAATAATTTTGGATGTAGACTTTTGTTCTTACTGATATAATGTCTTTAAATACTCTGGACAGGGCGTTGTACTATGCTTGTTTCTAGTTAGTGGCTCAGTTGTATACTTCAGAAGGAAGCGAGCCATGTCCACAGCCGGCTTCGGCAGAATCCAAACAAACTCTAGATTCTAGGTGAGAAGCCTTTAAAGTTTATTTCAAGTGAACTAGTTTGATAAATTGACAAGTAATAGAAGTCTACTTTAGTACTCTAATCTTCTTGCCTCTATGTTTTGTCGTCTGAATTCATTTCTTGTAGTAAAAGGATGTATTTTGCATGTTTCATAGATAGATGTTTTTGAATTGACATCAGTGTTAATTGAAAAATACTAGGTTTAATCGGTCGAGCTTCTCCAAGATTTTTGGAAGGGTCGACGGACAAAGAAAAACACGAACACTCGTCTCAAATAGTTTTGTTGGCAAGTTTATATTAAAAAATGTTGTTTTTTCTTAGGTCTGTGATGGATTGATTGTCCCTTCTGAATGAAACAAATATCGATCGGGATTTCGAGCATGTGTATGAACTCATATATCTGAAACTCCATGCTCATTGATGACTATAATAAATACATCTCTTTTCTCCTTGACATGATTATCACAGTCTATGACTATATTAGGCATATTGGTCCAGCCTGCGGGTTGAATTAGATCGGTAAAGATTAGATGGTCTGAGGTTAGCCCAAGCAAGCTAGATCAGTCCGGACCATAAACTTTACGGCACTACCATACGGGATTCAGTTTTTGAAACACTTTGTGACTGCATATCAATTTTCAATTATTTAATAATATAAGCACATAATAAACTACATATAGTATTTATGTGAAAATGTACATAAAGGTGATAACGCCTTGCTGAGCTTGTTTGATTCGTTTAACCCTCGTAACACGAAGTAACTCAACTAATTCTTTTATTTGTTTGGTTTGATTAGATCCGGCTCGATTCGTTAATTTGGAATTTTTAGGCTTGGCTCAGATTCTTTAATTGAAGTGTTCGAGTGACTGAAATTATTTGAATGATAAATATAACTTTTGCCTATATCTGTAACCTCTAAACGTAGATACTAACATATGTAAGTTTTGCTAAATTTATTATTTATTTTGTAAAAAAAAATAATTAAATGACGATAAAAAACAGAATAATTATAATTTATAATAAAGTTTTATATTATGCTAAACCCGTGTTTGGATTCCGACACTAATTAAACATATTTTAGTACGATTTGAGGCTCCACGCACCAACGAACCAACCAAAGAGACCATTGTTCTTCAACTTCCCAAATCCTTTGATTATATTATTTATTTAATCAACCCATAATATAAAACAACCACGACGGTCACTCTATGGCTTTTCTCTTTATTAAAATAATTACAGATTTAATCACCCTCTAGCCTTGGTTATCCAGTAATCGACATAGTCAAGAACACAAATTCAATCCACTTTTAAAAAAAAAAAAAAAAGAACAAAATGAAGATCCAAACAGCCCCCTAATGGAGCTGAAAAAGTTTGACGGCCAACAAAGCAGAAGAGATGGAGAATGGGATGAGGCGTGTGCTGTGTGCACCCCACGACCACCTGTCCATTATTTTCTAGCTCTCTTTCTTTCCAAATTTCCCGAGAAAATTATGTTCTCCGAAGGAATTGTTGTCAAACGATTAAGTAAGTTTCTAATCCGTGGAGTAGTGTTGGTTTTTCATCTGGGTTGGCGTTGATTTTCATAAAGCTTCAAACTTTACAACAGCATGCAGTAATAAGTATTCGCGATTTGAAGCTGGCGATCATTCTAATGAAATATCTTTTTTTCCTTCTATGGTATGGATTGTTGTTGATTTTGTTATGCTTTTTCCATAAATGGAGCTCTTCTTCCAGTTTTGGTATGGCATTTGGGTTTATTAATTGAATTGGAGCTTCTTCTTCTGTGCGGTGTTAGGGTTAGGGCTCCGGCGAAATTTCAGTAACATAGTGGGAAGGTTTTTTTTTTTCCTTTTTGATGTTTGAAAAGAAGTTTTTTTCGGCGATTCGGTTCGAGGGAAATGAAGCGAGCGAAGTTTGAGGCAATGGCGACGTTTAGTCGAGTCAGACTGCTGCAGATTTTCATGGCCGTGGTGCTTTTCTACATTTTCTTCATGAGCTTCGAAATTCCTCTGGTCTACAGAACCAGTTACGGTTCAGTTCAGACATCGTTTTTGCTGGAAACCCAAGTGGAATTATTCGACGATGGAGCTCCTATTCGTTTCTCAAAAAAGCGATTTCGACGAATGGGAGAGCTCAAGAAAGTTTCTGGTTTGGCTTTCGATGCGAGTGCATTGGACGACAATGGCGGTAATGGGGAGTTGTCCGAGATTCAGACTGCCGCGAAAAATGCCTGGATAGTGGGGAAGATACTGTGGGAAGAGACAGAATCTGAGAAAATCGATCTCAAAACAAAAACGAAAGATGAAAATCGAACTGAGTTTTGTCCACATTCGATTACAGTGACAGGTTCTGAATTTCATGCGAGAAATCACTTAGTGGAGCTTCCGTGTGGGATGACTCTCTGGTCTCATTTGACTGTAGTGGGCATACCCCGTTGGGCCCATCAAGAAAATGATCCAAAGATTTCGAATTTGAAGGAAGGAGACGAACCAGTGATGGTTTCGCAGTTTATGATGGAGTTGCAGGGGTTGAAGACGGTCGACGGCGAAGACCCACCGAGGATTCTCCATTTTAATCCAAGGTTGAAAGGTGATTGGAGCAGAAAGCCAGTTATCGAACAGAACACATGTTATCGACAGCAGTGGGGTTCGGCTCTCAGGTGTGAGGGGTGGAGATCCAATGCAGATGAAGAAACTGGTATGCGACTTTTTTGACAGTTTGAATTGGATCAAACTGACTTACTTCTATGTTCATGACCAGTTGAATCTTGTTTGTGTCTCAAAAAGTTCTCACTTTCCTTTTCTCTTTAAGGACAATTCGAATTATTCTTAGTCTGAATCACATATGTCATATAATTGGCAGTGCATATGATCTGTTTTAGGTGTTGACTAGCTGTATTGGACATCTGTTCGTCACTTTTTGTTCTGATTTTGTGAAATCAATGAACTTCTGTGCTGCTTTTTCGAACATTTTTATCGTTTGCAGAATAGAATGAAAGACGACAACATTCACAATCCATTGATACCTTTCCCTCTTCCTAAATATAATGAGTTATTAAAAGGCTGCAATCATATATATCGAGTAATTTTCAGTCCATATTGCCTATTTCTGTTTTTAACTAATACTTGTTTTTGCGTAGTCGATGGACATGCGAAGTGCGAGAAATGGATTCGAGACGACGACAGTCATTCAGAAGAATCTAAGGTTACATGGTGGTTAAACAGGTTGATTGGGCGAACAAAGAAAGTTAGTATAGACTGGCCTTACCCTTTTGCAGAGGGGAGGTTGTTTGTTCTCACGCTAAGCGCGGGGCTCGAAGGCTACCATGTTAATGTCGATGGGAGGCATATCACTTCTTTTCCTTATCGCACGGTGAGTACCCTTGTGATTTCTAGAACATACTAGAAGGATAAATTATTGTGATGACTCCTTGAAAACTAATTCCAAATTGAATGAAGAAGCAATATTGGGACTATGAAGATTTTAATGAGAGAAAAATCGCATATTCCAAGATGAAACATGACTCAAACTATGGAGATCCTAGTAGTGGAATAGATTACACGGTAATTCTAGATTTACACTATAATGTTACATTCTAATCTACTATTTGACATAACACTTACGAGTAATTCCGTCCTCGATGAAATTTCTTTAGTATAATAAATATTTAAAATAATAAAATGCATGAATTAATTAGTGAATAACACGTCAAGTTGTGTTATTAGATTGTAAAATTAGAGTGCAATCAGAGCAACAAACCTTAGAAAGGAAGACCGAAACTATGAAACTCACGAGGTGTAATATTTTCTTTTATTGCAGAACGGCTAATTTTTTTCCCCTTGAAATTACTCGCAGGGCTTTATTTTGGAAGAGGCCACTGGGTTATATGTAAACGGTGACGTCGATATTCATTACATATTTGGTGCTTCCTTACCCACCTCACATTCAAGTTTTGCTCCGCAAAAACATATTGAAATGTTGAGTAAATGGAAGGCACCGCCTTTACTGAACCAAAGTGTCGAGCTTTTCATTGGAATCCTTTCGGCCGGTAACCATTTTGCAGAGAGGATGGCTGTGAGGAAGACTTGGATGCAGCATAACTTAATCAAATCGTCAAGTATTGTTGTTCGTTTTTTCGTGGCACTGGTGAGAACTTTGCTGTTTAAATTTTCTACGCAAATATATTTATAACCAGAACTCGTAATTTTAACAGAATGGAAGAAAGGAAGTGAATTTGGAACTAAAAAAGGAAGCGGAGTTTTTTGGCGACGTTGTTATTGTGCCTTATATGGACAATTACGACCTCGTCGTACTGAAAACTGTTGCCATTTGTGAATACGGGGTGAGCAGTCTGTTTGAACCCAAACTCATAAATTCAGGTTTTCTTTCTTTCTGGGGATTATGTACGACCATCACGGGTGAATTTTACAGATACGTACAGTGATGGCGAACTATATTATGAAGTGTGACGATGATACGTTTGTCAGAGTGGATGTCGTGATGAAGGCCACTCAAGATGTTAATGGGGGTAAAAGTGTTTACATTGGAAACATGAACTACCACCATAAGCCTCTTCGTCATGGAAAATGGGCAGTAACTTACGAGGTAAATAGTTAATCGTACTTTCGATAATAAGGTTCTTGATTTAGCTGCAATTGTTAGTATCAGTCTATATCGACCTCTCGCATTACACAATAATTTTCTATTTTCTGTCTAATGCGAAATATATTTTCTATTTATATAATGTAGGAATGGCCAGAAGAAGATTATCCTCCTTACGCCAATGGTCCAGGCTACATTGTATCATCCAACATTGCAGAGTTTATTGTTTCTGAATTTGAAAAGCACAAATTAAGGGTATGCCTAAATCCTCTCTCTCTCTCTCTCTCTCTCTCTCTCTCTCTCTCTCTCTCTCTCTCTCTCTCAACTTGATGTAAAATGGTACAGTTATTCAAGATGGAGGATGTGAGCATGGGAATGTGGGTGGAGCAATTTAACTCAACGAATCAAGTCGAGTATGTGCACAGCCTTAAGTTCTGCCAATTCGGCTGTGTTGAAGATTATCTTACGGCACACTATCAATCGCCCAGACAGATGATGTGTTTATGGGAAAAATTGCAGCAACGACAAAGACCTCAATGCTGTAACATGAGATAGAAAACTGAATTTAGAGAAACAACACAATTTTGGCAAGCTTAGATCTGTGTATATCACGATTGGAGTTACTGATTCATTGATTATTTACCCATGTTCTTGTCTGGATTCTCTGTTTCTTCCCACAGTTGTAATGGCTATTTTAATGTAGAGTGGGCTGATAGCTCTGTGTGGGAGAAGAAAACAAAGAGTGGATGTGGATTTATTTTCTTAATGAAATCATTAATAATGGTTGTAAATGGAATTGCCCAAATTTAAACAAGAAAGACCGGCCGTAGCTACTGACAGAGCGGTGAAAATTGGTTTGGTTAAAATAGAAGACCAAATCGAAATCTCGGTTAGGTTCAGCTGCAATTTTGGGAACTTATAATTCATATAATTTATTAACATTTTTGTATAAAAAATTACAAATTATAAAACTAAATCAATCAAAATCGACCCAAACTGATTGACATAAGACCGAGTTTAAACTGAAAAAATTTCAAATTGAAATCGAACTGAGCAAAAACGAAATGTTAGTTTGGTTCAAATTCAATTTCGAAAGACAATCAGTTCGATCTTGGTTTCAAAAAATTTGAAACTTAATTCGGTTTCAATTAGGGGTAGAACCAAACCAATCCGAACCCATTCCACCTCCAAGATTCAACCGTAAACTTGTTTCCATCCAGAAGGTTAGAAAAGTAAAATGAGAAGGTTTGAATTTAAGCCTGGAAATTCTAAAAAGAATAGATAGGAGAGAGTGGAAATATTATAGGCAGTTGGGGAGTTGGTTTGATAGGTAAGCTTACAGCTTATAAATATATAGATATTAAGTTAATAGCTTTAATCTTCCCCCCTCCATTGAATCCAAGGCTTCACCATTCGTTTTTCATCGATTAGACCTTGTTTGATCGATGAACACGAGAACAGAGATGCCATCCCCATCTGCGTTAAAGCTCGAATGATATGAACCCAACAGTCAGCACGTTAATTTGATGCGGCTCTGCGTTAGAAAATGAGAAGATTGTGAGGAAGGACTGTTTTTAAAAACTAGTTCCAGCTTCTACTGTGTGATTTAGTTTTTTGGTGGATTGATCGTCGAGGAGATTAAAAAATGATTAGATTGTTTGTTTTTGGTCTGCAATTGTCGGAGCTGTTTGTGAGCTCTGTGATTCATTTGGCGTTTGGGTTTTATATTTTTAGTAGTGCAGTCGCTAGAGATATATTGCAGGCTCTGAATGCGTATTCATTTAGCTCTCAGATTGATTTTGACGACGCCATTGAAGAGGTCAACTGTCGAACTCTCACTCCTGTTGATGATCTTCCTCCCATTGTTTTGGTTCATGGCATTTTTGGATTCGGAAAAGGGGTATCTCTCTCTCTCTCTCTCTCTCTCTCTCTCTCTCTCTCTCTCTCTCTCTCTCTCTCTCTCAAAATAAGAGCCCTCTTTCTCTCTCTAAAATTGTTGCAGAGATTAGGAAGCTTATCATACTTTGCTGGAGCAGAGAAGAAGGACGAGAGAATATTGGTTCCAGATTTAGGATCTCTTACCAGCGCTTACGACAGGTTAAAGATTCTACAAACATTAAACTCATTTTCCATTGCTCTTCATTTCCCAGCTCAAACGAGTCATCTAAATTACAGGGCCAGAGAATTGTTCTATTATTTGAAAGGTGGTCGAGTCGATTACGGCCGAGAACACAGCGAAGCTTGCGGTCACTGCCAGCACGGAAGGCTCTACGAGCAAGGTCTGTAGACCATTCAAAACGTTTGACTCATCTCCATTTCTCCGATCATGGTCCAACCGGCATAGTCTGCAGGACGACAATCCGTGTTATAATTGTTTTTGGTCGTTCGCACATGATTTTTGGTTGGATTTCAGGGCAGTATCCGGATTGGGACGAAGATCATCCTGTACACTTTGTCGGCCATTCAGCTGGAGCACAGGTTGTTCGTCTTCTCCACCAAATGCTTGCCGACAAGGTTAGCTTATTAGGGCTGTCATGGTGCTTTTTTTAACACAACCTGGATAAAAATTGTGAAAAATGTTTTTTTTAAACTGCAAAAACCCATTTTTGTCACTTGTTTTCAAAGATCTTCGTATCATTTTTCTCATTAATTAACTTTTGTGTTCAAAAACTTTCAGAAATGTTCTCCCAAAATATAAAAATACCTAATTTTGTAAAGAGGAACAGCGACCTCCAAACTAGTTTAAAACTAATGCCAAAAAATAAACATGTAGTTTTCAGTAGAAAAAAAAGACAGCTATGTTGGTTTTCAGGCATTCAAAGGGTACGAAAACAGTTCAGAGAAGTGGGTTTTAAGCATAACATCACTCTCAGGAGCCTTAAATGGATCCACAAGAACCTACTTGGATGGAATTCAGTAACTTTCTTTCTCTCTCCTCTTCATTCTTACTCCTTTCCTCTTTAACCTTTCTGAGATTAGGGTTGATAATGTCAAAATCTGACTACAGCTCAAACTGTCTAATTTTCGTCTCGTATTTTCCAGACCAGAGGATGGAAAAACCATGAAACCTCTGTGCCTGCTCCAACTATGCCGAATAGGCATAATAATCTACGATTGGCTTGACATCCCGTGGCTGAAGGCGTATTACAATTTCGGTTTTGATCATTTCAACATGTCTTGGAAGAAAACCGGTGTGTGGGGGATTGTCGATTGCCTGTTGGGCAATTCAGGTCCCTTTGCAAGCGGAGATTGGATACTTCCCGATCTCACAATTCAAGGCTCTATTGAACTTAACTCCTGTCTTCGGACTTTTCCTAACACTTACTACTTCAGCTATGCCACTAAGCGTACTAGAAAAATTTTTGGTGTCACTCTTCCTTCGAGCTTACTCGGGATCCATCCTTTGCTTCTTCTCAGAGTTCTGCAGATGAGTCAATGGCGCTTTCCTCTAGATTTCTCTCCCCCTTACAAAGGGTACAGGTCGGTTTTTCCTTCAACAATCAAAATGAATTCATATGTAGCATAAGAAACAGTTGAAATCAAGAATTGAAAACAAGATAGGAAACTTCAAAACAAAATGTTGCAAAATGATAATTTTCAAGCATAACTTCTAGAAACATGTCTTCGATGCAAGGACAGAGATGACGACTGGGAGGAAAATGATGGTGCCCTAAACACAATATCCATGACACACCCACGATTCCCAACTGAACATCCCAGTTGCTTCGTCCAGGACGATTCACAGTGCCAACCATTGGAATCAGGCATCTGGTTAGAGTCCTAATACTTAATGCGACCTTTGTTCTCTACTGAAATTCAATCTATTAATGTGCAGGTATTATAAGATTGTGGAAGCTGATCACATATTGTTCATTATAAACAGAGATAGAGCAGGAGTTCAATTTGATCTCATATATGACAGTATTTTTGAGCGATGCAGAAAGCATGTATTTAGAAAGAATCCACCAATATTGCCAACCAAACAGACCACTAAGTTATGAGGAGATAAAGCAGCTTATTTATATATCCAAAATAATATGTAGCTGAATTCAGAATAAAATTCTCACATAATAATAGAAAAATAAAGTTTCCTTCTGATTATTGTAATTTACCTGCAGTGCTGTCTATTTTTCAATGTCATCATTTCTGTGAAGTCCCTTCCTAGTTGAGCTATTGAAGGCTGCTCTTGACAGGGTACAGTCTTCATCCACCTGTTTCTCCTTACATTTGAAAGCCCACGGTGTAAAGTAAGAAAGATCTCTTATGACGTGAGATAAGGAATGATAACCATCAAACATATGAATTGAATAAATTGTCCATAATATTCATGCAAACCGCAGGTGAAAGTGATATAGAATTGAATAAATTGTCTAAATACACACAGTACAAAACTCAATTACTAAGAAAGTACGTAATTTCTTCAACTGGTAATGCTGCATTTATGAAAAAAGAACTACAATGCACAACCAAAAAGTGAGGATAGAGAGAATATAGATATTCCTTCTAAGCAAAACCCTTTCATGCACAGATTCAGATCAACTTCCAAATGGTCTCCCACTCGGCCAATTATTTTGCTGAATGATACTTCGCAGATTAAATGAGCCTCAGTTCATACTCGCCGGCCATTGTGATGTATCTCACCCATGGAAGAGCTTGATATCCGCTTTTCTCAATGATCTTCAAATAGCGAACCTGCACATTTCCCAAATATACATATTGAATTCACAGTTGCATATAAATATATTGCCCTTCACGACTGATTTCAATTCAAAGAATGGTCATCACAAAACAAGTTTTCATGTTCTGAGATGTGTTTCCATGCCCAAACTTTTAAAATTATTGCATACGTGACAGTTTTATAGAGATGGTCTTTTTCACAGATGACCATTGACAACTACCTACAATTACTCGCCTAAAATGGGTAAGCTAACGTGTGGAAGATGTATACCTGTATGCCGGACACAGTAAAATATGGTATCTCAAACTTCACACGAATAGGAGCTTTTCTCTCGGGAGCTGCTTCTTCATCTGTTATGGATGGAAGACGAAACTCTGCCCTCAGCATATACTCCTAAATTTTCAAAGGAAAAAAATTGGTATTATATAAGTAATTTGTAACTCTATACAACCAATACGATCATATTTTCAATTCAACGCCAATTATTAAGTTCAACGTGGATAGAATATGTAAGGATCTTTAGAGTACCTTGCCACCTGGAAAAGATCTAATTTTCCAGACCAATGCATCATTTTCCGGTGCATACGCTGCAGATCCCATTGATGTTCGGACATTTGGATTAGTAGCATCTGCAGGCACAGGCAACTCTATCTCAACATTTGTTGCAGTGCTGTATTGAAAAAAAGGGATCATTAATACAAGGGAAAAACTAATGTGTGGATATTCTACTCAGAAAATTAAGAAGGAAAAAGGAAAAAGTTAATAACCTACGCTCCTTGAATTGGCTCCTAGCTTTTACCATGATTTCAAAACGACTTTTTGAATGCCTTTCAATTTGAGCTTCCACCCATATCAGGGGCTTCACCTGAATGTTGAAGAAGTGAGCGCATCAAATGACATGATATGTGAGTTTATCACAGCAAAGAAAGTCGAAAAAAAGCAAACCTGAGTGCTGAGTCTGTATGTCATGAGATCAAAAGATCCATCCGGTGGTATGAAGGATATCGTCCGATCATTTTCAAATCGCGCCAGACGTACACATCTAAATGACAAAAAAAAGAAGCAAAATTCGTCTTCAAACTTATGATATTCATTCCAAGTTAGAAACACTCTTCAATACCATTCAGGTCAAGGATGCAATTAAAATCAAAGACTTGCAAGAGCTAATATCATCAATTTTATAGTTTAAGTAGACAGATAGTTACAGTACTTACTGATGAAATTTGATGTCTTCCAAATCAATAGCCTTTCCTTTTGTTGCCCGACCTTGTGCCTCCAGTAAAACTCTATCATTTAAGCCAAGCTTACACTCGGGCATTCCACTGCAATATGTACAAAATTGGATTTTCATGCTCAGCATATATGTATTAGAGTTTAGAAAAATACCAATATTCTGTGCTATTAATAGAGAACAGAAGTCATTGGTTCTTTGTACAATTAGATGATTTTTCAAGTATACCGTTTCAGAAACAAGTGATGCTGGTTGGATACCAGACTTCAAGTTCAACTACCAAGAAATGATGAATGAAGAAATTCTGATGACATCCTAGCTAAAAGCTAATAACTCAAAGTACAGAGCAAACCTCAAATAAGTTCGCATCTTCAATGCCCCAACGACATCAGATCTGATTATCTGTCCATTACTGTTGACAAGTATATTGACACTCTCCACAACATCCAAGAAAACCTGAAAAACCAATTATAAAGAACAATTATCCATTCCACAAGTAAAAACATCAATGATAAATATTTACATATCAGTGAAGAAGGAAACACCCACTTCATTCTTCTTGTAACTAATGCCTTCACTCCGCCAAGAAACTGCATTTGTCACTGCCATGGGTGGCCTCTGATTAACTTCCATTCTATAAGCATCGGTCTTGATAAACTCACTAAGGATCTTTGCTTCGGTATATTGAGGGTAACCAAAATCCATAATTTCATCAAGTAACTCGTACTGCACAGAATTACAAAGATTCAGCACAATAATCCATCAAGTAGTTTTTCAAGAGTGATATGGGAAAAGTATCCAATCTGATCAGAAAACTGGAAAACCTATTTTTTGCAAGATAAAAGGAGACCAATTTTTCTTACCACTACCACAAAATTATCTCTTAGTGATTCTTCTTCCAACTCTTCGAAATAATGCTTGAAGACCTGCAATTTAAATGTGGATCGTAGTAAACAAAAAAATACCTACTAATTGTAGTCATCTGGCAGTCACGTGTTATAATAAATTTACAACTTCTCTACATCAAGAACTTGCAAAAATGTGGGAAAAAAATCAAGGTTAATTTCCTTTAATCAGTAAAATTGGTAAAAGCAGCAAACTTAAGAAAATGAATGTTGATAATACTTACACCAACTAAACGGTGCAGAAAAGAGAGAATACTGGCTGCATTGCAGTTCTGCCTCGCAGCAACCATCAAATATACATTGTTGTGCTGAATAAACATGTAGCTAATTCCATTATCACACACAACGGGATCTTGGGACTGAGGATCCCCCTACAGTACAAGATTATGAAATGTGAACGGAGGAACCATAAAAAATGTAAACGTCAACTAAGGTCATAACTTGAAGCAGAATCAAGCAACTACCCCAAGTAACAAAAAAACTCAATAAAATGCTAAAGTTCTAATGACATTATGATCATTTCCAAATTATTTAGTTCACTTGCAGAGGAAATTAAAGAGAGGATGTCCACAGACGATGCCCAGTTCAAGTCCCTTAGTTTGATTCCGACAACATAACGAATTACGGAAATAAAGTAGATGATAACATAACGAATAACGGACATGAAGTAAATTTGCATTTTCTCCGCAGACAATCATCAAACAAACGTTCGACCTCCAAAATAATATTATTATAGGAAGCTCGATGAATTAGCTAAAGTGATCACTTAAGATCAAGAGAAGAACACCATAGATTAAAGAACCAGAGGAAAAGGCCCAAACCTCCTTTTCTATGAGCTTGGTAAAGAAGCGCTCAGCTTGTACGGAAGAGACATCGCCACGGTAATCGCGCCAAATGAGAACGCGGCCTTTGATGTCCAATAGGAACAACGCGGAGGCTGCTCCCGCCATAAATTCTCTCGCTCTATTCCTAGTCAATCCCTAGGGCATTCACCGATTCAGAGTGTATCAGCGTTTCAGAGATCGACAAAGATCTGGTACAATTAAACAAAAAAAAAAACAGCCGGTGAGTAGATCTAATTTCAGCAATTGCGTGGTGGATTAGCCCATCCGACTGTTGATCCAACTTTCCGCCGTTGAATCATTTGCTCCAATGTCCACGTGAGAATCTACTTCAAACTCCCGTCTAAAACCAAAAGTTGCAGTGATCTGAGAGGAAGATGATTCGAACGGAGCTCCATCACAATCTTTTTTGGCCTCGCACAGACTCCACTCGACCCAAGCTAGCTAAACAATTCGGCAGACGCCATGACCAGCCCAACAAAAAGAAGGTCCGCTACGAAGCCCATACTCAATGACGCCTTATATGAACGTAAAAATAATTAAACATATAATTTTTTTTAAAAAACAGTTACATAATATAATTTAAGTAAATAATTAAATTCTTTGGAAAATATTTTTCTAAATATATTTTTTATAGGCTACTGATTAATTAATTTTAAATAAATTACTAATAATTAAAATAAATATTAAATTTCTATTGCTAGATGACTCGTATATATTTTATGTACCTGCAAATAATTATTTATATTATATAAATAATCGGCGTAATATATTACTTGCCCCAATAAATAAACGAGACCTATTATAGTATAATTGTAACGTTACTTTTTTTTAACAGCAACAAAATGACATAGTATGAACTTATAGACATTATGTGCAGAACAAAGAGCAAAATGATGGAGTCTTTCATCTTCCACTAAAGATGCCACTAAAAACTTGGCTACTCCCACCCAAAGATGCTTCCCATTCTACGGTTGAATCCATTATCTGCGACAGTGCTGCCACAATCTCTCGCATCTCCGGCCTATTCACCGCCTCTTCGCTCAAACAACAAGCCGCAATCTCCGCCATCTGCGAAGAACGAAAAACAGTTGAATAATAAAGGTATTTTTTCATCGTTCAAAATTTACATGACTTGAAAAACAGAAAAACTTCGAGATTATGTAATGAACCTTGTGCATCTCCTCCAAAGGATAGTTGCCTCGGAGATTCTCATCTATGGCGGCTTTGAGAGCGGCCTCTGGATCATCGTCTTCGAATATCATATTAATCTTGCATGCAATTTGAAGGAAATATATGGCTATAATCAGGTTACATATATTCTATAAGAAATAGTGCATAGAAGCCTCTTCCTCTTTTCAAGGACAAAGCGGCCAACTCGTGGACCGAAAGGGCTCGTTTAATTCTGGGCCAGGCTCAAAGCAGATAATCATTAAAGAGTCGCACCGGCCGGTAATTCGAGCCAACTCTTATAACAGGTGTAGTTGAGTAAAGAAAATAAAAAAAAAAGGACTTACAATTTTAATTAGAGACATTGTCTTATTGGGTTGGTGTTTGTCCCTAATAAGTGCACGTTTCCCTGTTATAAGCTCAGCTAGAACTACTCCAAAAGCAAACACGTCTGTCTTGGGCGTCACCTGAAGCTCCTTCACAGATCTTTTGAACTAATGTTTAGAAAATCAAACAGCAAAACAACAAAAAACCTTCATCTGGGTGAATTCAAAATGTCTTACTCCGGCGGAAGGTATCCCGGAGTTCCGACGAGTCTCGTTGCGATGAAGTCTTCTTCGTTCGTTCTTCCGACCAACTTTGCTAAACCAAAGTCTGCTACCTGAACATAATTTGTAGATAGTTGTATTTAAACTATGCTTCTTTGATAATAAAGATTACTCCTAGTTTAAGCTTGGATTAACCTTTGCTCTCAGCCCATCGTCAAGTAGAATGTTAGTCGTCTTTATATCGCGATGTACATATCGTGATTTTGTATGATCATGTATGTACTCGATGCCTTTGGCTGCATCGAGTGCAATTTGTGTTCTTCCTGTCCAAGAGAGAGGCTGGTAACCTGATTGATCAGAAACATCTGACTGTGAGTATCTTTTCGATCAGATCTTCGATTTTTCTTAAAAAAGGCATCAAATTTATGAGCGTCGTAAATCGATTATATGTTAATAATCTTCTTGGAAACTAAGATTGCAACCTTTAAGTAATGGATCATGAAGATGGTCACTGAGAGATCCATTTTGAACAAACTCATAGACCAAGTAGAGATGATCATCTCCATAGGCATATCCCAACAGCTCAACCTGAATAACATGTTAGTTTGATCGGAAATGATCCGAGAATCTCGCAACGAGAAGGAGCAGAATTGCATACCACGTTAATGTGATGAATCTTGCAAAGAACTTTCAGTTCTGCAAAGAACTCTTTTGATTTACTTGACCTCATCTTCTTCACTGCAATTTCCTGAAAGTTTAAGCCCAAATATGCAAACCATTACGAGTTCGGTCGATGATCGGAGAATCCGAAATCAGACGAACCGAAGAGGTTCATACCTGGCCCCCTATTACTCCAAAGTAAACTGTTCCATATCCACCTTCTCCAATTTTTTTGTTTTCATTGAAATTGTCTGTGGCCTCTTCAATCTCCTCGATCGCAAAAATGGCTGCCTTCTCGGATTCGAAAGCAGGAACATCTGTTCTATGTAACTTCACAGTCAATAATGGTGTCTAATTATTCTCTCCCTGCATATTTATGATCTTGAGGAGCAAAGTTAATAGATCATCTTACTACTTTCACTTCTTCTGCTCGATTTCGTACGACTCTCGATGTTGTCCTTACTCGTGTATTGATTCTGCCACGAAAAGTTTCTCTTGCCACTCGAGCTTTTCGATACGGCTCTCTGCTCTTCCTGGACGGCCGGCGGCCATCTTTTTCTCTTGACAATGATGAAGATCAATGAAGCTAAGGAGACAATCGCGACGCCGGAGGCTACCCCGACAATTATTGTCCATATGTGTTTATTATCTGACGGCAAAAACAACAAATCATGTATTTTAGCAACAAATATGCTGAATTTTGATTTGATAACACGTTACCTTTCTCAGGAATCTGTTCTTGAATCCCATTCTTCTCTGATGGAACAAACAAAACACAACCTTCTCGTATGGAGTCTGGATCCTTAATCAGATTCTGGTTCATTCTTTCTATGTCGCTCACTCGAGAAGATAACAAATCGGCAATATGAGACAAAGTATCGCGTGACTGAACCGTGTAAGTTACCACAATTTGAGACTCAGTTTCTACACAACCACATAACAATTGAATGGAAGTAGTATTGTCTGGAAAAAGCAGCTCATTTTCAAGAATCAAAACTTGGCCACTGTATATCTGATCGGAAATGCTGTCGAGAGTGTCACCAGGTTTGACTCGGTACGATGTGTTGTATGTGTAGGCAAGAGTGTTATTAATAACAGTTCCGCAAGAACAGGGTATTGTGATGAGATAATCTTGTCTGTTGGCTGCCATTATTGGGGTGATTTGAGATGAATTTACAGAGTAGAAGGAGGCAACCTGATCTTCTGGGAGGCCATTGTCGACGTGATACAAGGACGCGCTACAGGTCTTTTTCGGCGAAGAACAAGTCATTGGAACCATGTTTTGGTTTGAACCGCCATGGGAGATTGCAAAAGCTGATGTGAAAACCAGCAGAGAGAGAAAGTGAGAAGGTGAATGGAGAGAAACCACCATGGCTATGGTCCTCCAAACTTTCTCAAGAAAGAAGAGGAAGAAAAGAAAGACTGATATTTGCTCTGCTCTTAATCATGTCTTGGTGTTTTCTTTTTGTCACATATTACATACACCTAACTGGCTTATATGTTGACATTTTTCCATCAAAAGCGTATTATATTTTTCATCGATCGTAACGGCTCGGATCAACGTTATATGCATGGTTGAGGAGGCCAGGTTTTAGTAGACGCTTAGCGTTTCACGTAGCAACTTTTCTCGCTGTCGATGAATCCTCGAACGTTGGACGAATCACCGAGATTTGTCTACTTATTTGGTTACATCAAAAGCTGTAAATCCATGGATCCATCACCTCGACCTCCAAAGAATTTCACTGAATCATTAAGTTTCCAAACAGCCGCCAAACATTCGATTATATTAGTAGCAGCCATGATCAAAACGCCATTAGATGATGAACAAGCTGTTCTTGGCAAAGTGCTTTTGTACATTCTCCTTGTACTTATTCTAGTGCAGGGGATATGCAGAGCCTGCTCGGAAAATGCCTAGAGACCAAGTCAGACTTGGGTGGACGGCCGGATACCAATTTTTGCTGCTTACAAAAGTGGAACCAAATTGAATTTTTTTTTTATGACTGGGTTTTCATTAAAATATCTGATTAACGTTGTTAATTAATAGATTAGATGCTTGTTTATTCTATATTGACTTCATTATATGGTAATTCATGCAATTCAAAAGGATATTCGGGCCACCGTGGATCTCGAGTTTCCATTTCCCTTGTTGGCAAAGCAAGCCGGGATGTTCAACGCACTATGAATCATGATTCGGCCTGACCCGAGGTCAAGCCTAACCGACCTTAAGGTGGACCAAGGCTCGGGCCTTGCTGGTCCATCCAAATTTGGGTGGTTCGAGGTTGGATAGGTATGTGGGTTAGCCCAATTCTTAATTCAATGTAGCGACATTCAAACTTTATCTAGAGAAAAATAACTTTGATTAAAACGGTTTTAGCAATTTGAGAGATTTTCATAGAAAATCAAGTTTAAAAATTCAACGCTTAGAATGACTAAAATCGTTACAACCAATATGACAACCTTTTTTTTTTTTTTTTGAAGTCGCCAATTAGAGAGAATCACGTGACAAAAATGTAAATAGTTTGAGGACTAATACACACTTTACTTAAAAAACATGATCTTGGCCAGCCTTGCGCCATGATTGGGTTGGTGACCCTAAAGTTTCGTCCGATAAAGTTTGCCTCAGTCCACGGCCTTCATGGACAAATAGTTTGCTTATGCAAACTCTTAGAAAACTTAATGCAACATGAAGCGACAACTTTTGCAAAAATTTTAGTTTTGTGACAGTAATAACATGTAATAAACTTCTCTCGATTTATCAAACATGGGTTTGAAATTACCCCAAAAAAAATCAAATTCTTCAAATTTTAGCTTCACGTGAATTGAGATTGGATTAACGATTCTTAAAGTTTAATGTTATAGATTCGTTTTGGGTTGGGCTAGAAAACATGCATTGAATCTCTCTCATGTGTGTCGAATTAGAAACGATTATAATTCAGTATAACTTAAATTCTAGTCCGGCCGAGTTGGACTTATATATCATAATTAAGGTTTTTGTTTTTGTTTTTTTTATACATTGACGTTTGAGTCGTAAAATTAAATTGTACTTTTATTTTTTTATTAGCTCTAGTTTGTCCGCGATTTATTTTCCAAAGATATTTCTAGTTAAATCTTAGCCTATTTGTTTTCCTCGTTTATTTTATTTTCTCATTCGTTTTCCATTGATAGTAATAGGGTCTTGATGAGTGAGAAAACTTGAATGAAATAGAGAGAGGGAGGGGATGGAGGTGAGAAACACGGAGAAGAGGCAAGGGAAGAAAGGCTTCACGTAGAACAAAGATAGAACTCAAGGTCTTTCCAATTGATGGAATTTCTAATTCGTGGGTTGTCAAAGATTCAAATTTTTTGTTTCTTTTTTGAAGAAATCAGCGAAGATGATGAGATATGAACCACAACATACCGATTTGAAAGTCCAGAAAAGTGACATATTTTGTGAAAGGGGATGACAGAGGACCACCCAAAGTTTGATCCGTCTGCCATGCTTCGAACTCGAAGCTTGGCCACATTTCTTCCAAAAACTTTATCTTTGAATATATTAATGTCCAATAATCAATCTATCGACTCCATTTTTCAGTGGCTCACGTCCTGCCATTGCTTCACTTAAATGCGCCACATAGTTTCTACCCAAATTCTAAGGCCCCCCTAAATTTGTAGCAGCCCCTACAAGGCGCCCACAACTCAGCGCGCAACTCTGCGCAGCCTCGCAGACTACACTTGGCTCGAACTTGGGTGAGTTTAGCCTCTTTTGCCCGAAATTCAAAATTCATCTCCTCTGATCATCAAAACCCATTTCTTAGCTTTTCTTTTTTGTCATCTGATTAGTACTAATGGTCTCTTAATCTGGGTAATTTTCATCTTTCTTTCTGGGTTTTTTCATCGATCGTATTAAGCAGTTAAAGGGTTTTGTATATCGTTGTTTTTCTGACTGTGATTATTGGGTTGAGACCGTTGTTTTCTGTTTGTGAACCCTGTTTTATTTTTTGCTCCTCATTTTTCTTTGCATGCATGGATTTTCTCATTCGAGGAAATCATATTGTTGTGTTCTTTCTGTTCTTAAACATCATTTGCTGTTGTGCAGTCGTTATTCTGTATTACTTGTGAGTTTTGAGTTCAATCTGTTTTACATCTACGTAATCGTGTTCTGTGGGTTGGTTTTGGTTTCATTGCAGAGAAATGGGCTCTTATGTCCCTACCATCTTCTAAACTCTCTTTTATATTTGATTCTATCTAAGTGGAAAAACACTCTAAAATCTGTAAGTGTCATGGGATTTTATCCTCCTTACTCTTGTAGATTTTCATTTTTAATGCAAAAAAAAAAAGCTGATTTGCTTCAATAGTTCATCCTTTTTTCAAATTGACTTGAGATAATTACAATTTTGTCGAGCAGTTTGAGACGTTTAGCTTAATTATATAATAAGTTATCTCTTGGTTTAGGAAAACAATTTTTCCTCCGCTACAGGCAGAAATTTTACCTCATTTTGATCGTTTTGTCCTTATTTGAGTATCCGAGAAAAAACCATTGTCGAAATCAGGTGGAGCCAGTCATTGATGTCAATTAGAAGAATTTTCCTTATCTCCAAGGAATCTTAATTACAGAATTGAGAATGAAATATGTAGTTTTATCATCCAGAAGGGAATTACAACGTTTGGTTTGATATACTTCCCTCTAACATTCTCTTTTCAGGTTCGGGCCGAGTTTATAAGTGGCTGCTCGATCTTTTTTCTTTCGTGTAAGACTGGTACAAATTATTTTCTAAATCATGTCGTCAAAGGGATTGGACTATGAAACGATCAATGAAAACGTGAAAAGCGCTCAATATGCTGTGAGAGGAGAGCTATATCTTCGAGCTTCTGAACTTCAAAAGGAAGGAAAGAAGGTATTCACTCAGTATCTTGAATGAATTTATTTTTTGGGTATACGCTGTTTTTCTCCTGTTTATATGGATTTGTAAATATGCTTCTCCTTAATATTTTGGCTAGTTTTCGAGCTTATACATCGAGTTTGACTATTCCTACTCGTCTACAGATTATCTTCACAAATGTTGGAAACCCTCATGCTCTAGGACAGAAGCCATTGACATTCCCCCGCCAGGTTGATTCACTTTTCTGTGTTATAACTCAGTCTTTGCTTGTTAATTTTACTCCTTTGGCAATTATTTAAGCCTAAAAAATCTGTCTTCCATAGGTGGTTGCTTTATGCCAAGCTCCATTTCTGTTAGATGATCCTAATGTAGGATTGATGTTCCCTGCTGATGCGATTGCACGAGCCAAACATTATCTTGCGATGACTTCGGGTGGCTTAGGTATACTTCTTATCCTGTTTTTCTGCCATCACAATCAGAAAGATGAAAAAGAAAACTAAAATTTTCTTCATTAATAACTATACCACCTTTGTAATCACTATGGTTCTAGTTGCTCTTCAACGTCTCAATCTTCCGAACCGATTATCGATCTTTGGGACAATGTTAATTTCACTATTGTTAACCGGGTCGATTGTTCTAAGTTTTTTAGGATATATTACTTAAGTTAGTTTTATCAAATTAGAGAGAAATTAATTTAAATAAAGTGTTTGTTTTTTTTTCTGGTAAAAATATTATTCTCTTCCTTCTATTAATATACTTGGTTTCTTTTAAAATCAAAGTCTCAATCTTCCATTGGGCTTGGACTACAAACTTGTTGAATATTATTACTCACAATTTTTTTTTACCATCAACTATAATTCAATCACCATTTTAATTCTCTCGACTTCACTTACTAGGTGCTTACAGTGACTCCCGAGGCCTTCCAGGAATAAGGAAGGAAGTAGCCGAGTTCATTGAAAGACGTGATGGATATCCAAGGTGAGACAGTACTAAGACCTTTCATCACAAATTTTCAGTGACGAAAATTTAGTTTCCTTTTGCATTTCTTGGAGTTTGAAGAAAACTCTCACTCCCAATGGCCTTTTCTTCAATGGCAGCAACCCAGAACTCATATATCTCACAGATGGTGCAAGCAAAGGTGTGATGCAGATGTTGAACACCATGATCACTGGTCCTGGAGACGGGGTAATATCTCATCCTTAACTCGAAAAACAAAAAAAAACATGTTTTTTTTTTGTCATATTCATTAGTATTTTCCCATGTTATTCTATGTCTCTCCAGATTCTGGTTCCTGTCCCACAATATCCACTTTACTCTGCTGCAATATCTCTCTGCGGTGGCTCTCTTGTTCCGTATTTCCTCGACGAGTCTGCAAACTGGGGTCTTGATGTTAATGAGCTTCGCAAGGCAGTTGGACAGGCTCGCTATAAAGGAATAACTGTCAGTGCACTTTTTCTCTTCTGGCAAATGAAGAATAATTGTTGGTCTATAGATTAAGATATTGTTTTGACTGCGTTGACATGCCCTTATTTGCTGTTCTTCATTCTACATCCTAATTATTGTGTATGGATCTTGATTAGGTAAAAGCGATGGTTATTATAAACCCCGGAAATCCGACCGGCCAGTGTCTCAGTGCAGCGAATTTGAGAGAAATATTAAACTTCTGTTACAAAGAGAACTTAGTTTTGCTCGGAGATGAGGTATATCAGCAAAACATATACCAGGATGAACGCCCCTTTATCAGTTCCAAGAAGGTAGAACAACGTCTCTGTAATTTTCTTTCTTTTCGTGAGTTTTCTCTCTCATCTCACATTCTCTCTCTTGCTTCTCAAAGGTGTTGATGGATATGAGGCCACCCATTAGCAGGGAACTTCAGCTTGTTTCATTCCACACTGTGTCGAAAGGATATTGGGGGGAATGCGGACAAAGGGGCGGATACTTTGAAATGACAAACATTCCTCCTAAAGTATGTGCCTTTTTGTTCTACTTGTGAAGGAACAATTAGCCGAATATTATGTTCTCGATGCACATTATGACTCGATCGGAAAAAGCTTTAGTTTAAGCATTTGAAATCTCCTATGTAACCATCTTAGACCGGATTCATTGCATTTTAAGCGGAATTTCTTGTGTTTCAGACGGTGGAGGAGATATATAAGGTGGCTTCGATATCACTCAGCCCAAATGTTCCCGCGCAAATATTTGTGAGTTCGAACTGTGTATTTATATGTAGTTTTTGTATTTTAAGGTATTTAAGACAGTTTTAGTTGATAAAATGATTTATTTATTTTTTTGTGTTCATAGATGGGGCTGATGGTCAACCCGCCCCAGCCAGGAGATATTTCATACGAGCAATTTATGCGCGAAAGGTGTTGTGTTACTCCGACTTGTTCTTATTCTATACATTTGATTATGAAGTGTGGAAGTTAAATCCGACAAAAATTGTCGAAAAAACTAACTGGGTTTTGGTTTGTGAGCACAGTAAAGGGATCCTTGAATCATTGAGGAGAAGAGCAAGGATAATGACTGATGGATTCAACAGCTGCAGAAATGTAGTTTGCAATTTCACCGAAGGTATATATTCATAACTTTTCATCGACTTTTTCTCGAGATTTTTCGACTATCGGCCAAGTTTTAATTTCGATAATTGTATTTGTTCAAACATACTCAAATACTTTGGTTTCAATTGATTCTTAGGAGCAATGTATTCATTCCCCCAAATACGCCTCCCACCAAAAGCCATCGAGGCAGCGAAAAAGGCGGGAAAAGTTGCCGATGTTTTCTACTGTCTGAAGCTTCTTGAAGCCACCGGAATTTCAACCGTCCCCGGCTCCGGATTCGGACAAAAAGAAGGGTAATCTTATCAAGTAAGAATCAAAAAGTAAACTCGCAGACACTCAAACTGAACTTTGGTGGTTCCTCTGTTTTTTCAGCGTCTTCCATTTGAGGACGACCATCTTACCGGCAGAGGAAGACATGCCGGGAATCATGGCTAGTTTCAAGAAGTTTAACGACGAATTCATGGAACAATACGAAGACCATAAAGGCTATTCGAGGATATGAACAACTCGATACGTAAAGCTTTGTTTGAATACAATTTCTAACTTTGCCTTTATATAATCCACTTTTTTATCTCATCTTTTTCCCCCTCTGTTTTCTTTCTCTCTTCACTTTTGCAAAGCCAAAGGGAGACATGATTTTCTTAGTTGCCAAACACTTACTCTGTGGATTCAACTACCTTAAAATTCATCTTTTTGACTAGTATGTTTGGATTGTGCTCTATTTGTGGGAGAAAAAATGAAAGAGTAATAAGAATTATTTTCCATAATTACACATGAAAGTTCGAGTTTACTCGATTACGATTGTGTTGGAAATTGAAAACCGGTCTTTTGGATTTTCGCAGATAATTTTCTAATTTTACACTTTAATTTTTTGTTTATTTTCATTATTATGAAAAATTATAAATAAATAAATACTTTTGGAAGTTGATATACGATTGGGGAGATGTGTAGTGGTAATGTTAACTGTATGATTTAATTACAATTATAAATTGTAACTTACAATTATTTAATGTTAAAGTAAGTACACAAATGAAGCAAGAAATTTATTATTTTAAGAAATTATAATATGCCATAATTACTAAACAATATATAATAATATTAGAGCTGTTTATTTTCTTAATTAATTTTTTTAAAATACTCTCAATTAATGTTTGATGTGTGAGAGAATATTTTAAAAGAGTTGAATATTATGGGTAATGATGTTAATTAATGTAATAAATATTTTATTTTTATTAATATTAATTTATTTTAGTATGAATAAATATAACATTATCTATTATAATAATATAAAAATGCGAAGGTACATTTAAGATGTATTAATTTAGTAAACTAATATAATTAACTTAATTAAGTGGGGAAGGGGGAGGAGCCAATAATTGAGTGCAGAATATGAGTCTTAAAATATGATTTAAAGTAATTAAATATTCGTCCGTGGGCGTAATTACATAATTAAATACAATTAAGTACTTCGGTTGATGCTGATCCCTAGTCCTAATTTTGGCGCCAAAATCAAAGTCAATCCCACTGCCAGGTGCCCGCGGTCAGCTCTTTCTCTCCATAACAAATATCTGTTAATTTCATAAATAAAAGAAATAAATTTCAATTAAATATATAGTTTTTTTTTATCTTTATTTAAATAATTAATCATGCATTTTATAGAAAATTTGAAATTAAAATAAATTACTTAATTAAATATTTTTATAAAGAAATAGCTAAGAACAAGATCTCACTGACCGTAAAACGTATCGCATTCTTCCATTACTAGCTGTCTCTTACCTCAAACCCTGTTATTTATTTCAGAACAAGAAAAGAAGCTCTTTAATGGAAACAAACTAAAGCTCCTTTCGATCTCTCTCTCTCTCTCTCTCTCTCTCTCTCTCTCTCCCTCTCTCCTCACTTTCCTGCTGCTTTCATTTTATTCTCTGCAAATCCCACCCCCCACCAAAAACTTCTACCTTTATTCCCTTATTCCCATCTATATTTCCCTCCATTTCCCCGGTTTTCATCCTCATCGTTTTCGTTTCCTCGTTTTCATGGGGGTTTCCAAGAAGCTGCAAGTTGATATGAGCCTGGAATCCGATGGGAAAAAAGGGGTAATCGCCGGAATTCCGTTGCGGGCTCCGTTGAAGCCGATTTACGTGAAGCCCACCGGGAAAGAGCAGGAGATTACTGAGTATGAAGAGAATTTGACGACGCCGACAGGAGAAGACTCTCGGATTCGTTCTGATTTGATTTGCCCGCCGGCGCCGGCGAAGCGAAAAGCTTCGTTGAAGTGCAACTTCGGCGGTTCTCGGCAGTTTTTCACTCCTCCGGATTTGGAAACTGTGTTCATACGACGGAGCGTTGATCGCTGATGGAGTTAATCATTTTCTAATCTACTATTTTAGGTCTTTTTTTCCTCTGTTAATGGGTGAAGATTTGTAAAGAGAAGTTGTGTTAATAAGTAGAACGCCATAGCTGTAGCTTTCAGGTAACGAAGAAGGGCCTGTGTTTTTCTGTATTTTTCTTCATTATTTGACTGTAATTCTCCGTTGACATGAATTGCTCTTGCTTTCATTTCAACTGTTCATTCCCACGCTTAGGTAGGGCAAGGCAAAACGAAGAAGGTGGTCAAATTCCAATTCAAAAATTCTTTTTTTTTCCCCAATATATTATTAAAAAAAATCATTTTTAATGAATTCTTGTATTATTTTCTTCTTTTTAAGAGTTCAATTTGCAAAAGAAGTAATTGAGGAGTGAGGAATGGAGAGACCCATCACCTAATTCTTTGATATTTCTCATTTTTTATTGTATTTTATGGTTAATATACATTGTATTTTCCATTAAATAAAAAAAAAATCATTTTCCACGCCTAATAGTTTGATTTAAGTCCTTGTCTCTTTCTTCACCCCCGCCTCGGACGGTCTATCTCAGTGAATGGCAATGCTTTTGTGATACGAAGAAAAAGGACAAAGCACATGTGGGTTTGGTCGAACATTTTAGGAGAATCCTATGCCCATTTGTATTTTCACGTCTTTCTTAGTAATGCTAAGGTTTATCGTAGAAGTTATCTTCTTATGTACAATCCATTCATTGCAAATTTTTAATTATATTATAAATAATTAAAATAAAATTTTATTACATCAATCAATGAATAACATAACATATACACAGTAAGTTTCAAGAATATTCTTATAATTACTCATTATTCTATCAATTGGGTGGTCAAATGCCAGAATCGTGTAATGAGTTAAAAATGGAAGCTTTGTCGAATCATTTTACCTATTGTTATGTGAGATTTAATTAAATCTAATGAACTCTAATCATCATGCATTTACCTGAGTACTTCTAAATCACTATTTTTCAAAGTCTAAAGTAAACTACTACACATAATTGTGTCACATTCAAAGTACTAGTTTAAAAAGGAATCTAGAAAGCTAATAGCTTACTATTAGTATTCACTATCACAGCTGGCTGGAAGAGTGTTGAGATAGCAAAGAAGCTCACTTTAAACCACAGAACTAGAGGCTGATTCGAGCGTCTCGGGATCTGAGCCATGTGATGCTATACTTTTTGTCCTGTTGCTCAAAGTTGGCTCGTTTGTCGTGTAATACGGATAAAACATCATTGAAGTTCGTAGAGGAACGAATAAAACAATAAAAGGAACTATTGAATTCCAAGGATATGACAAGCAACTGTGAAGAGAGAGCTGCCAAATTGGACAGCTAAATGAATGAATCCGCAATGATTCAACTATATAAAATGAATCCAACTATGATTCTTACTACTACATATACAAACTTTCTTCAAGAAAACAACCAAATAGCACTTGATCTTTAGTGTCATGAAGAAGAAACAGCCGAAAATATCAAGAAAACGTGGGTTTTGCTCAACAGATTACTATATCATACTCCAAATAAAATGCATGACAAAGGAATCATATACGTGGAAACGAAGAACATGACATTGGGGGAAACTTTATAGAAGAATTGTCTACAACAGAACTGACATGGATCAGACAGGCCTTCAGGGAACTAGGGACACTACATGGGCTAATCTTAAACGACTAGAACCACGTCTGGACCATCTCTGGTCGGAAATTGAAGTACTTCAATCATTGCTATGCAGGGGAATTGATCATAAACATCCATTTTTACACATACTTTTCTCTCCCTTTCTCTCTACTTTCTCTCTTCAAGTATGCTCCGCCCAAAATGCTTAGCTTTTTTCTCTGTCAGGTAAAGATTTTATTTTTGTTTCTGGATATACCGCTGGTGAGTGGAAAGAGAGGAAGATTGAGCGGTAGAGGAGATTGGGAAAATTCAGGGTTTTGTAGACATTAAATAAACGAGGAAAGGGGAAAAGAAACGAGGAAAAGACAGTAATGATGGGAGAGAACGAGAGCACGGAAAAGAGAAACAATTAGGCAGATTTTTTTGAAAGCCTTGGCTTAAAAAAAATAGTTCGGATTCAAAGACGAGATTTTAAAGAAAATTGAAAAAAAAAAAAAAGATACTTCCCCATTTAACAATCTTATCGATATCATCATCTCATCACGTGGAGACAACAGTCATGCATCCTATATCAAAATCACAAACAGTAGACTCTGATCAGAACTGTAAATAACAACAAAAGTGTAAAATCAAAGATAGCATTGATCGATTCATAAAACTCTTGCAATACGTCAATAATCTCGACAAGTCCAATCAAAATACAGAAGAAGAAAAAAAACCCGAACCTAAGCTGTGAGAACAACTGCACCACCAACCTCCTTGATCTTCTTCTCTGCAATTTTAGAAATGAGCCTCGCCTTCACCACAATAGGTTGATTTTCCGGCAAAATGCCTTTCCCCAACACTTTGAAGTATCCAAACTGAGTGACATCGATCATCGGCACGTTCTCCTTCGAGGACTTGTCCTTGATATCTTGAGGAACCATAGACCAGAGCTTCTCGATGTTGACGATGGGGCAGTGGAATTTGTTACGGAGCTTATGGAAGTACCTCATACCAACTTTTCCAAAATATCCAGGATGATACTTGTCGAAGAGAATCCGGTGGTGATGCATACCTCCGGCGTTTCCCCGACCGCCGGGATGCTTGCGATGTTTCCCAATTCGTCCATGGCCAGCGCTCACATGGCCCCTCTTCTTCCTGTTCTTCCTTAGTCGCGTCGTCATTCTCTCTCTCTGCGGCTCAGAGTTAACGGAATGTGCGACAGGCTACGACTAGGGTTTGGAATTTTATTTGATGATATGAGACTTATGAGAGAGGCAGGCCGAGTTGGAAGATCCGAGCACAATTGTTCCTTTACCCAGCCCGACTTTATAGCCCAATTGGATCATAAATATATACACACACACACACACTTGTATGCAGGTGTGTATGTTGTTGTCAGTGGGTTTGTTAAGTTTACTATATAGTTTTATCATAATTAATAATTTATTTTCAAAATATTTATAATTTAATTTAACTAAAAAAACTTTTCACTATAATGTTTTTGACAAACTAAACGTATAAAATAAATTTTAAACTATCATATATTAAGAAGTAAAATTTTTTGTTGTTAAATTCAAATGCAGACGACTTATTATAATTGCGAGCAGCTGCGTGTACGCCTGTGTCTTACCATTTTGCACTCATTTTAAGAATGGACAACTGCACATAAATGATTTTGCTAGTTCTAGTGTGTTTCATACTAATTTTTAAAAGTGGGCGAGATGTAAAAAACAGGTCTGATTACGTCTATTTCTAATCCTAAATAGAATGTAAGAACGTAGAGATCCGTATGTAAACACAGTATCTATTTAAATATGTTCGGATAATCCCTTCTCATAATTAGAATATATAGAATATAATATAGTCATATTCTGGTCTAGTCCGGTATGAAATGAACTCATAATTATGGAATCGACTTGATCATCAGATTATAGATTATAAGTTCATAATACCAGTCTATTCTTATTTTGGGCGGAACAAATTTCTAATTCTTTTATTCAAGCGAGTAAGAGAGATCTTTAACTAAATAGATTCAAGAAGTTAACCTAAAAAAAATGATATCTTCAGCAATTTTCATAATTGGGCTCCTTGATATTCCTAACCAACAATAATCAAGGTTTATTTATTAACTAATAATAATTTAAAGTTTGTTACGCTTGATAAAAATAGTTGAACGCAAGTTGATTAATGGCAGGATTGTTTGGGGATGATATTGATAATTACTCTGATTTAATTAATAAATCAATAATGAGCCACTTCCATCGTTAGTGCAAAAACTGCTAGGGACGGGGCCCGCATTTGATAGACTCCACTACCATGGACCACTAAATGCCACGTGGGAGCAGCTGACGAAAAGTGCGGGTCCAGTCATAGTCCAGGAAGTAGTAATCCGGTGAAAGTGGTCCCACAATGCGAATATTTGGAGTTCTAGCCAATCACTTTGAAGGAGAATCGTGTCACCGTGGTCCTTTTTGGCAGCCACTGAAAACACTGGGGTGCTGGGACCTACTTAGCCCCGCAGTTGAGATTTAAGACGGTGGTGATGACGGTTGACCCAGTCTAACCGTTTACTATGAAAATCAAAACCCTTAAAATAATAGTGGGCCCCAGGTACGATCATTAATCAAAGTGCCTATTTAAATTACACTTTAATTTTTATGTTTTTAATTATTTATCAATTCCATATTTTAATTGAATATTATGGAACCATAAGTGAATTGATACGTGACAATGTCTAAATTACAAACAAATGGGTTGACAAGGGATTTTACAAAACGTGGTGACCTACTTAGACGACTTTATTTGGCCATTTGCATGTGGATGAGCTCGAAGTAGGGCGTGATTCTCCTCCCAAGAGGGCAACAACTCAAAAAGTGGATGTTCTCTTGTGTTCTCATAGAAAGAGAGAGAACCATTGACCCTTGGTTCACAACTTTTCAAATGTAATTTTAGGGCGTAACGCAGACATATGTTAGAAATGTGAAAATTACTTGATAAAAACACATCATCTAATAAAATGAACATGTTTTATTTGGATGGTTTTATAAAAAGAAGTTCTCGTCATGTGATATTTTAGTCTATACGTTTAACCAGGCAATTTTTTTTAGTCAGAAACAAAACTATGATATATTTATTCCACGTGAGATTGTTATTCTATAACTATGTTTGTGGCAAGTTGTACTTTTTATTAGACATTCTCTCATTATTAACGAATCGATTGATACGCGTTATTAAATATTTGAAAACGTTCTAAATAATTAAAAAATAAGAGAATGAGACTTAAAAATGAGATATTCTAATGAGACTATGATTAAGCGCCTCACGAGTCAGAGAAATTTGAGATGTTGGACTTTCTTTTACAAAATAGACTACATCTGCGTTTTATAATTTAAAAAATTATCTACTTGAATTCAAGCTCTAAAACGTATTTGATTTTCTTTTAATATTGTCACGTATTACTTACACAATAAATTTAACATATGTTTTGATACATAGTTTGTTGGGTCTCAAATTTTATGTCACAAAAATGTAGCCTACCTTAACTTTTACGTGACATGATGATTATGGGTAATGTGTTAAATTATTATTGTCATGCATTGAATTATTTTTATCCAATCACATCTTGCAACTTATACCCACAAAATTTCTCCCAGAAAGGAAGGGATGTAGGCAATTGAAGCGTGTGAAGCACAAACTCTTTGAAAGTGGAAGAGTTTTGAAGTTAGAAGGAATAGACCCTAAAGATAGTGGAATTTGTTTTTCTCCGTTTGTGTTTTGCATTGCACGAACGATATCCCAGTATTTTACTTATAGTATATCATAATAATTTTAATAATAAATAATTCATTCAAAGCAACGACATGACTTTTTGAAATCGTGGCACTAAGATTTCGATAAACTGGATTGATTTTTACATTCTAACTATTTGAAAAACTTATATAATTGAGTCGAGAAATAATTAAAAAAATTTATATTGAACTTTGTCAGAATTAGAGTAGAGCCCGACAATGGCAACTGTCATTAGAACGAAGGTTTCGTACTTTATGAAACTATTCGGCATCTAACAAGCCTACCTCAAACCTAACTCATTTCCAAATGTGTTGCATAAAACCATACAAACAAGGGATAAGGGTAATTTTGGGATTATCTTTAATGTCACTTACCTTTTATTTGCTCTCTTGAAATCAAATATTTTGAAAAATAATAAAAATAGAATAATAAATTGGGTGCTAATGCTTACACATTTCCACACAAAGAACCGGAGGTGGAACCCACGGGGTTAAATACCGTTGAGCCCCTGAGCTTGTAGAGAATTTCTATAAATAAGGGGCAGAGTCTACGATACCTAGGCTTGAAGAAGCCAACGGAGATCTCTCTTCAGTCTTCACCTATCTTCTTCCTTACTCCTATAGTCGCCGTGGCCGACCTTATAAATCATGCCTGGACCTTCACTCAATCCTGCGACCACCACCACCGTTAAGTTTCTCTGCAGCTACGGCGGCAAGATCCTCCCGCGTTATCCCGACGGCAAGCTCCGTTACCTAGGAGGAGAAACTCGTGTTCTGGCCGTTGATCGCTCCGTTTCTTTTTCCGGTCAGTGATTCTCGTTTTCAATTTTGATTTTTTTTTTTTTGTTATGTTTGTTTGTGTTTTTTTTTTATTTGAGACGATTGAAAAATTTTATGCCGGAGCTGAAAGAAAGAGACTATTATTATGTGTGGTACAGAGCTTTTATTGAAGCTCCGTGAGTTGTGCGGCAAATCTGTGATTCTTCGTTGTCAATTGCCTACTGAAGATCTAGATGCTCTGGTTTCGATTACCTCTGATGAGGATCTGGCTAATCTCATCGAGGAATATGATCGATCATCCTCGTCGTCGTTAAAGATAAGAGCCTTCCTTTCGCCTCCGAAATCGGCGAAGAAGATTTCTCCTCTTTTTTCTTCGGCATCATCGTCGTCGTCGTCATCATCTTTTTCTTCTTCATTAAAATCCACACCTTCAGCTGTCTTCGCTTCGATTGTTCGGCCGCAGCTGGCTAACCACTGCTACCGCAACATCTCGCCGCCGGCCACGATTCCCCGCCACTTGCCGAAACCTCCTCAAAAGGCGCCTAACTGCGCGTATCGACTGCAAAGAATACCTAGCCACGTGTACCTGATTCATAACGGAAATTACTGGCTATAGCAATCAGCTATTGGTGGAAGAGATCAACCGCCCCAGACTCGAGCAACATGTAGAACCAAAACATATAACGAAAAAAATTAAAGTTTGTGATGTAACGGGACTATAAAATCTGCCGAAATGGATTGCTTTTAGATCCATCTGCAATAATGAATTTCAGTCCAATTTCGTTTCCGCTTCCAAGCATTCTTGATGGCGAGTTTGGTCGTCCTTATTTCCCATCATCAGCCACCATATTCTGCATTTCTTGCTTCGCCGTCAACGTTCCGTTGATCGCCTTTGTTCACTACGCGTGTGTGATTGCTGGTGGCGAAATTCCTGTGTGTGATTGCCACGTTGTGTCTTGATCCTCGAGGCTCTGTTAGTGGTGTTGCGTTTCGGATTGGGTCACATTGCTTTTGGTACTTTCATGTCGGCCATTTCTTCTTTTCATTTTGCCTTTTCTTTTTGGTGTTTTTTTTTTTCTTATTCAATGTAATTGTTTTATTTGGAGGACGATTCTTCAGATTGATTAATGTTTCCAAGGGTTTATTTTGCAGGGTTCAAGAAAATTGAGAAGGCCCAGTGATAGAAAATACAAGATGAAACTACTAAGCACTTTATACTGTAAGATCTCGTCTATTTATTTTCTATGTTATCTTGTTACTGCCATTTTATTGATATTAAAAAAATGGCTTTTGGGATTATTTGTTATGAGGAGTTATAGATTGTTTTGGTACTTGAAGCTTGATTTTAAGAATACTCTCTGATCATTAGTTACTCAATTTCCATTGGTTATGTTTGTTTTTGTTTTAGAAGCATTTTTACTCGAAAATTTTGCAATATAGCAACAAACAAGCCTTCGTTCTCTTCAGTAAAAACTCCCATGTTTCGCACACTTTCCAAAATAAAGCTAGTTTTAAGAATATCACGCTCTAATAAATATGAGCAATGCTTCATTTTTCTTCCTGATCGCAAACTTCAGCATTATAGATTTGATACAATTTTTTCTTTAAAAAGAAGGATGTTAGAGTTCGTAATTTTGCACGCAATGAGACTAAATTTTTTTTCTTGATGATTGGTTTGTTTTGGGATCAAGTTTCATCACATCTATCCATCTCTCTACGGAAGATAGGACGACCTTAGGAATGGCAAAAAGAAGGTTATTTCAAAAGAGAATGAAAGGATGAGTATTGAAGATAGGGTGGACAAGCCAAATAAGACATTGGAGGACGAACCCTTCGTGGAAAAGATTATGGTATAATACGAGCTTGTACTGCAGATGACCCTGTTGCGAAACACGGGTTCCCCCACTTACTGAATGAATTCGTGGCAATTTGGAAGAAGAAGATGGTGAAAACAAAACAAATTTCGCAAAAAGAAGATGCGTGTGAACGGATGATTTTGTGTTGTCTCACTAATCATTACAAATGACGGGTGGTTGGGTCCCTCTTCCCCCATATGTGTTTAGTAGAGGAAAAGACACTAAGTGTTAGCCGCAAAAGGAGGATATTCGTATTTTCCTCGTCTTGTTCACGCGTGCACAAATGAACATTTTATCGTTTTTGCGTTCATTTCCTTTAACACGCGGCTGCAAAGAATGGTTTGAGATATCCTCTGAAAAATTAAAACCGGTGAAAGAGTGTGACAGACAATTTGAACAGCTGCTCCTGTGCATGTGCTGAGATTTAAAAGTGACGATTTTATATTTAGATTGATCATTACACACGACGTGTAATTCTTCAATTTAACGAGAGAAAAAGATGAATAATTTATATTCTCTCTGTATCCCAAAACTACACATCGAACTTATAATGTTATAGCAAATGACAACATCATGATCAAATTATAGATTATACTTTCGTCCTTTGATGTAAAACGATTTGTTAAGTTTATTACCACGAACAATACGCAATCATTAAGCTTAAACTCTTGAATACGTACAACCAGTCACATAGTTGGATTTCAGAAATTCAACTTCAAAAGATATGATGTCACCACTATACGACCCTTTTATATCTATTTGAGATCCAAGAGGGAGCGTTTCAGATTATGTATACTTGGGTCACGCCACTAAGAACAGACCCAAAAGTTTTCTTCTTTTTTTTTTTTTTGTTTTCTGGTTTAATTATTGGGTTTTTAGGTCAATTTCTTCTTCACTCAGAGTCACTAGAATCGCAGTCGAAGAAGTTCATTTTCAGCTGCGGAATCTTCCCACTTTTGTTTTCTAAGTGAATCTACCTCCGATTGTTTGCAACTCCGAACCCTTAAACTAGACCAAACTTTAAACCTCCCGCTTTAGAGAAAGCCATGAGGAACCTGTTTTTGAAAACAAGGTTTACTTTTCTCTCCTCAACGAGAAAACATTGCCGATATTGTCCGATTACGCAGTAGTTTTTCCATGAATTGTGTTTTTGAAAATTTTGGTAAATTACAATTTGTCCGGTGTTGCATGCATTCCAGAGCATTAAATTATTTCGTATGATGCCATTTTATTGATATGACGTCCCGGACTTAAACGTGACAAAATAGAATCAGATTGCTGAATTAGCTTTAGTTTTGAATATTTAAGTTAGTATTGATGGACAAGAAACGAGGAAGATGACGGAAGCCTAAGATCCAATCAAATCAACACGACATCACATAAATGCTTTCAGATTTGGCTGTCGCTCTGCAGCCGCTGAGTTTCTTGACTTTTCCTCTACGTGTCGTTTCTGGGTTTATGAACTTACTTCAAAGGACCATACCAAGCCGCCGATCCTTCTTCATTTTTAAGCAATCGAGGAATTAGGGTACCTTCTGCAGTAGCCTATCGTGCTATTTTTGCCCCCTTTTCTTTCAGAACCGCGTTTCATTTAATTATTATTAATAATTATATCAACTGCAGAAATTCCATTTTATGGCCAGAGTTTAAAGATTTACATCTGTTATTTTAACTTATCGAAAATAATACAGTATGTTTTTTTAACTAAAATATACATAAAATAAGATTCAATTAAATAAGAAAAAATATAAATGTTTTATTTAATTAATGAAATTGAATTATGAGAATTGATATTAATTTTAAAAATATAGAAATGGAAGGTAAAAAAAGCAGGATAGAGATGATTAGTGAGCAGTAGTAAATAGTAATTAGAGGGAAGTAAGAAAACGACATGTCAGGTTGTTCGAGGAATGAAACCCGACAATAAGATTTAATACACTGTCAGGCTAGCTTTCGTAGACCTTCGATTTCCCTACCCTTTACCAATAATAATAATTAATTTGGGTAATTCTTATTTTATTTGATGGAGAGACAGATATTAGTTTAGGGTCTGAATGCTTGAACTGCAACAGTTGGACTGTTAGTTCATCAGTGTTATAAATGAGTCATCACGTAAAAGTCAGTTCTTTTAGACAAAACATTGAATTTAAAGTATCGTGTGTGCGAGACAGAAGGAGCAAAAGCTGGATCAAATGCTAGAAGTCGCAGACTTTAACGATAAGGCTTTAATTAATAACCAGAAGAAGATAGAATTAGATATGGGTGGATCAGCCTCAAGCCATTGCAATGGTGAGTTAACTCTTTATGTGCAATCCACTGTTAGGAGTAAAATTCCTCTCAGAGTTGCTGTGTACCCTGGGAGAATCTAATTTTTATAATAATGATAAAGGGATTAACTTAATTTAATCTGTCTTAATCCCTCTCCTCAAAATGGGCGAGCAGAAGCAGCCATGGATGGAGGAATATAATAATTATTAGTTATATATAAAGTGAAACTGTTGGGGTCATATCATTAGGCATTGAAACCAGTAAAGCAGGCTAGGAAGAGACTGAAAATGATTGATGCTTCGCTTCACGACAATCCAAATCGGGATATCAGAACTTGCTTTGATGATTTCAATACCTTCCTCATATACATATATATATATATATACACATTCAATAAAAACCCAGAAAAAGAATTGATTCTCAAGAGTTATATCAGATGAAAAAGGTTTCAAGAGCAGGAAGATGACGTCGTTTTTGTAAGACTTCACCAAATTTATGAAATTTCTGTAGAATTTTTACATTTTTTGTTCAAGTATTCTGCATTATTTGACACAAATGGGTTGAAATCTGAAGAGAGAGATGAGATCTCAAGGATTTGCATACACAGTAAAGAGCTGAAAATCAAGACTTTTTGAGATGAAATGTTGGGGAGAAAAATGTATACAGTTAAAAAATACTGGTTGAAAGAGACACTTGATTTTAATGTGATTATAAGTTTGTTCCCACGCTTTGTCATCATTCTCACAGCCCCACACTTGGCTCTTCTTTCCCAACCCTTAAAACGATGAATAATTACAGAAAATATACTATTATTTCTTTAAAATATAACGTGTTAGAACTTAAGCATGGTCCTAACGAAGAGAAAGGTAAGAGCCTAAAGTAATTAGGGTTAGTGCTGGCTCCGTTGACTCCATTTTCTAACTAAACATTGTTAAACACATGCTAAGAGCAGGACGACCTTCTCTAAAAAGTACACGTGGTCCACAAAATCTCACATTATATAACCCTAAATACTAATTCACAAAAGTCCATGGTTTAGATATGGTTTGCTAATTAGAAGATTGATTAATCGTAAATCTTGTAGTAAAAAGAAGACATAAAAAGAAGACACAAGCACTATTACTGTGAAGTACCTCAGTGCACTAAAATATTGTTTGTTTTAAATTAGAGTATGTACAAGATTGTTATTGAAGTTAGTTCGAAACGTCACTCTTCTAGACATGCGAAATTATACATGCTTAATGATACGAGTTGAACCCTAATAATTAACAAAATATTTGGTCATAAACACTAATTACTGTGAAATTTAAATAATTAAAAAGAAGTCTCCGCGCTAACGGGTTCACGTGCTTAGTTGTGGATTTGGTACATCTACGTAAACCTTATAAATTATTATATGAGATTTGAATAGAGAATTAAATTTTAATAAAGAAGATAATAGTATTTATTGGTTTGGAAGAGTGGTCCGGGTATATAATGGGAGGGAAGGCCAAAGTACATTAATAATGGGTCATTATACTTTGATTAATAATTCTAAGGCCAGAGATAAAAATCTATTATTTATTTATTATTGAGCCCTTAAATTTACACTAATAAATCTAAATTTTATAGTCTAGTTTTAGTCTATTAAGTGACGTAGTTTATTAAATTTGAAATATAACATTTAAATCTATTTTGTTCACTTAATTTAAGTTGATCATCAGAACAGCCAATATTCATTATTATAATTTTGTAATTTTTTTAATATTTTAATTGTAAAATTCAATTGTGTTTTAATTTTCTCGTAATGTTATCATTTAAGATTTTCGGTTTTTTTTTTTTTGGATTATGGTTGGATTTTCAACATGTTCCACTAATTAACGTGAGTTTTATTAGCGTGAGCTAAAATCTTATTTCGAAATATTGATTTTGAGGAGCAACCGCCATTGTTGAATACCCAAATTAGGTTTAGTAGTAGTAATTCAAGTTCAAGCTATAAATATACGGCCTCAAAGACCGTCTTCTTCATTCCAGTCTACTTCTGTTACTTTCTTCTCCTTCGAGCTCTGCAAAAATCAAAAAATGGCAGAACCATTCGGAAATCTGGCTGCAACGCCTATGAGTGGCACTTCAAATCAAACCAAGAAAGTTAATAGCTCCGACAAATTACGAACTGCGAAAGAAAATTCCGGCGGGTCCAAGACGAGATACCGTGGTGTTCGCCGAAGGCCATGGGGCCGTTACGCCGCAGAGATAAGAGACCCGAACTCTAAAGAGCGACGGTGGCTTGGAACTTTCAGCACTGCCGAGGAGGCGGCTCGAGCCTATGACTGCGCGGCCTGGTCCATGCGCGGGGCCAAAGCTCGCACTAACTTCGTCTATCCTGTTCCACCGCCGCCTGTTCAGCCGTTTTCCGATCCTCCTCTTCCTCCTCCGTCCTTCCTGAAGCAACCTAATACTTTCACATACGATCGGATGAATTCTCTGATTCGTTCCCATCATTTTTCCAACCCTTTCTTTTCCGAGTCTTTGTTTTTAACGTCTTCTCCGACGACTCCAATAAATCATCCAAAATTTTCTGAATCTATCTCTCTATCTTCTTTTGCTAATAATCTGACTTTCTATCAGAGTGATTATCATAGCAACTACAAAGTTGCTTCTTCTGTCCGAAGTTACGCAAAACCCATTGAAGAAAACCAGTGGGTCTTTACACCTAAAGAACCCTCCGACTCGGGCTTACTGGAAGAGATCGTCAATGGCGTTTCGTCAAGGAAATATGATCCTACTCCATTAACGAGTCCTTGGAAAGACGATGAAGCAGTTCAAGACTTTCCATCAAATGGGTCGGCAGACGGCCAGGGTTCATATCACTGTCTTGAAGAATACCTCCTTCCAAACCGATTTGAAAACAATGGTGGTTTCGTTTCTTCTCAGTCAGTGCCGTTCAACAATGATCTGTAGATGGCGGTAGAAATCGAATTAGTCAAATCATAGTTCTAATTATGTTGTGCTTGTTTGGTAATTATATTGTATTCTTCCAAGGGAGATACACAGTATAGTGTAATGTAATGAACTCCCTTCTTTTGTTGTGATCAAGTTAGAAATATTATCTTATAATAATATCAATAAATATTTTGAATTATCAACTCTGACAACTACAAAATTCTAGTTTATTTGTAGTTGAAAATAGAACAAAAAAAAAAAACATAAAAGACAAATATAGAGACCAAGATTTAATTTTAACTCAGATAATTATTAATTAAGACGTATTTGTAATAATTACACGAAACAAAGTTAATTGATTAACTTAATTGTCTTCTTTTTTTCTATAATGTTTTAAACGAGCTAATTTTATAATTAGGAAAGAAGTACAAAATAGAAATACGTGATTAATTTTTGTTCAACAGGTGGCACTTCCCAAACCCATTTCTCTAATGGGTAGATGTGGGTGTTCTCTGCTAATTAATATTTAATTTAAAAAATTTATTTGTAATTTATTCTTAATTAAAAAATAAAAGTAACATTATTTTTAAAATTGTCATGTACATCTCCCTCTATTCTCCCGACAGACCCATCATCGTACTCAGGGATCGGCAAGGCGCAAAAGGACCCATGGAGAGCTGGGAAGAAAATTAGGTAATTTTTACTAAATTTTTATATATACGTACGTGTGTGTATATAAATGTATGTATAAAATACTTTCTTAAGAGTATAATTCTGAATAAAACTTGTAAGATTGGGCTGTTTGGGCCTATCGGAAATGCTGGAGGCCCATTAAGGCAGAAGTGGGCAAAGCGTAGGTACATTTGATTATCAGGATCTCAACATTTCATCACGAACCCGTGACCAAATAATCCTGCCTCCACATAATTTTCACTTCGTACGGAGAGAATTAAACAGAGACGGAAGAAATTTAAAGCAGTGAAGAACGGGAAAGATGTAGACGCCATAAACAGCCACGAACGAAGACAGAAAAAGTGGAGGAAGACGACGACGACGACCACCTGACCTGAGGAAGAATGTCGAGAACAACCTTTGTTTTTAGCGAACCCCAGTTGAAACGGTCTCCTCAGACGTCCTGTTGGTAAATTTGTTTCCATGTTCTTATCATTTTCTGCTTTGTTGACTCAGAATTACAGAGAAGAAAAATCAGAGTTCGTTAAGCTCTCGTCTATACCTCGATTAAGCTCGCATGGCTGGTCTATCATGTGGTTTAAGACTAGAGAAGAGATTAACGCCATACCCATTACTCTAATTCTACAAATGTGGTCAAAGTTCATTCCTTTTTGCCAAAATATTGAGTGAATTAGAAGATATTTATTCTTCTCTAGCTTCCACCTTAGTGGCTATTCATCATCATTACATCATCGTCATCAATGATAAGTTGAAAAGATTTTGGCATTCTTTTTCTCCTATTTATCTTCCTTTGTCTAAATCTAAATATAATAATTAAAAGAAAAAAACAGAGAGAAAATTGGATATTAAAGCGATGCAGAGACCAGAGATGCATGGAATGTGTTTCTTCTGATAGATGAGGAAGAGGAGCTACAGCTAAGAGACAAAAGACAGCAACTCTACTGGCTTACGCTCAAACACCAGATTATAGGTCCCACACTTAGAATCTTGCCCAAAATATCGATTCTTATTACCATATTTTACATCAACAATGCACAATTTAGATTTCTCAATTCTTTCAGCTAAGAGTTACAAGATAGATCTGCAAAATATAAGAATAAACAAAAAAAACAAAGATTTGATTCAGTTTCTCTCGTTGGTACTCTTGTTAAGCGACCACAATTTACTGAACATTCTTCTGGGTTTTGTGGGAATGGAGCAGATTGCTTTAAGCTTGGCAGATCCTCCAATCCCTTCTGGGTTTAAACCATTTCCAACATACTCATCATCTTCAGCCAGTTTCATCCTCAAAGTTGAGACCTTTGATTTGGGTGTTTTTAGACCAGAAACACTCCATTGATCCTCTGTAGAGCTTAACGGCGGAGGAGGCTTTAACGAATTGATCGAGTGAGTGGCCAAGAGTGCCTTAATATTGCTCGGTAGTTCACCAACTTTACCACCGGCCATTGCTGCTCGAACGTGCTCGAAGAAGAGAACTTGGACGACTACTCGTAGAGGAAGAAGCTCATTTTGGGCGGCATGAATGCAGGCCTCCATCGATAGCTTTTTGCAGTCTAAAATTCGGCAAAGTCGTTTCCTTTCGCTCTTACTCAGTTCCGGGTGTGCCTGATTTCATGGAATACAGTTCTCAATGTGAAAATCTCAAAAGTTTTCAAGAGTTTAAAACAGTCTTTTGAAAATTTATGAGAGATACAAAAAAAGTCAACAATTTGTACATCAGAGTGACAGAATTGATTGTCATTCAATTTGAAAATTGTGGATGAAAGTTTTGACAGAAATCATAGCTCATCTTTGCTGAATATATGGTGGGTCAGATCAGGCTGATTTCTTATTGTTCATAAAAAATGAGAGTGACAAGATTTTAAGGTCAAGAGAGTTGGTTATCTACTTGCATTGATGCTCCAGCCCCACATCCCAAAGATTGATGGAAAAACATTTTGGAGAACGAGTCTAACCGGAGAGGTTTTTGAAAAAAAAAAAAACAAATCTTTCTAAAACTGTTTCTCAAAACAGATAATAAGTTGTTTCACCAAGTTACCTTAAGATACACGTCGATGGCTCTGTAAAGATCGTCATGGTCGATCCTCGCGAAATCCGGTACAGCTTCAGCAATGGAGGTGAATTTGGACAAAGGCAAATTCACATCTCTTCCGATTTCTAGGAGATACCCATCGATCACCTTCGCGACCTTCAATTTTGAGCTATGAGATGCAGAAGAAGATCTTCTGCTCTCCTGCAATTCAAAGTCGATATTCTCAGCTGAACGAGACCTTCTTCTCTCGAACCCCATTTTCGATCTCGGAGGGCTAGTTGGAGGACTCTGACCTTGTAATTTAAACTGCTCAATTATCGCCATAACTATATCGACATCATAAATCATGGTTGATTGGGAGGGAATCAATAAATCCAAAACCGTAGCTTCCTCTAATTGCAGCCCGATTCTTCTTGTCAATTCAATTTTCGAAGCAGAGGAGGCATTGACAATGTTCACTGCTTTTAATAATTTGAGCAGAAAACTGCAAGAAACGGCCCCTTTATCGGGTGGAAGGAGGCTTATAATTGATTCCAACAGCAGCCTCTGCTTAGATGTTTGGTCGTTAACTGAGTCAGAGTCCGAGTCCGAAGCCGAATTTTTATTGCCATATCCAGTTTTCGATATGTTAGGCAACCATCTCGAAGCATATATTTTCAAGGCATCGCCAATTAGATTAGACGGAATTTTCCCACCTTTAATTGCCACCATTGTTCTCCAATAGAGGTCTATCCCAAGCTCCGCAATATCCTCCCCCCACCACCCATTCGTCTTGTGCCTCTGGCTCTCTCTGCCATTGCAGGACGAATCATCCCTAACCCTCCTAGAATGGCTATGGGAAAGGCTCACCTTTGATGGGTTCGTTAAGACCTTGGCGGCTATCGCTTCTGTACATCTACTTGCAATTCCAAGTTCTTCAGACCACATAGGAAAACTTCTCGTGCTTTGCAGAGTAACAATGGCGTCTCTCCATCCATTTAGAATGCAGGAATTGAAGAAAACTTCAATTTTATAGATCATATTACCTTTCTCTACATCCTCTGTCATCTGAAGATACTCAGCTGCACATCTAACCGATACGATATTGAAAGCGCTGAGAGTAATTGTTATTCCATAGCAGAACTTGGCGCAAAGCTCAAAGGCCTCGACACCGCCTGGAAAATCTGGGAGTTGGATCACTTGGCGGTGTGACGATTCTGGAGATTCAGAGCAAAGCCTCTGCAGCCTTAAACACTTGGATAGAAGGGGAAACTACATACCAGAAAATACACAATCAATTCAATGGCTCAACAATCAGTAAAATAAGAGAAACAAAAATGCAGTTTGAAGAAGGAAAGCTTCACCTTGTGAAGCAAATATCTACTTCCTTTCACTTGAATTATGAGATCACTTGAAACTTCAGAAGAAACTGATCTGAATAGAGATAAAAAGGATAAACTAATTCATTATTTATGAAAAAAAAAAATAGAAATCAAGCAAATTTCCAATTATGAACCAGAGAGGCAGTCTCCTACCTTACGGCCTCTGTGGTGTAAAAAGTGTCAGGCCGAGATCCAAGTTTCATAAACTTCATTTCTGAAACTTGCTGTTTTCTTCTAAAATTGGGTTTTCATCAGATTTTCTCTCCCGAAACAGATAAAATTTCCCAATTCGGCATTCCAGCTGAAATTTCTCCAGACAATATCTCAGGCTCATAAACTGAAAAATCACAACAGCATCACGAAGAACACAAAAAAGCAAAACGATGGTTCTTTTGGAATGGAGAAGAAAGGGAAAGCCAAAGGTCTTCGAAAATGGTTTCTACAAAATAGAATCGAATTATGCGTTTCATATATAGAATTTTAACGACGGAAACTGTCAAAACGATAGAATTGGAGAGAAGATAGCAACAAACCGTATGTCTATTCACTGAAATTCTTTACCATTGGTGAATTTGACAAGAAAAGGAAGAAAACCCGCGACCAAATGCAGTGAATAAGGGAAAAAATCGCAGTGGTGTAGCAGACAAATCCAGTTACTGAAGCTGTAAAGGAATGAAATAACAGTAAAGAAATGGGTATTTCAGATTAGCCACCTGAAAATTTTAAGGTTGTTTGGAGAGTCTTCAGGACCATAAACTGCCAATCAATCATTCATTCATAAGAGAAGAATTGTTTTGGACCTGAAAATTAAGAGAAAGCTCTGTAAATCCAAGAAGAATATGATCTTCTCTAGGCTCGTTTTGGGCATATGTGGCTATGCCAGCGTGCGCTACATAAGACGACTCCCAACGTGCTTATCCTGCGCCCCACGCTCATCATTGTCGTCATTCCCATTACCATTTTTATTTTTATTTTATTTTTTATAAATTTAAGAAATAATTTGGAAATTTTGTTAAATCAAATATTTTAAATTTATTGAAAACTACCCGAGTGTTATTCTGGCTAAAACAATTTATATGAATAATAGTACGTTTTTAAATTATGATTGATATAATTAATATAATAAATTAATTATTTATAATTTATTGTATCACTACTTATTAATTATTATTTAACACGTAATAAATATTTTTAAAAAAAAAGAATAATAGTACTGCAATTCATATCTTGATTAGAGATGGGTGAAGTGAATATTTATTATGAAATTGAAATGAAAAAATAAAATAATTTTTTTTACAGAATTTTTAATGCTAATATAAAATTAAAAAGAAAAAGTATAATACGAATTTGAATAATATAATAATTTAGAAAATAAAATAAGAAACTAATTGGTAAAAAATTGAGTAAATTATGAAATAATAAATAAAAAATCAATACAGGCTTGAACTGGATGCAAAAACTTGAGAAAATTAGTTCAAATGTTAGTTAAATCCTCCAAAGGATTATTTTAGTCAAAACAATAATTTAGGTAATTAATTTAAAAAGCGAAATAACTAGACTAGAGATAATTAAGAAAATGATTAATTTTTAATTAATTTCCAAAGTAGAGAGATAAAAGCAAAAAAGAGAATGGCCAAAAGTAGCTATCAATATCTATCTGAATGCCCATCTATTTCAAATTAATTACAGGAATGCCCCACTTTTGCAGTAATTGCTAATGGTCCATGTTGGAGAATAATTAGATGCATTGTTATTAATTATTAGATTAAGCTTTCATGAGCGATGTTATGATGAGGTAAGTGGGAGAGGCATCGTCTGGTCCTAAAAGCTTTCCTTAATCATAATTACTTAAAGAAATTGCATTAGTTTTTAGATGGTTGAATGTCATTTTCTTCCAACATATTTTGATTTTGAAACTTCTTAATTGTTCGGGTTTATCAAAATTTGAACCTCCTAAGTTTCTCGACCAATTTATTGATAAAATAAATTGTAACCCGATAAGATTTAAAAACATAGGATTGAAACTCAAACCATGGATATCCTAACGTGGGTGGCTAGAAAAAGCGCGATTAATATACATGACTAATATAAAGTCGGATTTAATGTTAGTCAACTTGGCCATAACGTGTCACTTAGAACGTGTCACTCTGCTAGCATGGATATTCAGGTCTTAACCAAGGGTAAAAATGACCAATTGAAGTGAAAAAGCTACGGTGCTATTTTTGCTTGAATGGAAACTGGTGAACAATGAGTGGCATTCTTGATATTAGGGGATAAAGTAAGGGTAAATTACAGAAAAAGGTTGATGTGTTGGAATAGAGATAAAGAAGAGGAGGAAGGAGGAAGAGCCACATTTCCTGTAAATGGTCACTTTAGCCCCTGCTGTCACCCAACGGGCCGGCCAACCGACACGAGGGTCCCACCGTTTTTCTTCTTTTTCCCATAGACGATAAACCCTCCTCTTTTTTTTTTTTCCCCCTCCTAAGTGGGACCCAGTGGGGCCCACCCTATCTGGTTACTCTCCATCCCGTAAATCTTCAATTTTACCCTTACGTATAATTTTGTATTAATTAAAATAAAAGTTAAACTCTTTCTTAAATCCTAATTTAACATGAAAACCCGTCATTACATTATAATTTTAGATTATAATTACTATTTTTTAAATTAATATAAATATCGAAGAATTACCCAAAATTTTGCAATTTATTTATAGAGTAAAACAAAATTATAAGAGAAGATCTATAAATTCCAACCCAAAAACAATTCTGTCGGGTGAACTCTAATGACTCCAAGAGTAAATTAATTAGTGTAAATAGCCTAAAAATAAGTGATTGTACTAATTTTTTTTGGTGGTCTATGTATGTTAGGTTGGTGACAAGCAAGATTCAAATAGAAAATGATGACAAAGCTCAGATGCATCTGATTTATAATTGAAGTTTTTGCTTCATTTAAATGACGAATGGGAATCAAAGCTGGCAAAACATAACACAGACAGAATAAAACAAACAAAATCAGAGAAAGCACGCTGTGATGAACAGTGAAAAGGGTGTCCTCTCTTCATTATATAACTGACAATTCTTTTAATTAATCCTGCAAAATTAACTAGTGTGACTTGTCCTTGAAGTGCCCAATTTTAAGGATTCAAAATAGAGGTAGTGTGGATTCAAGCTTTGCGCCCCCCCCCCCCCCCCGCCCTAGGCGAAAGTAACTAAAAAACTCAAGTTCTTACAAGAGTCTCCTGTAAGACCTCTCAAAACATATTGTTTAATCTAATTTCATCTCAAATTATCAAGAGAATAGAGAACACTTACCTATATACGTAGATGACTATCACATTTTCGGGTTTAATGGATCTTCCATTTCAGTGAGTATTCCTTTCTCATTTTCTCATTAAGTGAGAGAACATAGAAGTGACCTTTGAGATTGAGACTATAATATTTGAATAATCAAGTTCGAGATTGTTATTTTGACCATCGCTAAAGAGAATAATTTCCAACATTGTTAATAAAGAACTTGTGGGTCATGGGTCGAGCTGCCAAAACAAAAATATTATACTTGTGGAGTCCTCTGACGCTCCAAATACAATATTATTTACTTTGGGTGGTATCCAGCATAAATTTATTCTTATAGTTAATTCAAAACGCGTTGTACTAAGTAAGAAGGAAAACTCTACTAATAAAGTACTCAATTTCCACTCTTCTAAGCAATGTGAAATTGTGCACTTCTACTGGTATGAGCTAACCTCTTACAATCAACAGAATTTTGAATCATCATTGTCTTCACATAGCGGGGTGTCACATACTAGTGCAATGATAGTAGGTTTCAATGAGGACAGTGCATTTTCGTGTAAATTTCAAGAATAAAATCATGAAATTATGAATAAAAACAAATAATATCGTATTAACGAGATCGAGATATCAGACTACTATATTGAGCTTTGGAAACTATAGTAATTGTTTTCTCTACGAAGGGAACACTTTAATGTGTTTTAAATAGTTTTTAAGATTTAGAGTTTAATCATTAAAGATGTCTTTTTAACATAAAACACCCTAAGTAGAGAGTGGACGAAGAATTGCCAGTTCACTGGCTTTGTCTCATCCCTATCTGTCTGCAAGATGTTGTGTGTTCGAGAGGAGAAAGTATAATAAAAATGGCAGACAATTCAAAACCCTAGTTGATTCCAATCTTGTCATCTTCTCCGTGTTGGAGAACCCTCCCTTCGAACTGTAGCACTCAACTCAGGAGTCACTTTACTGAGTCGAATAACGAGTCATTTTCACCTTTTCTTTTTTTTCGTTTGGGGATGTTATGCCCTTCTATTTGTCTTCTAGGGCACAGGATATCCATGCACTACATCCTGTGGGGTCTCTGTGTTTCTTCTTAGCCTGGATTTGATTGAGTTTGCTTCTTCTTCAACAGCTGTGTTAGCGTGGGTAATGCAGAACCAGACATTTATCCGCCATTGATGCGGTCCTGTTGGAGCTTCTTCAGATACAGAAACTTCAGAAAAAATTAGCTTTGTTTAGTTATTTTCGTATTTATTAGAGATCATTCCAACAGTTTTTACACTGTACCCTAAATATATGGACTTCAGCGGAAGATTAGTTAGGGTTTTAATAATAATGATTAAATATGCTTTAACCCGATAATTTATATTTTTCATATTGTCAGTAATTTATCATCATATCTCATATCAACGTATGAGATCTTACTTTGAATCTACGCACCGTTAAAAAAATTCATATTCAATAGTTAAAATATTGACATGTAAAGATCAATGAAGCAAATTGACCTACACCTGACGAGAAGATACAAGATAATTTATTTTTTTTAAGATCAAAGCTAATTTATTAGATATTCACCGAGATATTATTTCTAATAACGGGTGTTTGGATTTCTTAAAACTTTCCTGATACATCTTCAAGCTTTTGTGAAAGAGAATGATAGAAGTCAACGCTAAAATAACGAGTTTGATGTCTATTGGACTATCAACTATAGCAATGGCGCATAGCCAATCGAACAAGAAATTGAAAATTTGCAAGAAAATTTAGTAGGACTTCTCTTATTATAATGAAGAGTACTCTATTTTGCAAGGAATTATAGATGATTAACGAATTAAGTTTCGACGTTTGATTATATTTATAATATGAGAAAATCAATTACATCAAACAATGACACTCGACTCAATCCCTTGAGAGTCCTCGTCGTTTGTTTTTCTCTACAAATCAACGGTCGATAAGACCATAATCTACTTGAGAGATCATTTTAATCAACAACACAACTTGTTTCGTATTTGCAACACTTAATATCAAACAAATCTGCACATTGATTTAGTTGGAATGAGAGTAGAAATCTATCGACTCAACAACGTCGATTTACAAATTATACATTCTTCTAAAATCTCTCCAATTTCTTCTTTGGGTAGTGCAAGGAAGTTTGGATAAACCCTAGCAAGAAAAAGAACTATCTGTCTTTTCCTTTTGGGTAAGGGGTTGACATCAACTTTGCTAAAGCAAGAAGGATGAACCCAAAAAGGGATTCTCTTTATCTCCCTTGTCGGTTTAAGACGATAAACTTTGATTTTAATTCTTCATGATTGGGATCGACTGAATTATTCTAATCGTTTGTCTTTCCTTCTTTAGAATCGGGATATTAAATTATTATATTGTTCTTTAACGATATCTCATGAATGATTAGATAGACAAATTAGATGATTACTTGTTGCTAGATGTCGTAAATTAAATTGTCACAAAATTAATAAAGTGAGATACATTGTGATAATTTAATACTTTCTAATAATTTTACATCGAGAAACAAGTCTATGATGATGTGTTTTCTCCGGTAGATTTTAGTCCGACTTATTATTCCATTTATTAAATAAAACTATATTATAAGATGGGTTCATCGAGTGTAATGGACCCACAAAACAAATGTTGGGTGTGAGGGAGATGTAAAATCTAAATAGCTTGATGAGGATAATATGGTTGCAATCTCTCTCTACCCTCTCTTCTACCGATAGACTCTGAAACTCATTATTAAATAAATAATGTTACGTGTATTTTTTTTAAATAATTATTATAATAAATTAACTATTTATAATTTACTATATTAATGCTAACTTAATTATATCAAAATATAATTTGATAAAATATTTTAAAATAGTCGAATAAAAGAATAAAATTAAGTATAAAGGAAAAATAAAAATTCAATAAATAGGAAATAAAACAAAAAGAATTTAACGAATAATGGGTTAGGACGTGTGATTTGGGTCTACGCGTGCAAAAGACATATTATGGACCGAGCATGTGAAGGGTGTCGTTAAAAATTGTCAATATTTGATAGTAATCACGCAGGAAGAGCCCACTAGGCCTGTTGGTAAGGGAACAGCGACAAACACATCCCACTCTCTCCTCACTATTTCTTACGCTCCACACGTGCGGGCTTCAAGGTACAGATTTGTATTTTCCCACGTTGCTCCATCATATTACGCCACGTCTCCAACGGTTCTTACCGCTAACAAACCGAAGCAGCCAAGAACCGACGACGTCATTCTTAATTTCTATTTGGTTGGGCTACAACGTTAATGGGCCTGCTGTTGGTTTTCTGGATATGAACCCGCCCATTCACTCTCTTGCTTCAAAGAAAGGGTTTTTTTTTTTTTTTTTTTAAATTTATTTTAATAATTTTGGGTTTTATGCCGGTCCTTTAAACAAATCGGCCCAAACAAGAATTAGAATTTAAATTAAATTGGTAGGTCAATGCCTTGATGACTTAGGGTTCATGTGATGTTGTCCAACTACTGTGACCTACCATTATTTATTACTAATCTAAAACACTATCAATAATTGTTGTTTTCATCAAATTTATGACTCGATTCGAGTAATTAAGTTAGATTTAAGCGTTAATGTGCCTAGTTACATGCGCGTAGAACATTCCACACCGTTACATTTAAAAATAAATGTGGCCAGTTATAAGTCAATTTATCTTTTTTAAAAACTGTGACTTACACAGTGTGTGTTATATTTGCTACTTTAATTCCACAAATTAGTTGGCCAAAATTGGTGCTATTATTTGGCACAATCATAATAATTGATTGACTTTTAATAGATTCACTTTCCTTGGACACAGTTAATAATTGAACGTGACAATATAATTTATAAAATAAGGTTTTATTCTTTCTTAGTTTGATGTTCTTCCTCACACTTTCCTATCGGCTCTTTTTGGAAGACTTAGACTTGGTCTTTCTCACCTATCAACCCACTTTCCTTCTTTCCTTTTTTATTTTTTTGTTAATAAAAAACTATTTTTAAATATTAAATTTTGACAATTTCAATTACAACATGATACTAAGCAACTTAATTTAAAATAAAGACACACTTTTAAGCATCTCATAAGAAATTCTGAACTAACCTTGAGGATCGATACGATCTCTGTCGTTTCTTCTCGAGAGGGAATTTTGTAAAATAGATGTGACCGTAAAAACACAAACGTTATGTATATAGATAAAAACATAGACATCGATGTTATTTTGGATTTTTTTTCTTGACTTTTCTTGTTCAACTTTTGTTGACGGAAAAGAATGTTGCTTTCAAAGAGCTTAAATCAATGACTTGATATCGATTATTTATATGTAGCTAAATTATTAACGAGTTGATGACGACAAGTTATCTCGTAAATAAAATCAAATATTGGGTATAAATTCACGAGCTTCAAGTCGCGTCTTTTGCCCCCGCACATAGTCCTCGTTTGTCTTGTGTACATATTAATACTATCCTCGAGTGTTCGTGTTGGCGACTTAAGATTTGAATTATGCTTTCTACAACCCTCGTCGACTCAGTGACACCCCAACTACGCCTCTTTCTCTTTTTTTGATCATAGAGCCTTAATTTTCTATTTCCCATTTATACGTTGTATTTGGTCGCTATACTTTTTGTACGTGACTTTTAAGATTTGATTTTCTATTGTTCAATGACAATTATTCTTATATTTTTGTTTGAGACCTAAAGATCGAACCTAACTATAAGTTCGAGAACTTCAAGAATAATATGGCATTATTATTATCGTACTAATGAACTGTTCGAATGTCTTAAGTATAAATATCGATAAAAATCTATTTAAATTATAACTGATACAAATTTGAAAGGATCAATATCGAGTTGTTTGATATCTTTTTATTTTTCGTGCACGTAATCATGATTCCGATCAATTCATAAAACATATGCGTATGATTTCAAAATTGGAAAATTCCATCTAATGAGTCACTACACGGGACAGATGTGCCATATGAATAGTGTTAATAAATAATAAAAATTAGATAATATTTAAAAGTAATAATCACAAAAAAAAAAAAAAAAAAAGAGTTGACCGAGTTGACTGCTGAGTTTTCACATGAATAATTCTACCAGCGTACGCTTAGTCGCTTACGGAGTCTTTTTTAGACAAAACGTCAAACGTCATCGTTTCGTTAAACAACTTCTCAGCACTTTAATTCAGAGTTGACGTTCTCTAGTAATGTCATTGACAACCTCCAAAAGCCTAGTTTCAATTATTGATTAATAATTTAGTAATTATTTAAAATATTTTTTTTTTCCATCCTTATTTTTTAATGAAATTAAGTCATTATTTAAAAACAACATGGAAACATTGTACATTAATTATGCATATATTATTTAGCAAAAAATAAAAGACGAAATGAGTAAAAAGTTTGGTAGTACAGAAGTGTAGAAAACAAGAAAATTCTAGGTCATTTCTAAAACTAGTGACCTGGGTATCAAATATTATTTATTTAATTAAATCAAAAGGCAATTAATTTTGGACTAATGACATGATTTTGGTTGTAATTAATAGTTGCTCATTTCTATTAAATTTTTACAAAAAATAATTAAATATTGTACATTAAACAACGGGATTAATATAAAGTGCAAAAATAGAACTACTCGGGTTTATAAGGAGAAATCAAATAATTATATTGTTAAAAATTAATATATATATATATATATATATATATATATATATATATATATAT
>CM039526.1:14104149-14161773 GCA_022433055.1 Begonia peltatifolia | reverse complement strand
ATATATATATATATATATATATATATATATATATATATATATATTTTAAATTAAGAACTTACGTTCCTGTCCTTGCATCATGACATATCATTTATTCATTGTAATGAGGTATGATTGATTGTATTAGAAAAATGCTTTCAATGACAATAACAACTAAGATGAAGATGAAGATGAAGATAATAAACAATAATAATAATAATAATAATAATTTAATTAGTAAGGGAGACGGAGAAGTTAAGGATTAAGATTTAATAAGACAATTTGTACGCGACCAAGGCGGCCTAGACTGGCTTGAGTTGAGCGAGTCAATAAACCGCGTTGGGAGTAGGACAATAGCCGTAGCCAAACAGCCTCCAATTCATATTTTTCATTTTCTAGGCAGTTTCTGGGCAGCCAAACAGTTTCCGAAGGAGAAGAGAAGAAGGCTATAAAAGCAAGCGATATTTTCATTCGATTTTCGGAGGATTGTGAAAAGGGGGGGGATTTCCATTTTCTTGCTTAGTGTGATCTAGTCTGTACAACTGCCGGCCGTTAGTGAAGACGCGGCTTTTCCTCTCGATTTCTCAGCCCTTGATTTTGTTTTCACTCTCTCGACATTCTTTGCCGTTTTTGACCTGCTATTAAGGAAACTCTTCGTCTCCCCCCATCTCTCTGCGGATATAGGAATTAGGAAGGGATTTGTGTTTGGCTGTGGGGGATAGTTGCAGATCGGGAATCTGAAAATTTTGCTTCTTGTGGGGACGAAATCTCGTCGATTGCGCTTGACGCGGTCTCCTAGTTTCGGAAGTTGTCAAGTTTGATCTGGATTTTCTGGGAATCGCCGTGAGTGGGGATAGGAGGAGAGAGAAAGCAGATTCAAAGTTTCAGCGAGAGAAAATGTGGTTGATGGCGAATGAAGGAGGAGCAGCCCATCTATGCTCCAAAAAAAGAGATGATATCTGCGAGGATCTCTGCGGTCAGGTTAGTCGATTCTTTTACTCTTGATTTCTTCCTTCTGGTTTTTGTCATAGAAACTGATTTGGAGTTTCGAACTTGCTTGATAATTTGTTCTTCTTCGTTGTTTTAAGTATCAATCACTTTTTGCTTTCTTCCCCAAGTCAAGGAAAAGTTAAAACTATTTGTTAGGGATAGTACTGATATTGATCTTGTATTTGGAGTCAGTACTATGCAGAAGTTGAATCGATGTAAATTCGCTGTTCCTGCTGTGCTCTGCAACTGTTTTTGTCGGAAAATTTATTTCCGTACACTGAAATTCCGAGGTTAACAAAATATACTCAATCCACAGCTTGCAAAGATTAGTGATATTAACCTTTCTTTATCAATGTTGGCACTTTTTGGTTGGTTTAGAATGATAGTTATGATGGAGAGTGAATTTTTTTCATCGGGATGAAGTTTTGGAACTGTTTGATCAATATCGTTTTATTTCCTTGTGGTGTTGAAGTATCTGAGTGAATTTCTTGTATGTATGCAGGAATCAAATAGAGGGCCAAGCATGTCTAGACTCCGCTGCTTATTTCGTGGATTTGATGTGAAAATCTTTCTTCTACTTTTCGTTCTTGTTCCGATGTTCATCTTTATCATCCATTTGCATGGGAACAAGGTCACATACTTTTTACGGCCAATCTGGGACTCGCCCCCTAGGAAATTCAACGTCATTACTCACTATCACGATGAGAATCTACCAATGGAAAAACTTTGCAAACTCCATGGCTGGAAAATCCGAGAGTTCCCTAGACGTGTTTATGATGCTGTTTTGTTCAGTAACGAGATTGAGATGCTGACGATTAGATGGAAGGAGCTATACCCATATGTGACGCAGTTTGTTCTTCTTGAATCGAATTCTACATTCACAGCAAACAGGAAACCACTTTATTTTGCCAAAAATCGAGACAAGTTCAAATTTGTTGAACCTCGACTGACTTACGGGACTATTGAGGGAAGATTTAAGAAAGGAGAAAACCCTTTTATCGAGGAGGCATATCAGCGTCTGGCATTAGATCATCTTCTTGGAATTGCTGGGATTTCCGATGATGATTTGCTGATTATGTCTGATGTTGATGAGATTCCGAGTAGACATACTATCAATCTTTTGAGATGGTGTGATGATATTCCTCCAGTCCTTCATCTTCAGCTGAAAAACTATCTCTATTCCTTCGAGTATCATTTAGACGACAAGAGCTGGAGAGCTTCAGTCCATCGTTACGAGACTGGAAAAACTAAATATGCTCACTATCGTCGGACAGATAACCTCTTGGCTGATGCTGGTTGGCATTGTAGTTTCTGCTTCCGGCGAATCAGTGATTTCATATTCAAGATGAAAGCGTATAGCCACAATGATAGAGTGAGGTTTTCTAGCTATCTAAACCGGGAGAGAATTCAGAAAGTGATCTGCAAGGGGGCGGATTTATTCGATATGCTTCCGGAGGAGTACACTTTCAGAGAAATCATCGGAAAATTAGGTCCCATTCCTCATTCGCACTCGGCCGTTCATCTTCCATCGTATCTCTTGGACCATGCCGAGGAGTATAAATATCTTTTGCCTGGTAATTGCAAAAGAGAAGGATGAATTAGCTGATCGATGAATGTACTGTTTATGTTCTTCCATCTTCTAATGAAACTCTTCACAGAGTGCCCATCCAAACAGGCGATGATCAGAAGTATCGCTACATATGCACGAAATATCACCAATCCAATTCTTGGATTCTGGGTTTGAATCGAGGATCGAAAATTCTTTAATTTGTAGGCGATCTCTGTAAATAACCTTTTCCATTCTTTTGGGTGCTTAGATTTTGCTTGTTTATCAGATTTAGGAATTAGACTTTGTCTGCTTCTTCTTCTAGTTGGGAAATTTTGTAACTTATTGATTCTTCAGATATCTGTTCAATTGACACTCTTCTTTTTGTAACGCGTGTTTGATCTTTGCTTCTTTTTAAAGTTTTGTTCTTATTCTTTATCCATACCACCTGTTTCACAGCTTCAACACCAGTCAGATTCAGATAATCAAATTTTCTTTGCTGTTTTAGGGGAACTGAATTGATTGGATTTTTGGATTAGACTAAAAAAAGAGTTTAAGAGTGAAGATAGATCACTATTTTTTTTTGGGGCAAATTATTCTCGTAACTTGTGGCAATTAAGTTCTAGTCATCAGGTTGCCATCAAAGCAATAATGTTTTTTGTCACTTGAACAGTTGTAGTCATTAGGGTTGCCATCAAAGTAATAATCTTTTTTGTCACTTGAACTTCCCTTGGACGGTTTTGGAGGGAAACAACTCTTAATTGAAAAATTTTGGTGATATTCAAAGAGAAACAAATAAGAAAACTCAACGGTTAAGGCAATTTGGAGACAATACCGAGCTTCATAAGCCGATTTTCTGAACAAATTATTGTTTCTTTTTGAAATACGCATATGAGAGAAGATCATGAAATAAAAAATAAAGTACCATGTTCGACTCGTGTTTCGCCTTTAAATTTGAAGATTAGTGTGTACTTTACGTCGGATTACAAAAAACAGAGAAATTTCATCAACAAAGAAAAGAGAAAATAATTATTAAAAATAACTTTTCCTATTTTGGGAGAATAAAGTTTGCAAAAGCAGTATGTCGCCACCATTGATCATGCCATCGTCAAGTTAGCATGTGGAGGGACAAGCCATGGTGGAGGGAACTGAACAGATTGCAAAGTGAAATGGATTGAAAAGAACGGGTATCATCTCCCATCACCAATTGAGGGAGGGGAAGGTATTAAAGTAATTCCTCTCTTCCAAAGTGGGTTCCATTTCAATAATTCAAACTCAAATTGAACCATCTACAATGTTTGGATCTTCTTTTTAAGCGAATAATCAGGATTTCCACCCTTTTATTGGCTCGAAACAAATTCGGGTTTTCTCTGCTGTGGCAAGATTATGTTAAATCCAAGTAATTTAAAATTGAAATATATTTTAAAAAAAAATGATATAATATTTGAAATTGAAAAAAGAAAAGGTGAAGAGAATCATTAAAATGTCATGTGAGGGGTAATGGGTTTGAAATAAGTGCCACCAAGAATCAATCATTCGTCAGCATCAAAACACATTTCCTGTCCAACATTGATGAAGATCCATTACCCTTGTATACTATTATTGCCAGCCGACGATGTTGGTGGTTGGATTGAAGAGAGTAAGGTCTTAAATAATGTGATTTCTACTCGGTTATCTACCAAGTAATTTTAAAATATTCGTACGCGCATTCTTAATTTTTAATGATAAGTTTTACAACAATACATTCGAAGAGTTGTGATTCTTCGTCTCCTTTAATATACTGTAATGACACTCCTTTGATATACTGTAATGACACGTGTTAGATGTTTTATATACTTAACACATTTTGTATAATGTTAATAATAATAAAATCTAAATATGTAATTTTCTAAAATCTAGTGTATTGGCACATGTTATATACTTAACTTATTTTACAGTGTACCTATGAAGCGAAAATTTTTTCTCATTTGATATACTGTGATGACACGTATCTAAGTTTTCGAATATTTTTCGAAGAATCAAGATTTTATATTTTGTATGTTATTGTAGTGACACGCGTCAGACAACACAGAAAGTGAAACTACTAAACGAGCAAATCTAAGTATTAAACTGCTCTAATATTTCATGCTTCCTATGAGGTTTGAAAAGAACAGGGTCTATTTCTTTTACAAATTGGGTTTCTATAAAACTTTTAATGAAAATGTGGGGAAAAAATCAACATCTCTCCAACTAAAATATCTAGAGAACAGCAATCTTGTAAATGTGCCTCAAAAATGAGAAGAATAGAATAGTTGAGGGGGGCTATGGAAGTTTCAGGTTCAATCCAACGCATACTCTCTCTCTCTCACTTCTCTCTCTCTCTCTCTCTCTCTCTCTCTCTCACTCCCAACATAATCTTCCATATGAAGGCCGGATAAGCAGAATAAGATGTGAAAATTGAAAGGGTAGTTTGGAATAAATAATGTTATGAAGATACGGATTTACAAAAACCTACCTCTAGTCGGGGTTGAAGCAACTGGATCCTTTGGTTATTGCCGAAAGTATTATCTACCGGATCCTCTGCCGTTTATGGTCCCTAGTGTTTTGTTGAGACTGGGGGAACGATCCCTCTTTCCTTGAAATATGATGTTTCTGCACTTGCTAGCCGGCTTTGAAATATCGTCCATTCCTTAGAACACCTTTCTCTCACCTGCATGCAGCATTTTTTGTAATAACAATTAAAGTAATGCAACGAGGAAGGAGACCCTTTAATCAACACGCACTTTTTAGTGGCACGGAGACGTGACAGTACGATATCTATACAATATCTGAACCAATCACGGCCACGTAACAATATAGCATCATCATTGAATAGAGAGAGAGAGGGGATAAGATAAGCTCAAGAAGTCGGGTAAGGAAGCCAAAAAAAAAAAACATACCCCTTGCCATGGTTGCTTCCCGTCTTTAGATTCTCCCTGAAGGCACAAATAAAAAAAAAATCAAATTGCAATCACTAAGAAGCGTCAGAAAATATAAGAATAGGGAAGGCAATTTTTCTACACCTGACTTCCAAGTGATGGAACAGCTTGGTGGACAATCCACTGAGTATCTACAACTCCTATTTTCTCATATGCTGGCTGTTTTAACAACATAGATTTATTACATTAGAAGTCACATGGCAAGAAAGGCACCAAAAAAGTGTCAATGATGAAAAAGAATGTCATAGTATGACAGTAAGACTCACGTCTACGCATCTTCTGAGGGCAAAATCCAGACCCCACCCATGGACTAGGTCATTCTGAAAACTCCCCGGCACGGAACATTATTAAAGATTGTAAGAAAAATTAAATATTGAAGTTTTGCAGCAGTATAACACAATTTACCTGGATCAAATGCCACACACATCGCCACGCATCTCGGGAAAACACTGGAGCCATGATTTCAACAAACCTTCATCGAGGAAAAGGAAAAGCATGATAAATTTATGTCCTCTATCAACTATGAGCAGCTATGGAAGTATCAAATGAATATTTACTTACGCAGCACATGGAGGAAGATGTGGATCAGAGCACCAACCTGGTTTTTCCTCTGTTACTCTGGAAAAAAAAAATCCAACAAAAAGGAACTTATATCATCTATAAAAGAGTATAGATTTGAATTTAAAGAATTTTGACAAGGTGCACTTACTTGTGAACTTCACTATCACCTCTTCTCTTTGTCATCTGCCATGTTGTTCCTCTACTAGGATCTAAACCAGGCTGTGAAATCTCTAGGGAATGTTTCCTGACTAGTTTTACATACCTGAGGTGTCACTGAAGGCTGAGATTTGTTCAAGGAAAAAAATGATATCTAATCAAACATATTATTGCGGATACTCACTCTTCCGCATTAAAATGCTCCACCCCAAGGTCTTCATCCCAGATAAATACGTAGTCATATGGTGCCACAATATCAGGATGCAAAAATCGCTTGGCGTACCACCTTGAACAGAATTTAGAGATCAAAATCATTGGAATTTGTTTTCTGGTTATGGAAAAGCATGATTGCAGTCATCTCTTACCATTTAGTTTGCTTCTCAACACTAATATGAATAGCTCGGTTTGACCATTCATATTTATCCCATTCAGTTGTTCGACCATCATAATGAAATAGAAGAATTGTGAAGTTCTCTGAAAACTGCAGACAGACATACATATTAATACAAGAGAAACAGAAGAGAAAGAGAGAAAGTCAGACCTTTCTCACTGCTCTATTAATATTTTCTCGTTGGTTGTAGCCAACAGTGAAGGTCACAAGATACTTCTGTTTGATAGTTAAATCCTGCAAATATCAAGTTGATCATTGCCAATCCATTAATATAAAAATTGGTAACAGTAATTTAACATTAAGACAAAAACGATAATATGTTCACTTTGTACTTTCTGGCAGTAGGAAATTTCAGAAATTAGGGGGACAAAAACCGCTTAATAGACACAAAAAATGACCCTCTTAAAGTAGGCAACGAATCAGGAAATCTAGACCATCTGCGTCAAGCGTTAACACAATAGGGACATGGGAGAATGAAAAAGCAGACAATTCATCAGTGCTAACAGGAAAAAAAATATATATATATATATATTTATAGTCAGCTAGTAAACCGTGTAGAGCTATATGCAATGACTGCGTGTTTCTAAAAATATTGTTAGTACTAAGCCAGATAAATTTTTGGACCTAAATTGTTATCACCTACCTCACCAGGATTGCCCCACAATCTACGCAAATAAAAATCTGATGAAGCTGAAACAATTCCTGGTGGCAATCTTTCTGCACCTTTAGGATTGGAAGCGACCCAAATCTGCAGTGACATCGAGAATGAAATTTTTTTGAGTGAAATTAAATAGTGAACACATGCGTTGATGAAATTTTTACAACAAAAGAATCTTCTACAACATTTTACAGCTGTTCAAAGGTTCTTCCACTTCTTCCAAATTATTATTTCTTAAAACCAATGAAAAGGTCCTTTCAAGAACATCCAACAACATTGGAACGTTATAGAGAAGAAAAAGGTCCAAAAGATTTCAAGTTTTAAGAGAAATATTGAAATCCATTTACCAATCTACTTCAAACTATACTCCCACTTATCCAGTGTTTGTTAAGTTTGTTAGCAACAACAAAATGCTGTCAGACATGAAAAAGCAAGTGATCATATTCACTTTTATTAATGTAATAAAAGGGAAAAACCTTCGACGTGTCATTTAAAGTTCGTGGTTGATTTGAATTTCTATCAGCTTTCCTCGTAGAAGATGAAGCATTTTGAAAGATTTGGTTGGCAAGGCCTGATCTTCTGTCATCAACGTACATGAGATCAACATTTGGAAAAATATTGGAAGGAAGATTCAACTGCAATTTAATAACAATAAAAATACATCATTACAGTATTATTGAGTTTTATTAGAGATTTTAAACAATAATCAGAATATGAAGTTAAAAAATGAAAGATCAAGGAAATTTTTACTCAGAGAACCTTTGTCAATGACAACGTTGGGAAGGATACTCCAATCAAGAAACCAAAAACAACGCCCAGAAAAGTTGTGATTATAAGTCTTGAGGACTCGATGGATTTTTTACCATTAAAACTGCAACCAAAAACATAGTAACTAGTAAGTACTGACGGAGGAAAAAAAAGTAGCATCTTTTTATTGGATTTGCAAAAAAAAAACCAACCTCCGTGAGAGAATGCCCATTTATTTACAGTATTCTAACGGTGTATCAAAGAAAATGAGCCACTATGAAACCAGTCAGAGCTAATCTGCAAAATTCAATAAAATTGTGCTTCAGAATCGCCATAAGAGAGATGTAAATAATTTTGGTAAAAAAGACAAAATAAAACATTTATGAGGAGCAAATATTTCAAAAATATTGACAAGAAATGTCACGTTCATCGATAATCTCAATTAAGCAAATACAGTAACAACAGAGACATGATGTGGGCAAAGCACCGCCAGGATGTTAGCACGCAAATAAGGAACTAACACTTTAATTCATCATTTCCAAGAGTATTAATAGTTTGATAACTCATATAAAACTTCGTAAAGGACACTTAGGAGTAATCTAGCGAAAAGAGATCAAAATGACTAATAATTCGGCCCAAGAGTCCAAATGTTCTATTTCCACCAGATCAACTTGAAGTTTAAACTTGATTACTCCAACACAATTTGAACACTCCGAGAAATATAGGACACATTGCTTGCACTCAAAATTGGAACCAAGCTCAAGAAATTGAAAGCTATGACCTTGAACTATCAGAATTCCATACCTACTAAAGATGTGGCAAAATTGAACACAAATAACAAAAGTTAAATGACAGTGCTAAGCTCAACATATTGAAAGCACAGAATTACAAAAGAAGAACGAACAGTGAGGCAAAATTCAGTTATTAAAAAAGAACATCCGGTTCGTAAAATCACAGTTCAACAACGTACCTGAATAAATTATTAATTCAGAGTAAGATCCGTTTCAAATCTGACAATCACGAAAAACCTTCTTCCAGGCAAATGAAAATCTTACTTCGTGAATCTTCTTCTCGAATGGGCGAGACGAGCAAAAAACGAATACAGCTTCCGAAAATCGATTGTCAGAACAAGAACAAATTGAAGTTCCGACAACAAGATGGAACGGATTCAGAGGCAGCAGAGAAACTAAAAATTCGTTGATCTTCACGGAAGATTCTTCAAAACTTCACTTGGCTCCTTAGATTCGAAGGGCACAACGAGAAATTGAAGAACAAAAGAGGCTTTGCATTTATATAGCCCACTGAAAACCGGTAAATGCCAATAATAATAGTTTTTCTATTTAATTTTTATGTACAAATATATTATTTATTTGATTTTTCTCCAATAATGATTATTAATTAATTCGTTACTTTGATTTCTCAACGCCGGCTTCTTCTTTTTTGTTCTCATTTTAATTTTAAATATACTTCTCCTTTTATTTGATTAAATGTCTATTGCTACATTAGTCAAATCGAGGGTTAAAAATTGATCTCGAGCAATAGTAGTACGATCGAACAATGGATGAAACTACAAGATCAAGTTACTTAAATAACTAGGCGATTGTTGCTATTTCGAAGCTAAAATAAAAAAATCCAAAAACAACATGATTAAAAACAAAACAATCAATTTGAATTCTCAACGAAAGTGTCTTTTTTTTCGATACACGAGCAAAATGATATTCAAGAAGTCTATGCAAACAATATAACAGCAAAGAAAGAAGACGAAGAAGAAGAAAAAAAGACGTCACTTTCTATGGCAGGCGAGCTTTAGAGGGATTGGAGGATCGGAAAATGAGCCGTCTACAATTCGATCGAAGATCCATTTATTGGCAGCCTGAGTGAAATGAACTCCATCCCAATTCACATAAACAGATGGATCTTTGCATGATTTTGCCACTAATACATCTTTTCCATGCACTTTAATCTTCCCTCCACATCCAAGGTGAACATTGAAGTTATACTTTCCTCCATGCCCACAACAGGCCTTCAATGGCTCCTCAAACCCTGCATATCACCTCATTTTTCAGCATCATATCTCTTCATTTTCAAAAACTCGATAAATTTGTTAATTGGCAGTCCGATTCAGTCTGATTTCACGACAAAAACAAAATGATTATGCCAAGAAATTATGCATAACTGACCCAACTCTACTTTATCTTCAATCGGATCAACCAAACTAAAATTTCTTATTCGGCTCGATTCGGGTTTTGGGTGGTCTCCGCTAAGTTATTATACCGTAATTTTTCGAGGCTAATCAATTTCAACTAACTAGCAACATCTAAATTTACATAATCTAAATCAAAGATTAACAATTCAAGCACTTGTTTCTCAAAGAGAATGATAATAGACGAGTACCAAGTTTTTTGTGTTGGCTAACGAGAGCATATTTGAGGGAGTAAACATCAACGTATGTGATTGAAGAATCTGGCAAATCCTTTCGCAATTGAGCAACGGATTCCTTCAAACCACGGTTGAACAACTGAGCCACATCATTGAAAGGCGATGCACATCCAAATTTGTCAATCTCAGAAGCTTTTACAGGGATCCTATCCAACACATAAGGAAGACACCCAACTGGACCTGTATTATGAATCCAAAAATGTCTTCCGCCTTGAGAGTGTACATTCTGCGCTCATCATAACAAAACCCGAAAAATCAGCAAAAACATCGAATATTTCATTTACAGAAAGTGAACACTAAAAAAAATCGAAGTATTTTTTATCGATAAAGATTTTCTCGTCTACCGGTGAATGTTTATAATTTCGGTTGAAGATTGTGAGAAATGAATGTTCTAAGAATTGGCAGAAGATAATCACCAACCTTAATGATGGTTTTGAACTGATCAAGAAGGGCTGGAACATAAGCTTTTACTTGGGTTGTAGACAAGTTCATAAAATAGCCAGCAGTCAAGTCGTTCTGACCAATATCAAAGGTGTACAATCCCTCAAAGAAAGATTCTTCTTTGGGCATGAGCTGCTCAAAAACTCCACCTTCAATAATACCGATACATAAAAGAAAATTTTGAGAAAAATCTAATCTCGCTACTAAATCACAAACGAGCAAAGTCGGTTTGCGCTAAGCCTCTTCGTACTCACATTAAAGACGAGAACGGACTAAAACTTCAGAAAAAAAAAGGTCATAGTGCAACTAGAACCCCAACTTTTGAGGTCATTTACGATGAACACCTTAAACTTTTTTCTGAACAAAATATGCTTTCACGATTTGATTATCAGTAAATATTCATTTATAAATTCATCATGTGTAATGTACATTATAGAATTTCTTCCTAATTGTAATCGACCTCTAGACCCAACAGAAAACTATACATTCCATTATGTGCTTGAATCTAAAAGAATTGCAGTAACCCTGCAAAAGAGAAAATCCAGAAATCATCACCTTTAATATGCAAAAAATACGAGATTAGTTAGAATTAGGACGAAAGCTCATCACACACATTTCACATGATGAATTTAACAGAATAACCACATCAAAGGTATATTTGTTGACAACCAAAATTTCAACGCCTATTCGTTTAAAATTCGAGGTGTCCACATTAAATGATTTATAAGGTTAAGAACTCGATTGCAGTTTAGGCGGAAAAGAATACATGACAGTGAAATAAAAAGGCAACATTTACTAGAACCTTGTTTACGAGTGGTTTGGGATCGGCGACGGAAATCATAGAATTCGTTGTATTGAACATTCAAGGAGATGGGACTAAACCCACTTTGTTGAAGAGTTGTGTTCTGAGGTCTGATGGTTGATCCTGCAGTGGCAAAGTTGGCGCCATGAGTGAAGTTGCTTCCCACTGAGTCAAGATAGGCGCTTAGATATGGTAGTCCAAGGCTCTTAGCTGCAAGTGTCGATTAAAGCTTTTATCTTCATCAAAATTAAGAGAACAACATTTTTTTATCTTAATGGTTATTTATTTATTTAAATAATTACAATAGATTATAAATTATTAAAACAAATATAAATTAGAGTATAAATATACTTATTATTTGCATTGTCGGTGGGTTTAGCACAAAATTGACAAATAATCAATGGGCAACAATAATTGAAAAACCAGCTCCTAAAACTCTTATCAATGGCGTCCCAAATTAGTGGGTCCAACCCAAAACGGCAAAACATGTTCATTGTGAGTTTGAATCGGTAAAACTAAAACCCATCTTCAATGGCAGTGAGATGCTGAAATGAAGAGTAAATGTAGCCAAAAATAAGAAGTTACCGATAAAATCGATAATGAGTCGGCCGTCGGAGTACCGGCCCACAGGATGGTGGAAATACGTCTCTCCGGCCGGCGGACCAGCCTGGCCGAAGACCGCAGATAAGCCGCCGGTGTCGGAATTCGAGTCCCCAAAGTTAAAGATGGCCGGAAAATGACACGGGTTTCGTTTCCCGGCCAACACCAAGCTACCGGAGAGCGTAAGAGTAAGAGTGAGAGCGAACCAGCATCGCGAACCCATTACAGAGATAGAGTGAAAAGGAAGGAGCAAAGGAAAATCAGTACGTCCGAGCTCGAAAAGTCACAAAAATGGTTCTTAAATAGACACGCGTTAATGGCGATTATTATCATTGATTACGATTGAAGTGATTAGTAATTTGCATGAGAATGCCAACAAGTAGTATAATTATCGATGCACGTGATCTGCAGTTCTTGAGTTTTTTTTTTCAGTTTGGATTTTAGCACTTTCGATGATTCTTTACCAATTAGTTGCAGAAAGCTTCTTGGGTTTGAAGCTTTTCTCCATTACACCCTCTGCACAAGTCCAAAAAGTCGATTTAAAGATTTGGGTATTCGAAAAACAAGCAAACTTACAAGAACCCTAAATCTGAATTGGGTCTTCCTCGATCTAGTAATGGAGTTTTTGGTCATATCTGTTCTTCAAATATGAAAAGTCAGTTGGAATGACGCTTGAACTCTGAAGATTGGAAGACCTGTTAGATTTCTGACTATTCAGTCATCTAAAACGTGATGACCATTCAGGCTAGCTGTCTTGTTGTTGAAATGAAAATTTCTAGAGAGAGAAAGAGGCGACCCAAAGACAAAATGATCAATTTAAGGATTGCTAGAGAGAGAGAGAGCATCAATGAACACTAATAAAGAGTAAAGACCAAGCAAGATTACAAAAAAGTTGCTGAATTTCAGTTCATAGTGAGGACTGAACTAACAAAATTTCTTATTAACACCCAACAATGACATGAAATTAAACTAACAAAAGAACAATACAGACTCCTTGATTCCAACAAGAGAAATTAAAATGGGAATCTGGTACGAAGTTTCAAAAACTAAGAACAGATCAACTTAATAGGTTTTTGCAGAGCCAGAAAATATTGGTGCTACAATTCCCTGAGCAAAAAAGAATAAAAAGATTTTCATGGTAAGTCAGAAAATATTATTCTTTTCAACGTACTGTCAAAAGATGGTTCAAGCTTCACCATCTATCCTTCGATCTAGACCTGTAAAATAATGGCAGGGAAGAAACCAGAACTCCATCAGATGAAACTTTAAGATAGCACGAAAGTTAATGACAGGGGTTACATTTTTTTTTATTCTAATCACTATTTATAAGCTCCAGTGGTTGCCAACCGGCACACACCTCAACCAATTGCAGAAGAATTCTTTGAGTTAAAGGCAAGATAAGCTATTGGTGATTCTTAGGAAACTCATAATTGAGAATCCATAAAAGACGACACCCAAGTATTTGATGAGATAATAAGCTAATGCTAAGGTAAATCTGACTACAAAAATTAGTAACCGTATCAATCAATAGTCAAAACCAATAATAAGATATCAACTAAAATAATCTCACAAGTCCTCTAAACGTCCACTAATGAAATTATAAATAGGCAGTTAAAACAGAATAACAAGTAATAGACTAAAGGAATTACTAAAAAAAAAAAAGTTCCTCCAAACCTCCTGTAGAGGAAGATTTTAGAAATTATTTTTGAAGTTACTAAACTTTAAAACCTTAGTCATATAATCTATCCCAGGAGAAAGTATTTGTCCCAACATGAATGGTAATAATTAGAAGCGGGAATAATACTCCCTAACAAATCACGAAGTAAAAGTATTTCTGTCATCAACACCAGCATAAACAGAGTCTGAAAAAGCTAATTATTGAGCTAGGACACCACTTTCAATTGCTTTTATAGAAATCTAATGAAATCAAGCTCCTAATTCTTTCCAGTTTATGTCGTGATTGATGATGATTTAAATAGAATTTTAAGCTCACAAGTCTTTCCAGTTTACGTCATGATTAGCAATGTTAGTAGTCATCCTAAATCAATAAGCAGACCTTTTAAATTCAAAAAGATAAAGAGCACTAAGATAAGAAATGCATCATATTCGCACCTCTCAGAGTCTCTGTTGCCCAAAAAACCTCCATGCTGGCCTCCTTGAAATCCTCTTCTATCATCTGCAGGCCTCGACCAACCATCTCCTTGGCCGCGTGAGTGAGGCCTATCCATCAGCTCAGTGCTTCTAGATTCTTTTCCCGATTGAGAAGGTGGTCGCTCAAGGATAGCAGCCCTACCAGCTCCAGAGCTTGGTCGTTCAACAGCCTTCTGCCCAAAGCGAACCTTGTCATCTAAATCTCGGATCAGTGACTCCAATTCTCTCTCTTTCGTAATAATAATCTCTAGTAAAGTAGGTTGTTCTCCAGCAGTCTCCTGCAATAACTCCTTTTTCTCCTTGGCTTTGAATTCATCATTGAGTGCTTTCTTCAAATTATCTATCTCTTCTTTCAGCATCCTTTCTTCTTCTGTTTCCACCCTGTATTGTGCATTTTGTTCAGATTAAATTAAGAACACAGTGACTAATTTGAAGAAGAGATCCACAGATAAAATATTATAGATTAACAGTGACAGTCCTGAAAACAGTAATGAAATCAATCCTAGGCATCATAAATCTGCATAGATTAAAATAAATTGTACCATTGAATTGAACCAAACTTCAATGGTCAGTGTAAGAAAGAACCAACAGCAATACATCAATGACAAAGCATCAATGCAAATGGTAGATTTAAAATCTCTTTTTTATAAGAAATTAAAGCTAGTGTCGACTGAAATACAGAAATCCAATGACGAAGCATGCATTGCGTATGCTCAATGAATCTTAAGCAACATTAAGATGCATAATAAAAAAAGAGTTAATGAGTATGATATTCAGCTTCGATACTATACAGTTTTTAATTTCATTGCAGAAAATATTCCAGTCCCTCAAACAAGAGATCATCAGATGTCAAGATTGAATATGAATTTTTTAGAGCATTGATGGTCTCTTGAGAATTAAAGTGACTTTTTCCAATAGCATTTTTTCCACAATTAAATATGCATATATAACAGACAATGATGCATAAGAGATTATACACAATAGGGATTAAGAAAATTGATAGGTAAGGCATAAAAGACCTCTCAACTGCACGATGCTCCAAATCGAGATCCATCTTTCGCCAATCTTTGCCTCTCTCCTCTAGCAAAACTTCCCTGGGCTTAGCATTTCCAAATGGGTTAACTTTTGGCCTTGGCTTCAACACATTTTCTATCCCCTGCATACCTTGGCCTTCCGACCTGCTTGATTGCGCACTTGAAGGTCTGCTTGAATGAGAACTTGTTGGCCTACTTGTTTTCTTTGCATCAATATCTAAATCCAACTTCTTCCAATCCAACCCCTTCTGAGCCAGAACCTCCTCTCTTGGCCTTGCCGCACCAAATGGATTCGGCTTATTTGTCTTTGGAGGTTCATTAACCTCAAAGTTAACACCGGCATTGCCTTTTGGAGGATTCAAAACCAACCTAGGCCTCTCCCGCTCGTTCTCGCGAAATCCCCCTCTATTCCAGCGATCAGAATCGCCAGAATTGCGAAAACCTGAACCAAATGTGGAGGATCTTGAAGGAAAGGACTTTTTCCCGCTTCCCCAGTTATCATTTTCATCAGCCCGAGAAACTCCTCCTATACCACCATCAAGAGCTCCGTATCGGTTTTGCCTGCCAGAATCAAATGCCGGAAGAGATTTCTTCACCGACGCCCAGTTGTCGACCTCGTCCGCTCTAGAAGGTTGATCAAAATCGGAAGCCCTAGAAGGAGGACCTCGCCGTTCGTCATCGAACCCACCGTAGGATCTCCTTCCTCCTCCCCAAGACCCGTCGCCATCGTCTCGGTCCCGATTCCGACCCTGTGACGGACCTGAACGGCCGTACGATGAAAATCCACCTCCATACCGACTATATTGCATCTCCTCCGCCGACCGCTCCTTCGGACCGGTAGGAAGACGAAGCATCTCCTCCTGAGTCAAGCCTTTATACTCTCCAATCCCACCTACAGAGCCGGAAGCCACCGAAGTGCTCCTCGTGAACTCCGACAAACTCATCTTCTTCTTCTTCGGCTTCGTGCTTACCGCTTCCTTAAGGCTCGGAAAACTCTGATTCACCACTTGAGCAGCCGCTGCGGCCGCCTCCCGTTCCTCGGCCTCCTCGCGCTCAGCCTCCGCCGCCCAAGCCCCGATGCCTCCCCAGGGTTTCGACATTACTCCAATTCTTTCGATCAAGATCTACAATGTTTGGGAAGGAATCGAAGACGAAATTGAACAAATAGATCTAAAGCACAGACAAATTTCCTGCTTCAGGTATGAGCTAAGGCCCCTCTAATGGAGCCGAGCTCAGAAAAACATGCAACGAAGAGGAAGACGACTACAGTTTCAAAGAGAGCAATTACAACGATGTTTTATGGAATGGACGAAAATGGAAATTTTATACCTGGTTTACTGTCTTAGTTCTACTGCAATTTTATATTATTCTAAGATCAAATAATTAAATAATATATTTTAAATATTTACCTTCAACTGTTTATAATTTATTACTTTTTAATTATAAGTAATACTAGATTAAAGCTTTAACTATATATATCATTCTCTCTCGGATAGAATTATTAAAATGATAAATTATATAAATTAATTAATATAAACTTAACATTATATTAAAATTATAGTGACAGTAATATTAGAGATGTTAAACAAATAGGTTGGCAAACCAGTTCACCCATTCTACTCGCTACTGTAACAGGTTTTGCTCGGTCCACACAAACAGATCGAGCCGAGCTTGGCCATCCGGGCTCACGAACTCGTCGATGACCGGACTCAACGAGCCTGCTAGCGAGATGGCTCGGTCAACCCAGCCTGGGGTCCTGCCCTGAACCCACTATGACGCCCGGCAATCGGTAGTCTCTGATGGCTCGGGCAAGCCCAGCTTCGATATCCTCTCCGACGCCTAGCTCGGGGCTCTCTCTGACACCTCGATAGTGGACAGGGACAGTCTCGTCTTCGTCTTCCTTCGACATCTACTAGCGACAACGAGTACGACCATCTTCAGATATTCTTCATCTAACCCGAGCTGTCGCCTGCCGAGCACAAGATCGATGAAATTTTCGGCTAACCAATGACATCTCGGCGATTGCAAACAAGATCGATGAACCCCAAGCCTAAATTAAAACCCGTTGTTCCCATCGACCGTCCCTCCCTTCAGCAGTTCGATCGGCTCTTATTCAACTAGCGATGTGGGGCAGATGTTGAAAAATATCACCATCAAACAAAGTCAAATGTTTGTCAATCTGGCTGCTCAACAAACCAACTTTTAACATGATGTAAGACAATGATGAAAAATATTTCTGATCAGCAAACACAGTTATCACGAGAACAGAGCCGCATCGAACATTTGTTGAGAAATATGCAAAACCATTCACTAGAACAGACAACCTTCTTTGCACGATATGTAAGAGCATTAAATGTTCATTATGACTATTTGAGTCCAGCATTACCCATCTTCCCAGAGCACTTATTGAGGTCATATCACCCTCCACGAGAGGGTGAGGACAACGATCAGCCTAACACTTAATGAATTATGTTATTTTTCACCTACTTTTTAGTTTATTTTATACATTGAAAACAATGTAAGTTTGACAGTGATTTTAGCTTACCTTATGACTTCGCTATATTTTGTGTTATATTTTGGTTATGTAATATGAAGTCTTGGTTGAAGTGTCTATTAATTAAATTTTGAATAAATTCATATTTTACCTCTTAAAAAAATTCTTTAATTTGAAATATATAATATATTTATTTATATAAAATAACTTTATTTATATAATCTCAACTCGTTAAGCTCGGTTCATTAGGCTCGTCAGGCTTGTGGCTCGCGAGCTGACTCGAATTGAAATTTTTTTAGGTCAGCTCGTTAAGCTAGACAGACTAGTTAGGCTCGGTGAGCTGAGGCTTTGCAAGCTTGGTTTGGCCGACTCGTTTAACATCTCTACGCAATATTGCTATAATGGAATAGTGTAAATATTATGTATAAAATTAAAATATAAATTTTAGCTTACATATGAAGATAAAATAAATATACCCTTAACTTCTTAATTTTTCAAGTGTGTTTGGCTTCATTTTAAAAAAAAAAAATATTAAAATAAATAAGTTGAAAAGTAGAATAATTTAAGGACTGTAACTAATAATATATTTTTTTTATTGCATTAAGCTTGATGACGTCTAGTAGCCGCAGCAAGGTCAGACCCAAAATTGAGCAAAGCCAGCCGGCCGGCCTGCCAATTCCAACATCAGAGGTTCCAAAATGGACAGCAGATCAGACAAGACTGAGAAATAGCACGTCTATTTCCACAACAAAAGAGCCTTGCTTTAAAATGTCAGCAAGGAAGGTAGAGGCAGATAATATCGGGAACTGACAAAGATAAGCTATAAGTAGACCCTCCGGCCAACCGACGGATAAAACGGAAGTTTAGAAATCATGGTTACCTCTCATCAAAAAGAACAAGCTGTGGACGGGCTGCCGTTTTCTACTAACCGGAAGACGCTGCAATTCTTCTCCAAAACCAGAGATTTCATTTGAAATTTGTATACTGCTTAGCCACTTGCCTTGTTTCGGAACACCCAAACATCTTTCTAGTAACTGAAGTTCTTCATGTTGTAAGTAGAACCAAGAATTAACAACCATTGAAAGAGACGACTATTGTTGTTGAAACTCGAGATCTACAGTACAATAGATCTTAAGATCAACAACATAAAATTGTCCTTTTTTCAGAATAATCTAGTTCTAATTCGCATGAGTAATCCTTAAAAAAAAACAGATCACACGTACCAGAACAAGAACAAATACTCAGTGTTTCCTAGGAAAAACCTATTTTGCTCAATCTAAACGACTCTTTGTACCTTTAAGTAATACAATTAGACCAAACGAATAGATTATTCGCTAAAACCCACTAATAAACGCAGCTAGTAATAACAATGCTTTCAGTATATCTGCAGTGAAACTAAATAGGAAAATCATGGAGGCAAAACAAAAGGTTTGGTCTAAGAGAAAAACCGCTAGAGTACATGATACAAAACAAATTTTCATGTCCAGAAGGTGAGACATTGAATTCTATGCATATACTTGACTTGGTATTCAGGTAAAAAATTACATCATTTTGTACCCTTTCACACTATTTAATTCCTCAATTCTTCACTGCTCTGATATTTGCAGAACAGATTAATACAGGGGACAGAAATGGCTGCAGTGAGCTTATTTTGAATTCTCACCACTTGCAGAAGAAAAGAGATATAAAGAACCCGCTAGTGCTCTCTCTTAGAAAGCGAAACCTGTGTCTTCTTCTGCATACTTATCAACACGTTGTACCAAGTATTGACCCTCGACGGCGCCTTACCATGCAATCCCACGTTTATAGCCTCCAAATCACATGCCCTAATCTTCAGTACCTCCTCCGGCTCCGCACCATCTAACACCCAAATCAAGCACGAACAAAATCCTTTACTAATTTCCGAGTCACTGTCGGCTCTGAATCGCATCCTCCCAAATTCGTCCACTTTAGCGTCCAACCACACCTGCGTCGTACAATCTGTTACGCGATTCTCTGATACTCGAGCCGAGTCGTCAAATGGGGCTAGAATCGTCGCGTAATGCAAAAGCCGCTTCACGCGATCAATCGGTTCACAAAGAGACCGAAATTCGCAAACAAGCCGCCGAACTCTTTCATCGACGAGCTCAGACGTCTCCGAGAGAGCTTCAGTTGCAACCACCTGGCTAGAAAATGACGAGCAAGTGATTGGATGCACCGATTTAGATAGCGAATTTAGATTATTTGAGATAGAAGAGTATAATGCTTCTTTCCTCAGTTGCACTTTCAAAATATTATTGCGAATCGTAGGATCAGAGCGCTTCGGTAAGTTCAGGAAGCCCCGACAACCGGAAAAAGAAGCTCCACTAGTTGTGGAACTCATATTTGGACAAACAGAAAGTCAAGAAAACTGGAAGAAACCCGCCGAAAATCTTGCTGCGAATTAGAGCGCAGGAGAGTAGCTCGTCGTGCTTGTGCTTGAGCAAGTAAAATGGAAGATCCTTGAATCTCTCAGCCTCTTTGCTTCTTTTACAGGAGCGGCGTGAAATGCGAATCGTTGCGAACGTATTTATAGGCAGCGACTGAGAGAGAGAGAGAGAGAGAGGGAAAATGACATGCAATGTTTAAGAAAATGCTTTTCAATTTCTACAAATTTTTGTTTAAATTTCAAAAAAGCCCCTTAAGTTTATTAACATACTCAATGTTAAATTATTCTCAGTTGGATACTTAAATATTAGTTTATTTACAAAATTACCAATCATCACTATTTTTATAATTTTCATGAACTTTACCGATCTTTATAAACGTGACCGTCTGTCATGTGAAAACAAAAATAAAAAATAGTTTAAGAATCTAATCAATGTCAGTGAAATATACACTTCTATATAGAGTGAAAAATACACGATTTATAGGTAGAATTTCTCTTCATACTTAATACAACGCGTTTTAAGTTAATCTTAAAAATAAAATTGTACAATTTTCAATTCAAAACAGATAATTTTGTATTGACAGCATCAAAAGATGTTTTAATAATATCGATGAAAGTGAATAATAATAATTAGCACATTACGTGACAATGAGAGAAACGTTCTTATCTCATAATATAATATTATTTTTTTTACGTTAAGAAAGCTACAATTATCTGGTCGCCATATTATCTAAATAAGACGAGAGAACAAGCATAAGCTACCTAACTCTTTGACAACGATACTTGGACAAAATTTCAACAATTTCGATCCCTCATGAATGATCTCTAACAGGCAATTAGAAGTCATGGTCGTCATGACGCCATGCATGATGTCAATTATAATTAATTTTAATTATTATTAATTCGAAACAATTAAAGGACAACTCAACGGAATACATAATATTAGTTGATAATTTATATCATATAATAAAAGGATCGAACAATCGACGCTAATATTTTATTTCCACAGTGAGCTCATGTTCTTAAGAGGAAGAGTTGAATAATTAAAAGCTAATGACAGTTGAGAACGAAGAGGGCACTTCCATGACCATCCATAACCATCGAAAATGACCCCATAATTCTTCCGTAATCTGCGTTTGTCCATTCCTCTCTGCATGTACATGGAGGTGATGCTTTTCTCTCTCCAAGCGCCTTCGCCAGATCCTGTACATTTGCCGACATCGTCATCGGATCCTCGTTCAAATTGAAGAATGCCACGTAGATTTCTCCTGCATCAGTCGAGATTAAGATCATTTTCTTAGAGTAACCAGGGATAGTTGCCGGTGATCCTAACCTGCTCTTCCCGTGGCGATCCAGCCACGAATTCCGGTTGGAACGTCGTTGGCTGCAGGAAAGATCATTACTTTTAAATTTCATATCTATATAAGCCGATAGTCCATTAAATAACCTATCTGATTTCAAATGGCTACCTCCGGTTGGATTCACTGTAGCGCATCGTCCTGAGTGACTGTTTACAAGTGTTCCATTAGCGTTCAGATCCCACGCCTGCAATGAATAGAAGAACCCAGTTTTCTTTCTCAGTTCATGATTTAAGAGTCAACCCTGCATGACCTTCCAAAAAACTATTCTTGAAAAAACAGTTTTTGAATATGGTTTGTATTGCTTTCAAGTGAGAAGACAATAACTATACCTGGTTCATTTTTCCATTGCACGGAGAGAATGAAACTCCCGTCGATTCTTCGGAACGAAAACTTCGTTTCGGAGTTGTATCCAAACACAGCTCGTGTCTGTTAGTATCTGATAAAAACAGCTGACGGTGGCCTCCAAGTGCACGAACTTGCTCTACATTTCTACATCGTGAAGGTTGGTAAACTCATTGTTCAAGCAATACCAACATTTGAGATAACTAAAAAAGGGAACAACGACAAGTTTTTTACGGTTTGGAGGAGTGTTTCTTGTACAGACAAAAGGGTGTCGAGCTGTTGCTTTTCCAACAGACTTTTCGAGCTCTTTTCTGGACTTCAACGAACCAGCCGGTAGCTTTAGGATCGGAGCAGCGAGTCAGACTAACCGATGTTGTTACATTCTTTAGAGACCTTCCAGACTGGGAGCCGCGAATGTGCTCCTGACCCGTCAGAACATTCACACCAGAGACAAAAGGAAACTGCAAATCCAGCTTAGTGGTAAACAAATATGGAAAAGGTGCACTTTTTTTACACAAATTTAGTACGATGACATGCCTCCATATTGTTCGAGCTGAAAGCATTGATCTCTAGTATGGTAGGATGTGAAATTAGAGCGAACGTAATATCATCAACGTTTGTCAAATCCCCTCCATACATAAAAGGGGATTTGGCCATAGCCCACAGAAGTATCTGCAGAATTTAGATATGTCGTGTAAAAAAGATACAGTTTTAAGCGAAATGAACTCAGAAAATGAATTCCTAGACCTGAGTTCTTTGCTCTTCTATATTAAGGTTACAACTTCGGTGAGGGCCATCGTTGGAAGCTACATACCAACAAAGAATGATAAGTTTCGTAATATAATCTCTTGTCGAAAAACAAGAAAATAGAAATAAGTATGTCTGAAGAAACATTAAACCTGGATCAGTAAGCCATCCCAACGGCAACATGTCCATATCAGGCCATGACTTTCCTAACAAGCTCGAGGCTCCAATCATATTATTAGAAGCAAGGTCCCTACAAGATAGAAATAAGTCATTCTAGTAATTTTATCATGAAATAAACGTAAATGGGAAATGAAAATAGTATCTTTTAAAGTAGACACTTTTATTACCTCGAAATATCGAAATGAGAAGCCACATCCCCCCACGAATCCCAATCGTCGCCAGTTATACGGTACATGTTAACGTGTCCACTCACAGACAAGGCCATGGCAGAAGTCACGCTTGTTCCCGGTGAAATTGAATACAATATTTCACGTTGTTGTTGTTTCAAATACTGCTTATAATCACATTAATTCTATGTTTCTAAAATGTAGAGAGAAATATAAAGAGAGAATGGCTAAAACATACATCGGATACGAATATTATTTCATTGAAATCAAGATCATCTCCAAAAACACAATCATGTTTAACTGCAAAAAGAATAAAAAACTATTAATGGAAAATTCAATGCATTGCCATTAATCATATAAGTTGATGAAGTCACAAAGGCAAGTAATGTTTCATTGAAGGAATTCAAAAGATTATTTTGAATGTGAGGCAGTGACGTTACCGAAATCAACACCCCACTCAGCATACTGCTGATAAAGAGATCTCAAGAAGGCTTTTGCAGCCCCCAAGTTGGTGTCTACACTCATGAAACCGTTGTGCATCCATGCACATCTCCTCTCGTCGATACGTATATCGTTAGCATACCACACTTTGCCATTTTCTTCGTAAGTCTTTCCCTAAGAAGCAAAGGTAAACGCTTATTTTAAGTGCATAAATGAAAAAAAAAAAGTAATAAAAAAATCTTATTTAACGATAATAAAATTAATATTATCTAAACGTGCATAATTTAAAGAGTTTGAAAGAAAATTAAGATACCGTGTCTATGTCCAAAATAGGGGTATTGGCATTTACGGCTTGTGTGCTTATTCCCCTCATTACATGAATACCAAACTTCAAACCCATACTATGCACTTTGTCGGCTACATCAGCAAATCCTTTGCCGCCTCCAGAAGATGGCCAGCGGTTGGGATCTGGAACCATTCTTCCCCAATCATCAATAACATCAAATCCGAGAGAATCAGCGTCAGCACCTTTCACTTTTCTTCTATACCATAGATAGTCCACCACAACATACTGCATTACTATGATTTTACGCGTTACATATTAACACTAAATTGTATGTGATTTGAATTATTTCTTATTAACCGTTTCATACCTCGTATCCATGACGACGAAGCCGTTGGGAGACGACATCGGCATTATCCAAGAATTGTTCTTCATTAATAGTCCAGGAATAGGAATCATAGGAGTTCCAGCCTCTCGGTGGGACGGCAGCGCTTTCTAGTTTGCTCCCGGATAAAGCTTCAGCTGACAATCTAGAAGAGACACCCTTTATACTTGATCAAAAGACCACGAAAAAACAGTCGGCTGTCGAGAAAAGAATGGGTTTACCCTAAAAACAACCAATAAATCCACGAGAGAGAGAGAGAGAGAGAACCTGTAAGAAAGAAGAGCAAAACAGAAGAAGCAGAGAGAGGGGCTGAAAACGAAGATCTTCATACTAACACAGTAGACAGGATTACAAACCAGACATTTGATTCCTCGAACATTTATACTTCTAAAGCTTCCATTTCCGCCGAGGAACCTATTAATAATAATAATAATATAAGAATACACTGAATTTGTGTTTGTTTGTCAGAAACATTTGGGGATTACCATACCATCTATGGCGTCCCCTTCCATATAAAGATCCGCCTGTCTCTCAAATGATTAAACCACTGTTTATCTTTTCCTTTTCAATCAATCGTTATACATTTCAAATTTATGGATATGGACGTGGTAATCTTAATTGATAGATCCCAGTTAATTTAATTTAATTGCGTGTTTTTATATAGTAAATTCTTTTAGATTAAAATTAATGTAATTAATTATTTATTTATATGATATATGTATATTTAATTATATAAGTATTTACATGGTAATATTCTATTTTCTAAATAAAATAATTTTAAAATAAGTGAGTTTGTTATGGTACCATTATCTCTTGATCCATTATCAAAATATTGCATTAATTTCTTATTTAATTAGTTTTCTATTTTACTTAATTTCCTATTTTATTTAATTTTCTACTTTAATAGTTTCTCATTTTATTGTGTTTTCTTTCTTATCTTAGCTGTTTCATTTTATGTTAGAATTAAAAGCATATAAAAATAGTTTATTGAAAAAGTTGAAAAATAAGATTTTTGAAAATTAATACAAAATTATTCGTATTTTGAGAATTATCCTTTCTTATTATTTTGCTTTTCTGTTACGATTTCGAAATAAATATTTCGTTGCCTTAAATAGTTATTATGACAAGGATTTTGCATCTCTCTATCTGATGGCTCGATTGCGCTCTACCATGCCTCCAAATCATCTGCCTTAATCTTCAGCACCTACTTTACAAATTTTCTATCGGCTCTGGATCGTATCCTCCCAAATTCCTCCACGCACGCTTCCAACCATACCTGCGTCGTACGACCTGTTGCGCGATTCTCCGATAGTCGAGCCAACTCATCAAATGGGGCTAGAATCGTCGCGTAATGCAAAAGCCGCTTCACGCGATCAATCGATTCACATATACATATAGACCGGAATTCGCAAACAAGCTGCCGAACTCTATCATCGCCGACCTCAGACGTCTCCCAGAGAGCTTCAGTTGCAACTTCCTGGCAAGAAATGAGGAGCAAGTGCTTGGATGCACCGATTTAGCTGACGAATTCAGAATATTGGATATAGACGAGTATAATGCTTCATTCCTCAGCTGTAATTTCAAATTACTACCGCTAATCGAAAGATCAGAGCAGTTCGGTAAGTTCAGGAAGCTCCAGCGACCGGAAAATGAAGCTCCTCTAGATGTGCAACTCATATTTGGATAGACAGAAAATCAAGAAATCTGGAAGAAAACCGCCGAAAATTGCTAATAAGAGCGAGGGAGGGAGAGACAGAGGGGCTCGTCGGACTTGTGCTTGAGCAGGTAAAATGGAAGATCCTTGAATCGCTCAGGTAATTGCGCGCTAATCGTCTTTATTTGTTTCTTTTACAGGAGCGGCGCGAAATTCGAATTGATGCCAAGCATATTTATAGGTAGATGGAGAGCGAGAAGCTCGGTAAGACAACCACAAAATGAAGCTCCTCCAGAGGCGCAACTCATACCTCTCTGCACGTACATGGTGGTGATCCTCTTCTCTCTCCAAGCGCCTTCGCCAGATCCCCAACATTTGCCGACATCGTCATCAGATCCTCGTACAAATTGAAGACAGCGACGAGATTTCTCCTGCATCGGTAGAAATTAAAATAGCACAGAAATAAGATCATTTTCGGAGAGAAATGAGTGATAGTTGCAGTTGATCCAACTTGTTCTTGCTTTTCTTGATGCTCTGCCTTTAGTGGCTGACGAGTGATATTTTCGAAGAATCTAGCTACGGCCCCTACAATCCAAATATGCTTCAAATCTGATACATTTTAGTTGTATAAGGATCTACCCATGGAGTTGAACGTGTTTCTTCTAATATAACTCTCTTAAATCCAATATCGTACGGTATACATCATTTTTTTTTAATGATATGAATAATTCATATACTTTTTTAATTTCTATTTGATTATTCACCTTGCAAATGAATGCATCGTTAAATTGTTTCCTCTTTATTTGCTCAAGCAAACTTGATTAAAATGTCGTAGCAGATAATTTTTTTAATAATTCAGACAGTACAATTTCAATATCAGATTTTTGCATTTCCTCGATTAACATTCTTGAAATGAGGCTCAACGATAAAACTTGTTACGAGGCTCTTTTACCTGGTGCATCCACTTCTGCATTAGCCTTGCCATAATTTTGCAATCATAATTTTTAATCAACTTAAATTATTTGTGTTGGTTCATATTTAAATTTTTATGAGTTAGAAAATGTCTCAAACTTTTGTGGTCGGTATAACTTTCACATTTCTCTCTATAAAGATGACGTCTTCAAATGTTTAGTGCATGAACCATTGTTGTTAGCTCCAAATAATGAGTTTTATAATTATTCTCGTGATATTTTAATTGTTTCGAAACATAAGCTACGACTTTTTTTTGTTGCAAGAAAACACATCTTAGTTCTAACTTTGAAGCATCCAAGTTTACAAATCATTTCTTTAGGTTGTTGCAATATGTTTGTCTGCCATGCAAGAGATTTAGACCTAAAAAAGTATCTCCCCTGAAGCGCATCCCGAAGAGAGGCTATTCTTCAAGACAATTGTGTATTACAAGAGCCTCACTGGTTTTTTTTTGTTTTCTATATTTAAAAGTATAGAATTTTACTATATATTTTTAAATGAGACTAACTATGTTTATGACTTTATAATATTTGAAGATTTTATATTTTAAATATAAATTACACATTATTTATTTATATATAATATATATACATACACACCCGTTTATAATACAAAGTTTGCATAACTAATCATAGAAATTTCTACCAATTAATGCATGGACTAAAAATACAAAAATAATATAAGTCAATAAAAAATTATCTTTTATTACAAAAATTATTTTATTACCATGATTTGTTGAAGGCACAATTCTCAACATACCCTTTTGGACTTGAACTATGATTGAAAAGTATGGTGGAAGGAACTGGATGATGACATTGCAAGGAAAGATATAAACGAGAGTCCACAATTTTGAATATTAGACGTGTTGACTTGACATTTCTTTTATTAGCACGAGAGAAGACTTCATGATTTGGGGGTCCCACCAAAACAATGTAAGCAGAAAATCATGAAGTCATCCTGATAATGAGCTACATATGGACGAAATCCTAAAATTCAAACATCTCGATTTTCTAATTTAACAATCTAGCGTGACACTAGCTTGTTCTATGTACTAGGCCACTTTGGTCAATCAATTTAAGTTTAGGAATACGTGGAACAAAAATCAAAGTTGTTATGATGTCATTTCCATCTTTATATTGCTATTTAATTAAAATAATTAGAGGACAATCTTCAGAGAAAATTTAAAATATAAAGTCAATTGTTACAATAAGTTCTTAGAATACTTGAACATATCGTGTCTATTTGTTCCGACTGCGGTTATAGTTACACTGGCGTAGAGTCAATATGATGTTGGTCTTTGATTTTTCATCTCAGCTTATAATTAATATTTAGTTTTGTTGTAAAGTTTAAATTCAAACTTTTATAGTTTTAGAGACCATTACATCCATCTAACATCGACTAAACATTTTTTTTCAATACGAGGTCGAGACTAACAGACCCATTATTTTTCCTTAAGCGCTACGCCGCTCGAAGGAAAATCATCGTGAATGCTGCTTAAAAATGTCGACTCACCGGATATGGCCTGCATGCATAAACATAAGTCCGGGCCTTACAAAAAATGTCATGCCCAACCTAGCCGAGAGTTGTTTGCTGACCCTGAAATATGATGCTAGGCGACCCGACTGATTAGAATTTTGCTCTTAATAAATAAAAGATTATAAGGGATTCCATGAAAGAGTGTTAACGAAGTAAAAAAATGGGATCATCGAATTTAATTGAGACTGTAAATTAATGTTCTGTGCAACAAGAAAAGAAGAAGAGTTGAATAATTAAAAACTAATTGCAGTTGAAAACAAAGAGGGCACATCCATGTCCAAATACTTGCATTGAAACAGAACTTGTTATCTCTCCAAAATCTTGTTCTGTCCATACCTCCCTGCATTTACATGAAGCTTTTGCTGCTCCGACTGCCCTCCCCAGATCCGATATATTTACTGATACAGTGGCATAGTCCTCGTTCATGTTGAAGGAAGCAAGGTAGATTTCTCCTAAATCAATGGAAATCTAATGTTAGTGAATGGGAAAACTGTTTGACTTTGTGTACTGCCGGAGAAGAAGGAGAAGAGGAAGTAGACAATGGATCGTGAGATTTGACAGAGAGAGATTGTAGAAAATAGTTGTATATTTTCAATCACCATCTCCTTTACATATATATCAGACATTAGCTACCGTACAGTACGATAATAGTTACAAACTAACCAAAATACTAGATACATTAACAAAAACTACAGAGGTAGAGAGGGAGAGTAGTTTTCTTCATTACAGATCAGTTTCTGACAAAAATCAGTAATAGTTGCAGGAATCTAACCTGATCTTCCCATGGCCGTCCAATAACGAATTCCATTTGAACCGTCGTTAGCTTCTAGAAAAGATCATAACCCTTAAATGTCACATCGATATAAGCAAATAATCCATTCAATAAGCTATCTGATTTCAAATGACTACCTTCAGTTGGATGATTCAGTGTAGCACATTGTCCTGAGTAACGATTTATGAGTGTTCCATTAGCATTCAAATCCCACATCTGCAATGAATAAAACCAACCTTCTTTCTCAGTTCTTGATTTAATCTCCAGTTTTAGACGGATAATAATTAACCCTTCCATTTTTTGAAAATGGTTTATACTACTTTCAGTATTTCTTTTTCTATACCTGGTTCATTCTACCAACGCACAGAGACTGTGAAACTCTCGTCGATTCTTCAGAACGAATACTTTGTTTCGGAGACGTATCCAAACACAGCTCGTGTCTGTTAGTATCTGATAAAAATAGCCCATATCGATCTTGAAGTCCATTAACTTCCGCCCCATTTCTACAATCATAACGCACAGTGAAATCATTTTTTAAATATACCAACATTTGAGACGACTAAAAAACGGAACAACGAAAAGTGTTTACGATTTCGATGAGTGTTTCTTGTACAAACAAAAGGGTGTCGAATTCTCGCTTTTCCAACAGACTTTTTGGGCTCTTTTTTTAACTTGAGCGAACCAGCCGATAGCTTTAGGATCAGAGCAGCGAGTGAGACTCATTGATGTTCTTAGATTGCTCAGAGACCTTCCGAATAGTGAGCCGCGAATGCGCTCTCGACCAGTTAAAACTTTTGGACTAGAAATATTAGGTACCTGCAAATCCAGCTTATTGGTAAACAAATATGGAAAAATTTCACATTTTTACACAAATTTAAAACGATGACATGCCTCCCTATTGTTCATGCTGTAAGCGTTGATCTCCAGTATGGTAGGATTAGTAAGTATATCAAATGTGGGATCATCAAGGGTTTTCAAATCCCCTCCATACATCAGAGGGGATTTGGCCATAGCCCACAGAGTCATCTGCAGTATATAAGGTGAAAAAAGATATTAACTTTTATGCGAAATGAAAGGATAAACCGTAACAAAAAATGAATTCCAGAACCTGAGCTTTTTGTTCATGTAGTCTGAGGTTAGTATAACGGTGCGGGCCGTCGTTGGAAGCTAATAATTTGAAAATATCAATAAATAAGGAGTGGAAATTGTATGTTTCGGAACATGTTTCGAAAAATCTACTCGGAAAACATGAAATGAAAACAAGGATGTCTGAAGAACATTAAACCTGGATCAGTAAGCCATCCAATTGGCAACATATCCAAATCAGGCCATGACTTTCCCAACAACCCTGTGACTCCAATCATATTAGCAGAAGAAAGGTCCCTACAAGATAGAAATAAGCAATTTCAATAATTTTAACACAAAATGAGAAATGAAAATGGTATCCATAAAAGTAAAAAACTTTATTGCCTAGAAATATCGAAATGGGCAGCAACATCTCCCCACGAATCCCAATCATCACCCGTTATACGATACATGTTCACGAGTCCATTCACGGATTTGGCCATCTCAGGCGTGACACTCACTCCAGGCGAAATTGAATATAATATTTCACGATCAAGTTGCTTCAGAATCTGCTCATAATCTCATTAGTTCCATTTCCGAGAGAGAGAGAGAGAGAGAGAGAGAGAGAGAGAGAGAGAGAGAGAGACTAAAACATACATTTGATACGAAGGTTATTTCATCGAGATCCAAATCATCGCCAAAAACACAATCATGTTTAACTGTCACAGGAATAAAAAATTATTAATCGAAAATGAAATACCAGTTAGTAAATCCAAATTCAATGCATCGGGAGTACTCATATAATTTGTTTATGTCATAAGTTTTCAACTCATCCATCCACTACTCTCTATATTACTAATTAAGTTTCATACTCCCCAAATAGAGATCTCCATTGTGCACACAAATAATTATCTGCATTAACTAAAAGCCAAATTATGATGCATTCAAGGAATTCAAAAGATTATTGTGAATGTAAGCCAGTGAAGTTACCGAAATCAACACCCCACTCAGCATACTGCTGATAAAGAGATCTCAAGAAGGCTTTTGCAGCCCCTAAGTTGGTGTCTACACTCATGAAACCGTTGTGCATCCATGCACATCTCTTCTCGTCGATACCTATATCGTTAGCATACCACACTTTGCCATTTTCTTCGTAAGCCTTTCCCTAAGAAGCAAAGTTAAACACTTATTTTAAGTGCATAAATGAAAAAAAGAAGGCAATAAAAAAAGTCTTACTGAACAATAATAAAATTAATAATATTATCTAAACGCGCATAATTTAGGGAGTTTAAAGAAAAATTAAGATACCGTGTCTACGTCCAAAATTGGGGTATTGGCATTTACGGCCTGTGTGCTTATTCCCCTCATTACGTGAATACCAAACTTCAAACCCATACTATGCACTTTGTCGGCTACATCGGAGAATCCTTTGCCGCCTCCGGAAGACGGCCAACGGTCGGGATCTGGAACCATTCTTCCCCAATCATCAATGACATCAAATCCGAGGGAATCAGCGTTAGCACCTTCCACTTTTCTTCTATACCATAGATAGTCCACCACAACATACTGCATTCGTAAAGATTTACTTGTTATATATTAATCATTGAAAATAATATTTTCTATATATATACTGAATTGATATGTGATTTGAATTATTTCTTACCATCCGTTTCGTACCTCGTATCCATGAGAAAGAAGCCGTAGGGAAACGTTTTTGGCATTATCCAAGAATTGTTCTTCATTAATAATCCAGGAATAGGAATCATAGGAGTTCCAGCCTCTCAGTGGGAGGTTGGCACGTTCTGATTCGCCCTCGCATTTTATACTTCATCAAAAAACCCAAAAGACGAAAAACAGTTAGTTGTTTTAGCCTTAAACAGACAAACAAGAAGCCGCAGTATGCATCGGTTGCAGAAAGTTTCAAATAGGAAAGAAGAAGAGAACAGGTTTACGTTAAAAATAATCAGCAAATCCACGAGAGAGAGAGAGAGGGAACCTGTAAGAAAGAAGAGCAAAACAGAAGAAACATAGAGAGGGGATGAAAACAAAGATCTTCATGCTAACACAGTGAAGTAGCAGCTAGACACGATTAAAAACCAGACATTCCACGAACATTTATACACACAATTCATGTAGCCTTTTTCAGAAGCAGTGGCTTTATTTGGATTATCATCAATGGCAGTGGGAACTGGGGAGGCAAGAGTCACCTTTTATGGCGTCCTTTTGCATATAAAGAGATTAGCCAGTCTCACAACTGATTAAAATATTGTTCATCTCTTCATTTTCAGCCAATCGTTTCTACATTTGAAAACATGTTATTTTGAGAAAACTTGGTACGATCGAAACATGCCTAGTGAGTCTCTGATGAAGGAAATCTTCATGATCAAAGAAGAAAAAAAAAATACAGAAGAGCAATCATATGATAAAGGTCTAAACTTAACATTTCGTTCAAAAATTATACATCATCGATAAAAGATCGTTGAAGGAGAAGAATGGGCATGAGTCCCTGGTCATAAAGAATGATCACGTAGACCACGACCAATTATTTCTATCTAATAAAATAATATATTAGACTTCAAAATTAAAGCATTTCAACTTTAGCGGATATGATACTCTTGAATTGTTTGATGGAAGCTAATTTAATTATAAATATGTTTATTTATTAAATTATTTTATATCGAAGTTGGGTCTTCATTTGAGATAATCTTAGTTTCTAAATGAAATAATTTGATACTATTGTGAATAGGTTGTAGTACACAATTATCGCTTAATCATGATCCAAACTTTACATTAATTTCATATTTTATTAATTTTTTATTTTAATAGTTTCTTAATATTTCGTATTTGCGGTTACGCTAGAATTGAGAACTTCACCTTAATTGGAACTCCATTTTTATGCGAAGCCTCTGTCTTCTTCTGCATGCTAATCAACATGTTGTAAAGTATTAACCCTCGACGGGGCCATACCATGCAATCCCACATTCATCTGCCCTAATCTTCAGTACCTCCTCCGGCTCCGCGCCATCTAACACGCCAATCAAGCACGAACAAAATCCTTTACATATTTCCAAGCCACTATCGGCTCTGAATCGTATCCTCCCAAATTCGTCCACGGACGCTTCCAACCATATCTGCGTCGTCCGAACTGTTACGCGATTCTCCGATACTCGAGCCAACTCATCAAATGGGGCTAGAATCGTCGCGTAATGCAAAAGCCTCTCCACGCGATCAATCGATTCACATATACATATAGACGGGAATTCGCAAACAGGCCGCCGATCTCTATCATCGCCGAGCTCAGACGTCTCCCAGAGAGCTTCAGTTGCAACTTCCTGGCAAGAAATGAGGAGCAAGTGCTTGGATGCACCGATTTAGCTGAAGAATTCAAAATATTGTATATAGACGAGTATAATGCTTCATTCCTCAGCTGTAATTTCAAATTACTACCGCTAATCGAAAGATCAGAGCAGTTCGGTAAGTTCAGGAAGCTCCAGCGACCGGAAAATGAAGCTCCTCTAGATGTGCAACTCATATTTGGATAAACAGAAAATCAAGAAATCTGGAAGAAAACCGCCGAAAATCTATTGCTAATAAGAGCGAGGGATAGGGAGAGATAGAGGGGCTCGTCGGACTTGTGCTTGAGCAAGTAAAATGCAAGATCATTGAATCGCTCAGTTAATAGCGCGCTACTCGTCTCTATTTGCTTCTTTACAGGAGCGGCGCGAAATTCGAATCGATGCCAAGCATATTTATAGGGATGGAGAGAGCGAGAGAGGGAGGCGGCTAAAGACAAGCGACGTGCAAAGTTCAAGAAAAAATTCATTTTAATTTCTGTAACTTTATAATATGGAGTGATGTTGTATATAATTAGTACATTACGTCGCGTGACAATCATATTAACGTCCTAATCATATAATATGATCGGACTCACATTTAATATTTAACTAAAATTCTAACCATCTCAACCCTCTAATTTAATTTTTATCTAGTTTATCGTCTTGAGTTGATCTAGATGGGAATTAGAGCTCGATTCCCAACAAAAACTGGCCTAACTTTTTCGTCGGCTTGCTAGTTTACATCAGCTGAAAATAAAACAATTAGAAATATCGGATTCTTTGCATCGAGAATGGAAGAAGAGATGAGTGACTAAAAAAAACTACGAGCAGAGGAGAACAAAGAGGGCACATCCATGTCCATTTACATCCATTGAAACCGACCCTGTTATGTCTCCAAAATCTTGTCCTGTCCATACTTCTCTGCATTTACATGAAGTTAATTCTATGTCTCCGGCCCCAATTGCCCTCCCCAGATCCGATATATTGGTCGATATAGTCGTCTTCTCCTCGCCCAAATTGAAGAAAGCAAGGTAGATTACTCCTACATCAGTGGAAATTGAATGTTAGAGTAAGAAAATGATCATGCTCTCCTATGGAATTTTCGATGAAGTAGGAAGAAGATAGAGAGATGGCTAAACCTGTTCTTCCTGTGGCGATCCAAGAACGAACTCCATTTGAAACTTTGCGAGCTGCGAGAAGGATCATTACCCTTAAATTGGATATTGATGTAAGCATATGATCCATTAAATAAGCCATCTAATTTCAAAAGAATACCTCTAGTTGGATTTATTGTAGCACATTGTCCTGAGTAACTATTTACAAGTGTTCCATTAGTGTTCAAATCCCACATCTGCAATGAATAAAACCCAGTTTTCTTTCTCAATTCTTCATTTAATCTACGATTCAGATGGATATACTCTACCCTGCATTAGCTTTTGGAAAACTATTCTTGAAAAACCAAGGAAAAACAGTTTTTGTAAATGGTTTTTACTACTTTCAGGCGAGAAGATAAGAACAATACCTGGTTCATTCTTCCATCACATGGAGACAGTGAAACTCTCGTTGAGTATTCGGAACGAAGCCTTTGTTTCGGAGATGTATCCAAACACAGCTCATGTCTGTTAGTGTATGACAAAAACAGCTCGCTTTGATCTCGAATTCCATGAACTTTCTCTACATTTCTACATCGAAATCCTCAGTGAAATCATTGTTCAAGTAATACCAACATTTGAGACAGCTAAAAAATGGAAAAAACAAAATGTTTTACGATTTTGAGTCTGTCTTGTACAAACAAAAGGGTGTTGACTTCTTGCTTTTCCAACAGACTTTCCGGGATCTATTTTGAAATTGACCAAACCAGCCGATAGCTTTAGGATCAGAGCAGGGAGTGAGACTAACTGATGTTCTTATATTGCTTAAGGACTTTCCAGATTGTGACTGGCGAATGTGCTCTCGACCCATCAAAACTTTTGGACTAGAAATATTAAGAAACTGCAAATCCAACCAAATGATAAACAAATATTGTAAAAATTTACATTTTTCCACAGATTTAAAACGATAACATGCCTCCGAATTGTTCGTGCTCTCAGCGTTGATCTCCAGTATGGTAGGATTTGTAATCAGATTGAATGTGGCATCATCAAGTTTTGTTAAATCCCCTCCAAACATCAGAGGAGATTTGGCCATAGCCCACAAAGTCATCTGCAGATTTAGATATTCACTTTTTGGTGAAACAAAATGATAAATTGTAGCTAAATTAATTTTCGAACCTGAGTTCTTTGCTCGTCTAGACTAAGGTTAGAATTTCGGTGCGGACCATTGTTGGAACCTAATATTTTGAAAATACCAAGAAAAAAATGGAGTTGTTTGTCTTCATCAAACACTTCGATGGTATCTTTCGGAAAATGTTTCGATAAATCTCTGCTCGAAAAACGGGAAATAGAAACAAGGATGTGTGAAGAACATTAAACCTGGATCAGTAAGCCATCCCAGTGGCAACATATCCAAATCAGGCCATGACTTTCCCAACAAGCCTGTGGCTCCAGTCAAATTAGCAGAAGAGAGGTCCCTACGCGATAGAAACAAACCATTCCAATAAATTTATCATAAAATAAAACTAAATGGGAGATGAAATAATAGTATGCACTAAAGTAGAAAACTTTATTACCTTGAAATATCAAAATGAGCAGCCACATCCCCCCACATATCCCAGTCGTCACTTGTTATACGATACATGTTCACAAGTTGATTCACGGACTGGGCCATCTCGGGTGTCACACTCGTTCCGGGCGAAATTGAATATATTATTTCACGGTCAAGTTGCTTTAGAAACTGCTTATAATCGCATTAAATTATATTTGGTATGTAGAGAGATAGAGATAGAGATAGAGATAGAGAAAGAGATAGAGATAGAGAAGCTAACACATACATCTGATACGAAAGTTATTTCATCAAGATCCAAATCATCGCCAAAAACACAATCATGTTTAACTGTAAGAGAAAACAAAAATTATTAGTAAACTTGAATTCAATGCATTAGTTTTTGACGCTTCCATCCACTACTTCTCCCTATATTTCAGTTTTATAATTCTAAAATACAGATCTTCCTTAAGCACACAGATGATTATATGAAAATGTCACAAAACTAAATCAAACCATTAACTAAAGTACCATAAAAAGCTAAGTTATGTTTCACCGAAGGAATGCAAAAGATTATTCCAAAGATTACCAAAATCAACACCCCAATCAGCATATTGCTGATGAAGTGATCTCAAGAAGGCTTTTGCAGCCCCAAACTTGATGTCTACACTCATGAAACCGTGTGGCATCCATGCACATGTCATTTCTTGGATCCCTATATCGTTAGCAAACCACGTGATTCCATTTTCTTCGTAAGCCTTTCCCTAAGAAGCAAGTAAATGCTTATTTTAAGTGCACAAATGAACATCTATGATTATGAGCAGGCTATTCTATTCGAAGACAAAAGGTCGACTAACGATCTTTGAGAAAACTTTGATTTCATGATTGTCAAATCAGCGTGTAATTCTAGGTTTATTTTATGATTTATCTTTTTAGTATGGTTCCTTCAATTGAAGGATAGTGGCTATAAACTAATTAGCATTTCTCTTTGCATTGTCTTAAGAAAGGTTCTTTCTCTCTCTTCTTTGTATTTTTTTTTTATCAAAATACATCAATTTTTATCCAAAGAACAAAAAAGCCTATGGGTTGGCTCTCTTAGAGTCCCAGTTTCTCAAATTTCATTTCACCAAATTCGTTTTTTCCATGATAATGCGTAATTTAGCTGAGTTGGGAGGAAGGAAATAAGAATACCGTAGTGATGTCCAAAATAGGGGTAGTGGCATTTACTGCTTGGGTGCTTATTCCCCTCATTATGTGAATACCAAACTTCAAACCCATATTATGTACTTGGTTGGCTACTTTGGTGAATCCCTTGCCGCCTCGGGAAGATGGCCAACGGTCTGGATCGGGAGCCATTCTTCCCCATTCATCGATAACATCAAATCCGAGAGAATCAGAGTAAGCACCTTTCACTTTTCTTCTATACCATAGATAGTCCACCACAACATACTGCATTAGTAAGATTTACCTTGTTATGTATTAATGATTGAAGATATTATTTGCCATTCATATACTAAATTGATATGTGATTTGAATTACTTCTTTCATACCTCGTATCCAAATGAACCAAGTCTTTGGGAGACGATTTCGGCATTATCCAAGAATTGTTCTTCAGAAATAATCCAGGAATAGGAATCATAGGAGTTCCAGCCTCTCGGTGGAAGGTTAGCACGGTTTCCTTTGCCCTCAGATAGAGATTGAGCTGACAATCTAGAAGAGATATCATGTAATACTTCATCAAAATGTGTAATACAACCACAGTAATCACAATTTTCTGATCTTAAGCCCAGAAATCAAATGCAGAGCACACTCGTAGACCGACTGAGGCTTTTAGTAACCGCGAATCCTCAGTTCATAAATGGAATTCCATGAGAAAGTACATTCGTTGGTTTGGAGTGTATAAAATCAAAATTTCATCTAAAATCAAAGAAAAGAAATACACTTTTCCGAAACCCAAAAGAGAAAATCCAGTCAGATGTCTTAGCCTAAAACAGACGAACAAAAAGCCACAGACTGCATAGGTTGCAGAAACTCTTAAATGGGTTTCAGTAAAGAAGAATATAATGGATTACACTAAAAAACAACCAACAAAATCCATGAGAGAGAGAGAGAGAGAGAGAGAGAGAGAGAGAGAGAAAGAGAGAGAAAGAGAGAGAGAACCTGTAAGAAAGAAGAGCAAAACAGAAGAAGCAGAGATCAATGCTAAAAACGAAGATCTTCATACCAACACCGTGGGAGGTGAAGGAGCGGCAATACAGGATTTCAGACCAGAGACATTCCAAGGAACATTTATACTTCCAAAGCTTCCTTTTCAGATTCAAGAACATGTTTAAATTCGAAAATAATAATATATTACACTCGATTTGTGTTTGTAGCCTTTGTCCAGAAGCATTTGATTCGTTTGGATTATCATGGATGGCAGTGGGGAGACAGCAGAGTGATCTTTAATGATGTCCTTTGCCGTTTTAAGATTAGCCCCACCAAATGATTCCAGTTCATCTCCAACTCTAATGAAAATCTAATGTAAAATAATAGATTTGACTGCAAAATTAAAAGCACTCGAAAGTTAGTAATATATGATTTATCAGTAATATCAAAATCTTAAATTATTAAGAGTAAATTAATTTACCTTTACTATTTTTATTTATTAAATTACTTTACATTTTATATCTAATTATATAAGACTTTACAGGATAATTTTTTTATTTTTTAAATTAAATAATTTGATAATATAGTGAATCTCATGTAGCACGTAATTGTCGCCTAATTAAAAATTCAAGCCTTACATTAATTTTCGTTTATTATTTTACTTTATTAAGTTTCTTATTTTATCAAGATTCTTATTTATTTTACTTTTCTAATTCATTAGTTTTTTAATTAATAGTTTTCTGTAGTGATTTGTTTTATGTTAGAAATGAAAACTTTGTAACAATTGAATTTTTTTAAAAATTTAATACAATTATTCTTATTTTGATTATTCTATTTTTTTGGTTTCAATTTTCAAACAAATATTTAACTCACAATGACCAAACTCCAATCTCGTGCTGCCCTATCCATGGTAATAGCAATCTAAAAGGCAAAATGTGTTATTGATAATTAATCACTTAAGAAATACTATAAAAAAAACATCTCGGGTTGAATAGTAATGCAATATTGATAAAAAATATATAAAAAAAAAACAAAAAAAATAATTGCCAACAAATTTTAAGAAAAATACATTTCATCGTTAAAATACAATAATTTCTTATTAAAACCTCAGGTGGTATCCGTATAACCGTATTGCACCCTTCAATACAAGCAAGAAGAAGGAAGGATTCTACTCTATCGCGCCTTTCATGAGTTATTTAATTACCGAGACAAAAATAATGCATTACTTATAATTTATTATAATTATTTTATTAATTAATTAAGAACACGGCAAAACATCGATCCAAAAAATACATGTCATTTAACTTAATATTTGGTGACATTTTAACTCGATAAATCAAGAGACCCAATTGTCATCATCAAACAAACTAGTTAACAAAAAATGTTTCACCTCCAAGATTCAAACCAAACTGTTCTATCTACGGAACACCATTTTTTCGACATTTTCACTTACAAATTTACATAGTTTGAAACGAATATCGAGCAGAGGAGACAAAACTGCTAGAATTAGTTCAATTTATGAAGCAAGCTACATCAGTGTCTATACTAAACGGATACAACAGGGCGTCCTCGAAGGAGAACTCTCCCTAGCTCATCGACTCGATCAACCGTTCTTTGTAGATTTCTGTCTAATTCATCCTGATTCAGAAAAACCATTGAAGATCTGCAATTTGGAAGCTTTATAATTAGAAGTCTTTGATCTTTTCAGGCTTTACACATGCAAGGAGTTAGAGGGTTCTCCCAAATGTCGTAATTTGGAAATGTCTCTTCGGGCAAACCAGTTCTCGTCTGGTGTGAAAGAACAACATCCTCTACGAAAGGGGCCCATCCCATGTAGGGGTCTCCGAAAGACTTAGACATGAGCCCTTTGTCTGGTTTTATAGATTTTAGGCGGTGGCCCGTGTACCGGCGGGCTCCGATGATCAATTTAGCAAAATTGCCTCCATGGGTCATCACAAACACATCAGACTTTAAGCATACTAAGAAGTCTAGCGCAGCCAAGCTGGTGACATGTTTTCTAAAGTCGTCCAATTCTTCCTTGGTCGTTAACTCCACTTTTGTAACCTGTTGATATCCATTAAGTACGAGAAAAGGTCAGGAAAAAAATTCAGAAAAGGCCCGAAGAAATGATTGGATCCTCTTATTTGAGAAACCTGTGCTGATCTTTCCTAGTTCCTTACATGTTTATATAAATGAAATTTATGAGAGAAGTTCTTCAGTCGGAGTCTCAATTTTAATAGTTCATTATTTGAACGAGTAATTTGCTACATGCGAATCATCTTTGACCTGAATTTGTATTTCTTCTCTAGTTTTTCATGCAACAAAATGTTTTAGAATAATCCAAATGAAAATAGCTGCAAATACATAACCATTGAGACTATCAAGAGCCTGTGTGTTAGCTCCATTTTCCCTTTTCTTGTATAATTAACTATTTACGCATCTCGGTTGATCATTTTTTTAAAATCTCTCTTTACGTAGACTCTTTTAAGACAAAGCTGACATGAAAAGGAAGTTTTACCAGATTTGGAAACATATTTCTGAGAGGTGCCATCCTATTCTGTCCGCCATAGACCTGACCAGAAGCAACATAAATTTGAGTCTCCTTCGGATACCCCATTGCCCTAAGAATTACAGCAACTTCTCCAGGTTCAAGTGGACATCGTCCTTCCTTTCGTTTCTGGAGAGCTAGTTGCCATAAATGTGACCCGTTCTGCAATAATAATCATGATGAGAAGACAGAACCAAAAAAGTTTTCAGTTCAAGCTTGCCCAGAAACTTATCCAAACGAAAAACGAAAAACGAAAAACGAAAAACGAAAAGAACAGCAACCTAGAAAGGGAAAATGCCATCTGCTTCTACGTTACCTTATATCTACGTGGCCATTCCTTCTTCCTATATACTGCCATGTTTGCTTTCTCCTCCCTCGTCCCCACAAAATCACAAAATGACAATCCGACCATCCCTTTCTCGAACCTAAGATGGAGCGCCCTGTTTAAAGCATAAAATAGGAGTTGAAATAACAGAATTTGTTATTGGTTGAGCTAATTCAGATGCCTATATTACACACATGTAGGGATTTGAACCACCAGTGCGGTTTCTCATCCTCGAAGCTAGCACATCTGCCATGTGCTCTATCTCAGGAAGAAATTTAAGAGCATGATAGTTCACCCTGCAACGTAGTTTGTTGATTTCTGGAGAAACATTATCATACCTGAATATTAAAATCATAAGTTTCAGCACACAAAAATAAAAACAGGTCAATAGGCTCAGATGGCTAAAGAATCAATGAATTACCCAAGTCGATCAACAAAAGGTTTTAATGCCATTATCTTCTTCTCCTTTACTCGAGGCAGAACATTATCAATGTAAAATTGGGCTGGTGCATACTTGGGAATATTCTTGACAGTCCGTCTGTTTAAAATGTATTCATTAGCTATTAATATCTAAAACAAACTTTTAATGTTAACGGGGCAGCTTCACATAGAAATATAAAAAATAAATAGAATTGTACTACAACAAATTTCCTGTCCATTTCCCATCCATAGTATTAACAGCTAAATTAGACTCCTTGGACTGAAGCAAATGAATTGTTTTTTTTAAACCATCTCTTAAAGAGAAAGAGGTTCTTTTCTCGAATTCCACTCTTCCCTTTTGAATATTTCACCAAAAAACACAAAAAGAACTACCTCTCTTCGAATGGTTAAACAACATAGATTTATAAATTATATAATCTAGAGCAGGCACAAGATGCCATATATTACTTTTATGGTCAACAAATGGTAAAACATTAACAACAATGGGCGGTTCAGCAATGCCCTAATATTAATTATGTAAAGAAATCGACCATAAAATAAGAATATAATAGATGCTGCCAAACCTTATACTAGTAAATAGTTCTGATTTGTCCGTGAACCATTCTGGAATGTCACGAACAATCCGCACATCATTTTTCAAGTAATTAATGAAATGATCAACATCAAAAATATCCTCGAATTTCCTGCACATTTCACAGTAGAAGAAGGATGGAACATATTGTCTGTTTAACTTAATAAGCATAGTAAGGGTGAACATCAAAATAAACGATTGACTTGCTTCATAGTGCGTATTATCAACAAATGGAAAACTGCATTCTAAGTTAGCATGCGCTATTAGAAGCTGGGAAACCCAATCAGTAAACGGTGAAGAATCATAAAGGACAATACATCAGCTTGATTTAGTTCCAGACCTTAGGTCAATTTACTATCACGTTAGGTTATGGCAGAAACAGATGAGTACGAGGTTGATATATTATGTCTTTTAAAAAATGTTTGAAACTGCAACCCATAAAAAACACATCCCATCAGAAGAAAGAAAGCTTCGTAGTCCATAGACCTAAGGATGAATTTCAATGCTTGTTAGTTAAGTGAAGTTCCTAATATCTCACGTTTGGTCCTTCCAAATCTGGTCCTGCTTTAAAACTGGCAATATAAGAGTGGCGTTCATAATTTTGGCCACAGCCACTGCATTGCATATCTGCAAGAAAAATTTGACCAAAGAAAATTAACTCATAGCATATTGATTTGTGAATATCATATCAATATTCTAGATATCATGTCAGCAAAACCTCCTCGAATTACAAATTAAAACTGACAATCTAAGCTACAATTCATAATCCAGAAAATGGAATCTTTAAAAAAAGCGTAAATAATTCAACTTATGCATTTGCTTTCAAGGAAAAATGTCAGAACAAAACAAACAGGAATTCCTCTTAAATAAATGCATGTCGTTCACCAAAGAAAGCTTTACAAATGAAACTTCATTTCGGGATTAAAAACATACAGCAATTCTTTGTTGATTTAGACCACCCTCGGCATGTATAAAGATGTAACCATTCGTTTCATTTTCAGGAGGAAGATCTGTAGAATGCCAACAATCACACAAGGCTTATAAGAAAAATACAAAATCAATAGAAGAGGAACTTCTAGGTACGAAATTAGTATTATAAGTAAGGAGAAAGTAACTACATGCCTCAAGAATAAAAATGAAGAAACAGCTCGTTACTTCAAAGCATAAATTTCGTCGTTATCAAATACCCATGGTCACAACAAAAATGACTCTACTGTAATTTTTGTTTATCTGCTGCCCCACCACAATTTAAGACACTCACTCTCCTCTCTTTTTCTTCAGCAAATAACTCAATATACACTATTGCAAGAAAGCTTCCGATAAAAATGTCAGACTAGATGTAAAGTATGAAATTATCATATCCAAAAGCAATGTTATTAAGCACTGAAACAATAAAACTCAGAATGACGTTGGATAATTATCATGTAAGCATGCTGAAAAAAGAGGCTTGCTAAAGAAACCAAAATCACAGAAGATTGGATTAATGCTTTTTATTAATTTATCAGTATGAAACCTCCAGCACCAAATTTGATAACTGGGTTTTAAAAAAATTAAATTTTCATTAATTTCATAAATAAAAATAACCATTCCATAAAGTATGCTCTGGTTACAAGTTAGTAAAGGAATCATTTCTTGTGGATATTAAAGGCAGAAATCTTGACATAACCACAGTAAAACTACTCTAATATACTCAAGAAGCAGAGGCATAATCATCCAAGAGGACCATAATATTGGCTCAACCCAAAGGTACCTGACATTTCACCATCATGACGTTCAGCACAAGGCTTCCAAGATGTAGTTGCGGAGTAAGGATTTTCCCAGAGAGAAGGAGGTTCCTTCACCTAAACATAATGCAGGAAAGAGATAAAAAAAGCATAACATAACAAAATACACCCAGAAGAAAAGGATAAAAGGTTGAGTGAACTTACAGGTGGGCAATGAAGAACAATCCCATCTTTTCTACACAAATAAGGAGCATTCTAAAGTGAGAGAAAGAAGTGTCAGCACAACAAGTTGTGATAGCAAAGCAGGTAAAATACACAAAACGTCATTTCTGAATTCTTTTCCATCCGAAAGTAATGTGATATCTCAACGCCAATTAGCATTCCACCGAATAGACAAAAGAAGTGGAAGGAGGCAGCAAGTAATGAAAAACAAGTATATACAAATACGACAAAATATATATTTATCAGCAAATGTATTGTTAGGCTATCTTTATTTTTCTCTTAAGCAATAAATTCATACATATTACAAATTTACAAATTCAATAAAAAAAAATTGTGCGTTTTAGTGTAACTTTAAGTACCGTGCATAGAATTGGCCGAACAGTTGATTAATTCCTGCAATCATTCTATCTTGTTTGGTAAGCTAACTTTTCTCCTTTTTAAGAACAAAAACAGAGAGAAGACTAATAGTCTAAGTTTCATTTCCATTTCTTATCCTCATTCTAATCCTATAGTCATCCACATTATCTTGGGCGATAAATGACAATACAATACCGATAGAAAAAATGAAACCAAACCAAAATCCACGAAAAGGAACAGTGAACTCACCAATCGATTGACAATAGTAAAAATCGAGATCAGTCCAACAATGACAATGAGAAAAATCACTAACAGCGAGATCCTGGAGCTGTTGAGAGAAACCCTAGCGTCTTCGAAAAACAAAGCGTGGAAAGCGAACCAGGAGGACTGACGGTCCCGATCTTTCGAAGAATGACGATCGTGATCGTCGTCGAGCGACTGGCGCTCCGAAATCAGAGGCGATGAGTCGTCCTCGCGAGTCAATGGAGAAGAACTCGCCCTGGCACCCATTGACGTGGAATGGCGGAGCTCCGCCATAGCTCGCTTCGGACTGTAAGCCAGGCTAATCCCGGCGGTAATTCTATATTGCTGGAGAGATCTCTCGTGTTCAGTCCGTTTGGATCGCGTTTCCAATATCGATCTGGAAGGGTAGAAATGAAATTGTACTTTTTGTTAGGGTATATTTGTCATTTCACAGCTCAAAATTAATAAAAACAATGTATTTGTCATTTCGCAGCTCAAGAAATTAAGACAAATTTAATGAAAAAAATAATAATTATAATTATAATACATTATAAATAATAAAAACGATTTATTTTTTGCCTCAAAATATTAGTTAAAACTAGAGTGATTTTATCCCAATAAGAGTTTAAACACAAGATTGATCTCTCAATAACATACTATTACTCGTTAACAACACTTTAAGCATAGTCTTCCTATTTAAAAATCTCAATAATTTCGGCGAAAAATATTAATTTTAGTCTAATTAAGACTTATCATAAAATAATTGATGGACGATTTTATATAGAGGTAGTTGAAATCATTGGAATTGAACTAAACCGAATAGTTGATCGCAATATGATTTAGTGTAGTTTTAAAGCATTTTTGTTTGCTTCTCGGTTGTGTTCTGACTAATTTGATAACAACAGTTTATTTCGAAGATTAAATTAAAATGAATTAACTTAATAAAAAATAATAATTAAATTTCAATATAAAAATTGGCTCAAACCTTATACAAACCCAACTTAAATTTTATTTCAGCCGGTAATTTGATATGAACTCGACCGATAGTCGAATCAATCCTCTATATTTTAAGTAAATTAATTATTATTTATTTATTTAACCGAGCCGAAAAATGGCATTGAATTTCTCGGATTAGTTCCTGGCTCCTGGTTGTTCGATGTGGAATCAAGACTGGCCTGTTTGGTTCGAGTCCACGAGCTTCCCGAATCCAACATTGCTCATCCCAACAATTACGGGCCAGGCCCATAAGGCGGAAGGGGACGAGCATATTAAGAAAATGGGAGAAAACTCTTCTTCTGCAACACTGCGAGCTAGTAAAACCTTGCGATTCTGTTGGGGAGAGGGGGTGGTCAGGGTTTAAGAAGCCGAGGCGCCCTGTTACGTTCTTGCGATCTACTCATGGTGGGTTCGGTTAGGCTTCGATTGGTTTTTGAAAAAGGTCACCTTCTTAGCTCATCTCAAAGGCAGGACGGACTGAGGCGGAGCTGGATCGTTCTAAAGTCCAATCATAACACCATTTTTGAACTTGCTTCGTATATAATCGCTCTTTATTGTCTTCACGATGCTTGCCCTGATGGACTCATCCTTTCTGTAAGCTTGTTAAAGTTTTCGTGAATCTCACTCAGATGAACTGATGACATTCATATCACTTCAAAATGTTGTATTGAATGGGGAAGAGAATGCTAATCATCTCTTTCTACTCTCTGGACTTGGGTTGGGGGAAGCTTTCTTGTTTCGTTAGGCATGTTGGAACGGGGTGTATATTGGAGAGATTATCAGCAATTTAGTATATATAATCTGCATACATAAAATGGGACGTGCAACTTAGGAATCATTTTTTCTCAATCAAGAATGTCATATATTTCAGGAGCTAGATCAGTTGCCGATAAACGAAAGAAAAATACACATCTATCATTTATAAGATACACGTACTGCTTAAACACTATAATGTCTGGAGATATTTTTATTCGGTCTAGATGGGTCGAGAGATTTCTTATCCTACATTCTTTTTCATTTTATTTCTTGTAATTAGGCTTCATTGTTTCAGAGGCATCCATATGCAGTAAATTTCCTTGGATATCAGAAAAATAGAGCTTTACTTACAGATTTCGCTCTATTTTGTGGTGTCTTACTGTGTCTCTCTTTTTTTAGCATTTGGAAGTAGCATGTTATACTGACTTTATTATTCTTTTGTTGTAGATGGATGGCTTTGTTTTACCACCTTTTGAATCAACTAGCATTTTGAAGGATAAGGACATTGTCAGGTTAGTTTCTGAAAGACGGGTGCTGCTTAATACTATTTGCTTATTTAGCTAACTATCTGGTGTTTAATTTTCCTGCATGACAGTGTTAAGAAGAAGGGAAGCCATATACACAGGCTGGAAAATGAGAGAAATTGTATCGAGTTGAAAGAAACTGAGAAGAAGCAATCTGATGAGGCAGGTGTGAGACTGCTGGCAAATGAGGAGTTTGAAAAGGATTCTGATGGCTACAAAAGTGAAAAGGAAGATGACGTTCTTGATCAGTTCGATGTTGCTTCACAATTGAAAGAAAAAGCAAAAAGTAGGAAGGTTTCTAATAAAAGAAAGGCCCTGAAAGCAATTTCTGGATCAAAGTAAGTAATTATATCTCATCTAGTTAGGCCATGTGTGGTTACTAGTAAAAAATGCTAACATTTTTTCATACCAGAGAAACTCTGTCTACCTGTATCCAATGTCTCAATGAGTCAGGAAGAGATCTTTGTAGATGTTATCTAATGCACACTAACATTGTCATTGCTACATTTAGTTAGTTAATATTACATTATTACTATTTTAGTTGTTTAACTTATGCTAATAATGAAATGAATGAAGTCAATAAAACTTGCTCTGATAAGATAATTGTCTAGTAGGACATCAAATATCCCAAACATGAACCTCTGGAAAAATAAAATTTGTTCGCAAATCAGTGTTTGCCTATTTCCATTGTTATGTTTATCAAACATAAGATGCTCTCCAATGTTAGTGTTTCATTATTTTGTACAAGTTTATATTTCCAACTATTAACTGTCTCAAGTCGCATTTTCTTGTAAAATTGCTTGTATTAGTTTCTGCTGCATTGAAAGCACCATTTCCTATGATAAAATTTTCAAACTTATCTTTTTGAGTTATGGCACATGAATGGTTTTAGTAACCCATTTTTGTCGATACAATCGAAATGACAGGAAGAAGAAAAGTAAACATGCTTCAAACAAAGAATGTTCAGCTAGTTCAACAGATTTTCAACGTGCTCATACAAAGCCTGATGAAGAAAACGTTCCTCTGGATACCAACCTTGCAAAGAAGACTAAAGTTCTGAATGAAATGTCATCCAGTGCTGACAGTGAATCACCAAAATGCAGCACTCCTGAAGTTAACGGACAATGTAATGGCATTAGTAAATCAGGATCCAGTGTCAAGAGGTAGATTTTAATATTTGTTATATTGTTATATAACGATAGTAACTATGATGTATTATGTGCTTTGTGTTCCAGAACTTTCTTCTTCTGTTTTGCTTTGCAGACTCAATCGATTTAAAGATAGATTGCGAGGTGTGGATTTTTCGGATACGGCCAATGGAAGTATAAAGGTTTTCATTGTTGGATTATTTTTTAACCTTATACTGTGCATTTGGAGATTTGAGCATTAGACTATCTGACAGTTAATTACTTGTTATGACTTATGTGAAGAAATAGCAATGTGTTCATCTTCACTTGAATTAGCGTGATGCTATGTTAATATTGAGAGACTATTTACCTATGTCATCTGCATCTTAAGTAGCAGTTCCTTCTACGATATTGTGTTTTCATTGCTACTTAACCGATTAGTAGAGAAAGTAAATCAAAAATAAGTTTCATGTCAATAGCAAGATCTTTAATGAATTTATATGTCCAAGCGATAAACTTGTGTTAGTGACAGATTCAACAGTTGTAGATCTTCGGTATATATACATTATTTGATATAATGATTTTAGGCTTTAAGCTTCAAACATCTTTAACCCTTTTCAATTTCTTTCTCTGACTCATCTAACACGCTGTCTTGTTTTTTAACCTGTATTTTTCTTTATTTCTATTTTCAGCTCCCTAGTAGAAGTGCTCGGCGTAAAAAGGCAAAAAGGCAATGGTTGAGGGAACAAGTCAAAGCCAAAAAGGAAGTGGTACAAACATACTTGAATGACTTTACTTGATTCATAGGGTTCACTATGCACACGCAGCCATTCACAAAAATGTGGTTGGGAATAAATCATCTGAAATGTTAGATTTATGTTCTGAATTTTAAACTCTAAAAGGCATGACACATGATAAGACACTACACTTACATGTCTAAGCGGTATTTTTTAAAAAATAAGACACAGACATGCCTGAATATTCATAATTGCAATATATATAGCTGCCTTTTTCTTTGAAATTAAAAACATTCCTATTTTCAGGCTGAGTCTCGGCGTGTACCATGGCACTTCCTCATATGTCCAAATTTAAAAAATGGATCCACCCAAAATTGCGATTCTGTGCTTCCTAGCTTTCTAGTTTAACAAATATGCATATGACCTTCCAATGAGTAAACAAATTGTTTCAAATGCTATTGAGATCTGAATTATGGATAAATTTTGAAATGTGTACATTGACCTTACAAAAGGAAGCACCTAAATTACTTCTATTAGTGACTCCCGTTTGCTGAATTTGCTTGATATTGCAGCTACAACAGGACTTGGTTAAAACAGTTAATCAACAAGCACCAAAAAAGGATGATCTTAAGATTCCTGATGAAGAACAACCAGTTGAGGATACTGATAGTGATGTAGAGGATGACACAGTTCCCATTGTAATTAGACCAGGACATATTCGATTTGAGCCCATTACAAAAGGTGTGGTGATTCCTTTCTCATTTAATTCATTTGTTTTAAGGTGGATGAAAATGAGGTTGGGCATCTTGTATCTACGTGTTGCGGGGTGGCTTTGAATGTTAAGAGTTTTACTGATGAAGTTGATAGAAATTTCGTTTTAAGTGATGATGATTCTGAAATGTTCCGTCTTTGATTTCTCTTTTCATTCCAGTGTATGTCAATCAAGCTGTTGAACAAACTCAAAATCCATGGGTACTCTCTGTCTGTGGTTTAATTTTACCCCTTTTTTTTATCCCAAAGTCCTAACTGTTGATATGTTTGTTGCTTCATGATGTTTCAGGAAACCTTACAGTGGAATGGAATAACCAGCAAAAAACGTGGTCAAAAATGGGGCAAGGAGAATTCTTCATCTGGTAAATGGAAAGATTATCACAGTTATAAACATGATGCTTTCAGTCAACCAACTACTGAATCTGAGCCATCTCCAAATGCCACTATAACGTTTGAAAAGCTAAGATCTTGTACAAGCTCACCTAAGGTTTGTTGTTAACGTTCATAAATGTGATTCCTCAATGTTTTTTACAGCTAAATTTTAATTTGCTTTTTGTGAGTTGCAGGCAGGCGATGTAATTGCATATAAGTTGATTGAGTTATCATTGTCATGGACTCCTGAGCTTTCCGCCTTCCGAGTAAAACTCTTATTCTACAATCTTACTTTTTTCTGGACGCCACATAGGCATGAATCATACTTTTGCTTGCAGGTAGGAAAGGTTTCGTGGTATGACCCCAATTCTAATAAGATTATGTTGATAGCGCACCCAGAATATCCGTTTGCTTTCAAGAAAGAGATTGATGAAACATCTGCAGTACAACCAGATACAACTCCATATGGTGAAGATGGCTCTTTAAAGGTAATCGCTCTGCTTGTTCTAATTTCCTGTCTTCTTAATGTTATCTTGAAAATTACGCTGTTGGATGAAGATAAGCTTACTTAGCAAGTAGACCAATTAATAACACTCATAGTACATCCAAATTAACTTGTGGAACTGACGAAGTATTTTCCTCCGTGCAATCTGTCTTGTTTTAGTCACCAAAATTTTTTTTCAGATGGGGTATGGATTCTTGCGATTTTAGTCTCCAATCTTTGAAATAAATGCTTAAAAGTTCATGAGGTTCGGACAAATATTGTATACTGTTGTGATCATGCAATTGATTCAAAATGGCTTCATATGAATATGAAGTTCTAAGGAGCATATTTTTGAAATTCGACAAGAAGAGAGTCCTCTTTGCTTAACCTGCATCTTAGTGACACCTGATCCTGCATGACTATGACCAAGTTAGGGCCGAACACTTAATTTGTTGATCTGTCAGATCTATGATAATGTGATGGATATCTGGCTAGTAAATTGAAAAAATATGCACATACTGACTTCTCTCTCTGACTCGTGCAGATAGATTTCTCATCCCTTGTTGATGTTCGAATTGTCAAAGAAGGAAACTCAAACAGAACTGGTGAAGGTTCTGCTGTCAATCAAAGTGTAGAAACGCGTTTCCATACCATCAACGAAAATGGGGAGAGCTCTAAGCCTGCAAAGAATATGCATGGTAATTGGTTTGGATGTTGAAGTCTGCTAGGAAATTGAGTTACAATTGAACTTATACCTTCTTTAACTTTCACAGAAGATGGGAAAGTAAGTGCGTGGGACGAAATCAGTCAGGCGTTGAGTGCAAAGAAAGCCCAACTCTCTCACGAGGATAATAGGAATATAGAAGAAAGAACAGGAAAGAGTTCATGGAGCTACAGAACTTTGAGAGGCAGCGCTCTGGGTCCAACAATGGCTTTATTAAGAGCTCAAAATGAATTATAAGGTAAGAATCCAATCCGGTATAACTCCGAATATTATAAAAGCCATCTGTTTTTGTTGATGTTATCGTAGAATATACATTTTGTAAAGAGCTCATTAGAATATTTAGTCTTGTCTTGAACTTACCAACCTATCCCTTCATTTTTCAGAAACAATGTAAAAATGAACCAAAATTTTGTCAAAAAAGTGCCTCTTTTTGTCACCTAGGTCCGTTGATCTGCTTCGTTGACAATAAATTGCATTTCCATTCTTGATTGTTGAATTTTTTGAACTACATTTAAACTGAGTAATGTTATTAATTTTTATTCAGTATGTCTGTTGTCAGTAAGGATAATACCATCCTGTGAAAAGTTTCGTAACGGGAGTACCAACCTGGAAATTGAGAGACTTAAAAGAAAGAATCTGCAGAACAAACAAATTTCATGCTATCATTTAGAAGGGTATTTGATGATCGATTCTATCCGATTTCATCGAGAAAAAAAAAAACAATATTGAATATCTTGGTTCATTTCGGTAATACACAGTTAAAACAAAGATGGGGAAGGAAGAAGGTATGGCCAAAATGATTGTTCTTGGTTTGGGCCAACTTGGCGCACAGTTGGGGATTTGAGTGAGATGTTAGACTCTACTTCATCAGAAAATGGTCAAACCAACATTTTTTTCTGTCATCTGTGTTCATTCTCATTTCATTCTTTTGATCATGGTATAAGATTATAATTACTTTTTTTTCCAATTCTCGTCTATCATTAGTTCTCCTGCAAAGGCCAGGAGGACAGGCTCAGTGACAACATTCAGGTATGCTGTAAAATGAGTAAGCACATAGGAGAAGTCAGAGATTGGAAAAGGGCCATTTACTCTTATCTATCATTACAGGTTCAAACTCAGCACCTTAGGTGCTCTGGCAGATACATATACAGCCAAAAGAAAGTTTCAAATAGACATAATAACAATGAGAAGATATTACGCATCTAATAAGATAAACATCGCCATCCATCAATCGAGCAGGTAGGAATCACAAAACATTATCTTCAAATCCGTAGTCGGGGAAAAATTATGGCTTTATCTCGATTGTGTGCATTTTTCCAGAGAGATCTAAGCGTCTGTAATTATCCCTTCGTTTTGAAACATCAACCTGTTCAGGTGCTTTACGAACAGCTCTGGCGCCTCCCCTTCTCTTACTATCTGCATCATAAAGTTTGAGGATGAGACAAGTTTGATTTCTACAAAAGATTAACAAAAAGTGAGACCAATTGAGTAATTTCAGTGTTCTAAATCAGCTCTTCTGATCCAATTGTTAATATTTGCTCTAGAATGATAACTGGATTTGATGAATCATTAGCTTAAGAAAGTTGTAGCAAACATAAAGAAGAATAAAAATCAAAAGAGGCAGCGAACTGAGAGTTTAATTGATGTACCTGTAAAGACACAGCCTGGCTTGTCAATCCCATGTGTTTAATGAACCTCTGTCTAACCATCTCTAACTGAGAACGAACACTACCACAAGATCTACTATCTAAATCACGCCCCAACCAGAAAAATAGCCAACCACCGTTACTTTCGCTGAAGTTTTCGTCCAGGATTAGCAACATATACACACCGATTTAGAATCCAGATTGGAAAAATGATGCATTTCCACCCTATCCACTGGTATAAAGCTGGTGTCATCACTTCCGAGATCATATTGCTCAGTGAATAGCGTATTTCACCCCATCCCTTTTCATTGCCGTTCTCGTGTTCAGGCTCAATCAAAGGCCATTATATCATTGTGTTAGTCAGGCAAAGAGAAAGACACATATCGTTTAATGTTATCCTCAGAATCTTATGTGGTTCTTCAATGCCGGGTAGTAACATACGAGGGGGATTGCTCCCTCTTCGTTCTGCCAATCAATGTTAAAGGTGGAGGCCCAGATGGGAAATAAGCATCTTTCACTTCGGATTATGATTGGTAAGAAACGGCTCCACTGGGAAAGGAGAGGTTTCTTCAAACGAACTATCTGATAATAAAGAATTATTGCAGAAAATCTAGTCGATTATGTCGAAAGCGGAAGGCGTAAGTTGCTGAGAAGAAAGGTATTACAAGTCAGACCAGTTAGATGACGAGGGAGAAAAGGTAAAAGAACTGGCGTAATCAGAGTTTGAAGGCGAAAGAGTGGGGGATTTTGAATCGAGTTTCGGACTACTACCCGAAGAACAATAGAACGAATCTGGTGAGCCAGGAGGATTTGTATTATCATGAAGAGACTGCTCTACTTCTTCGAAAGTATCACTTATTTGATCTGGGCTACTATTTAGGAAACATGAGAAGGAATCTGGAGAACCACATAAATACGTTGTGGGTGAGAAAGGTGGCGATGAAAGATCGATCAGAGAATCATCCCTCTCCGTTTCTTCAAGATTGTCTGTCATATTCAAATCATCACCAGCTGACGTAGGATCGCAGCTCAACGTGGAAGATTCGAAAAATTCTTTCATAATCCCATTAGCAAACTTTCTTCTTACCCTGTCCCACCCATTTTCTCTTGCAGGAAGACAATTTTCCAATCCAGAATTCGACACGGAAAAAGGAGGAACAACACCCCCAGAAAGTGCTTTATGAAATATTTCAAAATCTAAATCATAATCATCAACCTTCTTTTCTACAATTGTAGAAATTTCTTCTTTCTTTTCCTTCCCTCTGTCAAAACCATCTTCCAAAATCTGCCCACTTGCAAGAGCATCCCAAAATCCAAACGGCTCTTCACCTTCTTTGATTCTCATAATTGGACCATTCGCCTTCTCATATCGAATGACCTGAGAGGCTGCCTTCATAGCCATATTTACCATTTCCAAACTGCATTTCTTCCCCTCCCAAACATAGATAATCGAAGGAATATGCACAACAAATGCCCCGCGAGAATCAAATCCTTCCACTCCCGCATGGCTTAACATTTTGGGCACCAAATGCAATGGATCATATGGAGAATGTGGAGCCATCCGATAAATCCTCAAAATCGAATTCGGACTTGCAGGCACAGCATGAACCCGTTTTTGGCATTGAACTAGCTGACAAGCAAATCCCATGTTTGGATTTGTCACCCCTCGAGCTGCCTTGACGTATTGAAAAGCATCTTCAAAGCTTTGTCCCTCCCTCCACATAAGATAGGCAATAACGAGCGATGTTGATCTAGAAACTCCCTGGCAACAGTGCACAAAAACCCGCCCATTTTGCTCTCTAACATCTTCAAAGTAATCAAACACATCATAAAGAATACTAGTAATGTCCTCCGAGGGGCTATCTTGCAGCCAAAGAGTCTTGTAGACAAAATCACTTCTGAAATACTCGAGACAGACAAATCCAACACAATTCAACACATGAGTAATCTTGTTCTGTTTCAAAACATCACGATTCTTTGCAACAGCATCGCTTCCTAAGTATATATGTTCCACAATTCTAGAACACTCCTTTTCGAAAAACGCAAGCTTATCCTTCTTAAACTGAAACTCTTTCTCTGGTTGTTTTTCAGAATTTGAGCTAGGTTTGGCAAATCCTCTAGGAGTTTGAGGTTGTGGCCATATGCCGAGATCGTCGGAGCTTGCCTTGGGCCACTCCTTGAAATTCTGGCGAGTGATCGAAAGAGGCTGAAGTGGCGGCAAGGCAGACCTGGCTTTACTATTCGACTGCCTAGAAGTAGGATTAGGGATCGGATCAGGCTTTGAAGGCGATCTAGCAGTCCAAGAAGCAGACCGTAAATAAGCCTTCCGGCCACTACTACCACCAGAAAGCCGGCCCTTGGTTTCCTCTCCTAACATCTCAAAAACCTTAGCAAAATTCTAAGAAAATCAGATACCCATTAAAGGATTCTTCCAGGAAAGAGCACCAGAACCAGAAAATTGGATGACTAGCACATGAAGCTAATTTTGAAATTTCAGCCCCACTCTTCCACTCGTATCACCTAAAACCCTTGACTACGTCTTTCTCATTCTTCTCGCTGACTATTTCTCTCTCTAAAAACTGCTATTTCCTTACCAAGACAGAGACGTAGGAAGAAAAATCAAACATGAATACTACCCAGTAAAATTCCTAGCCTCAGCTTTAAGTGGAGCAAATAGATTCTACTAATAGTACAAAAGAAAAAGAGCAAGAAAACACATCCGAAGGGGGTAAGATTTGAAAAAACAGAACTGGGTTTTGATTATTAAAAGCAGTCGTTATTATTGAAAGGAGACTTACTGGAAGAGCCTCTTCTTCAAACCACAAATGGTCGCTGGGTATTTGCTAGCAAACCTTGAAAAATTGATACTTTTCCAACAGAAAGGAAGAAGGAAGATGAAAAAAAAAAGTCCTCAGCTTGTAAATGACTCAACCAATATAAAAGCATAGGGTGGAGCTGCTTCAATTTGGTCTTGGTACAGAGAGGAGAGAGAGAGAGAGAGAGAGAGTCAAAGTGACACGTCAGCTGGGATGGTCATAGAAAGAATGCATGGTGAGTCTTGTGAAGCCATTTATATCGTTGAGAATGAGTTTTCGAAGGGATGATATGAATGACTAATTTATGAAGTGGTGTGAGTGACGATATATTTACTGTCTGTGCTTCTTTCAGACGTGACAGACCAATATGTATTTGCCACGTTTTAGATTTTGATGGGTTAATATTTTGCAACTTCAATGAATATCTCTGATGGGAACAACTCTATGAACGTGATTCTCATCCTATATTAAGTTTTAGCTATAGTAAATTACCTTATATTTCTACGCTAATATCATTTATGAGGTGACGCTCTTTAATTAATGTAATTAATATCGTATTTTTATTATTTATAATTTATCTTATTTATTACACAAAATAACCGATCGACACGTTAGAAGATGAGATTAAAAGGTAGATATAGATAATAAATCTAACCCTAATCATTAAATATAGTTGAATTGGATTATTATGTGACATATATTTGAATTTTGTTAATTGATAAATGGTAAAAATATAATTTTAGAAAGTTTGAACATTAATAATTATTCAAATAAATACAGAAGTAAAATAAAATAGGAAAAAAAATTTACTCTAGTGTTGATTAAAAATTTATACATAAATCAAGATTAAGATTAAGAACATGATTTAATTTCAAATTTACCTTATTATGTTTATTTTTTAATTATTTTTCGACGTTGACAAAATATAATTACTGAATTATTTTGATTATTATATTGATTTTAAAAAAAAAAAGATAAAGAGTTTAAGGTCAACATCAACTGAAGTTGTCTTCATAAGCAGTTTGATATTTTGGAAATCAAACAAAGAAGAGAGGGAAAATGAAACACCAAGAGTGTTTGGTAGAGGACAAATTATTGTCACATACAAAATTTTTGGTAATTAAATTTTAAATTATGTTTGGAATAACTCTCTTTTTCTATTAAGAGACAAAAACATTTTTGGTTTGTATTGTTTTTAAAAGGAGTTGTGAAAAAGAGAAAAAAAAAAAGTATCAATGTGTTTTAAAAAGCTATTTTAAGTATTAAAAAATATTTTATTTTATTTTAAAATATTATTTAAAATCATATCTCAAACCTATTGCAGTAATGCTAATTTATAGGACAAAAGAAATCTTATAATAGGAAAATAATTAAAGAATACCTCCATCTTATCTCTTATAAATTTGACGAGGGTGGTTTCTTCTTTCTTTCAACTTTCATTTATTAGTTAGTGTGAAAATTATTTCACTCAGTAAGAATTTTTAATATGTATGATTGGCTTTGGAATTTTGCTTGTCAGACTCACGAAAGCTTGTGAATTTATTTTATTTTAAATCTTAAAAGTCAATATGAACTATACATTTTTACTCTTCGAACAACATGTGATGTCAGTATAGATCAGAAAAAACAAAGCAAACCCACGTGTGAATTTTATGCCTTTATTTTAAACGAGTTGCAACCGTGATTACATAACTCTTCCTTGTAATTAGAGTCAAAACTCAATTGCCACCATCCCCGTGTTTAATATATTTTTGGAGCTGACCCATTTTGTATTTTGGAGCAGTTTATGCAGTTGTTAAGATTATTGACCTAAATGAGAGAGAGAGAGAGAGAGAGAGAGAGAGAGAGAGAGAGAGAGAGAG